>OY971416.1:15000000-15625000 GCA_963853865.1 Helleia helle | reverse complement strand
GGTAATCAGGGTTGCGCATATCATAAAGCATTGGTATCATCATTTAAAAATAAACATAACATGCTAGAAAACTATTCCATAATAGGACAGTTACTTTAAAAAAAGCTTTAGATTATGATTCAGATTCCGACTTTAATAAAATTTATAAACAACCTTGATAATGAATAACATTAAGGCTTCTCATATCTAAAAAACATGCTTACCTTTTAAAAAGAGGGAGCTCTCAAAGAAAACCTACAACAAATTATAATACAAAATTGAATGAAAGACATTAAATATATGATGTACTTAAATTTTACAGATACATATAATACTTACATCAATCATCTTTAATCTTAAAGCATTTCTTTAAAAATTTAAAGAGAAAAAGAATGATAGTGTTACAAGTTTTTATTGCAAGCCACTGATTTTTTATATCATAATAATTCTTATCATATAGAAATCCAGTGGCAATTTTAAAAATAAGTTTATCGCTTGCGGCGAAGTTGTAAGGTGTTTTTTCTGATCCAGGCAGCACGACGAGATCCGCCTTTGGTCTGTGAGAAACGGTGTCCCTTGCCGAGACCACGAGAGCTTTTTCCTGCTGATGTGAGTCCACGCATCTCACGATGCTTGTGAACAGCATTAACTATCCAGTTGATCTTGGGATCACGACGGATGGCCTATAACAAGTAGAAATTCCCTGAATGACATGGTACATTATACACAATATTTAAGACATTATATTAATCATTTATCAGAAAAAAGGTAGGTGAAGTTTCAGCAAAACCTTTCAGATTGGTGCATGACATAATGTTCATCATTTAAAACATGTCTAATTTTAAATATTATGTTAATAAATAGTCCTTTTACATTCTGAATTTATTCCATTAATTAGTATCAATAGAATTTAACATTGTAGTATCAATACAATGTTTACATTCTACCTATTACTAAGCACACTAAGTATAATAAACATTTTACCTTGTGGGATGGATCAACGAGGATGACTTCATAGTATTTATACGAAGAATCCTGAGCGACCCAGTATGAGTTGAGGACACGGAGACCTCCACAACGACGACCAACACGTTCCTATTAAAATATGTAATTTACATGTACAATACGGCATTCATCAAAAGATGTTAATTATTGTTCCTGGTTAAAGTGAAATTAGGCTTGTTTGCATAACTTAAACAATGTAATTAGTATAGATTTACAAATATATAGAGGTGCAACTATAATATTTTCTTTATATATATCAAAATCATCATTTTGTTCAAACAGTACCAACAAATAATCTTTTGGAACATCAATTGAGTCTACTAACCCAAGTCTACAAGTATCAACCATATCATTATATGTATAACTATATATATAATGACTATAGACGATCTCTGTGGCTCAGTGGTAAGCGCGTTGGCGCTCAAGCCCGGAGGTTGGGTTCGAATCCCGCCAGTGAACAAAAAAAATTTTGTGTTCCTGGGTCATGGATGTGTATTAAATATGTGTATTATATAATAAAAATCTTAAATATATCTATAGTATAAAAGTATTAAATATATTTCGGTTTCTGGTACCCGTAACACAAGTTCTTCGAGTCCTTACCACGGGACCAGATCGACGTGGTGTGAAAGCGTCCATAGATATTATTATTATACCGTACCCTGTTACACCCCCAGCGCTATGGTTGAGTTATACATATTATGATAACATCTAATCTTTTCTTATATTTTGTTCAAATATTCATGCCCCAAGTATTTTGTATACAATATGTTTTCGGTGGTGGTTGTATAATTTCAGCTTTAATTGTCTATGTATTTCTCCATTAGGTTTGATAGTTTATTATTGGCACAATAAGGCAACTGACAACAGTGACAAACATGCTATGGTTGGGTTGAAAACTGGTGTCAAGTACTACATTTACCAGGGTAATTGTTACTTATGCCATAATTACATTTACCTTATAAAGAAAATTCCGAAGTTTTAAGAGGTTTGTGAGTCTAACAACTAGCGGTTAGATTGTTACTAGACTGGGTTTGAGTGATTAAGACTCACAAAAGTAAGCAATTTTAGTCAAGTGTCTAATCCGTATACATATAGCTACTATGATTATCACTTATTTATATTATTTCATTTGATACCCTTAAAGGTAAAATAAATATTGAATTTTTAAGGTTATCGGTTAAATACCACATGTTGATAACATGTGTTACACCATGTGTTTGACTAAAATATATTTCTTGACTTACTTCGGCAATGGATTGCAAGTTGCGTGTTGGCTTCAGTTGGTTGACTCCGTGACTCTTGGGCTTGCCGTATGTAGCACCCTTGGGAACTGGGCGTTTACGACCACCACGGCGTACTCGAATTCTAAAGATAACGTAACCTGAAGATAGAACAATAAATTATTTGAGGTCAAAATTCAAGCATTAATTAAAACAAGAATATTCTGTTAAGCTTCAGATTTCAATATTTACCCTGTTTGGCGCGGTATCCCAATCTTCTAGCTTTGTCAGGCCTGGTAGGCCTAGGAGCACGATGCATACGAGTCAATTGACGGTATTGCCATACCCTGACACGCAACAGAAATCGCATAACATCGCTCAATTTTTTTCGGTACAACTCCTGAATATATCTGTACGCACCCATCTTGGGAAGCCTGTGGCAGACCTAGCAACAAAATCAATACAAATTGATCAGAAGTCACATCATCGGTCTGGCCACAAACAGAGCGAATCAATACCCTTAATAAACATGTTGTACGTTCTGTAAATTAACACAAAATAAATAATACTGATATAATTTATCGAAATACACTGTTAATTCAGTAGTACAAGACTATAAGTAACTAATTTACTTTGATTTTTTAAAAATAAAACTATGATTAAAAGGATTAATAATGATTACAACAAACACATACGTGTCGCGTACTCCACAGATATGCAGGAAAAGAATGTGTTTCGAAATTTGAATGTGGTTGAATATTAAAATGACAAACTGACAATGACAAATGACAATTGACAATATTAAGTTTTTTTTTAAATTTAGTATTGGATACAATTTATTTAAGTATTTTTTGTTTTGAATTTCCCCGGAGTTTTATTTACAATGTTAATACAAATCTGCCTTTTTGCAATTCACAATATATTATATTTAATATTTATGTTATTATCTCGCGGTGTAGACGTGGTACAGACAATGCCACCTCCAGTGTTACACTCTGGAGTTTGGACTTTGTAATATTATAAGTAGAAAGCAGCGTAACGTGCGAGAGGGTGCAATATATTCTTGTTATTTCATCTCACTTACGCAGTACATAGCCGAGCAGCGGGCAATAGGCGCTGTGGTGTATAAATGATTTTAACACCATGATACTATAAGAGATATTATATTAATTAATTAGAATGCCTAGGTGTCGGGGCGAAACGTGCGTAGATTGTTTGGTGGTGGTCTTTTACTGTGCTTGTGGTGCATGTGGAGTGGTGGTGCATGCGAGTGTACGCATATGCAGAGTGGGATAGGAGGGCGGTGCTATATGCATGCATATGCGTGCACTCACACATTTGCTGTAAAGACTGCGTGTTTCGCGGGATAATTGCTAATTAGCTTAATATAATTTAATATCTCTTTTATAATGGATTTCCGCAAAGTAACGCCCTTTTTTTTTTCTTTAACGCTGGGAAATGCTCTGAAGCCTCCCGTGGAGGAGTGGGTCTCCCCACGCGGGTATGTGGGACTCTCTGCGCCCGAAAGCTGGTAAGTGGACGCAGCTCTACCCACTAAAACCCGGTGAGTGCCACCAATGCCGCCTTTGGTGAGGTGCCCCGGATCTAATAAACAAACAGGGCACCTCGACGGCTAGTCAGTCCCCCAAGGGACCGACGCCACCTCCACAGAGGGGTTCTCCTGCACCACAGAACAACCCCTCCCAACGTCGGGACAGTACAATGGGGTGAGGTTCCCATCCTCAACCCTTGCCCCCTGCTCTTTTGTCCCCTCTTCTTATAAGAGGGGTACAAAGAGCCCCCTCGGCTCAATTAGCTTCGCCCAGGGTGTTGGGCTCACCCTGGGCTACCGCAAAGTAACGCCTGATTCTATGGGAGTTAACCATGATATTAATTTTACAGCTTCAACTTCGTGCGAGACATATTTTACTATTATGTGGCGCGAGACACGTTGACGTCACCTATAAGTTTTAGGTAAATTATGTGTGGCTTATTGAAGTCGTCCTTTAATAATATACATTTTTTAAATGTATAAAACTATAATATTCTATACAAATATGTAGTAGGTAGGTACTAGATGTATTTAGGTATAGTCCATTTTTTTAGGACTGTCCAATTTTGTAAACAAACCCTGTTATTAGGTATTTCACAATTTTTCGGCATTTATTAGCTTACGGACATGTATGTATGTATGACAAAAAACTCCATTTACTATTTATTTCACTGAAAACAAACATCAATTTATCATTTAAACACTTAAAAACTTAGAAAATACGATTATCGAAAGCACAGATAACTAATATTTTTCAATATGACATTTCATCATCTTTTTTTTATAAGGCCAATAGGGATGTACTCAATATATTTTTGGAGGTGAAGTGAATAAGCGATTGAACAAAATGAACTATAATTATAGTTTAAAAAAACTAAAAAACACGCTTTAATAGCAAACCCAACAAAAAAATTGAAAATAATTTTTAATAGATGAATTAAATGGGTTAACAAAATTACTTATTGTAAAAAAGCGTTGTGCTTGTAACTAAGTTATTATATTATTAACTTCACTTTTTAGAAATAGATAACTATATATATAATTTATTATAACTATATATTAAAATTCATTATTAAAAATATAATGAAATATTTTTAATAATGAATATTGAGCACCTCACGCTTCTTACAATAAGTAATTTTGTTAACCCATTTAATTCATCTATTAAAAATTATTTTAAATTTTTTTGTTGGGTTTGCTATTAAAGCGTGTTTTTTAGTTTTTTTTTTAACTATAATTTATTTTTTACTTTTTAGTGTCGATTTTTTTAATTAAAGATTTTATTAATTTAAAGTACTCAACTATTAACAATCACTTTAGAAATGAGTGAGAGACTAAAAACAACACAAGTGATGTAGGTAACTTGCACGCCTTACGCCTTCCTAGCATGTGCATCCTCATTATCCTTATCAGGATATTGGAATAATTTAATCAAATTATTGTATTGTCATCGGTCCTCGATAATTCTACAAAGTTTGAACAAAATCTGGTCGATAGAAGTGGGTCAAAATCATGTTCAAAGATTCCATTACATACATAGATGCATAGATACAACCCAAGCTAATAAAAGCGTGGTAAAAATAGACAGTTTTCTTTACCCATATTAAAAAATTTCATAAATTACATTTTGTTAATAAATTATAAAACAATGTTACAGTAATGCGATTTGTTATTAAGTTATTAAGTACATGTTTCGTCTTTTTATCGATTATTTTACAATTAAGACTCTAAAATGAACAAAAATACCTTTAGGGCCACTTTTCTTTCCTTATCTTACAGAAATTGCGAAAGACTTAAAAGAGGAACTAATTTCTAACAGGTATTTTGTGTTTACGAAATATAAATTTGTAAATTTGTTTTTTATAAGGATGCTCGACTAATATTTTCTTTACATTCTTCTTTTTAAGAGAAATATTCAATATATTATCAGTTTTTGAAATAATTCCAGCAACTTGGTATCGTTAAATATTTTAATAATAGTGAATTTTACTTTTGTCTATGGCTCATTAATGTTGTTCATTCCTTTGCTCTTTGTGTCACTTCACTAAGCTACGTATGACTCTATTTGTCTGCAGTGGCCGGAAGTACGCCATATTTGTTTATTTTGGACACTTCTAAAAAAATGGACTATACATACCGGGTGTATTTGGAACGCTTGCAAAAACGAAGAGGTATGATTGTGTTGACATAGCCTGACAAGATATAAGTGAAAAAAACGCGTTTTTATTGCCTTTTTTATTTATTTTTTTGTATAATCCGGTTTGGTAAACATAATGGATACAGCAATTTGATGAAAATGCTTTAAAATAATCATTTTTTGAAAAAACAGCAATGTAATTGAATACTACAGTTCATGCCAGCTACAGAAATATATCGAGATAGAAGTAAAGAGTGTATGTACCTCGCGTGGCAAGAATACGACTCGACGGCTCCATTGTTCGCCGCGAAATTTAGTATACTCCCGACCGCGGTCAGCATGCGACGTAAGGTTTTAAAAACAAAATGACTCGTTGTTTAATAATTAATTGTTCAAACACTACCAGTAAAATTGGAGCTGTTAATGGAGGTATTTCCTTTCACCAGTAAGTACTATTTGTCCTAAAGAATCTGTTATTAATTTAAAAAACCATTTATTTTACTATTTTCATCAAAATAGTAGCGGGCGATTGTGTCTAACGCTAGTTTTCCATTGCAGCTTTTATTTGACGAGCCAGACTTGGCGGGCGTTCAAAACTAGCGATGTAAAATATGTTATTAAAACTTCGTCACGTTGAAGACGATTTCTCATTTTTTCTGTCAAAAGTGCTGTACCTACACTGCGATTTTCTTACTCGATTAAAATCTATTTTGAAAGCAGAGGAAGTGATAATTTCATTTTATATTATTATGTATTTATACATTTTTATTAAAAAATATAAAATGTATATAATGTATATATACATTTCATATTTTAATGCGAAGCAAATATTGAGAAACTGGTTATGTATTGTTTTCTAACTGGTTATGGCTACTTCTATATTTCAAGTTTATTTCAGTTTTCCGAATGATCCTTATATAAAAAAGTGTGTGTGTGTACTTATGTATACGCGTTAGAAGTATAAATACTCCTTATAGAAAAATACATAATACAATTTCATTACACTGTAACCTTTTTTGTTATTGTTTAGTTAAACACTATATCTTCTTTTGACGTCTATACTTTCATTATGTGAATATTGTTATATAAAATAATGTTGACTATAGCTAACTTCAGGGTGTCGGTTTTTCGTGACTCATTATTTTTCCCTAACGCCCTAAAAGAAGTATAACTCCTAAAATAAATGGATTGTGTTATTTAATAAACCAGTTAATTTTTCTACAATCCACCAGTGATTATTTGTAGCCTATTCATTCTCCAATTATTGATTTATGTGAATTTATGTGATATAGTTTTATATTCCGTATTTTGGATTTGGATATATTGGATTCATTACTTAAATAAAAAAGTGAAAATTAAGCTAAAAATAAGCAAAATGATACTATGCGACAAAGACCAAAAGTTGAATCAGAAGGACTACAACTATTATCACTGATAACTTTAAAGAAATTGATTGGTTTATTAGAAATACACAACACAACCCCTCTAATAAGGGCGCCAGTGGACGGTCGGCGCCCTATCTATATTATCTGATCAAACCAACATTTTAATTATCAATAATAATAAAAAACAAGCTATTAAATGATTACACGTTATAATATAGTCTATAATATAGCTACTCAATGTATAAAAATATAGTTTATCGTCCATAGCACGCTATCATAAAATAGTTTATTTGAACAATACTACTGATAAAATCGGTGCCATGTTATAATCGATCTGTGAATCGATGTTTTTGAATTGTTTTCGCGCGGCTTATGTGTTTTACATCACTAAATAACACTCGTGACGTCATCGTACCTACGCAAAATGCTACACGCTCGGTCCCCATACAAATTACGGAACTCTTTACTTCTATCTTGATATAGTTCTGTGATGCTAGCCAGCGGACTGCATCAGCTGACAGAGTTCGCCGCCTGCACTAGGTGAACTGTGTTGCTCACTGGTATTTCATAAATAATAATACGAGACTTTATATACCGAGTGTAATCGGTAAGTGTGCACAGGCGATTATTCTGTAACTATTACAGATATCAAAAAACTTTAAACTGATTTCGAAAGTACTTTACCTAATGAGTAAAATGACAATAATAGCTTATTAATAATAAAACGAGAAATATCTAAAAAAAATACATTAAACTCTCCCATACATTTAGTATGAGATATTAGAAAGGTTTTACTTTCCTTATTTTCTTCACTGCACTTCTATATGACAAGCAAATATGACATGACCATAAACATATAATCCTATATTCGTCTATGAACTGAACAATGTTTTATATCAGTTGACATAAATGGCCAAAATACATGTCTCTAGCAAACGCTTTTGACCTTTCAATTCCTAAATGACCACTGTGTATTATTTTCAAAATATCAGACCATAATTTTCTGGGTATGACTATACTATTACTTCTGAAAATTAAATCATTTTCTGTATGTAAATCAAATCTATACTGCCAATACTCATGCAAATCTTTGTGAATTTGAGTTTTACTTGACGGCCAGGGTGGCCGTATACTACGGTATTTTTTCAAATTCTGTAAACTATCATCTTCATTAGTACCTCTGATTAACCACTGTAGGCGTTCTGATGAGACTGGTAATGACTTAATCAGTAAATTTACATGAACAATGATATCATCGTCTAATTCATGTGAACTTGTTTCAGAGAGTGCTGCTCTTGACAACGCACCGCACGCGTTTTCAGCGCAATTTTTAGCTTTAGTCGTTCATCGTTTTAGTTTTTACTAATAAACTCGATAACAACCTTCCTATTTTTTTGTAATTATTCTTATTTGTTATAAGTGTACATGTTACGCCCAAAAACACTGGAAATGCTCATTGAGCGAAAAATAAGCCCCAACGCGTTGTGGAACGAAATACCTAACACACGAAACAGCGTTTTCGGTGTTTGAGAGTAACATACAAACTGCACACGGAACATAAACTCTGGTATACATTTTCATACAAACTTTATTAAACATTTTTATAAGAATTATCTTAACGTAGAACTCCAAAAATAATAAATAAATACAAACATTTCAAAATTTCGTTCTTAAAAAGAGGCCTATCTTCCCTGCCTCGCACGACAAATATATGGAATCAGCCACTTACGGTGTTTTCGATCCGATACGATTTAGGGACCTTCAAGAAAAGAGCATAGTCATAATATTTGAAAGGCCGGCAACGAACCTACTGACCCGCTCGTGTAGCAGGTGTCAGTGGATATCGCTTTCACTTACCATTAAAGATTAGTAATATGTAGCTAGCTACTTACCATCATATGAATCAACTGTCCGTTTGCCCCCTCTTCTATAAAAAAATAGAGTAGTAATGCGAGCCAAAGAATACAGAAAATAGTAACGCAATAGCAATCAACCAACCAGTGATCTTTATGTACGTCCCATCGTTCAATCATTAAAAAATGGTCATCAGTCGGCTAAATCCGAGCCCAGAACCGCCGCAAAGTCGCAATACAAATTTACACACATTTATGTATAAAATACCTTATTATAATTTAACCAAATTATAATTTGACGACCTCTGTGGCTCAGTGGTAAGCGCGTTGGCGCTCAAGCCCGGAGGTTGCGGGTTCGAATCCCACCAGGGAACAAAAATATTTTCTGTGTTCCTGGGTCATGGATGTGTATTAAATATGTGTATTATATAATAAAATTCTTAAATATATGTATAGTATAAAAGTATTAAATATATTTCCGTTGTCTAGTACCCGTAACACAAGTTCTTCGAGAACTTACCACGGGACCAGATCGACGTGGTGTGAAAGCGTCCATAGATATTATTATTATATTATATTATTATACCGTACCCTGTTACACCCCCAGCGCTATTGTGGACGGTTTTTAACCGACTTTACAAAGGAGGAGGTTCTCAATTCGTTGGATTTTTTTTACTCGAAGATGGCTGGACCGATTTGGAAAATATATTTTTTTTGTTTTAAAGGGTATACTTCTCAAATGGTCCATGATAAGGAAACAGATAAGGAACATGCCAGAGAAATCGAGGGGAACTTTCAAAATCGTAGGGGCGACTAGAGCTTTTGGTATTTTTTATATAAAGTGTTTTGACGGACTACAATTTAATGAAGGTCTAGAGTCGATCTGATGCTGGAGCCGAAAGACAGTTGAGGGAACTCCTCAACAATTTACTTCAGTAACCTTGTGTTTGGGCTTGATTAATTTGTAATGATGAGAACTTTACATCTAGATAGGTTGTGACTGTCATTAAGGTTCTGATGATAAAGACGAAGGATAGTTAAGGGAACTCCTCAACAGTTTACAGTAAAGCGCCATTACAGGTGTGATGGTGGAGACCATACACAGTCGAGGGGAATCCTCGACGATTTAAAGCTTTTATTGGGCTTACTTCATACGGTTAAATAATATGCCAAAATCATGTAATTTTATTACTTGTCGTTGTAAAATGTACAAAAAACAATTGTACACGGGATGCTTTGGAAGCGCATCATAGTCTTTCGAGGTCATCGTAATATCCATTCTATACCTATATATTGGTGATGGTGATACCTATATATAATAGAATTATTAAATAAATAGCAGCAAATCAGTTTGTTTTAATTACATGTATAAAAATACACTATTACAATTCGGTTTTTTTATATGTATGTACTTAGCCTTTTAGGATTGAAATAAACATATTTGTTTTTATTGTGTTTATTTCGAAGATTCCAGTCACCCTTTTTATGTAATACCATATTCTTGGGTAATCTGCCTATAACAAAATTGGTATCACCATATCATATAAACCGACCAAACTAAAAAGTAGTACAAAATGGCGGACATATTTGACAAACTGTTTGCGAGTGAGAATGTTTGTATGGCATTCAAATTTAGTCGATAATTTTTTTTTGGGCACATCATTGCTGTGTCTAATGTCTCTGGCACTCTTGGCGTTTTTCGTATGTTGTTGCTCAAACCGACTCCTTATTACCTTTTTTTTTTTAGGAGGTTAGTTGATGATGATTGATTGATTAGCTTAAGAGGAGCCGCTGGGGTGGAAGAGGGAGAGAGGATGTTACCACCGGTTCAAACCCTTGCCCTTTCCTGAGAAGAACCGACAAGAAACTCAGTGGGCAGCGTCCCTATACTTGACACTTATAGATGGTAAAGTGTTTGCACGGTGTTTAGTGGTCACGTGCGCTCAAGTTGGTGGTTAAGGGCTCCTCTTATTTTGTCACCGTTATTAGTATGTTAGTTGTGTCAGGGGGTGTGGATCCTAGTGATATACTCCCCGCGCTCATAGTTGGTCAGAGTGTCCTCAAGTCCTGGTCAGTTGTTTGGCTCGGCTGCGCTGGATTCTGTGGCGCGTCCCTTTGTCTTCAGTTTCTGGTTAAAAAATTTCTTATGATGGCGTGGTCTCTGTTCTTAATTGCCATTTTTAAGTTGTAGTTGTTTATTTCTTGGTCAGGGATTGCTGCGACTTTTATCAGCTTGCCCAATGCGTCATCGCTGTCACAGGTGTAGTATGTGAAATTTATTGATATGACGCGAGAGGGCTACAACTGCGTGAGACGCGCTGTCGTGTAGTTTTATCCTTGATTTAGTCTTTACTATGTACACCGTTTCGTAGCAGAGTCCCTGGTCCTCATATCCATGAGGACCAGGGACTCTGCTGAGAGTCAGGGCTTTGGACTCTTCCCCCTTCCCATACCCTTGGTCTATTAGGGTCTGCTTTTCATCTTGGGTGTATGTCAAGAAAAGCGTTTTGGGTTCGTCTTTCTTGTTATTGACTTGATTTGATTACCTGACTGGAGGAACATCCTTGTGGATGTCTTTCAGGGCATATGCTACGTCTTGTGGGCAACGTTGGGTACATAGTAAGTCCTCTGTTATTGGTGTTAGTACGTTGGGACGATGGTAATGGATCGGGAATAGATTTTCACGCTCGATATATGGTAGTTGATTAATATCTCCTATTAGGAGCAGTTCTCTGGCTTTAACAATCTTAAGTATCATCAAACTTATTACCTTATAGGATTGTACTCCTCTATTCTATAAATACATTTAAAAAAATCTTCCGTTTGATAATGGCAAATGTACTTTAGACGGGAATTGCCAGAATTATAAAAAAAAAGCGGGCAACCATCTTGAAACTTGAAAGCGTAATAATTATTGTTGTCATGTTTACGTTGTATGTGAAAGGTGTAACAAATATTTCATGATATTTAATAAATAGGTGCGACTTTTTTAATGTGGTATTAATATAAAGTGATATATTATGTGGATATTTAATTAATTTAGTTGAAAGTATATTCGCGGTACTATAAAAGTCCTAATTTGTTGACAAATGGAATAGGCGCCAAATTGTTCCCAATCGTGTTAATTGTTTAATAAAAGTGCTCATGAATATATCTCTTGTAATTGCAAATGTTGTTTGTTAATAACAGCTTTCCTTCTTTTAGGACACTTTGAATGTGAGTGATAAAAAGAATAATCTAAAACGATGTTTTACGCACACTTCGTGCTGGCCAAAAAGGGCCCGTTGGCCAAAATTTGGCTAGCGGCTCACTGGGACAAAAAATTGACCAAGGCTCATGTGTTTGAAACAAATATAGAAAAATCGGTAGATGGTATTTTGAAACCCAAAGTGAAAATGGCACTACGAACATCAGGTCATTTATTGCTTGGTGTTGTGAGAATTTACTCCAGGAAAGCCAAATATTTGCTTCAAGATTGCAATGAAGCCTTCGTTAAAATTAAGGTTTGTCTTTAATATAATAACTAGTTATTATAGTAACAAGTGTATATTTTATAACAGTATTTTATAGTTTTATAACTTATAAGTAAATAAACATTTTATTTTCAATTTAGGCATCATTCATTAAGCATTGAGACTGGTAAAATCCATAATCTGTAGGTCACAATGATGAAAATTATACAAGAAAGGTTTGTGTAGTCTTATTAAAGTTTATTGCAGACTTAGAACATAAGCCATATTGTTTACTAGCTGTTGCCTGCAGCTTCGCCCGCGTTACTCAACTCCTATAAGTCACCGCGTTATGTTATATAGCTTCCTTGATAAATAAGCTGTCTAACACTGAAAGAATTTTTCAAATCGGATCAGTAGTTCTTGAGATTAGCTTGTTCAAACAAACAAACAAACTCTTCAGCTTTATAATATTAGTATAGATTACACACTAGTAAGAAAGATGAACTTGTGCTAGGTATGCATCTAATTTTATGGGTACTGCCATCCTGCATGTTTGGTCTTTAAAACAGCTTTGCTATATTTCGCATAGAAGGTCAAGATAGGTAGTGTTACTGTCACTATGACTTATGACTATTTTATGACTCAAAATAGACAATGAATGAATAAGTGCCAGATAAATAAATACTAAAATATTATCCAACAATCACACTACATTAACCTAGCCCTATGGTAAGTTCTTAAGAACTTATGTACTACCCTCCTTGGGTACAGGAGGAACTAGGAACGGAAATAAATTTAATTTATATAAATACATACTGGGTGTATTTGGAACGCTTGCGAAGATTAAACCCTAATAATATAGTATATAATGCATATAACCATTTATCTCAGAAACGTTTTTTAAAGAAAATTTTACGACTTGTGTATTTTGCAAACCCCCAATGTATTAGTAAAAACTAAAACGATGAACGACTAAAGCGATAAATCGCGCTGAAGACGCGCGCGGTGCGGGAGTTCGTTCACCTCGTGCATGCGGCGACCTCGTGTAACACTATCAGCTGATTTAGTCCGCTAGCCGTTTATTTAAGTTAAGTTTATTACATTGCTGTTTTCTCAAAAAACCATTATTTTAAAGCATTATCATCAAATTCCTGTAACATTATGTTTACTAAACCGGATTATACAAAAAAATAAAAAAAAGGCAACCAAAAAAAAAAAACGCGTTTTTTCACTTGTATCATGTCAGGCTATGCCAACACTATCATACCTCTTCGTTTTCGCAAGCGTTCCAAATACACCCGGTATATACACATCCATTACCCGGTGCAGACATCTATATTCATTATATAAATTATCTGCATTTGGTGGGATTTGAACCCGCGTAAAGTGTCCAGTAGCCTGATCAATCAACCTACTGGCCGTCAGAATGGCGGGCGGTCAGATGAACATATGTTTACATGACTTGCTATCAGTTTACCATTGTCAATTTTTGCATCTACAGTGTAAACTCTATAACAAATTCCAAGGGACCGCACATTTTATATTGTTATAAAGAGTTTTCGTTATACTTATATATATATAAAGTACACATGTTAGAAGTGAAACTTATTTGGCAAACTAATTTTTAAATCTCGTTAAATTTATACTAATTGCTTTAAATTTCCAAGACTCGCGATGCAACATTTGCTCTATCTCACTGTCTCTCTCTATCTTTCTTAATCGCTTGCTCTCGACTCTCACTCCATGGCTATGTGCTTCATGCTACGTTCGCCCTTTCTCACTCACTCTCTCTCAATCGGTTTCAATCACTCTCTCCTTCTTTTTGTACTTTGTTCTTGAACTTGTACTTCCAATTTTTCGTGACGTCTGGTCCGTAAAAAAATACCCTCATGCGCACTAAGAAGTTTCACTTCAAAAATTGCCAATTAAAACATATTTCAACCAATTTATGCCTTTTTTGCTTTTTCAGATGGCCTTTAGGCCTGGTATGGTAGATTTGCCAGAGGAACATCGTGAGGCTGCTATGAATGCCATCACATTGCCTGAAGTATTTCATGATTTTGACACTGCTATGCCTGAATTAAAGTAAGTAACACCTTTCATTAAACCTTTTTTTGTCACATTTTATGGACATACTAAAATATCTTATCTTATATCTTTAAATGAGCAATTCTTGTATATATATATATATATATATATATTATATATATATATATATATATAATTGGAATCTCGGAATCGGCTCCAACGATTTTCATGAAATTTAGTATATAGGGGGTTTCGGGGGCGATAAATCGATCTAGCTAGGAATCCTTTTTAGAAAATGTCATATTATTAAAAAAAAAAAAAAAAAAAACCGAGCAAAGCTCGGTCATCCGGGTACTATGAAATAAATAGAGTAAATTTATAATTCAATATATTGAAGATTATGGTCAGGTGGATAAGGGCTTGGCCTATTGAGTGAGAGTCTGTGCTCGATTATGATTGGGTGTACTTAAAATGGGTTACCTTTTCTCCATACCTTTCCACCTCAACATGAGAACATAGTTTGCTCACTGCTGAAGTGAAACATTGAGAAAAATTTGAAGAGCCGACCCATGCCCAGCATTGGGATATGTAAGGTTTGATGAAAACAATCACTGATACTTGTCATACTTTGAAGAAGTACAGTTAATATTAATAGGCAGTTGTAAGATCTTTTAGTAGAGATTTATTTGAAGTTACTAGAAGTTGAAAAATGTCTAATTTTCCATACTAGTACCAAGATACAATGATATTCAACTACATACTAACATAACACTAGCCTACTAACTATATTTATTATTGCCTGATGATAGGAAGTCTGCAATTGTAAACAAATAAAAGGATTTTATTTCCACACAAACAAGACAATGTTGCTAACATCTTACCTGAAACTAAGCATGTCTATCCTATGAGTGCCATTTACTTAATCATTCAAAATATACAACAATTATATATGTAACATAATATCACAAATATGTTGAATATTGCTAAAAATGATACATGATTTATTAAGTTATCTATGCAATATCTTAAAGTTGTTTTCTGTCTCATTATGTAATAATAAAATAGTTCTTTCATGTATGGTATATTTTGCAGCTGATTGTTCCTATTTACAGTTCTTTGTTTAATGTGTGAATTAAGTAATATATGTGTGCAATAATTTTTATTATTATTATGTTTATTTTAGTGAAGTGGATATTGAGGCACAGTTTTCATTAAATCAATCTAGAGCTGAAGAAATAACAATGCGTGAAGATTATGGCTCTCTAAACTTGGTGACCCATGATGACGGGTTTGGTGATATGGGATTTGATACAGACAATCCCGATATTATGAGAGAGGCTATTGGAAATGAAGGTGCCTTAGAACAGGTCAGTTTTATTATTTTCATAATTAAAAGCTAAAAGTAGAAATATGGGACCCACCATTTCAGTAAAATAATTATTCTTTTGTTGAAAACCTTAATAGTATTAAAATTAAGCAGTATTTTTTTTTAACAGTTTATTTTTTTTTTTAAAAGTGATTATGAATATTTATGTCTGCACCGGGTTATTGACAATTTTGACAAAAAATTGACAAAGATTTACAAAAACTTCCCTTCTCAAGGGTGCAAAAAGGTGCCTGAGCTTCCTGTGTCGATGACGTAATAGAAAACTTCTTGGCTTGGCCATCCTTTTTTGCAAAACATCTTCAACATTATTGTTTACTAATGTTTACGTGAATTTCACTCATTTTAATGAAACAACTTTTACTGACTGTCAGACAGTCCTCCCGTGAAAACGTTGGGCATGTAAATCTTAATAAACCGCGATAAAATTCGTAAAAGTTGTTACATTATACTTTCCAACATTATTTATTACTAGCTGTTGCCTGCAGCTTCGCCCGCGTTACTCAACTCCTATAAGTCATAACGTGATGTTTTATAGCCTATAGCCTTCCTCGATAAATAAGCTGTCTAACACTGAAATAATTTTTCAAATCGGACCAGTAGTTCCTGAAATTAGCGCGTTCAGACAAACAAACAAACTCTTCAGCTTTATAATATTAGTATGGATTATAACTTTCTAATGGTGTGTCGTATTGACAGAGTAACCTGCTGTTCGGTTCGTCGTCGGGGCTGGAGCTGGGCAAATCAGGCAGCAGCGGTGCGGGCGTAACGCTGGCCGAGCCGCGCATGGAGGCCGCGCCGCACGCGCCGCTTGACGACGGCTTCGGCGGGACGATTGGGGACGTGCCCGACTTTGGACGTATGTTTTTAGTGTTTTTTTAAGGTTCCTTTCCTCAAAATCACAAAACCCTTATCAGATCACTTTGTTGCCCGTCTGTTTGTTTGTCGGTCTGCCAATTCAAAACCTAAAGGGCCTACATCGTATAAGCATTCCTTCCTGGGATGTGCTACTTAATGCGTCTCCAGTAACATCCCTGTACTCATGTCAGCTTCAGTATGGGAACCTGGCCCAGTAAGGCACGACGTTGCGGGTACTGCATTAAGGGCAGTTCACCCTTGCGAGGAGTAGTCTGGCGGCTGTAGGCTGCTGAGAGATCCAGGTGGAGCTTCAAGCGCCATTTTGAAATAAAGATTTTGGCTGATATCTCGGAAACTGTGCACTTTAGGGCAAAAGTTATTAAGACCATCATTGTAGAGAGAAAGAGAAATTTTGTAAAACTTACCGTTTACGATTTATGGCCCATTTAGTGAACCAGTTTTTCTATCTCGGCCTAAGCAATATAACTCTTAAAATATTGGATTAATCAATAAAATGCATCTATCCACTTTTAAAGATCCAGTTTATTTCTCTACAACTTTTGTTTGATACTTTTTTTCTGAAGTAAATTTGTGTGTTGATTAAAATAGGCTATGCTAGAATATTTTTAAACTTCTACTCTTTTTAGACGCATTGTAAGTTGTAGGTTAATGTAGTGACATATCACGACAACATTGTACATTGTGTTCGAACATTAAGAGTATTTAACGATATTCATGTTATTTAAAATATAATCAGATTAATAATAATTGTACCCAACGATAATAATATATGAGTTACTACATTGAAGTAGTTCCAGTACTTCAATGTTGCAATATAAACATTTTAGGCAATCTATTTTACAGATTTTTTAAAATGAATTTAAAAAACTTTATACGCATTTTTGCGGATCAGGTTTTTTCGCCAGGAAATATAGCCTTGCGTCGTAATACTTTTCCTTCACAACTCTAGCCAACTCAAGATTGTGGCAGTTATATAAAAGTAAAAGTGTCCATACTTTAATTAGAAAAAAACGTTATAGAGATAAAATTATTGACCATTAAGAATAATATATATTATGTAGATGCATTTTATTTAATTTAAGAGTTATCGGCCGAGATAAAACGACATGGACTACGAACCTATGACTTTTATTTATTTGTTATTCATATGAAACTGCATTTGCCCCGCCTTACGCTAGGAGTAAGTCACGCCTATCGAACTATGATGTATTTTTGAGGTAGCGCCTTGACTGAGTTCCTATTCTAAGTTCCGTTTCCTGTCACTATAAAATCCGACAATTACTAAAATGTAACTGATTGATTGTACTGATGGTTCTTGGTGGAAATTCATGTTTCATAATAAGTCTACAACTCTTTTTCCACTTTTATTTTATGTAAATTTGTAATAAATATAAAATAAAATTGGAAAAAGTGAAAAAAGAGTTGTAGAATTATTATTACTTTATTAAATGGGTTATATTAATATAATGTGTGCTGCAGATGCGGGCGGGCTGTTCGAGGGCGACCTGTTCGGCGACGTCACGGCCGGCAGCTCCACCGCCGGCGCCGCTGCGGGCCTGCCCGGTGCCGAGACGCAGCCTCAGTCTTTGCAGGTATATATATTATTTTAAGAACTAGTCTTCCTAAGGCGACGGCTGTCTGGTGGAGTGGTCAGGCCACTGGACACTTTACGCAGTGGTCGCCGGTTCGAATCCCGCCAAGTGCAGATGATTTGAATGATAAATATATATATTTATAACACATAATATACACAGCCATGGCCTACAAATTTATTTATATGAATTTCTTAAATTTATTTCCGTTCCTTGTACCCACAACACAAGTTCTTACGAATTTAACACGGGTGTAAGTTGATGATGTGACAAGTAATATAATATATTACCCAACAATTAGAGTTATTTATGGTTTGAAATATATTATTTTAATTAAAAGCGTCCATAGATATTATTATTATTAATTAAGTGTCTTTCAATGAATTCCCATCTTCTGGCTTGGCGTTTCCAACAACTCAGCGGCTTCAATATCCTAAATATCAATTAAATTGAACACGTTACTATCAATTTTCGAGTTCAAACAATATAACACAATGAAAAAGATAATATAACCTAAAAGAGAAACTTTCCGATTCCGACAGATGCGATTTAGATTTAGTAGATATGCGCGTGTAATGCAGTGGTTTGTCTACAGGCGGAGATCGAGGCGGCGGGCGCAGCGGAGGGCGCGGGGGCGGCGGCGGACGCTCCCGACTCCGACGACGACGGCGACCACTACGACGCGGGACACTCGCCGCAGCACAGGTACTCACCTGACACCCTGGGGCGTAGCTTCCGCCATATCAGCCGTCTCAATGTAAGGGATCCCGGGCATGAGGGGCCCTAAAATAATATGTCGGACTAAAACACGAAAAATACTCTATTTGGGTACCCTTAGTAAGAACGAGTTGTCCCAGTATGGCTTACCGGTGGGAGGTATGCGCTGTGCCGCGCTGCCGGCTGCACGGGTACCACGATCATGCTTGTTTCTTTTGTAGGACAGGCAGTGTAATTACTGGCTCTGAGACTTAACATCATATGTCTCAGGATAGGTAACAACAACGAGATGCGTGGGTTAGTTCCAGTAAAACTATTAAATTATTAACAGGTTTATGTTCATGGGCGATGTCGACTACTTACCAATTACCTTCAGGTGGTACATCTGCCAGTTTGCCTATCCAACTAACATAAAAAAGCTTAAGTTTTAGAAACAAAATTAATTTATTACTAATGCAAAAATGACTGACTGATAGATCTACATTATAAAAATGGTCTATCAGTATAATATACAAATATATCATAATCCACGTAGGCAAAGCCATTGAAAACGCTATTGTCAAGTTCGTTCTTGTGTTGATGTCAACATAATATCTACTACATATTATATGTATCTAGTGCGCATATTATAGATGAACTTTAAAAAATTGTATAATAATACAATATATTGGGACAATTCACACACGGCCATCTGATCCCAAATTAGGCAGAGCCTGTTATAATGGTAACGAGACAACTGCCATATATTTCTAAATACATACATATTATACATAAACTACACACAGACACAGAACAAATCGAAACCACGACATTATGGTTTAGCAGTCAGGGTCACTAACCACTAGACCAACAGGCCAGTCCAGTATTTTATAAGGTTGGATGAAAAACTTGTGATATTACAGTTGGTCGGGGTCTCCGGTGCGGGAGGCGGAGGCGGGTGCGGACGCGGCGGCTGGCGCGGAGGCGCTAGCGGATGACGCGCTCATGCCACCCCCCGCCGTGCCCAGGCCGCCCTCCGTCAGGCCCATGGTACCATCTATATTTATTACTATCACCACATATTATTTACTAAACTGTTCGCTTAACACTATTAACATGATATTTAACAAATTCTCTAAGTTACAAAACATGTATAATAAGTTTGATTTAGTTTTAGAATATATATATTTTTTAATTTATTTACTAATCGATTGCTTTAGAGTTGATCAATTATAAACAAAACAGTCTTGCTCCTTATTACAGACGTGTAGACAGAAGTGTAGATTGAGCAACCTTATTAAACCTTGATAACTTCCTAAAACCTAATTTTCAGGTAGAATATACGAATAATGAATTGTAAAAAAGATTCCGACGAATTGAGAACCTCCTCCTTTTTGAAGTCGGTTAAAAAGAAATGTTAATTTTCAAGGTTTTATTGAATGATAGGAAATAGACGAGGACATAGCAGCGGAAGAAGCACCACGGGTGGAACCACCTACCACTCCCGCGCCGGCGATGGATACAACAACTTTGTTACAGAATGACGAAGAATCTTTCGCGTTGGCACCCGTTGACGCTACTGTTCTTAAAGGTAAAGATTAAATCATAGTGAAATATCACTGCTCAAGTCAAGGTTATGGTAGATAAAAGTCGTTCATGTGATATTATAGTTTTCTCATACGTTTTACAAGATTTGTTTTCGACAATTAAAATTGATACCTTATTGTGATTCCACATGACCACTTCATATTTTATTGCTTGCAGGCATCACGAAAGCGAAGCGTAAGCGTAAGCTTATAGTGGACGAAGTGAAGAACATATCGGGCGAGGAGATGAAGAACCAGCTCAGCAATACGTCGGACATCGTCACCACACTGGATCTGGCGCCACCCACGCGCCGTCTCATGCACTGGAAGGAGACGGGCGGAGTGGAGAAGTTGTTCACGCTACCCGCCCGTCCCATACCTTCGCGAGTGCTGTTCAAGGTATATCTATAGCAAAATTTCATTATTGTATGTCATATAATCCCTGGCTGGGAAATATACAATTCTCTAGTCTATCGAAATGTGCCAAGAATTGACGCGTTTTATAGTCTCGTTGAAATTCTTTTGGGGTGTATGCACTTCTCAAGTAATCTAAAATGCCAGTTCTTGCTACGAATAGAAGAGAATAATAAGAATTTTTTGTTACTTATTTTAAAATACACTCAGTTTTAGCTTTAGTTAGTCTATGATTAATTTGAAATAACATAATTTTTATAATTGCTATAGAAATACCAACGTAATATGACCCTAAGGAGTGAAACGGAGGAAGGCGAAGCTAGGTCACCAGACCCTGAACCACCAGTCACAAAGAGAGGCGGAAGGAAACGAAGGCATGAGGAGGTAATACATTAATTTCTATATGTTACAATCATGTAATAAACAACACAAATATGCGTAAACCAATTTTGTTGAACCATTATCTTTTTTAAGCAATTTTTTAACAATTATTACTAAGGCTACAAATGACTCGAAAGAAATGAAACATTCAATTTAACATCACAATTTCCTTGATCAACATAATGTGTCATATTGATCGTGGTAAGATTTAATACAATAATCATGTTATACAAAAATACGTTGGAGATTCGAGAGTGTTCCAAACACGACTTCCACATTAAATAATAATATTATGTCCTCCAGAGCTTTACTCCAGCTGACACGCCGGCGCCAGCAGTAGACGCGCCGCCCACACCCGTGCCGCACGACTACGAGCCCTCCGTCGGTGAGTCACGCCTACTCTCACTACACCTCTTTCATCTGACAACCTTTTCTTCTTTTTCTGAACTTAATGTCTGTATGCATTTAATTATTATGTAGAAAACTCGCTTTTAATTAAAATAATTACCTAGAAACAGGAATAAATCTATATTTTTTTATATATACCATTAATGGTCCAGTGTGTCTAACTTTTATTCAGCATTGTTGTCGAATCCGTACACAGAGGTACTGAAATATCATCTTGTGTAAGTTGAAGTTACTAAATCGGAAAATAATTCTAAAATTTTTTTGTAACTCTAAAACCACATGCTTTAAGTGGAAAAGTATATTAATTTGTGTCACTGTCCATATTCATTCATTGATTAGCTTGTTAAAAAAATCAGCGATTGTTTTCTAAAAGTGTTATAATTATCATGTTCTAACCTTTCTAATATAGAATTGCCGGAGGCTAGAACAGTAAACTTAGTTGATGTTTTAATTATTACACGTAAAGATACACGTGACGTATACAAGATGCTAATAGTCATATGCAAAGCAATTCTTGTTTACATTTTTGCGCCTCTGTAGATTCTCTTCCACATTCACAGTCTTTTGCATACTATCACGCTTGACCTGTGCTTTTGTACTAATGTGTTTATTGTTAAAACGAGCTCGCAATATACACTTTCTTATACGTTTAAATGGTATCGGAAATCGTATATTGTGAGGTTATGTTGTACGTGCACTAACCCTCGGGACGCTCGCTGTAGAGACGGAGGCGGAGGGTGCGCGCACGCCGCGACACGAGCCCGACGACGCGCACGCAACAGGTACGCACGCACATACTACCCAAGTTGACCAAACATATCACACATACACTAAAAATTACATACTATAAATAAATACCATAGTTTACTATTAATTTGTATAGCCGACTCGAAGTCATCATATCAATTAGACAATATTGTATTACAAAAACATTGCATATTTTGCATTCCTATTAATGGAGTTGCGGTCTCATGTATTACATTAGCTAAATGAAATGTAAATGTCCTTAGTACATTGACTATTTATCACACGAATTCATTCACGAATTTCTACGGTAAAGTACATTTTTTTTTAATTAAATTAAAGTACTAATAAAATACTTTACTATTTACTAACAACTGAAAATATGCTTGGGTATGGATGCTTCTGTTAACATTTCCATTTCAGTTTTAACTAATTTTTCAATTTTACTTTTAATCGTATTTGTCACTAAAATTATGACAATATGACTATTTAGTGTTTAATATTTAATATTCACTTTAAAAAACCATTATTAAAAAAATATTATGCCAATTGCCATATTCGTTTAATAATTTCTTGTTTCAAACATCTAGATTCGTGAAACAATTTGATACAAGTCACAAATAAAAGAATGCCACTGTGGTATACTACACTGTGCAGTGAACGTCACTTTATCTATGATGAAGATAAATTATAAAAAAAACACCATCATCATCTTATATCAACCTTGTGCCCACTGCTGGACATAGGTCCTTTTCAATAAACGTTAAGACAGCCGATTCTCTGCACAGAGATCGCCGTTCCATCAAGTCGAAGGTCGACCTATACTGCGTCTTCCCAAAACCCAGCCACTCCAGGACTCTTACGCCCGAATACTCAAACGAATCTCAAATGTAAGACGTACTTAAACTCATGCTACGACGTGTCAGATTCAAAGAAAAACAGAGGGACGAGTTGAGTTGAGGCGTTAGCCCAGCACAGCAGCTGAAAAAAACTGACGTTACAGGATGCGCCCAGCACACGTGAAATATTTATGTGAATAATAATTAATATGAAGCTTCATCATTACTAAAACTATAATGAAAGCTATCTTTGGTTATAAAGTTTATTTAATTATATATAAGATAATAAAGAAATATAATATACACCTTCGAGTATACATAATATATAAAGTGCGAGTGTCTCGCCGCTTCATTATGCCGATCGTAAGCAGATGCGTTATAGATATTTATCTATAGTAAAGCGCTGTGAGAGTGACCTTCCATGCGTAATGCATTAAAAATATCGATATTTGAAATTAGGACATTCATCATCATCATCATCACCAGCTTCTATCCATCCACTGCTGAACACAGGCACCCCTCCATAGACGCCAGAACAGAAATGTTATTGCTTCTTTTATTTTGCTTCCGGAATCATTCTTACAAATTGGCACATTTTAACATAAAAACAAATATAACATCGCTGGCGGACCTAGTGTGACGCGGGTTGTTTTGATACTGATTGAACGTTTTCAAGACAATGGTGTATGTTCATACCTGTGCTTACAGTTCATACTTAGTAAGGTGCGCTCTATATAATATGTATACTCATATTAACGAGTCTCGTTCGGCCACATGAGTAAATAAACGGACAGAGGCAAAGCTTCATACAACCGCGCGAATCGATTGCACTACTACAAGCGTCGTAACGCATGTGTGCGTTAGCACTCGTGGCTTGTCACGTTCGAGTAGAAATCGGTCGAAACCGGTTCGACGAGTGTTCGAACGCGGGGATGTGAGTGCGTTGTATATATTTTCGCTTGGCGGGTATTTCGAATTATTATTATTATCATTCGAATTAAATTTTTGTTAGTTAAAAGTAAAAAGTGTCAATATTGTATACTATACTGTGTGTATGAACAATAATAGAGCAATTAAAAAAGAATCATATTTTATAACATTGTTCTTAAATTATTATTGATAATTAAAAGTAAAAAGTGTCAATATTGTATACTGTACTGTGTGTATGAACAATAATAGAGCAAAAAAAACAAATCATATTTTAGATATCCCAAAGATTTCAATACCTAAGTTGTATCTTATTATTTTATTTCTACTAATTATTATAACTTTTGTTCACTAAGTTTTTATGGATGTGCCTAAAGTCTAGTTAGGGAAACATTGACCCGACATTAAATCTTAGCTAAACTTTACAGTAAAAATACAATAAGTATAGGTGCAGAATTAGTAATTAGGAGACGATTCCTGTTCGGAAAAAAAATATTATAATAGTTATGATAAAAACTGATATGCAATGAGAGTGCTTTCCATTAGAATTTACCACTCTATTAAAAGGTACAACAGATTATTGCAAATAAAAAATATAAACACAAAATATTTAGAAAAAATATTTTGTAGGTAATAAAGATAGAATATTTACATAGATTACTACTCGATAAAAAAAATCGTTTTGTTCGTTTAATTTTATCCACCTGTGACAACCCTTAAACAATTTTACGCGTTGTATGAAAGCTTTGTCTCTGTCCGTTTACTTACTCATGTTGTTCGGCCGCCAATCGATGCGGACATACTGCTGACAATTACTAAATGAAAGTAAATGCGTAGCGCGGCGTAAGCCGTCGCTCGTTATTATATCTCGTCATGAGTCAACAACTTGTGGCGAACGAATTGCTGGCGTTCCTGCAGCAGAAGCTGGACGTGATGGATGAGCTATCCGCCGTTCAGATCTGCTCAACGAACTTCAGCGAAGACGACATCGCCGCTGCCAAAGTGCTGTTGTACAGGTCACTCAACAAGAGTGACCAGATGGTGTCCCGCCGGCGTGACGGGACAAAGAAGAGCATGCAGGACATCATCACAAAGGACAAGTTTGTGGCAAAGGACTTGGGAAAACTCCCTCCTGTCACCTTTGACCATGTCGACGTCACGAGCCTGCTGAAGGACATTGTCTGTTTGAAGGCTAGCTTAGTGGATGTGCAGAAGAGGTTAGATGCATCCCAGAATACTGTCGCTGATTTGCGCAATGAACTCACAGAGTTGAGTAAATCGGTAGTAGTAACTGGGACACCAACTAATGCATCGAACGTCAATACGCGTCGTGGAGCGTGCCTCGATTTATCGAGCGTCAGCTTCGCGTCAGCGGTTTTGTCTTCGCCGGCACCGAGGAATACTGAGTCTGCTGAGCATGCACTGTGCACGCCCCGCGACCCCGCACCCGTCACTGCAGCTCCTCGTACTGCTGCACGAAATTCCCGGCCAGCTGTCCCGCTGCCTGTGTCTACAGTACCTGCGAGGAATGAAAATCTCGCCAGGAGCACCGCTCCAGCCACGAAGCCCTTGCCTGAGAAGACATCGAAGCGGGCTGATGAAGAAGGTTTTATGACGGTGCAAAGTAGGAAGCACCGTCAGAAGGCTAATAAGAACCGCTGTGGCACGGCTCCCATGGAGCCTAACTGCATACGTGCTGCAGCACCGAACACCCCGGTGTATATCTCCCGCCTACATTACACCACTGAGGCGAAAGACATCGTGGAGTACGTGCGCCAAAAGACCAAGTACACAGCGAGAGTGCAGCTATTGGAGTCGCGTCGCAACGTCAACTTCAAGGCGTTCGTGGTGCGAGTGCCAACATGTTTTCTGCACCTCGTCATGCAGGAGGACTTCTGGCCACAGGGCGTGGTGTTCCGCCGCTTCCGCGGACAAGTGCCACCGGAACGCACTAAGACCTAAGTGCAAGTGAAGTGATACTAACATAGTTTTAAGTTTTATTTACTAACATACATAATTATAAAACAAGGTGTTTTATAATTATGTATGTATAGGTTAAGGTATTTATCTATGGGCCTATGCAGCCCGAAATAAAGGTTTATTATTATTATTATATATAATATGTAATATGCATTAGTGTCGATTTTACTATCGAGGTTCTTTGATACAGGTTCCACATGACAAATGTTGATGTAGATTTGAGTATGACTATTATTTATTGTAGGAATGTTGAGTTCGCTGGGCCCGCCGCTGACCCCCGGAGTGCTGGGCACGCTGACGCCGGGCGCACTGCTGCACGGCGGCCTCACGCCGGCCGGCCTACAACACGGCGCCATGACACCCGGTAACATATAAATAAATATATTAACGAACAATCACTACACGGTAACCGTGGTGAGTTCTTAAGAACATCTGTTACGGACTCTAGTAATGGAAATAGATTTAAGGAATTTATATAAATATACACGTCCGTGACCCGGATATTCTTCATATAAATTATATGCACTAGACGGGATTCGCTGGACGGCTGTGTCCAGTAGCCTGACCTCTCGACCGGCCAGCCGTAAAAATAATATACACGAACACTGGCATCTGGATTGGGTCTAGCCAATTTAGTAACGCTTGTGGTCGTCGTTGACCGGTCATCGGGTGGTTCGTCTCTCAGTTTGTCTATAACATAACGTGACATAATAGAGCTAGCTAATCGTCACCGGACGCCGGCATATGTGAGACATCTATGCTAATATTAAAATTAATAGATACATAATAAAAATTCTAACGGAAGATGGAGCAATGACCTTGTTACGCGCTCTCGTCTACACGGGTGCCCCATCCGTGAAACAGCTTTGTTGTTTTTCGTAGAGAAGGGCAGGACAATGAACACGCATTGAAACTTACCATATTGCGTCTCAGGATAAGCAACATATGAATGAGTTGCCTGAGCTAGTTCTAGGTGAACATGTTTATGTTCATGGGCGACCCTGACCACTTACCATTAATTGGGTCTGCCTGTAACAGGGAAATATTGACAAATGTCATGCTATTTGCCGTCACGGCATTCGAATCGATTTTACTGCCGAGACGCGCCAATAGATGTCTCACATTAATATGTATGCTATATGTTTTTCCAGTACAAAGTGTTTTAATATTTTTTGATGATTTTATTCAATGTTGCACATAAAAAGTATTTTATTGAAAGTCAAATTAAATCTACTACCTACTTGTATGTGGTAATAAACTACTAAATGAAATAAAATAAAGCTTTGTCTTGATATTATCAGTAAAATAAATATAACACTTTAGGAGGGTTGACACATGGCGGTATGACCCCTGCTGGTTTACACCACGGAGATCAACCAATGGACTTAGGTTTATCAACTAGCGGTATGACTCCAGCGGGACTGCAACATGGAGGTAAATTTTACATAGCTATATAATAAATATATTGCAATAAGAAATAGAACATACATTAAGATGAAAAATACTTATAGATTTTACCTATACACATGTATAGGTAAAATTCTTCCAGCACCTTTTCAATATCACTTTCTCACCGGGTAAAAAAATATGAAATGAGACCATGTCTGATAAAAAATCTAGGCTTCCTCTCCTGAAGATCTGTGCTCAGTATTGGGTTTATAAAAGGTACTACCTTAGAATAATAACACTATAGAAACCAAGTCCGCGCGCCCATTTTGAAGCACCTTTCTTGGGAGCCATCATGGCTCCAAACACCGGGGCGGTTCGTAGTCTTCAATGTCAAAGCGAGCCGAACGAGTCTCGCGAAAAAAAATAATTATGACGACTTGTGCAGTTAAATTGTATCACAATACATATAAAAACAAAATAAATGTAATAAAATCACTTTTCACAGGAAATCTTCCAATATTTCGTAGTATCTTGTAGTTAATTAGGTTTAAATAAAAACATTTTGTTTCAATGCTCAGTGTTGCCCGATTGTAAAAATATTTTAACTGACTTTTTTCCTCTACTGATTAATTTTAAAACAGTTGCTACTGTCTACTGATATTTACGTAGGTACGTGACACGTTCTCTAATGTGTTTGTGTGATTTAACGATATTATATACAAACAGTGAAAGAGTAACAAACATTCATACATCCATACATACAAATTTTCGCATTTATATTACAACAAATTACAAGTTTAAATAATGTTATATATAATTAAAAAGTAATACACTTAATACTTTACCTTACAGTGTTTCATTCGAATAAAAAATAAATATAAAAAATGTATATTTTAGTAATTATTGTTATTATTTTCTTTTATTAGTTTCATATAAAATTTAAATATTCTTTAACACACATACGTATTTATTAATTTTTGGTATAATAATTTATTGTGTCTATGTCCATGTCTGTGGACGCTTTTAAACCACGTCAATTATGAAAAAAAATATCAGCGGCTGTATAACTCCCCGTTTTCGGGAAATCTTCACAACCACTGGCAACATTGTGAATCGATTTAGTGCTTCATTTTTGACAGAGCACTTGTATGAAGACTGACTTTCTATAGTGTAATTATTATACTTGTGGTTTCTATCCAAAAAAAAATTAACATTTTTGCCACACAAGGCCCTTGCGAAACCAAAGTACATATTATAATTTAAGCAAGGACTATAATTGCACAACAGTGCAAATGCGTATCCTAAAGTGCAACAATACCACTAATATATTATTACACTCAGAAATATTGCTAGTTGAACCGATGGTATAATGAGGATTTAGGCATCATAATATATTTTTTCTGTTCAAGGTATGACACCAGGTGGTATGACTCCCGGAGGGATGACTCCTGGCGGCATGACTCCGGGTGGTATGACTCCCGGTGGAATGACTCCAGGCCTAGGATTGGATAGCGGGATGACCCCCGGGGGACTCGTGCACGGAGGACTCACACCGGCCGGTCTGCATCATGGAGGAATGACTCCAGGTATAATCTATACTAATATTATAAAGCTGAAGCGTTTGTTTGTTTGTTTGAAAGCGCTAATCTCAGGAACTGCTGGTCCGATTTGAAAAAATCTTTCAGTGTTGACAGCTTATTTATCGAGGAAGGCTATAGGCTATAAAACATCACGCTGTGACTTATAGGAGTTGAGTAACGCGGGCAACAGCTAGTATTATAATAAAACCGAAATTCGTCAAATCATCTTGTTTAATTGTCACGGCATTGGGTGTAAAGCTCTATTACTCTAAAAAATATTTACAAAAGAAGAGTACCTCTATACCTAAAAGATGTTCAAATGTAAAAAATAAACGATTTAGAAATCAAATCTATATCTAGAAATGTTAAAGTCACAATTTACACAATTTATTTATTCTTGTTCTATATTTTTAATGTGTTTAATTACAGGTGGCTTAGACCACGGCGGTATGACTCCAGCGGGACTGCACCATGGTGGCATGACCCCAGTTGGTCTTCAACACGGAGGCATGACCCCGGCAGGCCTTCAACACGGGGGCATGACTCCAGCAGGCCTACAGCACGGAGGCATGACTCCGGTAGGCCTACATCATGGAGGAATGACCCCGGCAGGCCTTCAACATGGTGGCCTTACCCCGGCAGGGCTTCAACATGGAGGACTGACCCCAGCTGGCTTACAACACGGTGGAATGACGCCCTCAAGTGAGTTTTATACACTCGACAAATGTATTCATTCCTACAAGGCTGGTAATGGTTGCATTAAGTACTGTTTATGGGTGCCAGTGATTATTTATCACTAGATTACCGAATTGCCATCAGATCTTTTTAGTATCTCACTCATTCTAAAGAGATTGCCATAAGTTGAGTAGTGTAAATTAATAAAAAAAATCGATACTTACTAAAAAAAAATTAAATATTATCTATAAATAATATATAAAAAAAAATAACAATTAATATTGAGCAAATCACTCTTTTTAGAATAAGTAATATTATCATTCATTAAAAATCTATTTAATTTTTGTATCGAAATTAATTTCAAATTTTTAGTTCGGTTTGTTATTAAATATAATTTATTATAGCGATCATTGTAGTGAATATAGCACATTTTTTTTTGTTCTTAGTACTTATAACGTCTACATGTACGTACACGTTTTACTAGCTTGCAGTAACACTTTGTTCCTTTGAACATGTTATGTTAATAGCGTAAAAATATTTATTAGTGACACAAATATACTTGGCAAGTTGAGAATGATGACTGGCGTATGTAAAATATCAATATTGAATTAGTATTAATCGTTTTGGAATTGTTTTTTAATGTTTACGCGAATTTCACTGATTCTAATGAGTTTCATTTTCATTTCCAAACTGTACGGATTTTACAGAAACTATGGTTACCGAAGACCATATTGTGTCATGGATGTTGATGAATTAACCGTTTTTTTGACGCAGGTCACGCGCTGCTGCAGCACGGGCTGGAGCCGCCGCCGATGATGCCGCAGGTGGGCGGCGACCACCCGTTGCTGACACGCGCGCACCACGCCCCCGCGCACGCCCCCCACGCCCACGATCTGCACGCCGCACCCCTGGACCCGCTGCCGCTGCCGCTCGACCACTCGGACTATCAGGTACATTACCCACTACCCTGTGTAGCTACAGCTGTATCATGGACACTATTGTTACAGAGGCCCCAAAGTGGGAGGCAATATTCTTTAAACTATATATAATTCTGTTTAAAATAGCTGCTACGCCACTGATATTACCTTAAGTAAAGTGAAAACATTAAAGGTACTTTTGAAAAACCTGTAACGCAAACAAAAGAACTGAAGTGATTGAACTTGTTGAACCAATTTCAATACGTTATAACGAACTAACTCTAGAATACCTGCTTTCAAAGGTACATTACGTAGGGGCGTAGCTTAAAACTTTCCAGAAAGCCATTTAAAATTTATGCCTGACATGCTGATATGGGGCCGCACAAACTACAAGTGACTTAGAACCACTAAATAAAAAAAAAACCGCATCCTAATGGTTAACCTGTTTGAAAAGACAGGGTTGTAAAACTTATGACACGCGCTTTTTTGCGTCAGAGCCTAAGAAGAGAACATAAGCTTTGCATCCAGGAGTGTCGTAATAACTGTTCTGAGCCATCAGCTCACTTACTGTACCCGATGTAGATTTAAAAGTCACCAGGCTAAAATTAGAATTAACAGCAAAACTGACTTAAATACATACAGTGGAATATAGAACTTCTTTCTTATTTGCTTAAAGTGTGCTCAGTTGACTTTTATTAATTCTATCCATGGTACCATTACAGAACGGTATGCAGATGACGAACTTAGGGTACGATGACCAACAAGGACACAACAGTCCACAGCACGATTATGATTTGCCGCTCAGTGTTGAAAACGTAAGTATATGTTAAAATATCGAAATCCATATATTATATTTTTCTTATCCATTTGTTGATAGTAATATAAAAAATGCATGTTAGTGTAAAAAACTAAAAGCTACATATTTTATATTTAATAGGAGTTCAGATTTTCCATTACCTTAATTTGTTTTTAATTGGTACAGTCTAAGAGTATACATAATATGTGGAGTGCGAGTGTCACACCGCTTCATTGTGCCGACCGTAAGCGTTTAACGTTAGTGACGTTCCATACGTAATGCATTAAAAAAAGTACACATGTCAGAAGTGAAACTAATTTTTAAATCTCGTTTATATATTTTATACTAAGGGAACGTACCCATACTACGTGACCTATTTTCTTAGGTTTTTCGACCCCTTCCTCCCCTCGGTGACCACTCGTAGTATATGCCAAGAACATCCCGCCCCCCTCCCCGTTTAGTTTTCACGTAGTAATTCATAATTATGATTTTTAATCATTTCACAGGCAAAAATTGAAAAAAAACAATAATAATTTGGCTCATACTCGTCTTTATTGCATAAGATGCATACTTAAATTACTAGTGAATTATATATTATAGAAAAGAACAACATTTGTGAAAACATATTGCTATACCGTATGTAACTTACAGTAACTTAATTTACGAATACAACAATTATTTTCTGTTTAATCACATTCATATTCGACTCATACGTCACACTGCGCTAAACACTGCGCGCTATATTCGAATATAGGTTGAAAAAATACGAGATTTCTCTCAATAAAATCGACTACGTGACAAAAACCTTAGCCACCCCCCTGCTCCTGTGACTGACCGTAGTATTTTAAAGACTCCGCTCGCCCCCTAAACGGGTCACGTAGTATGGGTACGTTCCCTAATCTAAAGCTTTAAATTTCCGAGACTTGCGATGCGACGATCGCTCTAACTCACTCGATCTGTCTCACTTGCTTGCCTCTCACTCCATGGCTGTGCTTCATCCTACGTATCAATATCTCTCAATCGGTCTTAATCATTCTCTCCCTCTTCTTGGACAAAAACGCTGCGCATTTTCGTGACGTTTCATCCTTAAAAAAATTACTCTCACATAAAAAATCCAGTACATATTACCATTACATGCGTCGTATCATTCTTAGATAAGCTACCTTCCTAATGTATCGATGTAGCTATGCGTTTACTAATATGCCGTACGACCAAACGTGTAGTCCATTACGAAAAATGAACATATGGCCATAAGCATTTCTAAAAAAAAACATATATTGGTCCACAGCCGGAGGAGGGCGAGCGCGAGGCGGGCGAGACGGAGGAACAGTTCGAGGAGCGCGTGCTGAACAGACGCGCGGCGCAGCTGTTCGCGGCCGTGCGCGCCAAGCTCGCCGCCGGACAAAGCATGGCCTTCGCCGAGATCGCGCCGCGCCACAACACCAGGAAACAGGTCAGTTCCTCGTCACAACTCACAGATCGAATAGCATAAGTGTCCCCTATTCGTCTCACTCTGCTGAAAGTCGTCTGTCAAATCAAAATCTTATAGGGTGTTTATAAGGCAAGCAATCATTAAGGCCTGCTACATGGTCTCCGTCCGACGTCTGACAGCGGAGACCTTGTTAGTTCCCAACACAGTGGTTTGCTACGTATAAAGGGCGTCTAGTTTGCTTCCGACCGTGTAGACGGCGGTTGGCAATCCCGAATGTCAGTCGCTGTGAATCGTCGTATCGGTCGTACGCGTTTCTGGTGCAAACCGCAACATGTCAGAAAAATAAGCCAAGTGCGAGTCAGACTCGCGCATGATAGGTATTACATATACAACATATTACTATACAATAGACACTTAACAAAAAATCACGTTTGTTTTGTTAAAGTAAGCATGTAGTTGACACAGTCGTTTTGTATGTTATCTGTCAGGCGTCGCTAGCAAACTGTGTAGCAGTTATAAGTGTAAAATAAATCCAATAGATTTTATTGCGATGTAATAATTTTGATGACAACCTACAGTTTCAAAATATAATGTCTAAGAATTGTTTTAACAATGTAAAAAAAGCTATATATTTTGTGCCCTTAAAGATGGCCTAGTTGGTATGGACTCAGCCTCTTGAGTGAGAGCCGAGAGGTCCAGGTTCGATCCTCCCCCCCCCGAGATTAAGTCTTTGAAGGTGTGTGAAGTTCACCAACCTGCATTAGGCCAGCTCATCGTGAGCTATGGCCCAAAACCCTCCTCGCCTGATTTCGAGAAGACCCGTGCCCAGCAGTGGGACACATAAGGGTTGATATTATACTGGGTGTATTTGGAACGCTTGCCAAAACGAAGAGGTATGAGTGTTGGCATAGCCTGACATGATACAAGTGAATAAAACGCGTTTCTTTTTTTTCTGTGGTTGCCTTTTTTATTTTTTTGTATTTAAATCCGGTTTAGTAAATATAATGTTTAAGAAATTTGATGATTATGCTTTAAAATAATCGTTTTTTAAATCCTAAAGAACAAAAGTAATGAGTGTTTCATTGGAGTTATTTTTTCTTCAGGTGGCACAAAAGTTCTACAGTTTACTGGTACTAAAGAAGCATCAAATGTTAAAGATAGAACAATCAGAAACTTACGGACCTATAACATTTACGAAGGGTGCCCAGTTCGAGACGGAAGCAATTTAATTGTAATTAAAATAGTTCATAGAAATAAAGATATCAATTAGTAATATAAAAGAGGGTAATATAAACGGTGATATGAGTGTTTTGTATTGAGAGTGGATGGAGCCAAAAATAATGTAAGTTGTCTCATAATTCAAATTCATAGAAATATTTTTCGGACCAAATTATTGTATATGTTGATCTCATTTAAATGGCAACATTTCTCTCAACTATGTCCACTTTTTACTGCATATTGCATACTATTACATCAACTATGAATCTCAAAGACAATTTTTTTTATATACCTATGGGTAATTCCATCTTAAACTAAACCAATAATTGAAATCAACTATTATAGTCTGAAGTTTTATTAATTATTTACTTTTGCAATCTGAGACTTATACTAAAATCATAAATCAATGTATGATAAAACAATGTTGTGATATTTTGAATAATTTTTAGTTTTCAAGAAAAGTCAAATATTTTCTTTAGGTAAATATTGACCGGTCTTAACAAAAATGACTAACAATTTAGATTAATAATATTAAAAAAAATAGTATCGAATTCTACACATATCATATTAGGAAATAAGCAAATATAGGAGAACATCACATTTTTTCAATAGAATACAGGACATGTTTTATTTTATTGCATTTACTTATTTTAACTCGTCTCTAGTTCAGGAGGTATATATTCAATTTTAATTGTTACTTTAGACTTTAGAGCAAGAAAATTGTATAAATCAATCTTGAGAGTGACTCATTCAATTATTACAAATTGTATATAATAAGAGCGATATAGCCTTAAAAGTGGACTAGTTTTGTGTTACATTTCTATGAGCTTGATTGATATTGGTGAGTGACAGTATATAGGAGACGTTGGGTACCGAGTACTGTAGTGATTTGCCTTATTTGTTTTGCTGTAGGTTTAAGAAATTATAGTATCATGTTTGAATATTTAACTATAATATATTACTTTTTGAGGACACCGTCATTTGTTGTTGACACGCCTGTAGTGTGAACATTATTGCACATTGTTTTTATATAAATTATGCTAAATAAACATATTTTAAGACAGTTGAAAGTGTAGACAATATTAACTATGGTTTGTGTTGTTTCACTTATATGTTAACGTGTACAATAAACATGTATTAACTGGTTATTGCCGAAAATATTCGCGAAGAGTACCTAGTAATAAATATATAACAATATAGTGAATAATTATGATTTTTAGTAGACAGGAGTTAAAGGAAACGATGTACAAGTAGCTATAAGGTAGCTGACGAAACACCAAATAAGAGGAATTTGACATTGTCTATTGCAACAGAAATATATTTACATGTTTATACGAGGTCGTGTGCGCGATGTATGAGTGTTGAATGATTTCCTACAAACAAATTTTCGAATGTAGTACCTAATCATTTAATTCAAAATGAATACAAATTGATGCATTTTAGTTTGTATGCTTTTTGACCTATTCGTTTGTTCTAAATTATGTGTTGAGAATGTCTCCGATCTTTTTAGTATTTAACTATAGACGTTTTGTAAAACAATTTAAGGACTTACCTCTGTCATGAGGGTACTTAACACACACTTAAACATTTAATAATTCTAAATGTATTGACTTAGGAATTATAATCATCAGTCCTTACAGAGGTATGCCCTTAAATGCTTTCTATTGAAATTATTTGCAATAAATTTGTTGATGATAAACTGTTTTATTGAATAATAGACCAGCTTTTTTTTCTGTTACGCCTGGAAATGCTCTATTACATCCCGCGGGGGAGTAGGTCTCCTCAGGCGGGTATGAGGGACTCGCTGCGCTCAAACGCTGGTAAATGGACGCAGCTGTACCCACTAAAACCTGGCGAGTGCCACCAATGCCGCCATTGGTGAGGTGCCCCGGATCTGATGAACAAATAGGGCACCTCGACGGCTAGTCAGTCCCTCAGGGGACCGACGCCACCTCCACAGAGGGGTTGTCCCGCACCACAACAACCCCTCCCAACGCCGGCACAGTACAATGGGCGAGGTTCCCGTCCTCACCCCTTCTTATAAGACAACTACATTTTTACGGCATTTCCTGCCTCTCACGACGAATATATGGAATCAGCTGCCACTTACGGAGTTTCCGAACCGATACGACTTAGGGACCTTCAAGAAAAGAGCATAGGTACTTATATTTGAAAGGCCGGCAACGCACCTGCTAACCCTTTAGTAAAGCAGCTGTCTGTGGATGTCGCTTTCGCTTACCATCAGGCGAAGAGTGTCCGTTTGCCTTATTCTATAAAAAAAATAATAAGAGCGGTACAAAGACCCCCTTCGGCTACTGAACTCCACCGCCACAAGGCCTGAACCACAGAAATCTAAATAATAAGACAATAGAAATGCTATCTTTTATAATCAATAGAAATGTCTTTTATTACCGGAACGCGTGTCGCCGGATCACAACTACTAACACATGGACAAACAATAAATACACAATTACGCCTACACATGTCACTAGCATTGATGCAATAAAAATTAAACTTTAAACCTATGGTATTAAGCAATATTTTATGAACAACCAAAATATCAGGAGGTGTGGCCACTCTGACCAATTATATCCATGAACACTTATGAACAGTGCGAAATAGTTTAAACTAGAGTATAAGACAATAGAGGAAATCTCTAGCCCATTAATTAGTAATAATAATAATAATATATTAAATGAAAATATTGACCAAATCAATGTAAAGAAATTAAATAAAAAATTGTACTCATTTAACCTGGTGCATCAAAACTATCCTATAGCCTAACATTCCTTGTAGGAATGTTAGGCAAAGACTTGGAAATTGAATTGTTCTTAAAAAACTACAATATAGACATACTGTGTATTACCGAACATTGGTTAAAAAAAAATGAAATGATGTTCAGCTTCAGTGAGCACCAGGTGGCAAGTTCGTTCAGTAGAGAAAAAGCCATAAGAGGTGGCTCACTAACAATTATTAAAAATGAAATAAAATTTAAGGAACGTACGGATATTGTGGGCCTCTCTGCTGAGCGTATTACTGAAATACCCTGTATAGAGATGGAGCGCCTTATTATTGTAAGTGTATACAGACCTCCAAATGGATTATATGATTCTTTTGAGAAAATCATGGAAGAATTGTTAATTAAAATATGTGGGTCTAACAAGCCCATACTAATTTGTGGTGACTTTAATATTAATTTACTAGAAAATAATTCCACCACAGTTAGATTCACATCATTGTTAAAATCATATAATCTGACTAATCTATTTTCAGAACCAACAATAATTTGTAGTTCTACAGCTACATGTATTGATAATATTTTTAGTAATTTAACTCCTGTCCACAAAGAAATTATCAACAAGTTGAATTCTGATCACTGTGGTCAATTAGCTGAATTCCTTATAAGTTCTAATAGTAAAAATTGTAACAAAAATAATGTGTTTGTTCCCGTGAATGTAAGACGTATTGAGAAAGGAGTAGTATAATGGCAAATATTACATATTTGAAAGATAACAAAAGTCCAGATTTCGCTTTTGGTGAATTGTTAAATTAATTAATACACATTTTAAAGCCATTTTTACTTCTAAAACAGTCAGTTCCACAAATAAAAAGGGCTTTAATGATTGGGCAACAGCAGGAATCCACAATAGTAGACGCAAATTATATGACCTTTACCAAGAACGCACATACAATCAAAATCAATCATTTAAGCAGTATGTCAAAATATATTCAAAAACATTCAAACAAGTTTGTATCGCGGCTAAATCGCTTTATATTAAGGAAAAAATTAAAAACGCAAAAAATAAAATAAAAACTACTTGGAACATAATAAAGGATGAAACTGGGAGAGTCGGTAGTCGTAGCTCTGAATTTAATTTAAATATTGAAAATAGAATAATTAAGTCTGACGAGGAAGTTGCGACAGTATTTGAAAAATACTTTTCAGACATCCCGATTTCGACTACAAAAAATTTAATCTCATGTCCTGCAATTGCCGAATCATTGCTTAAAACCAATGTCAAACAATGTGAAGCTAACTTTAAGTTTAAAGAGATAGGACCCAAAGATATTTTAAATGCTGAAAAAAATGAAATTTAACTTATTAAACAATAAAAATACCCCAGATTTATGGGGAATATCTGTAAAAGTCACTAAGATCATATTTGATGTAATTGCACCCCATCTAGCTACAATTTTTAATAAATGTATTGATAGTGGCGTTTTTCCTGACTTAATGAAACATAGTCGAGTCTTGCCTCTTTTTAAATCTGGCAGTACATCAGATGTTACAAATTTTCGACCAATATCAATACTCCCCTCATTTAGTAAAATTTTTGAAAAAATTATGTTAAATCAGTTACTATATTACTTTGAAACCAATATGTTACTGCACAAAAAACAATTCGGATTTAGAAAGGGTCTCTCCACAACAGACGCTGGCGTTAACATAATTGACCACATATATGAGGCCTGGGAGGAGTCACGTGATGCTTTGGGAGTTTTCTGTGACTTATCCAAGGCGTTTGATTGTGTACAGCATGAGACCTTGATCAGGAAATTACGCCACTATGGGATAGACGGTACGGCACTGGATCTTTTGAATTCCTATCTTAAAAACAGGACTAAAAAGGTCGAGATAAATGGTAAAAGATCATCCGGGACTAAAATAGAGATGGGGGTCCCACAGGGGTCTATTCTAGGTCCATTTCTTTTTCTAAATTATGTAAACGATTTACCTTACCTAGTTAAAGATAGTCAAGAGGTATTGTTGTTTGCTGATGATACTTCACTTATTTTTAAAATCCAACGACAAGAAACTAATTATGACGAGGTAAACAACACACTTTCGAGAATGGTACATTGGTTTAGCGTTAATAACTTGCTTTTAAATAGTAAAAAAACTAAATGCATAAAATTTTCCTTGGCAAATGTTAAGCAACTGCAAACAAATGTACTCTTAGACAGTGAAAACTTGGAATTGGTGGACTCCACAGTTTATAGGAATAACTCTAGATCTTAAGCTGCAGTGGGGTCCCCACATAGCTAAATTGGCGAATAGACTCAGTTCAGCAGCATATGCAGTGAGAAAAATAAGACAGTTTACTGATGTAGATACAGCGCGAATAGTATATTTTAGCTACTTTCATAGCATTATGTCTTATGACATACTTTTATGGGGAAATGCGGCCGACATAAACATTTTTGTGCTGCAGAAGCGGGCTATTTGTGCAATTTACAAGTTGCCTCCCTATTCATCTTTGAGAGAAAAATTTAAAGAAATAGGAATTATGACTGTCACCTCTCAATACATCTTAGAAAATTTACTGTATGTCCGGAAAAACATAAATGAATTTTGTAAGAAAAGTGATATTCATAGTAGGAATACACGTAATAGACACAGGTTACATGCACCAATGATTAGACTTTCGAAAGTAAGCAATTCTTTTAAAGGCAACTGTATACGCTTTTACAATAGGATCCCAGAAAACGTTCAAAAGCTCTCCATAAAAAAATTCAAAAAAGTTGTTAAAGAGCGTTTGTGTGGTAAAGCATATTATAAAGTAAAAGATTTCATGGAAGATACCACACCCTGGGAATAAGGCGTTCCTCCCGGGCATTTCAAGATAAGATGTTAAAATTGTTATGTAATATATATTATTTGAAAAGATTAGTTCCACTGAGTTTGTTTCGCCGGTTCTTCTCAGTGGGCTTACCTTGGAACCGGTGGTAGATTCAATTGACGTTCAAAAAGATACTGTATTAGTACTATTTTGAATAAAAAAAAATTGATTTTGATTTTGAGTGCAGTGCAACGTTTATATCGATAACTTTCCGTTGGGCGACGTTGATTTTGTTCGATAACTACTAATTGTTGGTGAGGTAACGGTTTCATTATGCGACGCACTTTTTGACGTTTTATTAAAGAGAAAAGGGAATACAATAAAACGTTAAGGGTAAGTATATTTCTTTTTTCATTTATTAATTTAAATTTTATATTATACTAGCTGTTGCCCGCAGCTTCGCCCGCGTTAACTTTTAAAATTTGAGGGGTTGATCACCCTTATCACTTAGGGGTATGAAAAATAGATAGTAGCCGATTCTCAGACCTACTGAATACGCATATAAAATTTGGTAAAATTCGGTAAAGCCGTTTTGGAGGAGTATGGTAACTAACATTGTGACATGGAAATTTTATATATTAGATTTTAATAAATTAATTATAATAATATTATATTTTATTAAATACAATATAAGTAAAAATGCTTAATAATTCAAATATTGAAGGCTCTCTTATAAACGCTCCACCGCACGCGCCTCCTGCGCAGGCGCCACGTCGGGATGAAGATGGTTTTGAGGTGGTGAAGAGGAAGAGGCGCCATCCCAGAACCGTCCAGAATCGCTGCGGCAAAGCCCCACTGGAGCCCAATCTGCTCGTGCGTGCCGCCAAACCGAATACGCCGGTGTATATCTCCCGCCTTCATTGCACCACAAAGGCGGAGAACATAGCGGAATCGCACATCGTATGCCGGAGGTTGAAGGTGACTGTCCGAGGGTGCAGGAGCTGGAGTCGCGCCGCAACGTCAATTTCAAGGCGTTTGTGGTGCGAATACCGACTTCTGGCCTCAGGATGTGGTGTTCCGTTGCTTCCGCGGAACAGTACCACTGGAACGCACGAAGGCGTAGCTATAGGAAGTTTACTAACATAATTTTAAGGTTTTATACTAACACAAATATAATATATATATGTTAGTGTGTAAGGTATATATCTATGGGCCATATAGTGCCCGAGAATAAATGATTTTATTTTATAATTATTACTTATTACTAGGCTTGCGGAAACCAATTTCTTTTTCCAGTAGCCGGTGGGAGGGAAGCGCTGTGCCGCGCTCCCGGCTGCATGGGTACCACCATCTTGCTTGTTTCTTCCGTGAAACAGCTTTGCTGTGTTTCGGAGAGAAGGGCAAGGCAGGCAGTGTATTTACTGGCACCGAGACTTAACATCTTATGTCTCAGGATAGGCAACACATAAATGAGTTGCCTGGGCTCGTTCCAGGTAAACTGGTTTATGTTCATGAGCAACGTCGACCACTTACCACCAGGTGGCACGTTTCCCAATTTGCCTATCCAACTAACATAAAAAAGCATATGTGCATCTTTTTGGAAACCTGAAATAATAGCATTGTTAAAAGTAAACAGAAACATAAATAATAATATGATTACAATGTTATACGCGCTTCTAGCTTGTATAAAATAAACAATAAATTAAATATATATGAAAAATCATGAGTTTATAAATGAATTGACGATATGGTTGCAAACGCTTACGCACGCATGCATGTACACACGCACGCATGCACACATGCACGCACGCACACACACACCAATTTCAGTGTTTATCTACTATATTACGCATGTATAATAAAAATAATATAATATCTATGGACGCTTTCACACCACGTCAATCTGGTCCCGTGGTAAGTTCTCGAAGAACTTGTGTTACGGGTACCAGACAACGGAAATATATTTAACACTTTTATACTATACATATATTTAAGATTTTTATTATATAATACACATCCATGACCCAGGAACACAGAAAATATTTGTGTATAGAAGATAAGTAAATATATATTTAACGAAAAATCACATTTCATTCCCATTTTGGTAACTAAGTTAGCCGCAAATAATAATTATCTATACAAAATAGTAGTGGCACGTCACTCATTCGCCTTCAATACAAGTGGCCGTATTCCTAGAAGTGCACGCACACGGCGGTACTGTTTATTGCGCATGTCTATAATTCCATTGCTGCTTTTACTAGTTGTAATCGTAGACATGAACAAGCATTAGTATCAATGGTTATTGAAATTTGAAAACATTTCTATTACTGCGACAATTTTAGTACTGGTGATGAATAATTTTATTTGTGTATATTTCATCAAAATACATTATTTTAAAAATAAAGTACTTATGAAATGTTAACCCTTTATATGAAAAATTACAAGTTGTGGAAGAATTTCCGCAGCTGGATATGCTGCAAAACATCATATTTAAGTCTCGGCGTCCGAAACAATACTGATGACTGAAACAAACGCTCAGAGCGCACTTGTGATCTATAAGTCACATGCGCGGCGACAAGGTCATGCGTCTTTGCGACTTCTATTGTCTTATTATTTAGATTTCTGTGGCCTGAACCATATTGGGGATCATCAGCCTTTATTAGTCTACTGCTTACCGTTAGCCTCATTCAAAGAACGCCAAGACAAGATAACTCGTTTTCGTCTTCGGTTTTGGGGTTCAGATGATGATTAAATTTCTCGATTTGGTAGTGTACATTATTTCAGAAGATACTAATGGAGGACAGTTGTGTTTGATATATTGGTCTTGTGCAGGTTTAAGTTAGCTTTCATTTACAATAACCAATTTGATGTATCAAAGTTTATATTAGACAGCAGTTATTTTAATTCTACAATTAGGTAATTGATATTTTTTTCTTTACGAAAGGTTATAAATTAGGGAAAACGCTCTTAAGTGATTCGTATCATTTAATCGCCCTAAAAATGTACAATACAGATACTGACATTCCCAAACAGCATAAGTATTAAGTCAATGACAACACTCACACGCAATGCGTTTTAACTGGCTTAAAAAATATTATCAAAGACTTCCAACAATATACTGCGAGACTATGTATAACATGATTTTGAACAACAGTCTACAAATATTAGGTGTAGGAATAATCAAATTTTTCATACAATGTTTTATTTGCAGATTTTATATACTACATAATTAAATAAATTGCATGCCTAATGATGTTCTGGCATAGTATAACACTTAAAACACATGTCCTTGCACCACTATGAGGGTGAGGTTTCACTCATTGATTCCATGGCCGTTCACTCCAGATATTATACACTGAAACCTTCTAGGATGGCAGTAGTAGTGTTCTTAACAATAAATAGCTTAGAAAGCGAACAGCAGCAGGAAGGCCATCATAAGACAGAAGAGACCCATAGCCTCAGACAGGGCAAAACCCAAGATGGCGTATGAGAAGAGCTGCTGCTTGAGGGAGGGGTTCCTGGCATAACCAATGATTAGGGAACCGAACACTGTTCCAATACCAGCACCTGTAAAACCAAATAGCTAGTAAGTCACCTGCTCAATTGTTTAGGTAAATCTTAGTCACACATGAAAAACAATGAATATTAATCTGTTATCTTTTTATTTACATAATAATTAGTGAACATATGGAGAATAAAGATAGAAGTCTGCCATTTAAATAATTCTCTTGGGATTGTCTTGTCTTTTTCGTTTTTTTTTCCATTAATTGTTAAATTAAATTAATTGTTTAAATTAAATTAATTTAATTGTTAAATTAAACTGATCTGTGTACTGACATAGATGTCAATTGATCAAATAAAAAAATGTATCAAGGCACAATAAAAAAAGGTTAAACAGTGCCGCCTCAAGTATATTTAGTTATTTTTCAATTCAATAATAATTTGTGTTACCCATTTAGAAAATGGTGTTATAGCATATAAACATGAATTTTCTAAAATATTCCATCAATGTCAGGGTTAACCATCATCTTAAAATTAAATTACTAATCAAGATATGACTTGGTTCGAATTGTGATAATATATAGCATTATAGCAACTTACCTTGGATTCTCTTGTTATATGTTAAATTTATGCATGCCAAAATAGTGTATTGTACATAACACAAAAGGTTAAAAAGCAAATAGCATTAGAAAAGCAATCATTAAACAAAAAAGGCCCATAGCTTCGGAAAGTGCAAATCCAAGAATTGCATATGAGAAAATTTGCTGTTTCAATGAAGGATTGCGTGCATAACCAATGATCAAACATCCAAACACCACTCCAATTCCAATACCTGTAGGTTAATTACTTGTTAGAATCACTTTAAAATGAAATATTAATAATCTAATATGGTTATTAATATTTCTGAGAAACATGTTAAGATTTCTAACACTTACTAGTCTCAGAAACTATTATAATATCAACGATTACATAACAGGAAGGTCCCTACGTACATAGATAATTGCAAAACTATTAAATTTGGTCTTCTAGTTTATGTAGCAAATTGTTACTTAGGAGTCTTGATTAAATGTTACACTTTTCTTAATCCAAGCAATTTAAGAGACATGTTTTCCGTGGCTTCCTTGTCTTATAATTTACCAACTAATATATATTATAATGGCCACATGCAGACAGACACGAGACAATTCACTTTCTAGGTTAGCAATAAGGGATCAAGTAGTGATGTACAATCATGCATGAGTAAAAGGGTTATGTTAATGGTAATTATGTAATTAATCCTACCAGATCCAGCTACTCCTACTGTCGCCGCACCGGCGCCAATGAATTTAGCAGCTGAGTCAATGTCCTTTGTGACCGAGGTGGTCTGGAAGGAGCGGACAGCTGAGAACTGAGCTGGGGCCGCTGCCGGGACAATCTGTGTCTGTGATGACACTGCTGCCAGTGGCCTTACTAGGGCTGTGTTGCTGAAGATCTGTAAAGTATAGGAATATAAATTAAAACAAATTTCAATCAATTGTAAATTGTCTAAATTAGGTATGTATATAGAGTTCTTGTTAACTAACAAAGTAAAAAACCTAATGAAATAAAAAAGTAAGATTCCCTTTGACATTATATAACAATATTATCTATATTAATTTCAACTACATTCATTAGGTATCTGATATTTATTTTTTTATTAATTATTTATGAAATCTATAATTGTTCATTATCTGATATGACTTAATGTCAAGGTAGGGGATTCCAAAATTGCATAAGCGTTTTTTAGATAGTCATAAATTAAGTTAATAGTAGTTTAAGTTCATAAAAAATATATATAAGTCAAACCCCCCCAATTCTTAGCAATGGTAATCCAATTTGAATACTTACAGCAGACCTGGCTGCAGGGGCGATCAATCTTGCGGCGGACAGCATTTTAATGTAAATTGGGTGCGGCGAATAACGACTGCAAGAGATATGATCGATGTAAGCTATAAGACTGATCACTGAAGCTACTTCTGTATACAGTTATAGCAAGACTTGACAGTTTGACCGCAGAGTGTTACGTAATTTAGAGGACTACGTAACTAGAAGCCGAGAAATGGGATTATGTCAAAAATACGGCAAAATTTTAGTTAACTATAAGCATAGGCTGATTATGGAGGCAAATACTATTGTAAATATAGTCAATTTTTCAGTTTAATAGAGGCGGAAAATGGCCGATTGTACGAGTTACATTAGTCCATTTCTCGTATAACTTACATAAACACTTTAAAATAATAACACCGATAATCACTGTGGCTCTTGGTCTACACAGAATATCACTTTTTATTGTAATTTATTTTGAGATTAAATCACTTTTTCACGATTAGAATATTCCCAATTCTATTACACTTACCAAAGAACACCGAGAAGTAGAAGACCGGCCTTTGGAATGTTCAATTTTTGAGTGATCAACCTCAGCGTGACCACTTTTTCATTACACGATCTACCAAAAATGTTGCTAAAATCTACCAGAATCTACCAAGCCCTGTGTGTAATTCTACATAATTTTTTTCTAGGTGTATGGTATATAAAATAAAACATATTTATGAACAATTTTTATTTATATTTATTGAAGCCATTCGAGGTAATATTTTTGTGTTTGCAAAAAGCGCTGAAGTTGTCGTCGCGATATTTATACAACCAACTCTGAAAATTATGGATTGTCTTTCCATTCAGCACGACAGTGCTGTTCGTATTTTCTTTTAATAAATTGAACTTAATTTCACTTTTGTTTTGATTAAAAAAAATCGAATTTGAACACCGCACGCAACTAATTAAAAAAAATCTATGAACGAATGCCCATGCTGATCCGAATGACGGAGATAGCTAGCGATTTCCTAATGTATACGGGAAACAGACTGGTGTAGCACCGTATTCAATAATACGTTACGGGAAATCCTCTGAATCTGGGTATAGTGTCGTTGTGTGTTTGTTTTTTTTTGACGCAACAACGTCTTATAATTCGATGAAGCCGGCTGCACGCACGAAAAAACATGACTCGTGCGGCGTTACCTCACTCTGAGGCGTTCCATTTTCTTATGACGTTGTCACGTTCATCAATCGTCAGTAAACCGACTTTATAGACAACCGATTTTTTTTGCCTTGGATAAGTATTCAGGTCAAAAAAACACACACAACGCATTTTGGATTACTATTTTTCAGAATGTTCTAAAATGCCGATTTTCTACTAAAATGAATACTAAATAAAAGGAAAGATGCCTTAAATCTACGAAAAAAGTAGAAATCTACTAAAAGTGGTCACACTGATCAAACTGAAACAGAGTATAAAATATAAATCTGGTTTCACTATTGGTCGCCTTGCGCAGTGTGCGACAGTTCCGCTTGGAGCAGCCAACTATTGATTGTGTAGTTTGTATGACATTTTCAGAAAGCACTTTTTATTTACCTTTTTATTATATTGTAAAGAAAAGGCTATTAATTGTTAATTATCAAAATTATAAAATTAATTAGTAATTATTCATAAAGTAAATGGTATCAATATTTATTGTTGAGTTCAGAAAAAAATAAGGCTTGCATTAGTACAGTTCCTCATTTGACTAGTATATTATCCACCATTCGACATGGCCGTCTTCATGATAAACATCTGTAAATTTAATGGCTGTGGGATAACTTTTCCTCGACTACCAGATTTAATTGAACACATTGAAGACGTCCATATAGGTAAATATAGATACCGTATAATTATATCAATTGCTATAATTAATTCGAAAGTTAACAATTATACAATGGCCCTCCCACATACGTCTTATCAATATTCCAAAACTGCCAACATAAAAATCCTATTTTAGCATCAAATTCAAAATTTTTAATATGTATAATTATGTAGCTAGCATTATTATTTATGCAATAATAAAAGTATATATTATATAATTTACGTGAATTTCTTAGAATCATCATTTTCCTGAATATTACATTGATAGTATATTTGTAAACATTGGTCAGCTGTTCGATTTTGTCAGCTTTAACATAGGTACTATAATTTAAATAAATTATAGTACATATTATGTTAAAGCGTTCAATAATATTAATTATTAACTAGCCGTATTATTATTTTACTGGTGTTATCTGTTGTGGTGGTGTTGTGGACTAGCTGTTGCCCGCACTTCGTCTTTTTTATGCGCCGGGAAATGCTGTTGGGTATCCCTAGGGGTTGGGTGGGGGGGCTCGCTGCGCCCGAAAGATGGTAAGGTGGACGCAGATCTACCGTGCCGGGAGTCCCACATATCCCCGGGGACGACCCATTTCCGGCTGAATGCGCAAAGTATTTTCTCAGCGACATCAAAAGGAAAGGCGAAGCTGCTGGCAATAGTTAGTCATCTATATTACTATCATCACTACCATACCACTATACATAGTATAAAACAAAGCGACTTTGTTTTCAAGAAAGCAACGTATTTTTTGCGTTTACATATTTACGAATAAATAATTTACGAAGCGATTTTAAAACGGTTTTTCTCGATTTCAATATGTATACTGTGCTGTATTAATGCACCGCCGATACACGGAAGTCGGCATTGCTAAATATTCGAACTGACCATCCGGTGTCTCAAATGCCATTCTTGCTATGCTATCGGGGTCAACTAGTATGTGGTGAGTGGTGGTAGACAGACACCATATCTCATGACGAGAAATAGTGCCCGCCTTGAAGTCGGTCAATTTTTTCGTCAATACCGGGCAGCGGGTAATAATAATAATATTTATTTGCAAAAAACATGGTTACATACAGGTGTCAAAATCAATTTTAATGTTCAGAACGCGTCTTGGCAGTGAGTTCTCTGTAGTCTACGCACATCCTATCAGTCGTTCTTTTTTACCAATAAAATGGGGCTAGCAAAAGGAGAACAGTTTTTCCGAATAGCACCTGCTTTTAATAGAGACTATTTTCTCTCTGACTATTTTTTTCCGCGGGTGCTAACCTATACGGGTGCCTTTGCACAGTCTCATTTGGGTCAACAGCGTATATACGGAGAACGCCTGTCGTATCCCGTCGCTTTGGGACTCCAGTAATGAAGAACTCACTATATTTTTCTAAAATCCTAGTCAATGCTTTATGCTAATGGGTCACTACCCCTTAGATCTGTATCAATATTCGTTATTATTTCGCTAACTATCCTATTATTACCGGTTCAGCAGTAGTGCCATCAGCTACTATGTGACAAGACAGAGAGTGAGAGACCTCGAACATTGATGGAGCTAATAACCCGAAATACACAGTCTACAGTCTCCGACAATGCCCATTAAATACTTACACTAAATCATTCTGCGCAGTACCCGGTAATTTTTCGGTGTAACTATTAGTTACTAATGAACAGGCAGATCCACTTTCAAAAAAAAGGAAACTGTCTCATCGGATGATGTAGTCAACATGCCCTCCAATGCCTTCGAGGTATCGAGCCTTACGTATGAATAGGGATTTCCTTGACAGCCGCCGCCCCGCTAACCACTAGATCACGATACGCCGTCACCAAGAGCACTGGTTGCCCACATGCGAAACAGGTGATTGGTCTTCGGCGTTCAATGTGTGGTTGTATATTATAACACCGATGACGTGCTCGTGTAAAGCGCAATTCGTTAAATCGGGAAGCTCACGGCGAATTGAGATATTCTTTTGGTGTAAAACGGCAGACATAAATCACACGGTAATATCTTCAGATATTTCTATGCGCGAAATACGTTCTATAATATTCCACAGTCACATGACCGAATCACTCGCGGTCTCTCTGGCACCAACTTGAAAGCGTAGAATTTCCTCGAAGTAATCTTGTGGCTTAAGAATACCCCTACCCCAATACTAGCCGAGGGTGACGTAAAAGTCGTCAAAGGTTATTTAGCTTCCAAACATCAAAGGAGGCTAACACTGCGAATCGATTGCTTAGTGTCACTCTGTTTCATCGTGACAGTGAGATAAACTTGATTACTAAGCATCGATCGCACCGAGTGATGGCGGCATCATCAATCGGATAGGCGGCAGGCACCAGTGCCGCCAATTCGAATTCATTATCAACTGCGATTGCCAATCCTCCTGTTCAGCGTGGCAATTATGAGCATGAATCCCTTTATAAATTACAGGCACAAGAAAAGGCTCCTAGTTCCCGGCTGTCTTACTATTCCTGGTTACGGTAGTAGCCTAGTTAACGGTGGGACAGGGGGTGCTAAGAATCGCCGGGCTACGGATACTGCTGATGGCTACGTTAACGGACGAACGCTGAGACTCGATGACCACCTGGTTGAACTGGAGGTAGAACTGGGTAATATCCGATGGCTCGTCTTGGGGCTATGTGAAGTCCGAAGACAAGGAGGGGACACCATAAACTTCGAGTCACCTGTTCTACTTCAGGGATGGCGACACTCCGTCCCAAGGCGGCGAGGGTTTCCTCGTCGACAAGTCCCTTGTCAAAAACATTGTCGAAGTCTCGAGTGTGTCGAGTAGGGTTGCATATCTTGTACTCAAACTCACCAAGAGGTACAGCCTCAAGATTATACAACAATAACAAACCTCGACACACTCTGACGACGAAGTAACTTACGAGGATGTCTCCAGGGCCTCACACAACACCTCCAAAGCTCATTTCAATGTTGTTATGGGGGATTTTAATGCCAAAATAGGTGTACGAACAGGTATCGAATCGTGTATAGGGCCACATAGTGTAGGCAGTCGTCACCACAGGGGGCAAACGCTGGTCAACTTCCTCGAGAAAGAGGGGCTCTTTTTAATGAACTCATACTTTAAAAGAAGCCCCACAGGAAGTGGACCTGGCAAAGCCCCGACACTGAGACGAGAAACGAGATAGACTTTCTACTACTACTACTAGAGATCAACAGGTTCAAAACCGGAAGTAGTCACCGATCAGTAAGTGGATCTATGAATGTTGGGTTTCAGCGAGCGATTCTGTCTAATAAAGTCTACATTCCGACCTGACTTCCAGCTGTGGTAGGTTCCGAAAAATTCCAAAAAGGAAACCACAATGGCAGTTGACGAGGCACTGAACAGGTCGTGGGTGAAAGGTTTTGTATGTGAAAGCGTACTGGCAAGAAATTTAAATTCTCGTATGAGACGCTTGGTCTTATGAGGGGACGCAGAGATGTAAAGCTTCTACAGATGTAAAGCTTCTCTCGAAGCAGATCCGCAAACTAATACGCCAAGACTTTCGCTGCTCAAATACGTAACGGATTACAGAAGCAATTGAGCAGAATAGAGGGTCGAAGGTTTTTGTAGCGAGCTCGGGAGAAGCCACCTGTCGAAGATTAGGACCGCTACTGGTGCGACCGTTTCTTCTAAGCCTGAGATCTTATCGGAGATAGAAGATTTCTATGGCAAACTGTACGCGTCCCATGCTTCTCAAACTGATCCCCGAAACAACGATCCGCGTGCTAGCCTAACACGACACATCTCCGGCGAGCTTCCGAACATCAGCCTAGGAGTTTGGCTCCTAAGCAGCTTAAAGGGGGAAGAGCTCCGGGGAGGGACGGATTTACGACTTACGACTGAACTCATTAAGCCAGGCGGCGAACCAGTTTTAAGAAAGTACAAAAGATTTTTAATTTCGTCCTTCAATGGGGCTTGGGGGAACCCAAGGATTGGCATGGAAGTGAGATCGATCTGTTTTTTAAGAAGGGTGACAACTCCTTTAAAAATTATAGTTTGATATCGATTCCAAGCAATATATTATACCTACAAGCTCTTCTCAAGGGCCATGAAAAATCGTCTCACTAAAAAGCATAATGGACCCGTGATGACGGTACTGAAACGTGGCCTCTAACTTAACGACTGGTCCGTATGTTTGCCGTAGCTCAACGTGCTATGGAGCGTGCTATGCGGGGTGTTTCTTTGTCAGATGAGATTCGAAACGAAGACATCCACCAGAACTAAGGTTACCGATATCACGAAAAGAATAAGCTCGTTGAAGTGGCAGTGGGCTGGTTACACACTCAGGAGAACGGATGGTAAATGCGCCAATAAGGTTCAAGGGTGGAGGCCACGTTTTGGTAGAGATAGTGTTGGTCGGCCATTAACAGGTAGCAGCTCGGCTTCTATGTGCACGTGTAAGTAACAAAAGTAATTCTGCACCTTCCAACTTACGGTCGCCGACTTCTATTCTTCTGTTACGTGGCACCGCTGTCATCAAGATCAATCTCAATCAACTGGGTACACACGCTGTTCGAAGGTGGCGGTTGTGAAATGGCCATCAGTCGGAATAAAAACAAATCCATCTGTTGAGACAGATTGGGTTCTGGTGCCGGTGCCGAAGATCTTGCATGGCTGTTCTCTAAAGTAAGCCCTTTATATCCAAGTTCTGATAACGGCACGTGGCCATTATCATTTAACGTACCATACCATTATCACTTTGAGGATCCATCTGCGGCTGCCGAGCGATCGGGTAGGCGGGCGAGGAGAATTGAAACCACGTATTCCAGATTTTACAGTTACAATTGTTTCAACAAAAATGTGAGCGTTATTACAATCAACACAATGTAGGAAGTTACAAAATGATGACGCTCCACTGAACTCGTCTTGCTTTAGCGCGATGCCAACACACTCTTTGGCCAGGCAGCCTGGAGTTGCTTCAGGTTAAAGAAATGTCAACCCGCGCTTGACAAAAGTCAGCTGTAATTATTGACATTTCTTAGCACCCTCTTACATCGATGCGCCGTCAAAATATTTATAATTTGTTGTGCTGGTGCTTATCGTAATAATAGTATAGGATACGCATATAAAGCGACTTTCACCGAGATGTTTTTTTTTCCAAATGAGTTGATTCGGATGCTAATGCTGCGTGTACTCTTATGTAACTGCTATTTCTGTATTGGTTGTGTCGAGATGTTTATTTAATGAAACATATTTTATATTTAATTTGATATGTCAATAAATATATTGCATATGGGTTGCCTAACAAATTTTAGTCCAGGGTATGTTTTAATTAATAATAATAAAAAAAACATTTTACCGGTATTATTAGATAAATTCTATACCAATCGAAAGTATGAAGCCCATAGAATATGCAAACGTTAGGTTGCCTATTCTTTTCCGGTCCGGTATAGATTTACCTGTTTATACTTGGCTACCCGATAGTTGTGACCGGAAAAGAATAGGCAACCTAACGTTTGCATATTCTATGGGCTTCATACTTTCGATTGGTATAGAATTTATCTAATAATCAAACCGGAGAAATGTTTAAAATTTTTTTTTAAATTATCAATTAAACATACCAATAAACAAATTAATATATCAATAATATATTTATTGATATATTAAGTTAAATATAAAATAAGTTTCATCAAATAAACTTCTCGGTGTAGGTCGTTTTATATCCCGTATCTTAGCCTATAAATGAACTTTTAAATATGTTTATTTAGTATAAGCAATTCGGCGTAGTTTGTCCTGTGCCCGTGCAATAAAATGTGATGTCCACTTTCACAAAGTTCAGAGTGAGAGTGAGCTAGTTTAAGAAGCTAGCTAACACGAGTTGAGGCCCTGTTGCCTTTGTAGCCCGAAGGCCCCGTTGCTCGTATTATTTATCCAGCCGTAGCAGTCACTAATCATTGACCTTTTCACGTCATATATTTCGAATACGTCGATATATTACCTATATAGCACTAGCGATTACCCACTGCTTCACCCTCGTGCTATCATTATAGTTGAATGAGATTTTTTAAAGATTTTTACCTTAAAAATGTATTTTTTTTGTGGATTTTGCATTTATTTCCCAGACCGTACATTTTCCCAAAAATCTGTGTACAGATACTGTTCAGAATATCTTAAAAAGTTATGAATGATCTCCTAGGAACGTTTTCCTGTAACTATAACGGTTAAGGTACCTGCCTTCACTAATCCGTCTCAAAAATCCATACTGTATATACAATGTTTAATCAATGTTAAGAAAATTACAATGGCTTAATTCTTTATTTTATAGATTACGACCCAGCTGTAATAGAACAGAAAGAAGCCTCTCAACCAGCATGCATACCCCTTAGTTACGTTCTAAAATTCTTCACCGAGGCGTCGCGGCGTGAGATACAAAATATGCCCCCGTCAGCTGATGTACGCAGGCGACTCCTATCCGCACCAAAAACACCATCAGTTCGTAGCAGTACCCCAACAGGTTATTGCACTTAGATCTTTCAGATGTACGTTGAAAATTTTATGCCTTTTTATCGTAATATGGAAATGAAAAAATTGAGCTGGCGCTTGGTATGAAAAATCTCGAGACTAAGATTTTTCTAATAAGGCCGCTTATAAACATAACTCTTTAGTTGACATTATTATATGTTACTATTTTTATTCAGAATCAATAAAAGAAAATAAGTTTGTAGTAGAGTTATTTTGAGTTGATCAGTATAATATTTCTATGGGAATAATATCTTAGATGCGTGATATTATTTTAGGAAGCGAAGTGGATGAAGATGAGCTGATAAGCCATTCCGAGGACAGCAACGACTCCTGGACAACGGTAGAAGAATACAGCTCAGAATTTATTCTTCGATATGGTGTTAAGTGAGTTTTTTAAATCTACATCTACACTACTATTATAAAGAGGAAAGATTTGTATGTATGTAACAAATAAACTCAAAACTGCTGGAACTATTTCAAAAAAAAATTTCACCATTAGAATGCTAAATTATAGGTCATAAAAATAATCGTCATCAATCTGGATGCAGCCATAACGCGAAACTGGGGGAAACAGCTAGGACCTTCAAGACCAAGACCAAGACCTGTTGTAGTATTTTTTTTTTGTAGTATTTTTTATGAATGACTAGTGATCATAACAATAAGACGGATATAAATATGTCTAAGTAATATAAAATTATTATAAATATTATTACTATTTTGACTTAAATTTGCATTAAAACTTACAAGTCAATAGATCATCATGTAGGTATTACACATACGGAGGCGTAGGTACCGCTGTATTAATGTTACGGGGCCCCGGAGTTGCAGGGGCCCTGAAGTGTGTAATCAAGTCCTAAAACTATCCAGAATGCAGAATCCCATTTAATAATTATACCCGATATGTCGATACGCGATATGTTTGTTACTCTTTCACGCAAAAACTAGTGAATGGATTTTGATGTAACCTTACATCATGTAGGTATTACACATACGGAGGCGTAGGTACCGCTGTATTAATGTTACGGGGCCCCGGAGTTGCAGGTGCCCTGAAGTGTGTAATCAAGTCCTAAAACTATCCAGAATGCAGAATCCCATTTAATAATTATACCCGATATGTCGATACGCGATATGTTTGTTACTCTTTCACGCAAAAACTAGTGAATGGATTTTGATGTAACCTTACATCATGTAGGTATTACACATACGGAGGCGTAGGTACCGCTGTATTAATGTTACGAGGCCCCGGAGTTGCAGGGGCCCTGAAGTGTGTAATCAAGTCCTAAAACTACCCAGAATGCAGAATCCCATTTAATAATTATACCCGATATGTCGATACGCGATATGTTTGTTACTCTTTCACGCAAAAACTAGTGAATGGATTTTGATGTAACCTTACATCATGTAGGTATTACACATACGGAGGCGTAGGTACCGCTGTATTAATGTTACGGGGCCCCGGAGTTGCAGGGGCCCTGAAGTGTGTAATCAAGTCCTAAAACTATCCAGAATGCAGAATCCCATTTAAAAATTATACCCGATATGTCGATACGCGATATGTTTGTTACTCTTTCACGCAAAAACTAGTGAATGGATTTTGATGTAACCTTACAATGACATACCTTATACATCAGAATAACATATAGGCTATAATTTATCCCTATACTCCTACGGAAATTTAAAGTACGCGGCTAAAACCGCGGGGCGGTGCTGGTCAGTTATAATTTTGTAATGTTTTTCCTCTAGAATGAATGCAAGCGCTGCATCAGGTGCCCTAGGCCCGGCTGCGCAAGAGAAACCCTTCGCCTGTCCTGTGCCCGGGTGTAAAAAACGATATAAGAATGTCAACGGTATCAAATATCACTCGAAAAATGGCCACAAGAAGGACGGGAAGTAAGTGAAACTACTTTTTTTTTAATTTTATACCAACATGCAAGAATTTAATAGTCCAGGACCGAATGAGTATGAAGGGGCCTTACTTTCTAAAATGTTTTATGTTCTACTACAACGTAATTCAATTTTTAATTGAATGTCAAGGCGCGAGCCCTTAGACAGTCTTCAGTATCTAATGGGTAATCCGGCCCGAAATAAGTAACATTTAAGGGAGATTTGGTAGAGTCAAAATATTCTTAGACGCCATATTTTTTGAAAAAATGTGACGTTTAAAGAATATATTTCAAGTTGTTAAATATATACCTTATATGTAGCTTGGTCACACAGCTTATGTTATAGTTAATGCAATGTTTAAAAAATAATTATATTATGTAATATGTTATAAAAATCCCGCCAAGTGAAATATATATTTCCTTACTTATATTGTTAGGTTACCTAGACATATTGTGAAAGACCTTCTGAGAGACTTAGTTTCCATAATATGTCACTTAAAATAAAATTGATCCCTTAAAACGTAGACCTTAATTTTAATTAATTTTAATTTTAATTAATTATAGTCTAGACAACAAGTGCTTTTTAGGTCAAAACTTTTTCTCCGTCTCCTAAAAAACTATGTACATGCGATTCCGAATCTAATGACCATATTTTTAGGGGACGGAGAAAAAGTTTTGACCTTGATGGCACTTATTGACTAGACTATTATGCACAAAAATTTAGTATATTTTATTTGCACTAGAAAATTTCCCGATGCAAAAGTTTTGGAACACTATAAACAGAGATACACTCACAACAAGAAATTTATGTCCGCCCAAGAATATCTTTGGAAGAAATGGGTATATGTTGTACACATTTGTTCATTTTAAATATCTTGTAATTTTATTAAATTCCATTTTTCATATATAACTTTATATCATACAGTTGAATAGTTTAGACGGTATACCATTGTCCATTACACATTGAAATGTATTGTAGCTACGTGTAACACATAGTTGTGTATACATTAGATTTTTGTTTTATATTCTTATTTTACAATTGACATTAAATATTTTTTTCAGGGTAAAAAAGGCCTACAAGTGCCAATGCGGCAAAAGCTACAAAACTGCTCAAGGTCTTAAAAGTCACTCAATATCTCATCACGTAGCCGCAAGTCATTCCACCGTAGCCCTACCATCTTCAGAAACAAGACCTCACATGCAGAAAATGCCAGGTCTGGTGGTGACTGCGTCCCCCGCCCACAGTCGGCAAGTCAACATAGTGGAGGGTATAGATGCAAACAAACTAGTCCGCATATACGACAGTATCAAAACTAAAGATCTCCCCTCCTTCACTATACCAAAGCATAATTTGACAAACTTAAATATTATCACAGCTAGTCACAATAGTCAAAGCATACGTCATTCGGTTCTCCTTACGCCAAATTCGTCGCCCGCTTCCAGCCCCATCGATAAAATAAAATGCGACAGGCTACCGAAAATTACTATTCCCCACGAGTACTCCGGTGACATGTCTAACTTCTCTCAGAATGAACGCAGGTGTTAAATGTTAAACATATATTTGGAGAGAATGTATTGTATACAGTTCCTAGTAATATTACATCATCTTGTCGTTCCCCTCATCTGAACAAAATTGTGTCATTTAATGGTAGCTCGGAGTCAGTCTTTAGCTAAGTCATCGAGCATATAACCGGATAGAGTAGTGATGTGAGCCCAGAATTCCGAAACTTGTCAGTGATTTGTCACTGATGTAATAGCACTTCAACCAACCAGTGATCTATATGTATGTCCCATTGGCCACTCATGCGTCAATATCGATCAGTCGGCCAATCAGAGCGCAGAACCGGCGCAGCGTCGCAACACAAATTTGGCGGAATTTGTTTTCATACAAAACATGTAACATTACCGCTCTATTCCGGTTATATTTTCAATGAGCTATGTATAGTTGATCTTTTATGAGCAGGTTAAGTTATTTCATAAATAAACCTATATTATATATAATAATAAAACGACGATACGTTCAGAAATATAAGAAAAAGTGTCTCAAAATATAAACATAATATGATTATGTAGCTGATTGTACTTATCTAAGTTAATTGTAATGTCGACTTTAATATTTCATAACTACATAATTTTAATGATGTACAAATATTTAAAAAGTATTATAATTGTCCTCCCAGCTATTTTTATTTAATATATTGTTACATATTGTTTTTGTTATATTTTTCGTGTTAAAGAAATATTATTTACCAGTAAAATATTTTTGTTTGTTTCATGTAGATATGTTATTGTTTGTTGTGATTTCAATTACTTATTGTTTTTTCCATGTGATATTTAAAAAGAAATATTTATTACGGTATCTATTATCATTAGCATAGTCCGGTTCTAATTTGGATGCGTTTGAGTTTACTATTTTCATTTTTACGTCCATTATAACAGGGTAATTTGGTAAAAAAGTAAATCTCAATTTTACAAGACTAACAAATATACATACCATAATAATATAACACTACGAGTGTTATCAACCCTTAACCAGGCTGAATTTAGTTTAAACGATTATACCTAGTGATTTTTTCTACCCATGTGTGTGACATGCATAGCTAATATTAGAAAAAAAAGTTACTATATTGTATTGTTTAGAAGTACCTACAATACATCCATAGTACTAGCGAGAGGCATGCTTTAAACCTGTAAGGTTAAACATAAGGATTATATAAAGCTAAAATTAGGTATGGCATTTGCTGCGAAGTCATCAATTAGAGTTAAAAATATACTCATAAATGTGATATTATATTAAAAAAGTAAAAAAAAAATGCTTGTAAGCGTATACCTATTTAAATGACTGTAGGATGTAAGGCTGAGATTATTTAAATAATTATAGTTAATTAAAACGTCCTTAAAATACGTCGCATAAAATATTGTTTATTTTGTTAATATTCTCTTATTCATTGCAATATGTTTTAAAAGTTTATAAAACGAAGAAAAAATAATAAAGTTTTTTTTTGTAATGTTTAAACAGATGTAATTTTATAGCAATTGTCGATTATTTCAGTGTTGGCCAGTGTCGATTACATTTTTCGTTGTCTCTGGATGACTTATTATAAGAATGTCTTACTATAAGGAACGACAGAAATACTCTTTATTTATTTTGTTTAAAACGACAATTTTTTTAATAAATACAATTCGCACTTGGCCCATTCTGAACAAGACAATGATCATTTTAGTTCATTTCTACTGTATCATTACATGACGTATTGTAAGGACATAATATCATTATTTTGCATCTAAGTGAGTGTGTTTTGTGCCTTCATACATTTTTTGTGTCAGACTCATTATTCCTAAAACATTTTAAACATGTTTTGTGTGAGTGTTGTAACACATCGAAATGTAAATTATTGTCTCATTTAAATGATAGTTTCAAAACTGATAACTTTTAAAGGATATATTTTGTAATGTATACCTATGTAAAATAAGAATTTGTTGGGCCAAAGATGCACCAAAACGAGGCAGGTATGTTATTTTTATAAAATATCCCTCCCAAAACTTCCATTGTATTAATTTGGCTGAAACATAAAATGCTTTTGTCAATATGCAAGTATGTGTCAATTTTCTAAAAGAATTAGGTCATATTCACGGAGTGGATTGAGGTGCTAACAAGGGAATTTAATGATTCTATTGAGAAATAGGAGGTTGGTTTTATTTCACACGTTCAGTCGATTTATAAATTTGATGAATCAATATGTGGTGCTTATGGGTGTTATATGTGATATTTGAATAAACGGCTGAAGTTATTGCCGCCGCATGAAATGTGGATACCAAAGAGACGTGATATCTCAAGTTTGTTGTTTCGTATTTGATGTGTAGTAAATAAATGGATGGAAATCCTAACATCGTAACAACTTTTGGTTTTATTTACTCCACTATGCTAATCACGTGAGTCGGTGACATGGTCGCGAGAGAATCAGCGCCGCCCTTCTTGCTAGATCAGCAATAAGCGAAATACGAATATTCCTGCAAGAAACATAATCAACTCGGAACTAAAGTATTTTCTTATAATATGTATATTAATAGAACACTCGAAACCTTTTAGCGACTATCAACTTCCACACAATATCACGTCAACACATCCGCACAACCAGAGATTATGCAGATGCGTTGCCCTCTTTTTAAATGGGCCACCGGAAACTCACAAACTGCACGAAACGCGACAGCATAGCTGTCACTTTACGCTGGTGTTATGTGAGCGAGAGGTACCAGCCCGGTCGTGCCAGCCAATTCGGCTGTAAAGAATCATGGCACTAATCTTAACGTAATATCTGGATTTAGCAGTGGACTAAAGACTGATGATAACATTTCTGAATGTCTTAGAATTTTTTCCTTCTCTAGAATGAAAAAATAATAATGCATGTACTCCTACATGTTTTTTTTTAAAAACAACACCTTAATATATCAATTTAAAGTTATCAGGCTTCTTTCGTTGATTTTTTTTTATTTTTTATGTTAGTTGGATAGGCAAACTGGCAAACGTGCCACCTGATGGTAAGTGGTCGACGTCGCCCATGAACATAAACCAGTATACCTGGAACGAGCCCCGGCAACTCATTTATGTGTTGCCTATCCTGAGACAAGATGTTGAGTCTCGGTGCCAGTAATTACACTGCCTGTCTTGCCCTTCTCTCCGAAACACAGCAAAGCTGTTTCACGGAAGAAATAAGCAAGATGGTGGTACCCATGCAGCCGGGAGCGCGGCACAGCGCTTCCCTCCCACCGGTAAAAATACCGGATACAAAATTAAGTATATTCAAATAATATAAAAATAGATATAAAGCTGCATTGAAGCCGGGGAACATAAGCTATACCTATTTAAAAAACACAACTCGATTTTTTGTGATACGTACAACTGTAACTTTGACGCTCAGGACTGTCAATTATTTATTGCGAGTGTAGTATGTAGCATTGAATATGCGTTATATAGTTTTATAATAGTATGTATATACCTGCCGTTACACATTTTTCATTTAATGGTATTGCCACACTGCTTTTTTATAGAAAAGGAGGCAATCGGGTAGTCTGTTCTCCTAAGTCCTGATGAGCAACATCCACAGACACCTGCTACACCAGAGGATTAGCAAGTGCGTTGCCAGCCTTTCAAGTCGTATTAGTTCGGGAATACCGTAGCTGGTTCCATAATATAGTGGTAGTGCGAAGCAGGAAATGCCGTAAAATCGAGTTGGTGTGGATTCCGGACCACTTTAATATGCGTAATGGTTGTTACAAAATTTTTACAAACGTTACTAAACATTTTATAACTGCAGTGTGGCAGCACCATTAGTTTGACAATAACAGAATCGAGACAAATATTTTTCTTTGACATGTTTATGGAATTTAAAAATAATATTACTGAACCTTGTTTAGGGTACACTAGTTGTAAGGATAGGAGGCGTGTGTTCGGTTTGGGTGCCGAGATGATTTTCTTTATTTATTATAAACATTATCTTATATACTATTAGGGCACTACAAATACCCAACTTAAAGTATTTCCGACTTTTATTACTAGAATCTTAGGCCTCGTTCGCACGAGCGCTTTTTTACCGAGCGTTAAAAAAAACGTTAAAATGACACAAATCGACTTTGGATGACCAGGGAAAAATACCACCGACGATCCCTCGGTGTGACACCTCAATGCCGGAAATAATTTTTCGACAGAGCTCCGTACGTAAAGCGCTTTTTTCGCTGGACATCCATAAGTCGAGTGGGCCTGACGGCATCCCTCCGTTAGTGCTACGTACTTGTGCTCCTGAGTTGGCACCCGTCCTTACGCGTCTTTTTCGGCACTCATACTCATTAGGCGTCGTCCCATGCTCGTGGAAGAAAGCTTTGGTACACCCGATCCCTAAGAAAGGGGACCGCTCAGACCCGTCCAACTACAGACCAATAGCCATAACTTCCTTGTTCTCAAAGATTATGGAATCCATAATTAACTGCCAGCTCCGGCGGTATTTGGAGGAGCACCAGCTGATTAGCGATCGCCAATATGGCTTTCAACGGAATCGTTCAGCTGGTGATCTTCTAATATTCCTAACGCATCGATGGGCGGAGGCAGTTGAGAGCAAGGGGGAAGCACTGGCGGTTAGTTTGGACATAGCGAAGGCCTTTGATCGGGTGTGGCATAAAGCACTTCTAGCGAAGCTACCATCATATGGGCTTCCCGAGAAATTATGTAAGTGGATCACCAGTTTTTTAGCAGACAGGAGCATCAAGTTCGTTGTCGACGGTACATGCTCGGACCTCAAGGCTGTTAATGCTGGTGTTCCGCAAGGCTGTGTACTATCTCCAACTCTGTTTCTTCTGCATATCAATGATATGCTGCAAACCAGCGGCATTCATTGTTATGCGGATGACAGCACTGGAGATGCCTTATACACTGGCCGCTCTAATATTTCTCGGGAACAAGTCGATGAGTGTCGGAACAAACTTGTGTCTGAAATGGAGTCTCTGTTGACCAAAGTCTCGGAATGGGGACGACTTAACCTGGTCCAATTTAACCCCAACAAGACACAAGTTTGCGCGTTTACCGCCAAAAAATCACCCTTCGTCGTTCCTCTACGATTTGAAGGCACTCCCCTAACTGCCGCAGCCAGCATTGGGATACTTGGCGTCGACATATCGAGAGATGTGCAGTTTCGTGGTCATTTGGAAGGAAAGGCTAAACTAGCCTCAAAGAAACTTGGCGTGCTCAATAGGGCGAAGCAGTATTTCATGCCTTCACACCGCCTTCAATTATACAAGGCGCAGAATATACATGGAATACTGCTCTCACCTCTGGGCTGGAGCGCCCAAATATCAGCTCCTTCCATTTGACCGCGTCCAACGCCGGGCGGCTCGAATCGTCGATGATAATGTGATCTCCAATCGGCTTGATCCCTTGGCGCTGCGTAGAGATGTCGGATCGCTCTGCATCTTCTACCGCATCTACCACGGGGAGTGTTCTGAGGAATTGTTCGGATTAATACCTGCGGCAGAATTCCACCACCGGACATCGCGTAAGAATTCCAAATTTCACCCACACCATCTTGATGTCCGGAAATCCACAACATCTAGATTTTTAGGGCATTTCCTGCCTCGCACTACAAATATATGGAATCAGCTGCCACCTATGGTGTTTCCGAACCGATACGACTTAGGGACCTTCAAGAAAAGAGCATACTCACATCTAAAAGGCCGGCAACGCACCTGCTGATCTCCTGGTATAGCGGGTGTCTGTGGATGTCGCTATTCACTTACCATCAGGTGAACCGACTGTCCGTTTGCCCCCTCTTCTATAAAAAAAAAAAAAAAAAAACAAATGGATGGTTTTTTTATGGAGCACTGTTGGATCCATGTTGGATCTTTGACGTTGACGTCAAATCGAATTGAGCATACTGAACTCCTTTCTGACGGGCGTTAAAAAAGCGCCGGCGCGCTCTGTTAGTTGGCTGCGTGCACGCGTAGCATTTGCACGTATAGTGCAGTAAGTACAGTGCAATAGTGCAGTAAGATGAAAAATCTTATTTTATGAGATTTTGGCCAATATACGGAGTGGATTTTTTATACGGGTCAGTAAGAACTTTTTTATGCCTATCGATCCTACTTCGTATGGGGGTCAAAAAATTGTATGGGACCATTTAAGGTATGAGTACTGGAAATGTCATAAATCGTCAAAAACATTTTCCATACATTTTGTACTGAAAACGATAAATCGACTTGTAATATTCTTTATCGCCAAACAACCTTATTTGTTCCTAAAAAAATAAGTAAAAAGAAAAATGAATTTCTGCTTCTTCAAATAAAACAAGAGTTTAATAACTTTCTTTATTTTATAAATTAGAATGAGAATATCACATTTGCTTACAAAATAATGTGTATTTGGTGACACAGGATTATTATTGGAAAGTATTAATTATACAAATAATTATATACATGTTATATAGGACTTATAATTATTTAAGCTGATGTTTGTATAATAAGCGCAGTTTAATAAGGCCGGTCTGAACGAATGCGTTGTAAGTGTAAGGGAATGTTCCTTAATAAAATGATGCGCATTCTATAATTGCGTTCAATTAACTTAGTCCGGACAACACATTTATATATTTTAATACTTATTTAGAGTTGGATACGACAAAAAATCAAATCAATTAAGGCAATCAGAATGAGAAGTATTATTTTGAATACCTTGTTCAGTATTACTATGATCTGTTATAAAAAAAAAAATGCATGCCTATGCAAGCCAAATAAGAATAGTACTGTCAAGCCGCCATTTTGTTCAACAATACCTACTCGCGAACTTCATTACCTACCAAAGCGTACGCTGTGAAAAAAATTAATAAAGCAAAATCATACTCAGTTTATTTAATAATGTTCACTTTTTGGTATTTCTAAATTTTACTCAAGGTTTCTTTATTGTTAGTTTTAATTGTAATAATAATAAATGCGAAAGTTTGTGATGATGTGAACGGTATTTGATGATATTTGGCACAGAGGTAGACAATATATTGCGTATTTTTTAATGAATACTGTTTTCATATATTACTAATTTATCCAAAATAATTAATTATTGGAATTCAAGAAATTTATGATAATATAATAATGACATCTATGAATAAAAAATTAACTTTTTTTCAGGTTTTTTTGCTGGCAGTACTAATTACACAGATATCGTGTGAAGTTGGCAGCTATCGCGATCCTATTGTTATTTGCAGGGGTGGTCAACTTCGACATTATTTGAGACCTATTTGGGGATTGTTCAGTGCTGCAAGCCTATAAATAAAAATGGGTCTTTCATAATAAAAAAAACTTCACAAAGCTGAATAGTTATTATTAGTAAAAATATTTTACTATTATTATAAGTTTTAAAACATTAATTGTTGAGCATTTTGTGTGTAAAAAGTAAATAAACTTAAAATAAAATATATATAGTGAAAATTTTTATATTAATTTTATGCAATGGTAACATTACTACATTTGAAGTTTAGTCTGTGTTGAAGTTTTAACTTGGAATTATAAGACATATGACAAGAATGGCGGGAAGCATCGGGACGCGCGGTTGTGTTTTTTTGGTTTCCCGTTAATTAATTTTTATTTTGTGTTTTGTCCATTCGGAGTGGTTTTCTATAGTGTTTGTTTTAAAAACTTGATCTTTATATATTGTGATTGGTTGGCGAATCTTATGGAGTACCGTTCTGGAGTGGTTTTCTTAGTAGGGCTGTTTTGGCGGTTTTCTATAGTGTTTGTTTTAAAAACTTAATCTGTGTAATATATAATGTGATTGTTTGGCGAATATTGTGGTGGACTGCCTTGTGTGGATGGAATGGGGAATGATAGTTGATTGATGGGGGCTAGAGGGGCGAAGCCGCGCTCCTTGGGGTTTCCCGCCATTTCTCCGTATTACAGACCGAATAATTGTATTTTGCATGGCTAATAGCCTAGTAGCTAATGCCTTTAAATGAAAATAATACATAAATTGGAATTATAAAATGGCTGCTTTGTTTGTTTTCATTTAAGTTTTCATAGTTTGAAATATAAATGTAATTACTGTCGTTTTGTTGAAGTTTTTCTGCATTTGAGTTGAGTTGAGCCAGTCATCTCCGTAATCATGTGAAGTGAAAGTGTTATAGGACTTTTAGTGACAAAGACAATAATTACGTGTTATTTTACTAATTAGTGATAATATCAATAAAACTATTATTATGAAGGAAGCAGTTGGAAATTTTAACGTATAAAAATTGTTAGGATTGTATATTATTGTTTATAGAAATAGTAAATGTTAACTGAGGTGAATAAAAAATTAGCACAAAATTATAATTGTTTTATTTAATGTGATATCATGAATAATTTAACTTTTGAATTGATTCAGGGCACTTATAAGATCTGTTTATGGAAGTGTCGATATCAATTCTGAAGCCAAAGTAGGTATAATCTATTTTGAATAAAAAAACCATGCTAATCAGGGTTATTTAAAATTGCCGCTCAAACAGTTTCAGTGGGACTAACAGAGATGGCAGCTGTGTCCTGTCCTTTGTGAACTTTTTTGTATGAAGTTGACCTTCTTCCCGCTAGGGTAATATTGTTCTGTGGTTATTTGGCTCGCATAATACAATATTTGAATATTAACTGCCAGTGTGGACATTTGATTTTTATAAAACCTACATACACGTGAATTTAAATATATTATTAATATATTCGGAAGGACTAAGCAGTAACCGAACAGGGCCGGCCCCTTGTATATTTAGGGCCATATAAAGTATTTGTTTAAATCGAACACTAGTAAGGCCTACTTCTTACTAGTCAATTGTTCTAGGAGCGCTGAAATCCTTTCATGTTGTTCCGATTCTCGAACCGGGCACTTCTTCTGCACATACAACAATGCGTTTTCGTCCTTCTGTTCGAACGCTACCTGCGCGGCTTCCTCGTAATATCTGGAACAAACGTTTCCGTTGTATGTCTATGGAATTATATATCTAATGTCATAATTGTTTTTACAGACTAAGCTGGGCACTAATGTAATCAATTTATGAAAAAGTTAGCTTCGTTAACGGAAGTTAACATTAATCGTCAATCCGTTAAATTGTGACAAAAATAACCAGTATTCAAAGCAGGCATAAAAACTAATAAAATCATTAAAGATTGTAATAGTTGTTACTCGTATATACATTACAATGTAGTATAATGCCATCCTATTGGACATAGGTAAGGTGAAAAACACCTTTGTCAGTTTAAGAAACTATTACGTAATTTGTCAATGATTAAGTTCTTCTTGACAGTCAATGAGTCTGTTAACATTTAACAATATTAAAATTAAATATGTATGTAAACAGATAAGGGCGTTATCAGTATATAATTTTTACTCTCATATATTTGATTTACACATGAAATGAACGTGATACTAGTTTTAGGGATTTTATTAAAGTGAAACTTCTTGGCGCGCATGAGGATTAAATTTTTACGGATGAAACTTTACTTTAGATTTGTATACTTAATTATAAACGAGATTTAAAAAATAGTTTGCCAAATAAGTTTCACTTCTGACATGTGTAGGTAGTTTGTACGCACGAACTTTTTTTTAACCAAAAAAAGTTCGTGCGTACAAACTACCTATAGCCATAGTTAAAAACATAGTTATTGGGGAACTAGTTAAAATTTGGGACAACATTGAGGTTACTCAGTTTTATATATATTTTTTAATATTATTTAGTTTCATATATAAAAAACACAGACAGGCGCGCGTCTCATAGAGTGTTTTATTTAATATAAAAACCAATTAACGCCTACCGGGTTTCAGATTTTCGCGCTGAGACCTCGCTTGATACCTTTCGTGATACTATGTGAAGTATCCTATAGTTTTGATTGGCAAGCGGACACCGCCGTGATCATATCATCGTGAGGAACGGAGCTGTAATGAGACTCACTCAGCCTTGACGTAGTACTTGACTTTGATGTCGTCGCTGCAGCGCGGCAGGTAGCGCAGCGTCTCGTCCCGCCGCCCGCGCGCCAGGCACGCGTCCACGAACGGCTCGAAGCCCACCGGCGACTTCTTCGCCTTTGAGAACCGTTCAAGCTCCGCCCACTCGTTCTTTTCGGCCAGCGTCAGGATACGCAGCCACCAGTACCTATAGATGATAACTCGACTTCAATGCGGAGAGTTGGCTGTTTTAATTTATGTTACCTATCGGAGATGCAGGCCGTAAATGTATAAGCTCCTACCACTTTGGAAGTGGGTCTCCTTTATTGAAAGAGTATATACATATTATAGTATATGTCATATAGTTAAACTATTGTTTTTCCTTACGGCCTCTCTACACGTCGACAGATGCATTCGTCGACGTCTACCGATGCATATGTCGACGTGTAGAAGGGCTACTAGATTTAACAACAAGTGGACCTCTACGGAACGCGGGTCTCAGGCAGTTACTTAGACGCGCCAATGGCAAAGATTTGGAGAAAATAGGTACATGTTATACATCCACGGAAGGTATATTGAAATAAACTAAACCTTTGAACATGGATTTTTTTTATTTATAATATGAATTTAACTTTCGACAACTGTTATTTAATTATCATCATATGAGCCTGTAGCCGTACACGATCCAAGACCGTCAATAGCGACACTCGCTTCATATCTCGCCGGAGCTCCCTCCAACCGATAACATTCACTAATGTCTGTCGAAGCTCGTGAATCTCGCGATAAGACATTCGAAGACAATGTCGAAATATCGAGCTAGCGAAAGTCTATTGGTCTATACCTTCTGTCGGGCATCTTGTACTCGGCGCGAAGTTTGTCGGCGAGCCGCGCCTCCCCTAGCAGCAGCAGGCGGCGCACGGTGTCGTGCAGCGACAGGCCGGTGAAGCCCTCCCCGTACGTCTCCTGCAGGCTCGACTGCTGCTTGCACAGCTTGCGCGCATCCTCGCATATCGACACACCTGACACACATATTATATACTAGCTGTTCGTCGCAAATCGACACACCTGACACACATATTATATACTAGCTGTTCGTCGCATATCGACACACCTGACACACATATTATATACTAGCTGTTCCTCGCATATCGATACACCTGACACACACATTATATACTAGCTGTTCCTCGCATATCGACACACCTGACACACATATTATATACTAGCTGTTCCTCGCATATCGACACACTTGACACACATATTATATTATACTAGCTGTTCCTCGCATATCGACACACCTGACACACATATTATATACAGCTGTTCCTCGCATATCGACACACATGACACTCATATTATATACTAGCTGTTCCTCGCATTCAACACACCTGACACACATTATATATTAGCTGTTCCTCGCATATCGACACACATGACACACATTATATACTAGCTGTTCCTCGCATATCGACACACCTGACACACATATTATATACTAACTGTTCCTCGCATAACGACACACATTATATACTAGCTGTTCCTAGCATATCGACACACCTGACACATATTATATACAGCTGTTCCTCGCATATCGACACACATGACACACATATTATATACTAGCTGTTCCTCGCATATCGACACACCTGACACACATATTATATATTAGCTGTTCCTCGCATATCGACACACATGACACACATATTATATACTAGCTGTTCCTCGCATATCGACATAACTGACACACATATTATATACTAACTGTTCCTCGCATAACGACACACATGACACACATTATATACTACCTGTTCCTCGCATATCGACACACCTGACACATATTATATACAGCTATTCCTCGCATATCGACATACATGACACACATATTATATATTAGCTGTTCCTCGCATATCGACACACATGACACACATATTATATTATACTAGCTGTTCCTCGCATATCGAAACACCTGACACACATATTATATACAGCTGTTCCTCGCATATCGACACACATGACACTCATATTATATACTAGCTGTTCCTCGCATATCGACACACCTGATACACATTATATATTAGCTGTTCCTCGCATATCGACACACATGACACACATATTATATACTAGCTGTTCCTCGCATATCGACACACCTGACAGTCCTCTTCTTTCGCTTCTCATAGTAGAGAATGTTATATATACAATCAATTAATGTTACGTTACCTATGATTTTAATACGAATATTTTAAATATCTCCTTCATGTTCTTAAATTTTTTTCTTTGGTCGACTCTCTTACGCTTCTAAGCATTATTCCCAGAGGACGCACCGAAGCCTATTTTTATATTCGTAATTAACGATATTAATATATCAGTGTCAAACTAGAATCGTACCCAGGTCGTTTTTGCCCTTCTTGTAGCACTCCCTAGCGGAGATGAGCGAGGCCTCGGCGCTGCCGGGCGTCGCGTGGTCTATGGCGTCGCGGATGTGCGTCACCGCTTGCCCTGCGAAGTCATCTTCCTACGGACATACAGAGAAGCAAATAATTGTAATAACTATTAACAGGAAAATGACAGTTTTTGAGGCACACATACAGGTAATATAATATTAGAATATTTATACCCGTCCAGTCAACTTCCGGACTAGAAGTCTCACGATGCCAGTAAAAATGGCCCTTTCCTTTGTTGCCTAAAGCCATACTTGGTGCCATATGTTCAATCACATTACAAGAAAAAAAGTTCGAGTGGCTAGTAGTAGCTGCCGAATTATATGCAACACGTAAAGGCTAAGAAATTAATGTTTTTGAAGTAAAAGTTCTTTAGGCACAACTCAGATTTTTAAGAAGTTTTACTTCAATCGCGCGTAAAGATTACACGCACACACTTTTTATAAATAAACCTAAAGACTTTCTATTGTAAGCTTTTTTTCCTGGAAAAGTGATAACCAAAATAGTATACCTGTATATAAACTTTCCTTAATGCCTCTCTGTTGTGGCTCGCGCAGTATTTGATGTACAACGCGTGCGCCAGGGGAAAGCTCCGGATTGTTAACTGTAATATTGTAATTATTTACTTCATTTCTGACTACACAAATGCAAAATAAAAATAGAAACACGGTATAATAACCAGCGAGACATAAGGTAAAATGCAAAATAAATTTGCATCTATTAATATTTTTTTGTAAGAGGCCATGCTGTTTTGCAGCCAAATTGGGGCGGCACGACCGGGGTGGTACCTCTCGCTCACATAATACTGGCGTCATGTGACAGCTATGCTGTCCCATGCGGTGCGGCTTGTGAGTTTCCGGTGGCCCCATTCGGGGCTATAGGGAAAAGGAGGGCATCTGCATAACCTCTGGTTGTGCCTAGTAGTCTGGTAGACTTTATTGTTTATCTCAATATGAAATGATGCCAAAAGAAGAAGAACACATTATAAAGTGACAGATACAGACTTGTCAACGTCAGTGTCATACGCATTGACAACGACAGTGACAGACTGACCTCGAACTCGTGTTTGCCCATCTTCTCCTTGAGGTGCAGCAGCACGACGTACACCAGGTCGGTGTCGCCGCTGGCGGTGGCCTTGAGCAGCGCCGCCGGGCCCTCGCCCAGCGTCAGCAGCAGTGGCACCTGCAGCTTGCTGTGCGTCTCGTACTCCAGGATCTGAGCAAAATGTACATCCGTATTTATAATTCACCAAAATAAGAAAAAAATTCGTTTATAATAAATGATACTTATCATATATATCTAATATGAATAAGAATATAAGCCATTCAAAAATTATACATGCAATACCGTAATAATTGTTCAATTTTTACTTTTGTTGTGAGTTAAATTATTTTTGTGATCGTTTTAGATCTTGTCCCTGAATTTTTTGAAAGCTCGACCGTGAAGAATCCAACCGAGTCAGCGGCAGATCTATCTTCAACTAGTCCAGAGTTACGTCATTTTGGGCTAATTTATTAAACTAGTTAAGCCCTTATAGGTTATGGTTTGACAGAAAGAGGGATAGATAAACTGATGATTCTAAAAGGGTTCCGTTCTGTCATTTTGATACCCTAAGGATACTCACTTTAATGGCGAGGGCCTTCCTACCCTTCTCGGCGGCCTTCATGGCTATGGTGGAGTACGAGATGCCGGGGATGTTCCGCAGTTTCTCGCCGATTTCCCGAGCCGCGCTCTCGTTGTCCAGATGAGGCTGCGTCACCTATATATTACAAAAAAATATAGGGTACAACTGGTAACGGAATAAAATATAGGCTTGGACGAGATTGGATCTAGTAAGCTCGTTTATTTTCATATTTTAGTCGGATAGGCAACATGCCAGGTGAGCCATACGTTTCACCAATTTAACCATTGGTAAATGGTCAATGTCGCCCATACGTTCAAGTGAATCCGGGAGTAACACAGGCCAGTACTGTTATTACACTGATGATCGACGATTACTAATTTCCATTATTAGTTTGCTCATATAATTAGAATAACCAAGAAATAACCAAGAGTTTAAAAAAAAGCGAAGATAGTCTGGTGGGTACGGGCTCGGTCTCTTGAGTGAGAGGTCCGGTTTCGATTCTGACTTCCTGTGATGCCTTGAAATGAGTTTTTCATAATTTATAAGTGCGCCTGAACATGAGACCATCACTTGCTCACAGGTGAAGGAAATATCGTGAGGAAACCTACATGCCTGATGAGATTAAAAGTCTTTGAAGGTGTGTGAAGTTCACCCCGCATTGGGCCAGCGCATCGGTGAACTATGGCCAAACACCATCCTCGCATGATTTCGAAGAAGAGACCTGTTTAGACCCGAGACATATAAGTGTTGATACATCTATACAAATAAATGTAATTGGAGTGTCTATTTGTAATATTAAAATAAACACTTTTTATTAAATGCATATGGATGTATACACGGGACATATACCTACCAAAATAGCCTTTTTTACAATTTTTGTCTGTCTGTCCCTCTGTCAGTCTGTTTGTTCCGGCTAATCACTGAAACGGCTGGGCTGATTTTGATGGGACTTTCACTGGCAGGTAGCTGATATTACAGGGAGTAATTTAGGCTATAATAATAATCATCATCATTCCGGGTACGGCTCTACATCTAAGTTAACGCGGGCGAAGCTGCGGGCAACAGCTATATATATAAGAGAAAAAATATGTAATTTTAAGTGGAGAAGCAGTAATTAGCTAGTATATAAGTATGTGGGTACCTTGTAGCAGGCCCAGTGGGAGAGCACGCGCGTGGGCCCGTCGGGCAAGCGCAGGTGCGCGGCCACGAGGCGGGCCAGGCAGTGCAGCCGCCGCCAGATGAGCCGGTCCAGCAGCACGCGCTCACCCAGGTGCCGCGCCCTGTCGCTCAGGATATCATTGGATTTTTTAGTGGGGAGGTAAACTGACAGATTTTGGCATGTCCCGACGATGGGTCAGGCCTTGACGCGGCGGCGGGGCTCAGTAGCCTAGGGTGAGCCCAGCATCTTGGGCGAAGCTAATTGAGGTGAGGGGGCTCTTTGTACCCCTCTTAGAAGAAGAGGGGACAAAGGAACAGGGGGCAAGGGGCGAGGACGGGAATCTCACCCAATTGTACTGTCCCGACTTTGGGAGAGGTTGTTCTGTGGTGCGGGACAACCTCTCTGTGTAGGTGGCGTTGGTGCCTTCGGGGACTGACTAGGCGTCGAGGTGCCCACCGCGACGGCTAGTTTAGTATTGTTTGGTCATAAGATCCGGGGCACCTCACCAAATGCGGCATTGGTGGCACTAGTCGGGTTTTAGTGGGTAGAGCTGCGTCCACTTAGCAGCTTTCGGGCGCAGCGAGTCCCACATACCCGCCGGGGAAGACCCACTCTTCCGCGGGATGCCACAGAGCATTTCCCGGCTTTAAAGAAAAAAGGGCAGATTCTCTACTTCATAAAAAGGATACTGATGGAAGGTCAGCGGTATAGCGACCCTGGGGTCTCGCACGGCGTTGAGTACTCGCAGCCACCGACACGTGTGCACGTATTGGTCCGTGAGCGCAGCGTCTCCGAGGAAGCCCTTGCCGAACTGCGCGGCTCGGATCAACATCTTCTGCACGTCAGTGTTGAACTCGAAGGCGGCGGCGTCGATGCAGTCCTTGACGGCTGAGGGCAAGTCCGGCTTCACAAGACGTATGTACTCGTCCGCTCGGTGACTGCGTTTCTAAAAACATTTGGTACTATTATTTTGTGTGCCCTACCTATTGGCGCGGTTTTGTCCAGGTTCTCATATATTCGTTCATGATAATTAGATCCGATTATGGAGTTCCTTTCTGTTATCTAACATCTTTTTTATGTTAGTTGGATAGGCAAACTGGCAAACGTGCCACCTGATGGTAAGTGGTCGACGTCGCCCATGAACATAAACCAGTTTACCTGGAACGAGCCCAGGCAACTCATTTATGTGTTGCCTATCCTGAGACATAAGATGTTAAGTCTCGGTGCCAGTAATTACACTGCCTGTCTTGCCCTTCTCTCCGAAACACAGCAAGATGGTGGTACCCATGCAGCCGGGAGCGCGGCACAGCTATTCCCTTCCACCAACAACAGTAACACATGAAATTTATAAAATTAAGAAACTACAAATTTATAAAGCTTTTGGAGTTCCGAGTATCCGAAACGTAAAAATATTAAATTGCTATATAACTCGTTAAAAGTTATTTCATTATAACAAGTAAAATTCGCTCATTAGAATACAATATCTCACGAACGTGTCACTAAACGAAGTTACCAGAGTGTAAACTGTTTTAAAGATTTGTTTATCTATACAAATAAATAAAATTAATCTGTTTGTAATTTCAAATTACCAGCTTTTCACTAAATGCATTTGAAAGTAAAAACGGCACTTACATCAAAAAAGCAATTTTTAAAATTTTAGTTTGTCTGTCTGTTTGTTCCGGCTCATCTCGGAAACGGCTGGCCCGATTTTGACGGGACTTTCACTAACAGATAGCTGATAGGGAGTAACTTAGGCTATAAAAATAATCATCATCAATCCGGATACATCTGTAAATCCAAGTTAAAGCGGGCAACAGCTAGTTAATAAATAAAATAGATACGAATGGCGTGAATTGTCTAATTCGGCATTCAGCAAAAGATTGCTAGATCCATTTGTCGCTAATTAGTTAATTTTATCAGATTTCCCAAATGTATATACGTACTTCTTTAAGACTCCATAATATCTCTTAAACTGGTATCTAGTGTTTTATAAAGATGGCATTCATTAATGATTTTATTACTTGTTGAACAAACTTGGCAATTGCAGACAACTTCTATGGAACTATATGAACTCACTTGGAACTGCTTAGACGCTTCCACAAGATACGAGCCGGGAGCAGTGCTGTTGATTCTGAATATCCTCTCCACCACCACCGGCACCTTCTGTATGAGCTCGTGGGTCATTTCGGAGATGACTCGCACGCAGTCCACGTCGGGTATCACGTGGAAGGGCCCGTCGTACGGGTAAGTTACCGTCGACCCGTTGAACCCGTATATGCACATCGTGTCGTCCCAGTGACCGATGACTGCCTGGGATCCACACCTGAAGCAATTTTTTTGAAGTGAAACCTAGATGTAACGAAAAATTTACAAAAAGAGACACCTATAGAAACAACTGATGATGTAGATTGTAGGTAATGTTGATTGATGTAATGTAGATGTTTTGACAGCCGGCTGGCCGAGCGGTGGTGGTGTGCCAAGTGCAGATAAATTGTATGATGAATATAGATGTCTTCACCGGGTCATGTACGTGTGTATATTATGTACTAGCTGTTGCCCACAGCTTCGCCCGTGTTAAATTGATTTACAGCCGTATACTGATTGATGATTATTATTTTTATAGCCTAAGTTACTCCTTATAACATCAGCTACCTGTCAATGAAAGTCCCGTCAAAATCGGCTTAGCCGTTTCAGAGATAAGCGGGAACAAACAAACAGACAGACAAAAATTGTAAAAAAATGATATTTTGGTATAAGTACCGTGTGTACATCCATATGCATTTAGTAAAAAGCGGCTATTTTAATATTACAAACAGACACTCCAATTTTATTTATCTGTATAGATTTATATATTTTTCTTAAATTTATATCTATATCTCCTCTTTATATTATACAGTCCCAAGAAAGAGTGCCAAGTGGTTGTCCAGAGGTAGAACACCTCTACCTGAATGAATCATCCCAATGTATGTTCCGCGATTTTGCGTAGTTTTTGAGTTATGATTATTTTTCGTATTTTTGACTAATCCCGACTTGCAAGACATTATTCATCGCAGAGGATTCAATTATTGAAATATTTGCTTGTTTTTTTCAATCAGCTAGGTGAATAGCATGCCCTGCATACTTAAATACCATAATAAAAATTGGATGATATAAAAAAATATACTTACCAAACCAACTCCTTAGGTTGTTTGATATAGCCAGTGTCAATTTCGCAGTACTTGCTTTTAAAATCTGACGAGCCAATCCAAAGGATACCAGAGTCCGTAAACAAAGCTACATGCCGGCCATTCTGAGATGGAACTATTGTCAATATTTGTGTGTAGGCGTTTGTAAAAGAAACCTCAGGCTTCTGTAAGAAAAAAAAAAGATTGTACAAATATTTTATTATTAATAATTTATACTAATATTTGGATGTAAAAAATAACCTTTGAAACTTCCTCCTTGTAGTACATTGTAGTACAATAAAGCTATAAAAATTATCATCATAATTTTAGAAACTGTGTAGCTAGAACAGCTATATAATAATATCAACCCTTATATATCTCACTGCTGGGCATGGGCCTCCCCCTCAAAATCAGGCGATGAGGGTTTTGGCCATAGTTCACCAATACCCAATGCGGGTTCATGGACTTCACACACCTTCAGTTTTAATCCCATCAGGCATGCAAGTTTCACGATGTCTCCTTCACCGGTAGGTAGTAGTAGTACGTGGCTCATGAACAGCTAGTATGTAAATAAATACCTTTATAGATAGACTTCTTGGTTGTTTACACTTATTATATTCATATTTTGATACAAACTAAACAAAATTATATTATTACCATCATAATAGCTCGTAACTCTCCCAGTTGACATCTATATATTTCTTTGTCTCTGCACACAAGGAAGCCGATTACTTCATCGGATCGAGTACCAGAATTTAAAGCATTTACAATGACACACCAACAGCTTATTGGCTCATTTGCTCCTGAAAGTATGATAAATTCATGTTATATTAAGTATTCCAATTTCCAAAATATATTAGTTTAGATTTGTCACTTTATGGCAGTGATTTTTTAAACTATTAAATAAAATTTGTGCCTGTAATTCATTGAGGGGAAAGACGATCTCCGTGCGGTGGCTGGTCCATGTTGGATGCGAGTAGCAAGGGATCGGCCGTCTTGGCGTTAATTGAGGGAGGCCTATGTTCAGCAATGGACGGATAGGGGCTGATAATGACGATGATTATGATGAAATAAAATTTTACTGATATCAATATCATTTGATTGTCGGTAGAAAAAATATTGTATTGGATGTATGTGGCAAGGGATTGGTCGTCTTGGCATCGAAGGATGCCTATATTCAGTTCAGATAAAGGCTGATGATGATGAAAAAAAATATTATTAAACATAATAATGGAATAAAAAGGCTTGCTGGTATAAGTACACATTGTGTGAAACTTAATACATAATAAGATTATTATATGGCAACTAAAGGAAGACTTTCATACTTACTGGGAATATCAGGTGCACCTCTTACTTTCGGATCTAATACATTTTTAACCAAAAACATTCTGTTCGTAGTGGTCATTATGGCTAGACCAATTCCAATAGGGTTTGAGAACAGTTGAGCTTTGCATACCTAAGAATTACAAAAGATACGTAGTAGAATTTAATATAAAAATGTTGATTTACATTCAAATCAATTTCACTTGATCTATTGTTGTGGAAAATGTTAAATATTGTACAAAATTACATATATGGAAAACTTAAGAAAACCTTTATGCACACTCAGAATTATTTAGAGCATAATATAAAGCAGAATTATATAAAATATATTTTTTATCTGTAATTGTTTAGAATGTCTTTGATTAGGTTTTTAAGATTTTACTTAATTATTTACATATAGAATGTTGATGATGATATTTATTTATTTAATTATTTATGTACACAGGAAACTTAAACACAAAACTGTTCATACTTTAACAAAACAGGTACAAAGGTATAGCTAATTCCACACTGAAATTTCTTCCAGCTGACCTAATACAGAAGAAGAACAATAATTTAAACAATAGGGTGTACATTAATTAAAAGATTTAATATTATTATTTTATTAGAAAATAATTTACAAATAAACTATGCTAGTAGACTCAATACTCTTGATGCACTAAATTACAAAGAATTTATTCACAAATTTCAAGAACTTTCTACAAGAAAGAATATTATATAAATTAAGAAAAAAATTACCTTAGTGTCTCTTACTTCTTGTCCCATACTAAAAGTTTTTTGGTAAGCACCGAACATATCATATATGAGGACATCTCCACTCTCCTGAACACAAAGAAGCTGTTCTCCATCAGACCAGCCCATGTGAATAAGTACACCGCTATTCCACTAGAATTATTTAATGGTTTAATTAAAATAAATATTAATAGGTATAATATGTTGGGACCACTCACACACGGCCATCTGATCCCAACCTAGGCAGAGCTTGTTCTTTTTTTTTTATGTTAGTTGGATAGGCAAACTGGCAAACGTACCACCTGATGGTAAGTGGTCGACGTCCCCCATGAACATAAACCAGTATACCTGGAACTCATTTATGTGTTGCCTATCCTGAGACATAAGATGTAAAGCAGTGGTTCTTAACCTTTAGGTCATGAGGGACCATTTTACCTAATATTTGTCTTGCCGGGGACCACCCAGTTGGTTTATTGGTATTATACATAGTCTTGCCCTAAATATTATTCAAAAAAATATTGCATGTATGACGTAACATTTATTAACAGTGTGTTAGATTAATACATTAATAATATAAAACCATTTGCAATACAGGCCTTGAAACTTTGAGAATCACGTACTCTTTCCACGGGGAAATTCTATAATTACCATGGCATTTAGAGTTAAGTCATACTCTCTAAAACTGAGCATAAATCATAATCCAGCGGATTAAGATTGGGACTAGATGACGGCCAATCCACTGCAAGCGCCTTCAGCCGCGTATTGAGGGTCCCGGATCTGCATTCAACGGGATTACCTCAGCCACAGGCTGGCCCCGGCGAAGGCCACTCCTCGTAAGGGGGGACTGCCCGGCAGCTACCAAGCAGTCCTCGTGACGTCGTGTCATACTGGGCCCAGGTTCCCATCCTGAACCCGACATGATCACAGGGGAGTTACTGGAGGCGCATTAAGTAGCGCCTCCTGTCTAACCCGCTAGTCGGCCTTCTGGGAAATAGCTGCATCGCAGAAGGAGAACATCGCCATCCAGGACTCGTCGTCATCGAGCATCGCGGTGATGACGTTTGGCATTATATCTCGTCCGATGACTGATGTCAGATTGCGACACAGCACCGCCCATCTCGGGAACACCTCCAGGGTGTGCTGGGCCGACTCCACCGCTGCACCATAATTGTGACACACTGTCATCGGCTCCCTGTGGGCCGTCCGTCACAGGTATTCACCAAAGCAACCATGCCCGGTGAGCATCTGTGTGAGACAGAGAGAGGTGGGCTTGCACTTACGGCGCACCGGACGCAGAGCAGCCGTTAGGCTTTTGCCATACGGCTGCCACGCCAGATCCTCCCCCACCTCCGCATTAGCGCCTCTTGTTCTAGTCGGCGGACCCGCAGGATCCCGTCAAACGTAAGGCTCTTGCCGAGATTATTTTTGATATCGCAGGAAAATATTTACGAATGCAGCCAGGATCTTCGGGTAGATCCTGACCCAATGTGGGACTCGCACCTGGGAGTGCCCACCAAACTAAAACCACTGCGAGCGCCTTCAGTCGCTTTTTGAGGGTCCCGGATATGCAGGCAGCAGACAGGATCACCTTAGCCACAGGCTGGCCCCGGCGAAGGCTCCTCGTAAAGGGGGGACTGTCCGACCGCTACTAAACAGTCCCAGTCGTGCCAGGTTTCCATCCTGAGCGCGACACGAATACATAGGCGTTTCTGAAGGCGCATTAAGTAGCGCCTACTACGCACCTCTATTCGTCGCCCGCGGGAGGCTGCCTCGTCGGCAGCCTCCTTTCTCACCCGCTCGTCGGCCGGAGACCATCGCCGTTCAGAACTCGTCGTCACCGAGCATAGCTGTAATGACGCTCGGCAGAGACAAGTCCCCTCCGATGACTGACGTCAGACTGTGACGCAGCGCCACCCATGTCCGGCACACCTCGAGGGTGTGCTCGGACGAATCCACCGTCGCGTCACAATCGTGACACACTGTCAGCGGCTCCCTATGGGCCGTCTAGCATAGGTAACCAAAGTAGGGAGACTCACCAAAGCAACCATGCCCGGAGCACCTGTGTCAGACGGAAGGTGAGGGGTTTGCGCTTACTGCGTTTCCATCGCTCAAGGACCAGACACAGAGCAGCCTCCGCCACCGTATGGCACTTCTCATCTCATGTCCGCATTAACGCCTCTTGCCCTAGTCGGCGAACCCGCAACCCGAGAGCTGTTGAAGACGTTCGCGATATCCAAGGACACCGCGACCACCACCTCCCCTCTGTGTTCCGCCTCACTCGTCACCGCCCGAAGACGTATGAGAGCGTCGATGGTCGACTGGCATGCCCGAAACCCAAATTGTGACACTGAGAGTCCCGGTCCCGGGCCTTCCTCCAGGACTAGATGACGGGCAGTCTTAAGCTCTGATGAAATACGGAACGTTGGTTTCTAATCAAGATTGGGTGGATCGAGCGTTACGACCCCGCGCCGAGTCTTGTTGAAAGGACCATTCTTGTTTATTAAACATGGTGTTGTTATGGAGCTTAACTTCCTTCTCAAGAATGGTATCTTGATACATTTGTGCCGATGTTTTGATGCCTTTTTCACAAAAATATCACTCAGTTACTCCTTCATAGCTAACACCCCAACAAACCAGAACTGAATTCGGATAGTACTCTGGTGACTAATTGAGAAGCTTCCTTAGAGCTTTGAGCATAAATACATTTTGTTTGTTAAAATATTGCTCAATTGTATAAAAATGTCATCCGTAAACAAAAATTTTATGTGCGTGTAGGACGACCATGCGATTTCGATGCTTGTTTTTGTTATTCAGAAGCATCAACAGATGGATTCGCGGACCACCTGGAATGCCTCCAGGGACCACGAGTGGTCCGCGGACCACCGGTTAAGAACCACTGATGTAAAGTCTCGGTGCCAGTAATTACACTGCCTGTCTTGCCCTTCTCTCCGAAACACAGCAAAGCTGTTTCACGGAAGAAACAAGCAAGATGGTGGTACCCATGCAGCCGGGAGCGCGACAACACTCCCACCCGTTGTTGTTCTTATGGTAACCAGACAACTGATATATACTTATATATTTCTAAATACATACATATTATAGATGAATAAAAATATTATTTATGAATTTTATTTTTTATGGTAAAAGTGTAGTATAATGCAACCTAATATACACTTTAGTAGTATCATCTGCAGATTGGGTTTAAATAAGTTTTTTTATGCATGTAGGGACCAGTTCACACAAATTATATTTAAATAAAGATTTTTTTTTTTTAAAGTTGATATTAGTCAGTGTTACTAAAGTAAAACAAATAATACTTACAGGAAACTTCGAAATAACGTTCCCAACACAGTTGTATATTGTTATAACAGGTTTGGCAGTTGTCATGATGCGGATCATTTGTTTTCTATCACGCACAACTGCAATGGGACCTCCATAAGGTGCTCCACTAACAATCATGGTGCCTAGACCTTCCAACATTGCCCATGTCATATTGTAAAGATCAAATTTCCTTAAAAAGTATTAAAGTATTCAAAGATTGTTAAAACATATTTAGGGGATAGACCATAAGACACTGAGACAAGACTAAACTATTGTAATAAACCAATTAAAACGACATACCTATAATAAGAATCCAGCTGGAACCAATCTGCAGTTAAAAGAGCCGACATTTTGTAAAATTTATTTCAATTTCACTAATTCTGGTAAACTTTTTTAATAAGCTATTATCATATTCCTTTCTTTTCCCTGTAAAGGAACCGTATTATAATAAATGATCGGTTAGGTCAAAGAGATGAAATAATATTAATGAATAGGAAAAAAATATTCACTAATTCAGGGTTATTAATGATTAAATACGCCTTCTATGATACCTATTTTGTACGTAAATAATGCAAAACAAAATTACTGTAAACAATAGAAATGACATTGACAGTTGACGCGTTTTTTTTAAATTCAAAAGCATTAGCTACTAAGCTATTAGCCATACAAAATACATTATTTAGTCTGTAATATGGAGAAACGACAGGAAACCACAAGGAGCGCGACTTCGCCCCTCTAGTTCCCATCAATCAACTATCACTTCCCACTCTACCCACCCAGAACAATCCACAATATTCGCCGATCAATCACAATATACACACATTCAGTTATTAAAACGAACACAATAGAACCGCTACGAACGTACAAAATACAAAGTAACGATTAACTAATTGACGGGAAACCAAAAAACACAACCACGCGCCCCAAAATTTCCCGCTGTTCTTTGTAATTTTTAAAGCGAGAACCCTATTAATAAGACTCTGCTGTTCGTTCGTCTGTCTCCAGGCTGTATACATCTGATGAACCATGATAGTCAGACAGTTAAAACTTTCACAGATAATGTATTATTAGCAGAATATATTATACTTATACCTACCTTTTTTTTTTCTTTTACTCCGGGAAATGCTCTGAGGCATCCCGCGAGTGGGTCTCCCCAGGTGGGTATGTGGGACTCGCTGCGCCCGATGGTAAATAGACGCAGCTCTACCCATTAAAACCCGGCGAGTGCCACCAGTGCCGCCTTGGTGAGGTGCCCCGGATCTGTTAAGCTATCAGGGCACCTCGACAGCTAATCAGCCCCGCAGGGGACCGACGCCACCTCCACAGAGGGGTTGTCCCGCACCATAGAACAACCCCTCCCAATGTCGGGACAGTACAATGAGGTGAGGTTCCCATCCTTACCCTTTGCCCCCTGCTCTTTTGTCCCCTCTTCTTATAAGAGGGGTACAAAGAGCCCCCTCGGCTCAATTGGCTTCGCCCAAGGTGCTGGGCTCACCCTAGGCTCCTGAGCCCCACCGCCACGACAAGGCCTGAACCATGGTGGGGATACTTATACCTACCTACCCTACACCCTATCATACAAAAATCATGTATGATATAAGTGACACTTCATCATCATCATCATCATCAGCCTGTTATTGACCACTGCTGAGCATAGGCCTCCCTTTTTTTCTGCCAATCTCCTTTGTCCCTTGCCTGCTTCATCCATGTTTTGCCCATCAGCCTTACCACGTCATCGGTTAAGTGACACTTATGGGTATATTATTAAAGCAGAGAAGTCGTAACCGAGCTAACAATTATTGATAGTTCAATTATTATCGGCTCACTTGATCGGGGGCGGTCAACTATGTTCTCGTCATTTGTCGCATGGGGGCTAGAGTTGGGTTGCCAATATATACGACTTTTTAAATTTCTTTAGAAGTTTTTATCATTTTGTATAGCTAGAATTTACCAAAAATTTGTATTTTAATTATTAATTAAATGTATATACATTTTCTAAAACTATGTACGTTTAAGTAATTATAATTTTGTTAAATACTGCTGGGCACCCCACCATGTAGGTATGTCTATACTCTATGGTCCGGACTTTTAAATTGTTTCAAGAAAAATGTCTGCCGTTGCTTTCGTTCAGCTTTATTATTTCATGTAAATCCTATCTTTTGAGTTTTCATATTAACTGAATTATCCTCGCCAAATATCGTTGAGTTGAGTTTCGGTTCCTCCATTTTTCAGTGCTTAGATTAATTTAGTTTTGTGAATCATATGAGATAGTGACTTAACTAGTTTTAATTATTTGTGATCAACGTTTGTGAGTGAACAATGAAAGAGAACAAAAGAAAATGTATCAAATGTGGTTCTTTGCCTGCCCGTCGGCAGAGAAACCCTGACACAAAACTTTAGATTTCAAAAACCAGGTTTTACAAACAAGAAGTGTCCATACATTCCATCAACTTTAACATATATTTAATTAAGTAAGATCATTAATTTATAGATCTATATTTCCATTCTAGATTATGCCATAAAATGTGTTAAAATATGTTATTCTTTATTAATTATTGTCATAATAAAATATTTTTGATAAATATTCGTTTTTTTTCTCCAAATATACATTAGTAAGACAATTGGGTTTTATAGCCACTTACTGTACTAGTTTTACTAAATATAATAAATTTTAAGTTTATTTTATTATTGTAAATCAGTACCATAGAAAAATTATTAATCTTAATATCATTATCACAAAAAGTGTGATAAATATATATGCGCTATATATAAACGTGCGTATAGTTTCATGGGGGCTACCAAGAGATGGCGTCAGTTGTCTTGTATTTTTGCGACATTCTTTTTGTATGGAGTTGTCATTCTTCTCCGTGAGTACCTAATTGTCTTCTGTGCACTTGATGGCCTACATGCACGAGTCCAACTCGCACTTTTTTTAGTTTCACACTATGGCGTTTATAAAAAAGAGAAGTTAAAAATTATAAGGAATAAAAGTTTATTAATATTAAATTTAAATAAGAACAAGAACGAGACCGACTATAAAAAAACGGGTTATGTGAATTAGGAAAAAGAGCATTTACAATTTAAATCGAAATAAAACGGGTACGTGAGTTTGGGCTAATATTCCTGGTATCCAGCTGGGCTCGAATAATTAAAGGTCCTTCTTCGTCCGGTGTAGATTTGCGAGGATAGCCACGTGCATCCGCACGTATAAAGTCCACTCCTTTGCAAAGGTAACTAACTCCTCCTCGCCACAAAGAATGCTCCTCCAAAAAAAAAGGGACCCCGGCTGTACTTCCAGCTGCTTCCTCCGTGAGGCCACGTGCCACTCCCACCGCAACTTTGATAATATCTAAAAACCTTAGATTTTTATAATTTCCTCAAAGTTCGAACTACAAAAGCAACATTTGTTCACATCACACTTTAAAATGAGAAAAAACTAGGAACTGTCATTTGACATGGGTCCCAGTAATGCAACTTTCGATATAAATATGTATGAAACTTTCGTGTTAATTACTGTTTTATAGGCACCAGTATAAATTAAAGCGTTTAATATTAATTAATACATTTTCTTCACTTCTTCACATTTTTTTGATAGAAGTAGAAAGAGCAAAGTGGTAGAGATATTTTTGAAGAATACTTACGGATTGAATAATATTATTATTTACTTACAGATAGGTATTTTGTGTATGACTTTTTTGTTAAGAAATAATTCAGACAAATGAAAATACTGAACTTTTAATATAGATTTAATATGTAAATAATTAAGTAGTAGGCAGTAAACGGTAAAAATCTAGGTATATTTTGAAAGGCTTGTGAAACTGAAGTGATAACACACCGTTATTACGGTCATTATAAAAACGTTATGAAGCATCATTTATATCTGGAACAGGACAATGAGATCACTCACCTTATGGTACTTAATTAACTTTTTAACAACTTTTAAAATAAATTAGAATATAACCCTAGTACCTTTTTTCACCAATGCCGCCTCTGGTGAGCAACAAGGCACCTCGACGGCTAGTCAGTCCCCCAAGGGACTGACGCCACCTCCACAGAGGGGTTGTCCCGGACCACAGAACATCCCCTCCCAACGTCGGGACAGTGCAATGGGTGGTGTTCCTATCCTCGCCCACTGCTCTTTTGTCCCTTCTTATAAGAGCAGATCCCTCGGATAAACCTAGTACCTACCATATTATATACCCCTGCCACACACTCGACGAGTGGTGTGGCGAGTAGCGAGGAAAGTAGGCAGAGACGTCGTGTGGCCACGCTACTCGCCATGCCACTCGTCATTAGTAATGGCAATAACGGCTGTTTTACAATAATAAATTATCCTGTTGTGTTGTTTTGTAACAACTGTTGTTCTAAACTGCTGTCTGTTATTGTCGATTTATAGACATTGAAAAATATGAATTGTGACAATAAGCAAAAAGAAAAGCTAAGTCTGCCTATTGCGTGCCTACTCTTACCATTGCGTCATCGTTTCAATAATAACAACTGACAACAGGATATAGTTAATCTTTAATAATGGATTATTCATTATTTTCAAATAACGCATTACTATAACAACTGTAGTAATAATGACCACCGCTACTCGTCATGCCGCTCGTCATGCCGGCAATACGAGCGCGAGTGGCTGGCGGCTGGCCACATACAGTGTTACCAACCCTACAGTTTTAACAGTAGATTTGCTGTTATCACATTGATGTCCCTGCTTTCTGTTTCATTCCTAAATACTGCAGTACTGCATACAGATACATAAATACTGCAGACAGGAAGCTTAATTTTATAGAGATTTAAAAAAAAAGTAGTGATTTTATTATACAGTATAAAATAATAATTTTATTTCCAGTACCTACCACAATAGGTCATAGCGCTCCCCACCATGGTTCAGGCCTTGTCGTGGCGGTGGGGCTCAGTAGCCTAGGGTGAGCCCAGCACCTTGGGCGAAGTGAATTGAGCCGAGGGGGCTCTTTGTACCCCTCTTATGAAAAGACCCACAAAAGAGGGCAAGAGGTGAGGACAGGACCTCACCCTATTGTACTGTCCTGACGTTGGGAGGGGTTGTTCTGTGGTGCGGGACAACCCCTCTGTGGAGGTGGCGGCGGTCCCCTGAGGGACGTCGAGGTGCCCTGTTTGCTCAACAGATCCGGGGCACCTTACCAAAGGCGACATTGGTGGAACTCACCGGGTTTTAGTGGGTAGAGCTGCGTCCACTTAACAACTTTCAGGCGCAGCGACTCCCACATACCCGCCTGGGAAGACCCACTCCCCCGCGGGATGCCTCAGAGCATTTCCCGGTTTTAAAGAAAAAAAGGGCATAGCGCTGGCGTACGAATAATGGAAAAATTACGATATGTAGTATTTTATGATAATTTCGCGAATAGAGACTGCCTTATATTGAATTCCTTTTTTATCTCTGAAAAAATAAGTACCTGTCAAATTCTAGTTACGCGAATTTATATTGCACATTTTCTCACGACGCTGTCGTCTTGTTTATCGACTATTAAGTAGTAGTCTGACGGGAATAATGAACAGTGCGTTCGCTGTCGCATTTTTTAAAGCAGTAACGAAAAGGACAGCAAATGTAGTGGACGAAAATAGACAAACGGTGAGGTTGTAGAGTTCATGCTCCCGTAATTACTAAGAATGTGCTGTTATTATTTTTAAAAATAATATATTATAGTCGATACAAGGACAAATTTCAAATAAATTAGAATATAAATCTAGTAACTTTTTCACAGAGGGGATGTCCCGCACCACAGAACAACCCCTCCCAATGTCGGGATAGTGCAATGGGGTAAGGTCCGATCCTTGCCACTTGTCCCTCTTGCTCTTCTTATAAGAAGGGTATAAAGAATAGCTCCCTCGGTTCAATTTGCTTCAGCCAAGGTCCTGAGTTCACCTTAGACTACTGAGCCCCACCGCCAGGACAAGGCTTGAACCATGGTGGAGAAGTGTGAACCGCCTGACTATGGATTAGGTTAGGAGGTAATATTTTAGAGGTCTCTTTGGCATTAACTCACTCGTAAGTAAGTTAAAACTACTAGTTTGCTAGTATTTGAGAACTGGGGTGAGTATCGCCACGCCACGCAGCTTAACAACGTCAAGTCAAGTACGCAGCATAAGGAAATTTACTGTACCGAGCTCGGTACGGTAAATTTTCCTTTGTGTTGAAACCAGACCACATTATATCTATAAAAATTACTTACTTCATAGAATGCAATATGAAGGGTCTTCTATTTCACGTTGACCAAAGTCTAAACGTCAAAACTTTCAAACTGCCAATAACTTATTGCTACAAATTGTGGAGTTTCAACGAGGGTTTCCATCAAGAACATCGTTTTGGTTTACCGTAATTCATATTATTACTGGGATATAATACGAAATTAAAAAAAAAATGTATTTATTTTATTTTTTTACATTATTTTTGTATAGAAGAGGGCAGGTCTTATTTTTTATAAAATGCATCAATACCTCTTAGAATAGATTTATTTACATCCCCAGAACTATATTTTTTCTACTTACTACGTAACTACTTACTACCTAACCGGACTAGTTAGGTAGTTTAGATTATAATATTATTATCTTCGATCAACAATAGCAACTATTGTTAATCAAAGATTATTAGGCTTTATTATTTTTATTATTAGCTTTGCTGTGTTTCGGAGAGAAGATGTTGATTTGTTGATAAACTAGGGTAGGTTTTAAATATGATACATTAATTTCTTTTTCATTGATAGTAGAGAAAAGTTAGTATAATGCGAAAATTGATATTATATTTTTGGGTGCTTTCATTGTTATTAAACATTTCAACTTATAAATAACAAAATAATGTATGCATTATATACCTCTTTGCGTGTGGATGTAACTGAATTCCGATTGGACCAATTTTGGTGGAAATTTTTGGTGTGTATTCAAGTGAATTCGCGATTCAGATTTATAATTTGAACAAATATGTTTTGTAGAGGACAATGTCTGTCGGGTTCGCTAGTATATTTATAAACTACACCTCCTCGAAATTAGGCGAGGAGGGTGTTGGGCCGTAATTCACCGATGCGCTGGCCCAATGCGGATTAGTGAACTTCACACACCTTCAAAGACTTAATCTAATCAGACATGCAGGTTTCCTCACGATGGTTCCTTCACCAGTACAATTAAGATAAAACTGCCATAAAATATAATTAAACATGTTAATTAAAATTATATTTATAGGCTAGGCTAGGGAATCGAATCTGCATCCTATGGTCAATCTATTAAAAGGTTTTTCTCACAATGTTTTAATATTCACCGCGACAGGATATGGTGCGTAACTCGACAAATCGAGCGTGTCCGGTCCGGTCTCTACTTACATAATTCATACGTTACGAAGATGGGAGAGATTCTAATAATACATGCAAGTTTTCTCTTATTTTAACCAGTTTGTAGAGATGTAGAGAATACGTAAAAGTTGAACCCAAGTTTTTTACTGCTACATCATCATGAGTATCAGAGATATGATGAATCACAACGTGGTCAACGACGTCCAAGATTATTTTGTCCAATCTAAGCAAGAATTGCTTCAAATTAACTTTTGAAAAGTTTTGGTGCCATTAAGTTCTGCCTGTATAGTCTTATACCGGTATTATATAAGGAATAAAAAATCATGATGTAAAGGTTGATAAAACCGAGAGGCATTAAATTAAACCACATATACTACACATGCTTACGGTTAATCTGAAACTATTAAAAACAGTTTATGAGAGAAATAAAAAAAAAAAACTTTTTTAAAGAACTTAAATACGAGAATAGTCAAAGTAAAGCGTAACATCCTTTGTAAAATGTCCACTGGCCTTCGAATCTAAAAGGCAGTGCGACGCACAGCACGTTGCGTCTCACCGGGTCGAATAAAGCGGAGTGCCTTTAAAACTTTAAAAATATCCTGTGACTAAACTTGATTCAATTGATTCTATTGGTCTAAGTTTTGGTGTGTAGCCTGAAAATGGTACATAGTATATGTGGTTTAATTTAATGCCTCTCGCTTTTATCAACCTTGTATATGCACACGGATGCAGTACTATAAACGTCAGACTGACAAGTTTTTGATAGACCGAGAAGTCCATAAAGTCATTAAAAAAACTGTGGAGACTATTGTAGATTATTCATGTAAAAGCATGGTTTATATTAGTTGGATAGGCAAACTGGCAGACGAGCCTGGCAGATGGTACGTGGCCAATATACACTCATTACCATAAATGACTTCAACCGGAACAAGTCTCGAAAAATTCTAGCGTTGCTTATCGAGAGATGTAAGATGGTAAGTCTGTGGCCAGTAATTACACTGCCTCTCCTGCCCTTCTTTTCAAAACACAGCGCGGTAGAAAAGAATATCGGTAGCTTAAATGCAGACAGGCACGCGTCCCCCCCATTGGAAAATAACTATAATCATTGAACATAAATATAAAGCACACACAGTGTATGCGCTTGCGCAAGGTCTTGTAATAGAGTTCAACGCGTCACGTTCGGATAGAGTACACAACATTTGTATCAAAAGTTGTAAATTGTTTTTTTGTATAGTATATAGTAGAGTAAGTATTTGAACATAAAATAGTAAACATTAAGAAAAATGCATATTTACTTAATATTTATACATCTGTAGATATACAACATCGTAGATATCGTCAAAAATCCGTGTTTAGAATCGTAATGAATCAAAGGTTGATCAATGTTTAAGTTTAAGTCTGCGGTCTGCGCGGGCTTAGTAGCGATTAACATCTAGTTAATAATTATACTTTAGGCTACATTTCACGCGATTCCGTCGAAGCGTAATTATTGTCGGAAACGTTGCCTTGCAATCATCTTTACCCTCTGATGATTTTTAGAGATTGGTTCAAATTACTGCTTTAATATTTCTGAGCAATCGTTATTATATTTATCATTTTATAGTATCGAGTTTTATGATAGTAATAATAAAAGTTTAATATTTTACAGTATTTAATTTCCAAAAATCTTATAAATCGAAAGGAACTTTTTTTTTTTCAATACTTAGGTATAGACTACTTTCTATAAATTTTATAACTATAACATTCTGTCAATAGTATTTGATCATCTTCATCAACTAACTATTCATGTCTAATTATTTCCATGTTAAATTAAGTAAATATACCGTATGATCCAATAAGTATATACCGAACATAAAATTTTCTATAACGTCACTTCATAATGGCTTCGTTTTCCGTTCCCACGTCAAATAACACTAAAGGTTTATCGGTATAAGCTATTTTATATTTTCTTTAATGTGATTTTTATAGTATCTTTACCATAGGGCTCCGTATAAACGTAATCATACTTAACCAATATCGATATTTTGCTTTGCATCCAATTGCAAGGGAATCTGGTAAAATAAAGCTGGCTACTGGATGAGAAGAGTCAAGATAAGGTCAGAAAACTTTGGAGAAAATTTCGTCCAGAAACATACTGAAGAAGGTTTGGATATTGATAGTCTGTGTGTAACAACGTATTGAATTGCTTATAAATTTACTAAGAAAAAGATAAAAATTGCTTATGAATAACGACTTTAGTCCAGGGGGCAAGTGGCGAGGATGGGAACCTCACCCCATTGTACTATCCCGACGTTGGGAGGGGTTGTTCTGTGGTGCGGGACAACCCCCTCGGTGGAGGTGACGTGACTGACGCCTTGGGGGACTGACTAGCCGTCGAGATGCCCTGTTTGTTTATTAGATCCGGGGCACCTCACCAAAGGCGGCATTGGTGGCACTCGCCGGGTTTTAGTGGGTAGAGCTGCATCCACTTACCAGCTTTCGGGCGCAGCGAGTCCCACATACCCGCGTGGGGAGACACACTCCCTCGCGGGATGCCTCAGAGCATTTCCCGGCGTTAAAGAAAAAAAAAGTACTTTACTTTTTATTGGATGTATGTATCATGAAAGCATATCATTATAATACAATATGCATGCAGAAAACGTTAAAAGTTATACAAGACTCGTGCGAACATAAATCAACTCAGGTATTTTTAGCAGGAATTAAAGTTACGCAAACGAAATTAAATTTTAATGTCTTCAGGTGATTTAAGCAGACGCGATCCTTCGAAAATGATTTTGTAACGTTCATTAAATATTTTGAGGTTATCCAGTATTGTAAGAATTTCGTACAACTTCAGAATATCGTACACGGTACCTAAATTGATTTTTTTTTATTTTAATATATCTATCATAGATATAATTCCGCTATTTTACTAAAATTATTTAAAACGGGATATTTACCAAGTTTTTACTTTTATTTCACTCTCATGAACAAGACATTCGACGGTAATGTCGAAATATTGAGCCCCGCGAAATAAAAGTGAAAAACATCGTAGGTAATTTTTTTTTATCGAAGACGGGGCAAACGAACGTTCACCTGGAGGTATTAGCAGGTGCGTTGCCGGCCCCACCATGGTTCAGGCCTTGTCGTGGCGGTGGGGCTCAGTAACCTAGGGTGAGCCGCTGCACCTTAGGCGAAGCGAATTGGGCCGAGGGGGTTCTTTGTACCCCTCTTATAAGAAGAGGGGACAAAAGAGCAGGGGGCAAGGGGCGAGGATGGGAACCTCACCCCATTGTACTGTCCTGACGTTGGGAGGGGTTGTTCTGTGGTGCGGGACAACTCCTCTGTGGAGGTGGCGTCGGTCCCTTGCGGGACTGACTAGCCGTCGAGGTGCCCTGTTTGTTTACTAGATTCGGGGCACCTCACCAAAGGCGGCATTGGTGGCAATCGCCGGGTTTTAGTGGGTAGAGCTACGTCCACTTACCAGCTGTCCGGCGCAGCGAGTCCCACATACCACATAGGGATGCCTCAGAGCATTTCCTGGCGTTAAAGAAAAAAAAAAAGGTGCGTTGCCGGCCTTATCCAATACAATATTAGTATTAAATATACATAAATATCCCATTTTCAATAATTTCAGTAATGAAAATAACCTTCCATATAAAATTCCACTATTTTATTTTATATACGACATAAGTAACTAAAAAGCATAATATGTTTGATTTTATGTGATATTTTATGCTCTTTCTATCCTTGTTTAATATTAAGTACTTCATTAATAAGTTTCACCTTACTTTTTGGTTTCTTTGTGTACAATATTCAAGAGACATAGGGACTTATATAACACTAGCTGTTGCCCGCAGCTTCGCCCACGTTAACTTATTCAACTTAACTACTGTTAGTCAAAGCGTGATGTTATATAGCCTATAGCCTGAACACTGAAAGAATTTTTCAAATCGGACCAGTAGTTCCTGAGATTAGCGCGTTCAAACAAACAAACTCTTCAGCTTTATAATATTTATAGACAAAAGTACAAACTTGAGTACAGTATTTTCATTTATTAGTTATTTAAGAAAATTACAACAAATTTAATGTTATAATATAATTATGTCTAATATATAAAATTCTCGTGTCACAGTGTTTGTATTTAAACTCCTCTGAAATAGCTCGACCGATTCTCATGAAATTTTGTGTGCATATCGGGTAGGTCTGAGAATCGGTCAACATCTATGTTTCATTCTCCTAAATGTTAAGGGTGGTCCATGTTTTTTATTTTTATTTATAGACAAAAGTTAGTCGCAGACGAAGCGAAAAAATGTTTAGATAATTTAATTTGATTTTTATAAGTAGGATAATTGCTCGCAGAACAGATGACCGCTGGGGTCGAAAAGTTCTCGAGTGGCGACCACGTACCGGAAAGCGCAGTGCTGGTAGGCCTCCCACTAGGTGGACCGACGCAGGTCATCGGTCCACCTAGTGGAAGTACCACCTAGTAAAGGTCGCAGGAATCCGCAGGATGCGGACGGCGCAGGACCGGTCGTTGTGGAAATCCTTGGGGGAGGCCTACGTCCAGCAGTGGACTCGTATAAGCTGAAAGAAGAAGAAAAAAAAAGTAGGATAAAGATATTATATAAACAGATTAGTGTTACCTAAAATTATAAGAATCCGTATCGCTTTAAATATTAAATAATAAACATAAGTATGTAGTAATATTTTTAACGAATATTTTCATTTCATTTTTTCTCAATTAAGCTCTCTGTTTTGTTTGAAACCAACGATGTTATGTTATATCTGAATACGTTAAACAGAGTGTAGACATAATGAGAGTGTTTTGTTACGTAAATAACAACATTCTTGTGTAGAAAAATATTTGATTTGTTTTTGTTTTTCTAATTACTGTAGTCTTTTAATAACACGACACGTTGGTTTTGTAATCAATTAAAATAAACGCTTATTTTATTTTTATTTCTTTTAATATTTGAGTTCATATTATTTTTACAAATACCTCTGCCTCTCTATCGCTTGTTCCGCGCTCTCGCTTGCACGATCGGCTCAGGCGGAACGTGACAATGGGTGCTTTTTTAAGCGTTCAGTCGTCATCCACTCATCCATGCCCTCCACACGTCTGTCGGACGCCAAACGTTCGCGCTGAAACCCTTTGATCCGTGTCACAAAAACTGACAACAAACAGATTTGTGGCGGATGCATCTGCCGATGACGTCTGCCGATGCATCTGTCCACATGTAGATAAAGCGTTATCACGTAAATACCAATGTGTTATTTACCAAGCTATTTTATACAATGTTATATTATTTCTTACCCAATTAAATATATTACATACGGTGTACATTTCATGTTCAAATCTGTCTTTAACAGCATTTTGTTAAAATGGTTATCTAAGAAGATATCAGAGATTTAAAAAGCAGGGGTGTAGGCTATAGCGGCTTGCGGCTGGCTTAATGTTTCGTTTTATTATTATTTATATTAAAAACGGCGAAGTTACGAGCAACAGGTAAGTATATAGTTTATTTCACTGTATTTCGAATATATACAAATAAATAAAATCGAAGTGTCCGTTTTTAATCTGAAAGTCTGTTAATTTGAAATAACACTTCTTTATTTACATTTTTTTACTTACACTTTTCTTTTTTGCATTGCAAGTATATACGGTACTTACATCAATATTTTTAACATTTTGTCCACTTGTTTGTTCCGGTAAATCTCTGAAACGGCTGGATCGATTTTGACTAAACTGTCACTGGCAGATGTTATAAATAGTAACTTAGGTGTACTTAAGTACACTTAGTGCTTTTTATTTTAGAAAGAAAGGGTTTCGCGAAAACAACGATATGGCTGTAAATCTAAGCTAACGCGGGCGATGCTGCGGGTAAGAGATAGTATACATATAAATATATATAATGTTTTCTAATATTTACGCGAATTTTTCAACCATGGCCACGGAGGTTGCTGTATCTATAGTATCCCAAACGTCGGAAATTAAAAAATCTAAATAAACCAAAATAAAATACGTAAAAGTTGTTTCATTATAAAAATATTTATACTATAGATATCGGTATATAACGCTCATTGGCGCGCATAAATACGGTTACTATTTTAATAATATAAAGATTACTTTCAACTTTTCGTTTCACAGATCAAATAGTCAAGGTTAGTAACAATAACAAAGAAGTCATGACATCGAAATAGTAATAGCTTTGAAATGTCAGAGCCTGCGTGGACTCGCTCCCACTCACAAGACAACGGTACTCGCGCGCCGGCGGCCGGCATCGCTGGAGTGACACAGGTCTCTGCCCTCAGCACCGACGCTTCAATGCGCACGCGCATCTACTATCTATTTTAAGAAAATCATTAACATACCTTAAGTTATATATACGTGCATAAATAATAAGTGATCAACAGTGATGTGTGTTTTGTGGTAAAAAGTTAATTTTGTGTGGTGCTTGTAAATTAAGGCTTTCAAGAACGTGGGAGCGAAGGTAACATTTAATATTTTTTAAGCTGGCACTTATTATAAATAGAGAACATTTTACTACTGAGTTTCCTTACGAATATATTTGTTTAAATCTCAAAGTTTTCTTCTAAAGCTCTGAATTTTAGATTCAGTACTCTATGTGATGGAATTTTGTTAGCATAACTAAGTTATTCCGAATGAAACATTGTGATTTATTAAATTTCAACATAAAATATAATATTAGACCTTTATTTTTTTGGTGTTTTAGTGATAGGAAAAATTCTGCTCTATCTTCAATAAAAAACAGGGTAAGTATTTAATTCATAACTTAACAAATTAAGAAAGTATGTATGTAGAGCATAGACTTAAACATTATCTTTAGACATTCCATTTCCATCCTTTTAAAATGATTTATCTATTGAGATAAAATACACAATTTATAAAAGTCTTTTTTATTCATCTTCTTTTGCTTAAAACATTACAAATTAAGCTTTTTTAAATATATTATCATCATCTGAATAAATATTATCTATGTAAAATGATTTCTTTCGTTTTTCTTTTCATGTACTAACATGCCAAATATATTAATAAAGTAAATGCTTTAATAACATTCTTTTTTTATGTTAGTTGGATAGGCAAACTGGCAAACGTGCCACCTGATGGTAAGTGGTCGACGTCGCCCATGAACATAAACTAGTTTACCTGGAACGAGCCCAGGCAACTCATCTATGTGTTGCTTATCCTGAGACATAAGATCCGGTGCCAGTAATTACACTGCCTGTCTTGCCCTTCTCTCCGAAACACAGCAAAGCTGTTTCACGGGAGAAACAAGCAAGATGGTGTTACCCATGCAGCCTGGAGCGCGGCACAGCGCTTCCCTCCCACCTAAATCTACATGATATTTCATTTAAAAGAATGCAAATAATATAGATTTTATATGCCAAAGTCACTATTTAATAAAAAAAAATCTAAATCTTGTATTAAAAACTTTCTACTGCTAGTTTTGTATCTAAATTGCCACATTAATGAATAAATAAATATTATCACTATTTGTTTATGCATGAATAGTACTAGATTTATTAATAAAGGTAATCTCCATAAATAAGAAAGGAGTTTATCTGAAAATGTCTATTGCCGATTATTTTTACTGATATAATCGAATTCAATATCGATTTTAAATAGGTTAGTTGTGAATCGATTAAACAAAGTATTACGGTCTTTTTACAATGTAGAGATAGTTTTTAGGTCGCACACTGTATAAGCGCTTTTATGCATGACTAGTTAGCCACGGCTTCTACAGTTTATCTTTGAAGCGAACATTCTTTCTCGACCGTCTTGTTTCTGAACATTGTTATTTGCGATTATTTATTTCTTTGTTCTCTTTATATTTGCTTCTAATGAGGTCTATTTTTAATACCACTACATACGATAGAGATAAGAAATTGGAATTCCTTAGTGATGACTAATTTCTTTCGCAAAAATTCATGAATAATGCACTTATTACTGAATGAATTACTCATCACTGCACTCTAAATATTTGTTTCTACCTGCTCATCCAAATACTTTAATTTTGTTCTCCTTACATTTTCCGATTTTAATTTTTGCTTGCTATTTTAATATGAAGGTTACAAAATATATACAAAGAAAACAACAAAAAACAATAGAGTCCCTAAAATCTAAATAACGTCCAATCACTGGTATAGGTTGAGAACTATAACGATGTGGTTGAGAACCGTTAATAATAAATCATTAATATGCAGTAAATAATGATATAAGGCCAAGTTTCTGTGACTACCGGTAATACTTGTAATGTCGAAGTTATATAATTAATGGGCATTTTAAAGGCTACTGTAATTTATATATTATAACCTATATACATCCAATATACCTATAATTATAAATGTATATTTCTTATTATAACATAATAACTAATATAATAACTCAGCGTTAGTCAATAATTATAATTATAAAAAGTTATGCTCTTTTTTATAAAATTTTACTTACTTTAAAGATTTCGTCAAAATTGTTCTTAACGTATACGTACATAAAATATATATTATGATATCCATGTCGCTGTCTTAGCTTTATTATTTCAAAGCTATTAGAACTCGGGGAAGATGTAGATTCCCAGTAATGACGGTTGTCTTTTGATGTAACTTATTCTGTACTTTAAGCTGATGATATTTTTGCTCGAGCTTTAAGCTTTGAGATAGTAAATGTACATAATGTAAATGTAAAAAAAAACTTTATTTTTCGATTTCAAACGAGAAATTTCAAAGAACTTTTGTTACCGGTACCAAACAACGGAAATATATATAATACTTTTATACTATACATAGATTTAATACTTTATTGTATAATACACATATTTAATACACATCCATGACCCAGGAACACAGAAAACTTTTTGTTCCCTTGCGGGATTCGAAACCGCTAACTCCGGCTTGAGTGCCAAAGCGCCCAGAGGTCGTTATTTAATGAACGACATTTAAGATTTTGATCATTATCATCATCATCAAACTATTTTTATTCACTTAACTTACGCCTGTTTACGCCTAGGACTATTGTGTATGTAAATATGTATGCTGAAGTTGTAAGCCAAAAACTTTGTTATCGAGAATGCATTTCGAGAATGTAAGCGAGATGTAAGCTACAGCGAACATTTGTTGGGTTGCTATTTAGTAAAGTTCTAACCAAGTGAGAGTACTTGCGTCATCACCGCGAGAAGCCCAAGGAAACAATCTGGTAACGGTTTACAAAACACGTTACGTTACTGATTACGGGTTCACAGTAATTTCAACGTTAAATTGTGTGCAACAATGAACAACAAATTGTACATAAGCTTAGGAAAATGGTAAATAAATATTTATGGCCACGGACCACTTGTGTTGCCGGAACTGGGGTTGAAAATAAAATACACATCTTTGATAAGGTCATTCATCATTTGCGGGACTCGAACTCGCAACTCAAGGGTACTCAGATCACAGAATTAAAATGTAGTCACTTAGATCCTATTGTATAATAATCATTTTTTATTTCTATACATCATCCGACCATATATGGAGTGGACGGATACAGGCAATTAATTATGACGATTTTATTAAAACGCAAAAGTTCTTTTTTTTCCGGATGGATCTATGCTAATGGCCCGAAGGCCCTAATGCTACATCGGATTAGTGTGAACCCCTTTGGCTCACTTTTTAAAAGTGGGGGGATGCCCCCCGCCAACCGTGCAGTCTGCGACCACATGGCCTCCTGGCGTCGGTTGGGCCGCAAAAGATCATGTTAAAAAAAGAATTCTCGTGTGCAATCTTCAAATTGGTATGAGAAATGGGTGCGGCATTGAGAAGTGAATAACGTCGCAAGACACTGTTGGAGTCTAAGCAGAAGCACGATTTTTTATAAACCTTTTCATTTAATAAACGCTATAATTGAAAATGAAATATAGTAAAACTGTCTTAAAGTATTTAAAAAAGTTACATAACATACACAAGTTTTGTTACTAAACACATTTAGTGAAACAAAAAGAAAACTATATTTAACAAGCTTTATAAAGCCGTTGCGGTATGTTATGTATTGGTATATGGAGCTGATGGTAAGTGATCAACGTCGCCCATGAACTAGGATCTTACCCGCATAAGCCCAAGCGGGCTAATTTATATAACAAACTAGCTGTTGCCTGCAGCTTCGCCCGCGTTACTCAACTCCTATATGTCACAGCGTGATAACTTATAGCCTTCCTCGATAAATGGGCTGTCTAACACTGAAAGAATTTAAAAAATCGGAGTAGTTCCTGATATTAGCGCGTTACTTAGTAATTTAGTATAGATAAAAAAATAACATCAACCCTTATTATGTCGCATTGTTAGGCACGAGTCTTCTCCTCGAAATCAGGCAAGGGAGTTGTGGACCATAGTTCACCGATGCACCGGCCCAATACGGGTTGGTGAACTTCATACGCCTTCAAAGATCACGATGTTTTCCTTCACCGGCTAGCAAGCGATGTTCTCGTCTTCAGGTGCACGGAGAAATTTAGGAAAACCCATTTCAAGGCACCACAGGGGGGTTAGGATCGAACCCGGATCTCTCATTCAAGAGGTCGAGCCCAGACCTACTAGACCACCATCGCTCATTAATTATGTAATGATTAAACTAAATATATAGGGAATAAGTCTCGATATAAATACACTGCCTATGATGCCCTAACTAAACTATCAGATACTCAGCGAAGTAGTTTTACGGCAGAAATAAGCAAGATGGTGCTACCGATGCTGGGTATATGGCACAAGAATTCATTGGCAAGGTGGTCTCTTAATCAATTATTTTTATTAAATAATATTTTATTCATAAAACATATATGATTTTTTAATAAAAATCTATATTATTATTTATGTATAAATATATTATTGACGTGACAAAGTCTTATAATTTGATGGAGCCGGCTGCACGCACGAAAAAACATGACGCATGCGGCGTAACGTCGCTCTGAGACGTTCCATTTTCTTATGACGTTGTCACGTTCAACTATCGTCAGTAAACCGACTTTCTGACAACCGATTTTTTTCACTAAAAATCTAAACAGCAACGCTTTATATCGCCGAGCTTTCTTATCCAATATATTATCTAAATAAATATTAATATCGCAAATAAATTTGCAATGAAAGAGATATGCTGATGAAGTGAAGTCAAATCCGACGATAACTTAATTTAGCATGGATACGGCCTTTAGTTGCCTGTTGCTTTCACTGATCAATTAAAACAAGTCAAAAAACCACATCGAATGTAGTCAACTGCGGAAGTATTCGACATTTTCTGTTGTGTAACGGTTTGCTGAGATATTATGGCTCTTCTTATGTCAATCATGTATTTTTTGCTGACGTTACGTTAGTGTACGTTTTATAACATTAATGATCAACAGCGTAACCTCAGGAAGTGATGTCAGATCCCAAAGGGGTGCCTTTGGGATCTGTTCCATATATTGTTTGGCCTTCTAAAGGTCTACCATCAATTTACTCAAACTTCAATGAACCTTTTTTTTAATTTTGTCTAGTATTATTCTATTCCGGATCATAATGCTACATATACTAGCGCATCCGTATCCAACTTAAGTCAGGTATCTCTATTACGTTATCTTCTATAAACAAAATTGAAAGAAGTACTGTTTTCTAGTCAAAATTTTTAGAATTAGTTCAGGTGTTTCATCATTAATTTCTTGTGTCTTGATAAATTAAATAACAAAACTCTATAGAGCCGTTATTATCAATTATACTTTAATAAGTTTAACATAAATTAATATTATGTTTAAAATCGAGTTCCGCTAAGTTGAAATTTGCAAGACTAATAAGATTAATTGTCCTCGAAGGTAGATAATTATACCCTTATTGGGACAAGAAATACGCGGGGCTTATTGGTATTATCTAGTTTCGAGGAAAGGACTTACGTTCGTGATAACGACTTATGTACACACATTTGCTAATTTTCTAGCTAGTAATAGTAGCAATAGTAGTCTTATGATTTATTAGCATTTTTCGTTTTAGTTGAGTTAGGGAATTCGTTGGGCCCCACCACGGTACAAGCCTTGTCGTGGCAGTGGGGCTCAGTAGCCTAAGGTGAACCCAGCACATTGGGCGAAGTCAAATGAACCGAGGGAGCTGCTCTTTGTACCCCTCTTATAAGAAAAGGAGACAAAAAAGTAGGAGGGGATAAGGAGCGAGGATGGGAACCTCACCCTATTGCACTGTTCCGACATTGGGAGGGGTTGTTTTGTGGTGCGGGACAACCCCTTGGGTCCCTTGAGGGACTGACTAACCGTCGAGGTGCCCTGTTTGCTCAACAGATCCGGGGCACCTCACTATAGGCGGCAATGGTGGCACTCGCAGGGTTTTAGTGGGTGGAGCTGCGTCCACCTTACCATCTTTCGGATGTAGATAGTCCCACATACACGTCTGGGGAGTCCTCCTTCCCCTGTGGGATGCCTAAGACCATTTCCCGGCGGAAAATAAAAAAAGGGAATCCCTTGGGAGCGACGCTCATGCCACGTGTCTGTTTTAATGATTACTATTTTCCTGGTTATTTCTTCCGTGAAACAGCTTTGCTTTGATTCTTGCGTCTCTGTATAGCATCGCCTGAATAAGGTGGCTGATATAGAGCCAGGTGAACGCTTCTATGTTTTGAGCAATACTGATCACTCAACCTGGTAGAGCTTCTGCCAGTTTGCCTATCAAGCTAGCATAAAAGGAAGGGGTTTTTCTTTTTTTAGTTCTTATTCTAAGGGAAAGGGGAAAAGGGTAGATCGCAGTTAATTGTACTGCCTGTCCTGTTTTTCTATTCTTCCAGCAAAGCAAAAACATGATACGTATGCAAATCTATAAATGTAGTTGAACCACTGATTATTATTAATTAATTATATTAAAGATTTCATACAATGTGTTACGTATGTTGAGTAATTAACAGTTCAAATTAATTCATAAGTTCACCTAGATGAACAAAACATGCAATTTTCATTACTTGAAATCATGTTTAATCGTTACAAATGTAATTAAACTGCTTAATTTCCATAGATAATTAATATGTACACAATTTTATATTTTTACCATTCATGTTTTCTACAAATATCTGTTTATTATCTATAGCGTGACCAGGAAAATAAAAAATCTCGCCATATTGCGGAAAATTTCGGAGCTAATTTCCATATGGACACGATATAGAACATAAACTTAATATCATATTATGACAGTATATTATAAGTCTATGGACGTTACTATGTGTTGACGTAAAAAAAAATATAGTTGAGACACCACGCAGGGTTTATATTATACTAGCTGTTGCCTGCAACTTCGCCCGCGTTACTCAACTCCTATATGTCACAGCGAGATGTTATATAGCCTATATCCTTCCTCGATAAATGGGCTATTCAATAATGAAAGAATTTTTCAAATAGGACCAGTAGCTCCTGAGATTAGCGCGTTCAAACAAACAAACAAACTCTTCAGCTTTATAATATTAGTATAGATTTCTGGTTAGGCTATACATATGATGCAAAAAACAAATCTAACGAATCGGTTATTCGCATCCAAGAACTCGCAACATTGTAGTCCCATTTAGCTGTAGATCGACTAAAATTGCATCTTTTGAAACGTGGCTTTTATTCCTGAATATTCAGCCCATCGGTATTCACCTAGGGATTGAGTACACACGCTCATAACAATATTTTACATGTTCAATAATATCATCATAATAATCTTAGTACCATCAATTTCAGTCTCATAATGTTACTACACTAATGTGCCGCAGTTTGTTATCCCTGGCACATATATAAAATTATAAACCTACTGATGTACATTAGACAGACTCTCGCGGCTGTTGGTAATGTGATTCTGTTGTATTAGAGCGTAATGCTATAGACGTTTCGTTGATAACATTGTATGTAATAAATGTTGATTTCTATGTTACGTATAATATATATTACTTGGTAGTATAGTACAGAATTGTACAGTTATATGATATGTAGATGAGCACGTTTATCAATATTATTCAATTATTGAAGATTTGACCATTTTTTAATAATAAAATTTATGAATATTGAACTCTTTTGCGGCGGAAATTGCTCTCAGACATCCCGCGAGGAAGGGGGGACTCCCCAAGCGGGTATATGGACACGCAGCACGCTGCGCCCGAAAGGTGGTAAGGTGAACGCAGCTCTACCCACTAAACCACATTTGCTGAGGTGCACCGTATCTGTTGAGTAAAATGGCACCTCGACGGCTAGTCAGTCCCTTAAGGGACCGATACCACATCCACAAAGGTCCCGCACCACAGAACAACCCCTCCCTACGTTGCGACAGTGCAATGGGGTGAGATTCACATCCTCACACCTCGTCCCGTCTGCTTTTTCGTCCCCTCTTATGAGAGGGGTACAAAGAGCAGCCCCCTCGGTTCAATTGGCTTCGTCCAAGTAGCTAGGTTTGCCTTAGGCTACTGAGCTCCACCGCCACAACAAGGTTTCAACCATGATTGGGATCCTGAGTAGTTGTAGGTAATTTAAGATACATAAAATATATTAAACCAGAAACAAACAATCCTATAAATTATATTGTGTTTCAATCCTGTGACATTAATAACGGAATAGTTAAGCTACTTAGCTATACGATATATTTCGAGTGTTATAGCGTGGATAATCCTTTGCAAGAGTCTGATTCAGTTTTTAAAATAAAAACTTTTTCTCATTATAAGCCCGCGTTCGCCTACTGGCCACATAAACCTACCTACAATCGATCGTAGCACCATCCGTATTAGGGGTACTCATAACTTTAAGGCATAAATATCAGCATGTATACATTTCATAGTTATCGGAAGCAAGACAGTTTCTAAGCTAGTGTCTTATCTATAATGCAAACACAGTACTTTACGGTGTATTTCGTATCACACGTACGAGTCTATAAAACTTGACGAACATTCTAGAATATAGCTTTTGCGGTACGACCTGCGGTTCCGACTGCATAATGAACTAAGGTAATTTCAAGTTTCTTACTAAATTTGACTGTTCACTTTTGTTTTCTTTAAATAAAAGAGAATGTGGTGTATGCGATACAATCGGATAGGATAAGTCTTGTTTAAGACGTGGCAGCAATGGCTTTGACTAAAATCAATCTTTGGCAGAACATGAATGGTTTTGAAAATGACACGAAGAACTCATTATTCCTTGAGAGCCTAAAATATAGGCCACAATTATAGTAAGATGTAGTGCATTGTTGCATTGCAGCCGAATTGGGCCGGCACGACCGGGGTGGTACCTCTCCTTCACATAACACCGGTGTCAGGTGATGCTATGCTGTCGAGTTTTGTGCGGTTTGTGAGTTTCCGGTGGCCCATAATTGGGAGGATAGGGAAAAGGAGGGCAATACATCTGCATAATTTCTGGTTGTGCGGATGTGTATGGGCGTCGATAGTCGCCAAAAGGCTCTGACAGTTAGTTTGCCCTACTATGCTATCAAAAAACAACATACCTTATTATAATATAAATGATAATATTTATAACTTAATATAAATTAAGTTTTAAAAACAAGGTCAGGTTTAATAACTCGTAGATAGCGAGCGATCAATGATATAATGAATATAAAGTTGAATTAATTATAATATTACAATAAGCTCATTGTTTTGTTTTACGTTTGAAGTAGTCATGTTCATAAACTGAATAATTTACAAGCAAGGTTATAATTAAATAATCTCACTCATTGTAAATAAATTTTCAGGGACAATATTCAATGTGAATATGGTATTGTTTTTTATATTTTGAAAATTGTTTGTACTTGTATCTTTCCCCTCCCTATTTTGTTTACTTATCTTAAATGGAGGACTGATTAAACTAGCTTATTTTGACCTTGCAGCATTTATATGTGTTTGTTTAGTTTGACCAGAAAATAGGAAAATAGGCTTTTTCACTAACAAACAGAAGAAGTCGAAAATCCTACTTATTCTAATCAGAAACAGCATATCTTGCTATTTATTTATAATAATGATCAACAAAAAGGTTACTTTTTGGTAACAATCAGCAAAATTTTTGAACATATTACTGGCTATTTTTAATAACGAAAATAAACATTCTTAAAAGTATGCCTTTTAACTTGAAAGTTGGTAAACGTTAAGGTATACGTTTCCTAGGTGAGGCGAGAGTTCGAAATATAATATGAGTGGAACAGGTAAGTTATATTACTGGTAACATTATATGTTTGTTTCTACTTTCGATAGATACTGACATTATATTGGACCCACTTTTGAAACTTCTGATTGCAAAAATATGTATGCACCTTGATTTCTTTTTAAACTTTAAATGTTGATTATATAATTATTCAAGATTGTTCGATATAGTATTAAATAAAGATGACATAGGATTGTGAGCGAAGGCCCCACCATGGTTCAAGCCTTGTCATGCCGTTGAGGTTCAGCCTAAGATGAACCCAGCACCTTGGGCGTATGTCTGGATTCGATCTTGATGGGTACTGCACCTAACTTGGGGTTTTCTAAATTTCTCCGGATATGGAAACATCGTTTGCTCACCGGTGAAGGAAAACATCGTTAGGAAACGTACATACCAAAAAAAAAAGTTCTTTGAAGGTGTGTGAAATTTACTACATTGGTACAGGGTATAGATGAACAAAAAAAACCCTCTTCATCTGATGGTGGAGATCCGTGTCCAATTATGGGATATATAACGGTCGATGATGATGATGATGATGGTATAGAAATGTCTGCGCATCTTCTTAAAACTACTCAACCGTGAGAGAGAGGCCACATATATTTTCATCTGTACTCTTTCAATATGCGGTTTTTCCTATGCAATCAATTTTCAATCAGTTCTCTATTTGCATTTTCAGATAATTTAAATGGGAAGGACGCTTTGTGCTGAATACCCGTCCGTAAGGTTGACACCATTGTTTATTTATTTTGAGCCAGTATAATTGGGTCACACGATAGGGCATGAATGCGTTCCTTTTTGGCCTTTTCATATTAGTTGGAGCAATAAACGGGCTACTTACCATGTTTTTCACTTTTATTTCGCGGAGCTCGATATTTCTACATTATCTACTAATGATTCACGAGATTGACTTTAGTAATGAAAATAACCATGTTAACTTGAACTCTTATTACAAGTTCATCACGGACAATGCCTAAGCAATTCATTCATGCCGGATTATGAAGACGGAAGATAGTAGACTGTAATAGTCTTGGTACTAGCAATTAATTTTGTGTAAATAACAAACGACCATGATGATCAGCTCTCAACGTGTTGTAAACTTACCATCATGATGCCCGACGGCATACTGAAAGACCCCACCATGGTTCAGGCCTTGACGTGGCAGTGGGACTCAGTAGCCTAGGGTGAGCCCAGCACCTTGGGCGAAGCGAATTGAGCCGAGGGGGCTCTTTGTACCCCTCTTATAAGAAGAGGGGACAAAAGAGCAGGGGGCGAGGACGGGAACCTCACTCCATTGTACTGGTCCGACGTTAGAAGGGGTTGTTCTGTGGTGCGGGACAACCCGACTGTGGAGGTGGCGTCGGTCCCCATCATGATGCCCGACGGCATACTGAAAGAATTACACCTGTAGAAATGTTTCCTGATGTTTACGATGCGCTCGCGCATTATAATGAAACAATGTTTACTGATTTTTATTCGCGGTAAGATTTTTATACGTCCGACGTTTGATAATTTACACCAAACATGGACCACGATGAAATCCGTAAAAGTTGATTCATTATTTAGTTGTTCTGTTATAGCAGATTAGTGTTGATCATTTGTAGATATGATACAAATAGTATTTCATACTGACCCAGTGGTTGAGGCTTCCGTGCAAATCGCGGCAGGCGATAATCGTGTAGTTGAATTTTCCAGCTTATGAGAGCATGAAGTATCGACGTGCGTAAATCGCACATTTGCCACAGCAACTAGTTGTATAACCGATTTCTTTTTTAAAAAGAACGTAATTTTTTTTGTGTAAACGCTTTCTTTAAATATTTAAGTAATTACACGACGTTAAGTGGTACCGTGATAACCTTGTACATATAAACTTCTGTTAGACCCACCCAGGCAGAACCAACATATTGTAGTTTGAAATTTTCTTTTTTCTATCGATGTTTATTTTTCTCTGAAATATAGTTTTCCTCCGGTTTTGCGGAGTCTACATACCTACTTTGGAAATGTTATAAATGATCTGTGTAAAAACGTCATTAATTGGAAGTTTTATTTTGTTTTTTATTCAGTAACTTCAGCCGTGAACGTAATATGAGGGTAAAATCAATAAGTGATATCGATTCTGTTACAGTAACAATTTTTTTAGATACCAGTTTAGAGTTCTGTGCGTTTCCTGAATAAAACTTTTTTCCTATTTTTTTATGAAAGGAATTATATATATTTTTAGAGATAGATAGAGATTAGAACTTACCACGGGACCAGATTGATATTCGGGTCCATAGATATTATAAAAAAAGATATTATAATAAATAATGTTAATTATGTATTACTAGCTGTTGCCTGCAGCTTCGCCCGCGTTTCTCAACTCCTATAAGTCACAGCGTGATGTTATATAGCCTTCCTCGATAAATGGGCTATCTAACACTGAAAGAATTTTTTAAATCGGACTAGTAGTTCCCGAGATTAGCGCGTTCAAACAAACAAACAAACTCTTCAGCTTTATAATATTAGTATAGATAATAAAACAACTTTACAGATTTTATTGCGGTTTATTAAGAACTTTACAAATTACCTACCTACTTTACTTTAAATAATGTTAAACATCTATAATATCAACATTCAATGTAAAAAATACAAAATAAGTCTCTAGTAACTTATTATTCATGTATCGTTTTATATGAAAGTATCTTAAGTTTTCTATAAGCCTTTTTAAGACTTTGTATAAATTTGAATACAGCTATGAATGAAATATCAAAATACTTATAAGCGCCAAGCGGTAGACGAACGTAAATAAAAGAATAGGTACTTTAACATAACCGGTACAATCACAACACGTTAATGTAAGTATTTAGTTGTTTTACTAGAAAAGCACGCTATCAAAGTTTTTTCTCACGTACCGATTTTATCGTCACGCAGTTGATGTTCGTGCGACACTATGTGATATCCATCTGTAATTTCACTACTTTGTACGGTCTTCAAAAAACGTTCTTGATATTCACTTTGAAATTCATGCATCATTAGGTTTATAATTTTTTTACGGATTCCATCGCGGTTTATTAAGTATGTCCGAAACAGCAACAGGTCGATTGAATAGGAGGATAAAATCCGTAAAAATTATGTGAGATTAGAAAACAATATTTTTATTAGGTATTTAAGAAAATACCGTCGAAGTGTGGTTGGTCTAATAGTGTGACACGCCGCAGTCTTATAAGCTTACTAAGGGACTGAGCACATGTGACACAAATTTCTAATTAAGAAAAGCTATCCTCGGGCGTCGCGTCATTGTCCAAAGGGCGTCGTTGTCTATTTGGAATTAAAAACAACGTAAAACAAATAACTCTTTTATTTTTTTCTTGTTTTGTTTTTGTTTTTCTAATAAAAAAATATAAAAGTTCTGGATTTTTCTGATAACTTGTTACTTGTCTGAAACTGCAATTGAAATGGTAGGTAGTTTTTGATCAGGCAGAGGGCGTCGCAAAAACAAACACACACACACACAGTTAAAATAAGTTTGGGAAGACATATTATATACAATAATATACATATATAGTAGTTGTTGCTATAAATTCTCTCTATATAAGAGATAAGAGGTCGTACATTAAAATACGCACTCGTATCCGCGTCGTTCTGGCCGTATTTCAGTAAGCTGTGACGGAGAATGTTTTATACGGACTTCGCTGATAGCGAATGAGGCTCAGTCGGTGCTTACTGATGACGTCATACGAATTTAACCACTGGCAAACGAACGGATATCGTTATTGTGATGACGACTCGTACCACAATGAGTCGTCAAAATAAAAATCTAGAATTTTGTATATTCTACAAGAAATACCAAAAATAAACTTTTTAAGAAAAAAAAGTTAAATATTTTTTACGAATTGTGAAAAGTATTACTTAACCTTTTTTTCTTAAAGTTCTTCAATTATTGTAAAAAAGTGTTAAGTAACTGTAATAACTCCCGCTATGGTATAGGTTTTATTTTACAATTTAAATAAATTTATATTGACAGGTAAGTTCAAAAATATAAAAAGATATACGCAAGCGGTTATCACTTATCACCACATTATTTCTAAACAGGAGGCTTTTTAGGGAAATCGCAAAAAGGTTAGTCGACATCACAGGCGACCGAAGAACTGACAGCTACCTCGGACAAATAATTAGTCTAGCTATTCAAATGGGCAAAGCTGCCAGTATCTCCGGAACCTTGCCTAAAGGGACTCCTTTTTAATAATATATTTTAGTTTTAAAAAAATATATTTGCTAAGGTTTTTAGTTTTAGGTTCTTTGTATACATTATTAAGTCTTTATATTAGTATAATATCACCTTAGCTTTAAATAATTATCAATAATTGTTAAATTTTCATTTCTAAACATAACATAAACTTCATTACAAAACATTCGCCCACCGTCAGTTCAGATGACACAGTTATTTCAAATATACTACAATAACACATTCATAGCTTTATTGTTTTACTTTCATCCCACCCTTGTAAACTGATAGAATATTCAAAGAATCGAAAAATAAAATGTTTGATCCAAATTTATCAGATCCCGTAACTCTCGTATACTTGATTGTATTACCAAACTGACGTTCAGCGCTGGCGAGCGTTAAGTCGTCGATCGGAACCGTTTGACGTCACTAAGTGGCAGCTGTTAAGCCAGCCAGAGGTTTACTCCATTAGGGTCCATTCGTACAGAACAATTCTTAAAGCTTAAAAGAAAATGGTCTTTTTTCGTGTATGCATTTATTTTATAATATGTTATCGGATTTGTAAAAATAAAACATATTTTCGATGTAAAAAATCTATTTATTTATTTATTTCAATTTAACAATATTACAATTCTCTGTACCTACTTACAGCTAAGCCAAGTCGTACATAGAATTTTTTTAAGATTTACAAATCAATTTACAGACAGATATTAGTTATACAAATTGGCGCACCTTAGATATAAAATCGGCTCGAATGTCATAAAGGCAAACTATACAGTTTCTGCTGCTGTCGCTGTCATTTCTTTGTTTTATTTTTTGACGACCTCTGTGGCTCAGTGGTAAGTGCGTTGGGACTCAAGCCGGAGGTTGCGGGTTTAAATCCCGCCAGGGAACAAAAATATTTTCTGTGTTCCCGGGACATGGATATGTATTATATAATAAAAATCTTAAATATATGTATTATAACAATATTAAATATATTTCCGTTGTCTGGTACCCGTAACACAAGTTCATCGAGAATTTAACACGGGACCAGATGTGGTGTAAAGCGTCCATAGATATTATTATTATTATTTTCCATTTGTCTGTCTCTTTGTGCTGGCTAATCTCTAAAACGGCTGGACCGATTTTGACGAGACCTTCACTGCTAGATAGCTGACGTTATAAAGAGTAACTTGGGCTACAAAAATAATCATCATCACTCCGGATACGGCTTTAAGCTAAGTTAACGCGGACGAAGCTGCGGGCTTAGAAGTCTTAAATATAATAAAAATTAAGGATATAATTTTAATATTCATTATACATAACATCTTGAAAAAAAATCGAGTTCTGGTGCAACTGTGAACGTAGCCTTATATGAAAATTTATCCTCGATCGATTAGTAATCCTCTCTGAAAGCTTTGTTTTTTGCTAACCTTATTTACATGCTAGAACATTTTTGAGGTACTTTAAGGTTTTTATTATATTTCAGTTAAGAATCACTATATTTCCACTTGATAAAAGATAAAACCGCTTAAGTAAGATTTTATCTTGTTTTTTCTTATAAGGCACCTTATCCGCTAAAGGTCAGTCACATCATTGAGTAAGTATTGTTTTGTGTGAGTTAATATAAAAATATTAACATAAATAAATTATAAATTAAATCCTCTTACAAGATTTTTTGTTTTTATTTTTCCTTTTAATGTATTAGTACAATGATTTAAAGCCTAACCAAAAAAAACAGCCTCGCCATTTTGCGGAAAAAATCAAAACTAAATTCTCTATGGCTATAATGTGTAAATACTAAATATATTATATGTGTAAAATATATGTGTTACCGTATAAATGATACAGTCGAAACACCAATGCAGATTTTATATATATTTGGTCAGGCTATAATAATGTTTATTTTTGCTAGTATTACGTTATTTATAATTGTACATTATCTTCAAATGCATGCAATAAGTTTAATTCTAGTAGTTGCTTTTCATCTCTATATCTATGCAATTCTTGGATAAGTTGAGAATATAATTATATACTGGTTATGATGAAACAATTTTTTACGGATTTTATCGCGGTTTATTAAGATTTTTCCAAGCCCGACGTTTTGGATACTTTACAGCAACCTCAGTCCTCCCGTGACCATGGTTGCTGTAAAGTATCCGAAACGTCGGACTTTTATAAATCTTAATAAACCGCTATAAAATCCGTAAAAATTGTTTCATTATAATGAGTGAAATTTGCGTAAACATTAGAAAATAATACATACATAATGGTCGAACACACGTTTACTACAGATAAAATGATATTTCCGACCATATGCAGTGTCGATAGTAAACAGATCTTGTAAGGAAATCGAGGTCTGTTTGAGCCTGACCAGAGCTGTCATTTCCAGTTTTATACGGACGATCCGAGGAATTGAAAACTTGAATATGTCTACACGAAATATATGCGAACGATTGTTTTCTACCATTGACAGGACCCTAGTAATGGACACGGGTTACACGCCTCAGAAATATGAAATTTGATGAACATGATCATCGGCTATGTTCTATTGCTTTATAAGGAGTATTCAATGAACCATGAACGAGGTCTTTTTGTAGGGTGTTTTTTTTTTTTTTTTTTCTTTAACGCCGAAATGCCCTGAGGCATCCCGCGGGGGAGTGGGTCTCCCCACGCGGGTATGTGGGACTCGCTGCGCCCGACAGCTGGTAAATGGACGCAGCTCTACCCACTAAAACCCGGCGAGTGCCACCAATGCCGCACTTGGTGAGGTGCCTCGGATCTAGAAAACAAACAGGGCACCTCGACGGCTAGTCAGTCCCGCAAGGGACCGACGCCACCTCCACAGACGGGTTGTCCCGCACCACAACCCCTCCCAACGTCGGAAAAGTACAATGGGGTGAGGTTCCCATCCTCACCCTTTGCTCCCTGCTCTTCTGTCCCCTCTTCTTATAAGAGGGGTACAAAGAGCCCCCTCAGCCCAATTAGCTTCGCCCATGGTGCACCGCTCACCCTAGGTTACTGAGCCCCACCGCCACGACAAGGCCTGAACCATGGTGGGGTGTGAGTGTCAATCCTGTGACTTTGTTGTTATGTATTTTTTTATCAATATGCATAGATTAGTATTTTATGAGTTAAACAATAGTCAATGTACATACAAGTGTAGAACTAACGAAAGTGTTTCGGTGGTGTTGCCACATTACAGTCTGCCAATTCTGACCGAGTACGTGATGAGAATACGACCACGGTTTGTACTCATTAGTCATTCCAAGTACGGTGTTCTGGTAAACGATACTGTGTTACGCTGTATTAATAATAATATTTATTATATTTGAATTACCATGTTTAGTTTACCGGCAATGCAATTAATATTATCTATCAAATAGAACTGAAATTCCTGGTAAATCAAGAAACACATGACTTAGGCTTTAAAAGAGTACTAAATTAGTGTTCAAACAGACTATTTGGATTTCAATTATATTAATTACATTTATTTCATACATTTATGTCATACAAACGAAAAATTCTCACTATATAGATATACTAGCTATTTCCCGTAGCTTTGCCAGCATTAAATTATTTAACTTATTAGTCACAGCGTGATGTTTTATAGCCTTCCTCGATAAATGGGCTATCTAACGCTGATTTTTTTTCCAAATCGGACTAGTAGTTCCTGAGATTAGCGCGTTCAAACAAACAAACTCTTCAGATTTATAATATTAGTATATATGTATTCAAACTTAGATTTTATATTACAGTTGAAGCGAAATAATTGAGTAATAATAAAGATATTGCCTTTTATATGTCCTTTATGTATAGAACCCTTCAAGTACAATGTCGTGTTCACGTATATTACGACTCAGGAGCTCAGGAGCGAAGCTCGGAGTAAGCTCTACTAATGAAAAGCCGCCATGATGCAGTGTGAACATGGTAAATAAATTCTTCCCTTAAATTGACTGAGCGACTCCTTTAAATGAGGATTTGTTGAAATATTTCAATTTCAAAAAAAATTTTTTTTTTGTAATACTTACGCGATTTCACTCATTTTGTTATTATTGAAATGAGATTTCTACACGCCCGACGATTCCATCTCCGTGGCGAGTCCTTCTTTTCTTGTCGCAGTGGAAATGCTTTGCGCTCCATGGCGATTCCTTTTTTTCTTTCTTTTACGCCGGGAAATGCTCTGAGGCATCACGCGGGGGAGTGGGTCCCCCCAGGCGGGTATGTGGAACTCGCTGCGCTGTTAGGGTGGACGCAGCTCTACCCACTTAAACCCAGCGAGTGCCACCAATTCCACCTTTGGTGAGGTGCCCCGGATCTGATGAGCAAATGGGACATCTCGACGGTTAGTCAAGCCCCCAAAGGGACCGACGCCACCTCTACAGAGGTGTTGTCCCGCACCACAGAACAACCCCTCCCAACGTTGGCACAGTACAATGGGGTGAGGTTCCTATCCTCGCCCTCTTGTCCCCTTGCTCTTTTGTCCCTTCTTCTTATAAGAGGGGTACAAAGAGCAGCACCCTCGGCTCAATTTGCTTCACTCAAAGTGCTGGGTTCACCTTAGGCTACTGAGCCCCACTGCCACGTCAAGGTCCTCCCGTGACCATGGTTGCTGTAAAATATCAGAAACGTCAGGCACATATTATAAATCTTATTAAAACACGATAAAATCCGTGAACTTCTTTCATTATAATTGGAAAATTAGTAACCTAAACTAACAGTAGAAAAATACGCATACGTATCATCGGTCCAACGGCTGACGAAGGTACTGTTGTTATATATTTTTGTAATTGTAACATACAAAAATCAGACATAAAATGTTGTTTTGCCAAACGCGGAATCCATTCAATAATAGGAAACCATTAATCGCCTACTATTCATAAATTTGTCCCACGTTGAGTCGTCTCCGCTCGCAATCGTTCAAAACTCGTTTTAGGAATTTACAAAGAACAAGCCTTGACGATCGCAAAGTTGCTGCGTCTTGCTTTATTGTATTCGTAAAGTAATCGACTATTATTTAATCGTATTCTTTTTTTTTCTTTACCGCCGGGAAATGCTCTTAGGCATCCCGCGAGTGGACCCCAAAGATGATAAGGTGGACGCAGCTCTACCCATTAAAGCCCAGCGAGTGCCAGCAATGCCGCCTTTGGTGAGGTGTCCTGGATCTGTTGAGCAAACAAGGTGACTCGACGGCTAGTCAGTCCCTCAAGGCACCGACGCCACCTCCACCTCCTGTCCAAAGCTCACAAATATTACTTCTTTATTAATTTATAATGTAATTGTATTAACATCAATTAAGCCAAATTAAAATGATCCCCACCATGGTTCAGGCCTTGACGTGGCGGTGGGGCTCAGTAGCCTAGGGTGAGCCCAGCACCTTGGGCGAAGCTAATTGAGCCGAGGGGGCTCTTTGTACCCCTCTCTTATGAGAAGAGGGGACAAAAGAGCAGGGGGCAAGGGGCGAGGATGGGAACCTGTGGTGCGGGACAATCCCTCTATGGAGGTGGCGTCGGTCCCTTTCGGGACTGGCTAGCCGTCGAGGTGCCCTGTTAGTTTAACAGATCCGGGGCACCTCACCAAAGGCAGCACTGGTGGCATTCGCCGGGTTTTAGTGGGTAAAGCTGCTTCCACTTACCATCTTTCGGGCGCAGCGAGTCCCACATACCCACCTGGAGAGACCCCTCTCCAGGCGGGATGCCTGAGAGCATTTCCCGGCGTTAAAAAAAAAAAAGAAAAAAAAGAAATTTAAATGATATGAATACGAAACTTGTGAGTGTGCGAAGAAAAATACGAAACACTCAAGGTACAATAAAATATGTTGTTGTCTGACTAAACTGCTTACGAAAAATAAGAGAAATATATAGAATACTGTAATTAATTACTTTATTTTCTCCACAAAAAACAAGAATAAAAAACGTAGCGAAGTAACAGAAAATAACATTAACATCACATACGATATGCTATTGACGTTTATATGACGTAGAATTGTTTTTGTATATTCCTATATGATATGATGAAGATGATAATGACGATGATGATGCTGATGCTGCTGCTGCTGCTGATGATGATGACGTATAACTATAAGAAGCTATAAAAAGGTGAGTAAATTGCGTCCGATTTTTTTAATACGATTGTGGAAATACAATGGATTGAAACAACAAAAATCATACAGGAAGGAAAAATCAGCCTTAATATTTATTACGTCATACGACTGTTATGCCTGCGGAATAAAATACGAGGGTAATTCAAACAGTATTTATCATAGATCATATATATTAATATACGTAGTACCCTCTCAATGAATGTCAAGACTGCCAATTCATTTGATGACCTCTGTGGCTCAATGGCTAGCACGTTGGCGTTCAAGCCGGAGGTAGCGGGTTCGAATCCCGCCAGGGAACAAAAGTTTTCTGTGTTCCTGGGTCATGGATGTGTATTAAATATGCGTATAATATAATACAAATCTTAAATATATGATGGTATAAAAGTATTCAACATATTTCCTCTTCTGGTACCCGTAACACAAGTTTTTGAGAACTTACCACGGGACCAGATTGACGTGATGTAAAAGGCGTCCATAGATATTATTATTAATATTGTCACTCCCATGCAGCACCAGCTACTGAAAGGAGGGTTAAGATAATAATTCATAAGATATATTATGGCCCTTATCTGGTACCCATAACACAAGCTCTTGCAAGCTTATCAGAGGACTTATTATTGATTTATCACCCACCATCGCTTTCATCTTTATATTATTCTTCTGTCCTAGTGTGTATGTAACTAAACTACTCCTTGCAGGGATTTCGATGAATTTTTTTTGTGTGCGTTTAAGTGGATTCGAGAATTTACATTATCAGTCCGGTCCAACCATCGAGCATAATATAACCGAGTAGAGTAGTAATTTAAGCCATAAAGTTCCTAAACTGCTCAGTGATTTGTCACTGACGTAATAGCAATTCAGCCAACCAGTAATCTGTGTGTATATCACACCGGCCAATCAACCATCTATGGCCATAGTCGCCCAATCAGGGTGCAGAACTGGCGCAGCGTCGTAGCACAAATTTGGCGGAATTTGTTTCCATACAAAACACAACATTACCGCTCTACTCCGGTTATATGCTCAATGGGGTCCAACATAAAATGTTATGTTCAGGCCAATGTTGGTTCCGCTAGTATGATATAAAAATGTATAATACATATTTACTTAAAAATTTGTTCGAACGAAAAATCTAAGCCAACATTACATTGTAATGCATTTACTTTGTGTGGTATCTCCATTCTCCAATACTCTTAGCAGGTGCTTTAGATTTATTTGTTATCTCGGAGACCGTCTCCGACGTGTAAGCTACGTAATTATTTCACCGAGCTCGGTGTTACTAAACCCAACATTCGAGCAAATTCTCCGACCAAAACAAATACTGTGAAGATTATGTTAGCCAGGTTGTTTTCTACATTAATTACTTTGATAATTTACTCAGATTATTAAGTCAATAACAATAATAGGAAGAGCGACAGTAATTTAATGTCTCATATTGGGAAATCTCTTACTCGAAATCAAGTGAGTAGGGTGTGGATCTTAGTTCGCTTTATACAAATTACAAGAAGCACAGGTTCCTCGTCCAACGGTCGAGAGGCGACTGCTTCTCGTCGCCCACGTTAACACCCGCGCGCCCGGCTCACACACGAAATTCAATATTATAGATATCTAAAAAACTATCTATTTGATTGAAAAACTCGCAGATGATATTGAATAGTACTGCATTATTCACTACTGGTTAAAGCTTCATGTCTAAGCATTGCATAATAAGCGAGTTTATACGGATTTTAGTCCGAGAAAAGGGTTCACGGAAAATTCATTTTCTCGTGATAATGTATCTTTATCGCGCCGCCTATATGCGGGCGTCTTGCAGTCCATGGGGCTGTACGGCGCGCCGATATGGGCGAGCGCCCTGACGATGGAGAACGTGGCTCTTCTGCGACGTCCGCAGAGAGTCATGGCCGTTAGGGCCGTCCGTGCGTACCGTAGGACCTCATGCGAGGCTGCGTGCGTACTGGCGGGCTCAGCGCCGTGGGACCTGGTTGCAAGGGCCCTGGCGCAGACGTGGAGGAGACGACGAGGAGAGGAGGAGGAAGAGGAGGAGGAGACCTCCCAAGACGAGGTGTCCTGGCGGAGCCGCCTACGAAGGCAAGTGCTCCGTCAGTGGAAGGAGAGGCTAGAGGAGCCTAGTGCGGGACACCGCACCGTGCTGGCCGTCGGTCCAATCCTGGAGCAGTGGATTGACCGGCGGCACGGCATCATCACCTTCCACCTTGCGCAGATCCTGACGGGGCACGGATGCTTCGGAAGGTATCTGTGGAAGGTGGCAGGGGCAGAGGACTCGCCAGGGTGTCATCACTGCAACAGCAGTGAAGACAATGCAGACCACACCCTGGCGGAGTGCCCAGCGTGGGCGGAGGCAAGAGCGCCCCTCATCGTTGAGGTTGGCGCGAACCTGTCGCTCCCTGCGGTCATCCGAGCGATGACTGTCAGTGAGAGCACATGGTAGGTGGTCCTCTCCTTCTGCGAGGACGTGATGTCGCAGAAGGAGGAGGCGGAGCGGGAGAGGGAGCGCACTGGCGCCCCTTCCCGCAGAAGAGCACGGCGGCGACAGGCGGTCGCACCGCCGTGAGGGACCTGTGCGCGGCCGATCGGGGAATTTGCTGCGCGCGCGTAAGGTCCGAGCTATAAGGCACCCTTGTGTGTTCAGTGTGCCTTAAGCGGAGAACGAGGAGGGGATGCCACCCCCTGCCTCCAGAGAAGAGTGTCATACGGCACACCGTTGTGGCCTGGTACGGACGTCCACAGCTCTCGCGCCAGGTCACCCCAACGATGGGAAGAACACCGCTGGGGTTTAGTGGGTAGAGTCTGCGTCCACCTTACCATCTGCTCGGGCGCAGAGAGTCCCACATAACCTCCGGGTCCCCCCGGACCCGGTGGTATGCCTAAACGCATTCCCCAGCGAAACCAAAAAAAAAAAAAAAAAAGGTATCTTTATCGACATATCAGCAGACAAAATTACAGATCAATTATTAAGCTAAAATATTGTCTTCAGAACTTTATTGTTTATTTAACGTTTAATAATATTACAAGCGATGTAAAACAGTGAATTCGATCGGGCGTCCCCATAACAGACGTTTTCGATGATGATGCTTATATTTATAAAGTATACAAAAACTTGATCAACTTATTGTTCACGAAGAGCCAAAAAAATTCTATTACTAAAAATCTTGCTTTTATTCCTAAATATAAAGGACGCAGCAATTTTACTAAGTACAAAGCTTTTGCGAGAGCATCGTTTGGAAAATCTCATAATATAATCGCTGGAGAGAAGCAATCGTTTTTGCCCTGTATACAATGAAGATAGAATAATACTGTCGAATCGAGCTGGCAGTAGGATAAAAAACAGATGTTTTCTTTTGGTGGGAATCAATTGTTTATTACGAGTACTTACATGTTAATTGTTTGTTGAAGTCGATATTCCATTGAGTTAATGTGAAGCCCTTATACTAACGAATGAAGTTGAAATAAGTATAAAAATAATATTTCGATAATGTGTGATGTTTATTGTGAATTCGTGATCTTGTACGTGTCATTAATATTATTCTTATTAGGAGGGTATGTTATAAATTGATCCAAAAATAAAGCAATGTAATTGTGGAATATCCTTCCAAGATACGATGTTGAATATATTATGGCTGTTGTGTGAAATCAGGAGCAGAATTCTCACTAAGTTCAGACATTCTGTTCGCTCAACTAGGTGATGATGAATTACATTATTTCGTATCATCAGCATCATCAGCCTTTATACATCCACTGCTCAACATATGCCTTCTTCAATGAACGCCAAGACAACGCTATTATTTCATAATATAATAATAATGTAAAATTGATAAGTCAAAAATTGTTTAAGCATTTCTGACGATATGTACAGTAGCGACTAGTATATAAAGATGTCAGAAGATTAAAATTATAATGGCTATTTAATTATTAACATATCATGAATAGACATGACAAACACAGAATGTTAAATGTGCATATATAATCAGTGATATAATCACATATTTAGACAAAACAAACACAAGTAGAAAGTATACTTTCTACGAATAACTCATAAGTCGTCCATATTTATAAAGCCACTTCATTACATAAACATTAAGATGTGTCTCAGTTTACATTTCACAAGTCACTAAATAACTATAAAAATATTAAGTGACCGTTATATGCATGAACATTTGTTACGAGCTTTACACAACAAACATACGACTACGCCATTGACTATTTTATGTAGACTTAAGTTTATAACAGTACAGTTTAAATAAAGATAAGATATATTTTATTTATTTTCTATCATAATAAGAATGAGGATGTAGAAATGTAGTTGGCTGAAGGTGGCACGCTGATGATAATAATGGCACAACTGAAATCGAGACATTTTTTTTTCATTTCACTGAAATCTTCATCATCATCATTAGCCTTTATCCGTCCACTGAACATAGGCCTCCTTCAATGAGCGCCAATACGACCGATCCCTTGTCACTGGCATCTAACACGGACCGGCCACGGAGATCGTCTTCTCACCTGGTTAATGGGTCGACCAACATTTCGTCTACCTAAACGCGGCCACTACTTTGAACCTTAAGACCTTCATACCAAATACAAAATATATACGTGAACTTCACTCATTATAATGAAAGAACTTTTACGGATTTGATCGCGGTTTATCTTTTTACATGCTCGATGTTTCGGATACTTTACAGCAACCACGGTCACGGAAGGACTTTGAGTCCCAAAATTTGTTTCATTATAATACAAAACTTAGGTTGTCGGTGATACAACTTCCAAGAAAATTGACGAGTATTTATTTTGTATAATTTTAGGAACTTAGTTAAATATAATTCTCAGGTTGGTGCCAATAAGAGGATTTAGTATTGATTATTTGGAAACTAAAATGCTTGGTTCTGTCGAAATATGTTCCAATTTACCCCATTCATATAGCAAACGTCAAACATAACACCCGTACGTGTACTGAACGCAGAGAGTGAGCTATTTTGTATTTTGACTAACAAATTGTCAATGAAACTGGTTTAAAAAATAGTCTTCTGAATTTGAATTCAGCTAATTAGAAATATCTAGTCTGTAGAAAACTACATTCCTCCAAACTCAACTAAAAGATAGTAGTCGCCTTGGTGTGATCAGTCTGGGTTGGCCCTTATCTCTGCAATAGCTGACTGGGGAACGGTTATTTTTTTATTCTTCTTCTTTTTGGTTTGATGGTCTGTGCAAAAATAGATACAATTTGTTCTAAAGTAGCCGCTAGTTCCGCTGTTAGTTTTGTTATTAGAAATAATATTAAAACAAAAGTAACAATAAAAATTAAAACTAAATACTACACTGACTTGCACATTCTTTTAAAACCAAACGATAATAATTTAAGTAACGATAATAAATCTACAAATCTTATATACTGTGTTGTTCTGTTCAGGTTGAGATTATACCGGAAATTAATAATTAATAGATATAGTAACTGGAACCGCGCGTTTACTCTTGTCAATCGATCCTATTGAAATTTAGGATTGGAATCGAGAGCTTGTCAATCGGTACTCTTATACGCTACACTAGCGCACGATTTGACTATTACAGTGGATGTTACTACATACTTGGAATTGGTATTTTTTAATCTCGTACAGTTTTCGCACTTTTGACAATATTTTGAACTTGAACTGTGTGAATTCATCATTCGATCCCATAATCGATTTCGAAGTAAGACTGGATGGATAGATTATCTGGGAGAAATAATAAATTGACTTATATATGTAAGTTTAAAAGAAACAATCTCCTATAATTGATTGCGTTCCCATTATACGGTACGCAAAAAACGTCTGTCACGCCAATGCGTCATTTAATAGCTTTAATTATTATCGTGGTTATAAATGCCGTCAATAATTTTAACACGCACTTTCCTTAGTACGTTTCTTGTGGAACTTATATACCCTACGCCTAATACTTTTAAAAGCGGGAAAGTAGATAGGTATTATTATCAAACGTAAATCAATCGATGTGTCGCTAAAACATGTTTAAAAGTATCGTTTAAACTTTCAAAATAAATTGTAATTTATGGACCAAACATATTGCTTGATTTTGTTGACGCTAATACAACATTAAAAAAATTGATACACAAATCATTATAGTGCAAAAACTGTTTTATTCTTAGCAGGAATAAGATTTCTGTGAACTTGTTCTTCTTCTTCTTGATCGTTACACTCTTAATTAAAAAAAATTGATACACAAATCATTATAGTGCAAAAACTGTTTTATTCTTAGCAGGAATAAGATTTCTGTGAACTTGTTCTTCTTCTTCTTGATCGTTACACTCTTGATATATATACTCGTGGTCGTGGTCATCACTTTAGGGGTTAGTGGCGCGTTTTTTTTCTGGAGCAGCTGCCTTTCTGGTATAGTCATGGAGAGAACCGTCGAGGGCAGCCTTCACCTGGTTGGTCTATCGCATTTGTGATATGCCGCGTGCCCTGCCCTTCGACTTTCCGCTGAACTACGAGGCGTCTCCATAGAAACATCTCCCCAGCGAGAGACAGAGAACTTGTACAATATATAATAATTATAAAAATATTATATTATTTAATATTTTTTATTCATCGTATCTTATGTTTAAAACTGTGAATTTAAAATATTTTTGCACGATTCTGTGTTCAAACATTACTTACATATATAATTTTTGTTGATAACAAATTAATTAATATTAATATTCTAAAGCGTTAACGTTCCGTTATATATTTTTAAATAACTTAATAGTAGTAGCGAGGTGTTGAATATTTCCTAGTAAATTTAAAATGCAAATTACGCGGCGAAAATTATATCAGTGACTGTAAAATGTACTAATTTATGCGTTTTGATCTACATGTTACATTATGGCCACCGAAAGATAATAATGTATTTTATTTATTCCCTTTATAACATAACTAGTAAAATATAATTGCAAAATATCTTATACAAACATTATAAATATGATATCCACGGACTATTGTCAGTGAAACATATTTCATTAAATGTTCCTTACAAAAAACTTCACTAACTCGATCCTCCTTGGTACATTTCTTTGATGAAAAGTCGATTGGATTTTATCTACTTTTTCTTAAAATCTCTAACAGTTGGATTTCTTTTTAACGATATGTTATGGTTCATTGAGCAAAGGACTTTTGCCATTTCGAACAAGGTAAAAGGGACGTAGTACGTATTAGACGTAGATATTTAAACGTAAAGACGCACAAAGACACTGAACGGTATGGACTTATACACTTAATTATTGTTTTAGGGTTCCGTATATCAAAAGGTTAAAAAGGTCGGTTTTCTATCTATCTGTCTGTCGGTGTGTCACCGATTTACTCAGGAACGGGTGGACCTAGTAAGTTGAAATTTATATCATATATCGAGGCTTATAGTGCTTTTAGGTGTATAAAAATCAAGGCCCGGAGTCAACACGGTAATGAGATATGGGCAAATTTAGATTTTCGTGAAAACTTGTAACTACCAAAATTTAAGGTCTCAAATGTTGTTGATGTAAAATCGGCAGAAATGAAAAAATAAAACACCAGAATGTTGCTTATTTGTTGCTAATTAGTAGCCATAAAATTAGTTTTCTTGCTCAAAGCGATCACAAAAAATCGGCAACATTCCTAGCTTTACGTTAGGACTAGCTGTTGCACGCAGCTTCGCCCGCGTAACTTACTTAGCATAACTCCTATTAGTCACAGCGTAATAAATATTATATAGCTTATATCCTTCCTCGATAAGTAGGCTATCTAACACTGAAAGAATTTTTCAAATTGAACCAGTAGTTCCTGAGATTAGCGCGTTAAAAAAAAAAAAACTTTTCAGCTTTATATTATTAGTATAGATAGCGTAGACTGGCGATAAAAAATCGGCAGAAAATATTACTATTGTTAGAGGTCTGTCAGATATTTGACTATGCTAGGTTGGTACCGCCATATAAGTTTTACATTACACAATACTTACATTATAATAGGATATCTTATGAAAGCTATGTTCAATTCTCTGATATTAATTGTTTATTAACTCAAGTGAAACTCTACAAACGTAAGCAATGACTGGTAAATATTGTTGATTTTCAGTGAAGCTGTCAATATGATTCAAATAAAGAAACTCATTCCGAATAACGAACGTTTTAATTGTGGCGTTGATTAAATGGTTCCTATTTCAAATTGTTTCCTAACCCCCGCATTTGAAAGTGGAATGTATTCTAATCGAAATACATTTCATTTTCCCGCCAATTTATGTGTCGTTCGTCCGAGTTGAGGGAGAGAATTATTCACAAAGTTCTCCAACTGTAGGCGATTCTAATGGGAATATTCGAAAGCTGCCATCCCTTTTATTTTAATATTGTATTTAATTCCCGAGATAGTAGCGGGTTGCCGCGATGATTATAAACCGCTTATCAAAGAATTTCTCGGAACTTTTCATATTGCTAAAGTTCTTTCAAATTGGCAACTCTAAACCCCAGCGACATCTGGTTGATTTGAGTTCAATAATTTAATTTGAAAAGATCGCATTAGATGCTCCTCTGACATTTTTTTATTGCAATATTTATAAGTGCTATCGGTGTTATGGTTGGCATTTATATAAAGCAATATTTATTTTAGATATTTAATATTTCAAGTAGTTTTTATCATCATGATTTTTGGTACATCCCGTTCACATAATACCGGCGCAAAGTGACAGCAATGACAGCTATGTATTTTAGCCCGTTCCAGGTTTACGAGATTTTTGTGTGTTATTTACATACATTTTTTTTTTTCTTTAACGCCGAGAAATGCTCTGAGGCATCCCGCGGGGGAGTGGGTCTCCCCACGCGGGTATGTGGGACTCGCTGCGCCCGACAGCTTGTAAATAGACGCAGCTATACCCACTAAAACCCGGCGAGTGCCACCAATGCCGCCTTTGGTGAGGTGCCCCGGATCTAGAAAACAAACAGGGCACCTCGACTGCTAGTCAGTCCCGCAAGGGACCGACGCCACCTCCACAGAGGGGTTGTCCCGCACCACAGAACAACCCCTCCCAACGTCGGGACAGTACAATGGGGTGAGGTTCCCATACTCACCCCTTGCCCCCTGTTCTTCTGTCCCCTATTCTTATAAGAGGGGTACAAAGAGCCCCCTCGGCCCAATTAGCTTCGCCCAAGGTGCACCGCTCACCCTAGGTTACTGAGCCCCACCGCCACGACAAGGCCTGAACCATGGTGGGGATTTACATACATATGATCTAAGGTAGACATGACTAAATTCGAAGTTGCTACATTTTTTTTATGTCACAAGGAGGCAACAGAGCAGTCGGAGCCTTATGGTGACTACCGACGCCTATAGACATCCGCACAACCAGAAATTATGCACATATGCGTTGCCCTCCTTTTTCCTATGGCCCCCAATGGGCCACCGGAAACTGCACTGACATAGCTGTCACTTGACGCTGGTGTTATGAGAGCGAGAGGTACCACCCGGTTATGCCGGCCCAATTCGGCTGCAAAGCAACATGGCACTACCTCTTACATCTCGATGTATTTGTGCTTTTATTCTCTTAGGCAAAGAGGATTTCACTAATTGACTCGTATACTAATGTTGAAATTAGTAACTGATATTTAAGTATACCGTATCAACAAGATTGCTTACATACGAAACATTACAATGGCCGTAATCTCGTTGGCAACGACCTCGTAACATGGTAACATTATAGAACGGGTGTGAAGTCGGTGTAATTATGATTAAGGCTATGTTTATACATTAATTCTATTAATACTCGTAACCAGGTTTTACCGTTTTAATAAGCACATGTTGTCTTGAAATTGATGGGTGTCGGTGTGATGGTAATATTGTAAAAACTTGATGAACGTACGACGAACTCTGGAAGCTTTAAATTACCGTACCCCGTGCCTTAGCCAGCTCCAACATTGAGAAATAAAACGTTCTGCCAAAAGAATTATCCAAAAAAGGATTACAATTTACAAAATTTCTGCTATCAAATGTAAAAATTTAATAAAGTCAGTTACTTTGCGAAGATCCATAATACGAGATATATCTATAAAATTCTTGTGTCGCAGTTTTAGTGTTTATACTCCGAAATGGCATGACCGATTTTGATGAAATTTTATATGTATGTTCAGTAGGTATGACAAAAGGAATAATTAAGTTTTATACCCCTAAGTGTTGAGGGTGGCTCACCCCAATATTTATTTTAAAATGATTAGGTATAATTTTTCTCCCACATATCCATAAAACTATTATCGATATTATACATAACACCGGTGTCAAGTGACAGCTATGCTGTCGCGTTTCGTGCGGTTTGTAAGTTCCGGTGGCCCATCGGGGGGATAGGAAAAGGAGGGCAACGTATTTGCATAACTTTTAGTTGTGCGAATGTCTATGGGCGTCGGTAGTCACCATAAGGCTCCAACTGCTAGTTGCCTCCTTGTGACATAAAAAAACATACAAATAAATAAGTTTGAATTGTCTGTTTGTAATTTCTTGCTTTTCAGTAAATGCATATGAAAGTAGGCATACACGATAATTACATCAAAAATCGTTTTTTTTTGTCTGTCTGTATTTTGTTTGGCTAGTCTCTGAAACCTCCCCACCACGGTTCAAGCCTTGTCGTGGCGGTGGGGCTCACCTCACCAAGGCGGCACTGGTGGCCGCCTTGGGGAAACCCACCTGGGGAGACCCACTCCCCAGGCGGGATGCCTCAGAGCATTTCCCGGCGTAAAAGAAAAAAAAAAGTTCTGAAACCACTGCACCGTTTTAGACGGGACTTTCACTTGCATATATTGATATTGTAACCTTACAATGTCGTGTTACTTTTTAATGATTACTATTATAGGTAAACGGGTTTTTCAAAAAAATACGGGTCGATTAATACCAGGTCCAACTGCATTTACGAAAAATTGAGGTTTACTCAAATTTACAATATTGTTATTAAATATACAATAGTGACAGACAGACAGAGTGACAAACACATATAGAAGAATTTTATATATAAAATTTATAAAGAAGATTACAAAATAGTATATTAGTGTTTTTTTTTTTTTTTCTTTATGTTAGTTGGATAGGCAAACTGGCAAACGTACCACCTTATGGTAAGTCGACCCCAGGCAACTCATTTATGTGTTGCCTATCCTAAGACATAAGATGTTAAGTCTCGGTGCCAGTAATTACACTGCCTGTCTTGTCCTTCTCTCCGAAACACAGCAAAGCTGTTTCACGGGAGAAACAAGCAAGATGGTGGTACAAATGCAGCCGGGAGCGCGGCACAGCGCTTCCCTCCCACCGGTATACCTAGTAATAGATATTTATAAAATCCAAATAAGTCGTAGGAACGTCTTCCTAATATGATTCGATGACATTGAAAACAGGCTTCGCCGGAGCCTCGAACTTTACTCTCCGAACACGTCGCCTTCTCGAACGTTCTACCAAATTATTTGCATTGCTCGTAAATTTGTTCTCTTTTTATTGAATTTTCATAAGAACGAATTACATAAAAATAGGTTATACATATATCAATTCGATTATTTAAACTAGATCCCTCATTTTTTCTTCTATACGTTCCCATTCACGTAGTCGTTGATAATTATGAAATTTGGCGTTAAATTTTCGATTCTAAATATATTGAGGAATAAACTGCAAAGAAAAAAAAATCCCGATCTTCGAATAATTACACTAATCTCGATATATTTTATAGATGTTGTTTTGCAGTCTTTAGAATTTTTATTTATTATCTGTATATACCGCAGATTGCGTCTTGTTACGATTATTATCAATATCAACAACAAATGACTGTTATATCGATTTTACTCGTAAAATGCATTCTGTTTTACATTCATACCTTGATACAATAAAAGATAATAAACTAGCGCTAAACGGTATTTCACGTATTGTATCCGTCAAAGTGAACGAAACATGACTGTGTATTACACTTTTCGATATATTTCCCCCAATTTATGGCTTCGGCTCACGGATTTACAGCATTGACCGAAATGCTCGCCCGCAACGTTTTGTTAGCTTTTTATTGGCAATTCGTGTCCCTGTATCCTTTGACCTATGTCATTTCTGCTTTAAATAGAGGCGATATTACTTCGGGTACAATAACCTTATCCAATTTGAATGGGAATGAGTTGTATATTGACTGTTCTATTGGTACAGTTTTGTAGAAATAATACTTTTATTTGGTCTCATCATCAAAGTGTGTTCGCGTTGATTATATATAGATTTTTTTAAAGTGCAAACTTCTTTAGCCACGTTGAGAACTTTTTGATAGGAGAAAATTTTATAGGTTCGCGTTACCGACATGCTAATGTGACATTATGACGTCAGAAATCTAAAATTTTGAGTATTAAAATTTGAAATTTCATAATGTCATAATTCTATGTATAGAAGTTTTCACTTCTTTCAGCAGTCCCTAAGACTGGCATTTTTTTGGGATAATTTACTTATTCATATGAAAACCTTTCAGCATCATAACTGCTAGCATGCAACAGTCTTATTATAAGACGACGTGTCGTATCTAGATGTGACGACGACCTCCGTGCAGTGGCCGTTGGGCATCCGGGTGTTCATTAAAAGAGGCCTATCTCCAGCTGTGGAAGGAAAAGGTTGATAGGGACGATGATGACAATTTTTACTTGTGAAAACTTGTAATTGGTCTTCATATTTGTAAGAGGTAGTGCTATGCTGCTTGGCACGACCAGGATTACCTCTTGCTCACATAACACCGGCGTCAATTGACATGCTGTCGCGTTTTGTGTGGTTTGTGAGTTTCCGGAGGCCCATTGCGGGGGATAGGGAAAAGGAGGGCAACGCATCTGCATAAACTCTGGTTGTGCGGATGTGTATGGGCGTCGATAGTCGCCAAAAGGCTTCGACTGCTCGTTTGCCCTCCTATGCTATAATAAAACATTGACAGTCGAACGTGGTCGAACTTAATAATAGTATAATATACATGTCTGTACTATTACGAAGCGATAAACTAAAATCACTTCACAGTGTGTAGTCGGGGCGCTCTCGAGGATTGTTCCGGAAGGTTCTGCTTCAGCGGCTAGTGTCTCTCACATTAAAATCTATACAATGTTATTTACTATCACACTAGCTCTGGGTTTTATTTATATTCCAGACTTATCTCTTACTTTGTATTTACATTTACAGGCCATTAATTTTTGCGTTTTATTCTTAAATCTATTTATTCTCTGTGTTTTATAACTCAACTAGCTGTTGCCCGCAGCTTCGCCTGCGTTAGCAGGGGGTGGACCAGCCTCAACATTAAGGGGGATAAAAAATAGATGTTGTCTGATTCTCAGACCTACCCGATATGCACACAAAATTTCATGAGAATCGGTCGAGCCGTTTCGTAGTTCAATTACGTACACCGTGACACGAGAATTTTATAACTAGCTGTTGCCCGCAGCTTCGCCCGCGTAACTAACTCAACTTAACTACTATTATTCACAGCGTGATGTTATATAGCCTATAGCCTTCCTCTATAAATGGGCAATCTTACACTGAAAGAATTTTTCAAATCGGACCAGTAGTTCCTGAGATTAGCGCGTTCAAACAAACAAACAAACTAGCTTTATAATATTAGTATAGATTGTTACTCTCATTCATACGAATCTGCAAACTGTAATCTTAATATTGTAGATGGCGTAACGATGACATGTTTTGGTCCCATAGTTTTGCCTGATTTTTGGGGTAATGAACTTAGATATTTCTTTCAAAATCTCTTTTTAAAAATAATTTTATTGGAGGTAAAGTAAAGAGTGGAAACTCTTTAAATATACGCTCCAATTCTTTTTACAATTTTGTCTGTCTGTATGTTTGTTTGTTCCGGATAATCTCTAAAACGGCTGGGCCGATTTGACGGGACTTTCATTCGCAGATAGTTCATGTTATAAGGAGTAACTTAGGCTACAAAAATATTCGTCATCACTCCGGATGCGGCTGTAAATCTAAGTTAATGCGGGCAAAGCCGCGGGCAACAGCTAGTTACTACTAATAATACTTTTTGATTACTACTAATTGATTTGTGGAATAGGCAATAAAACTGATAATATACTTATTTTCAAGCCGGTGCTGGCAAGCCATTCTCACGAATGATGTTTTTATAAAATGAGCGCCTCAGTCTTCATAATAATATGCTCTTCACGTAATGGTCTCAAAAGGTTCACTTTATTGAGCTAATGTGTAGTCCGATAAAAGGCGAAGAGCTTGAAATAAGTCCTTGTAAGGAGCACTAGATTCCTAAGTTCGAAATTGAGTTTATACATTCGGTTGTGTTTCGTGAAAGCATATTATTGTGTTATCTAAATGTTAAGACTTACGGCGAAAAAACACAAGCGTTATGATTATTAAAGTAACACACACACACACACACACACACACACACACTTATGTGAGTGAGTGAGTGAGAGAGAGAGACAGAGAAACACGCGCACGCCGCACGGCTTACAACTATAGCAAAAAGTGTCCTTACAACTTTTCGTCTTAATTTTTTCCGTCTAGCCCCCTTTCGCAACGCGCGATAAGGAACTACGTTCCAAAAACTAATAATATTTTTAAAAATATAATTTTCTTAGTTCGTATTGAAAGAGAAGATTCGTTGGGTCTAAGCATAACAAGGTATTGTAATAAATATTCCCGTGGTATGCGATGGTCGTGTAATTGGACTTTTTATACACTATCTCCCCGAGGCAATTTGATGGAACGTATAATAGTCTCGCGGGACCTGTCTTGATCAAGGTTTTCGTTGCTCAGATGCCAGCGGCAAATTAATGCTGCTTTATATTTAAGTATCAAAACTTACTTTCTTCTATTTAACTTATATTTATTTGCCTTTGGTCCATTTCAATTGGAGAATTGCAGATTTGTAAAGATTGCCATGGGCTGATTTTGACGATTTAAAACTATTTTTTTTCTAGAGCATAACATTTATTATTTTAAACCAAACAGACAAACGAAGTATAACATTGGATATTCCGTATAACATATTTAGAAAGTAGTAGAATTACTATTAGAACACAATGGCTCGTGTGTCCATATTTTTTTCGACTTTGGATACATTATTTTCACTAATAATGAGATAAATTTATTTTAATATTACATGGACACAATCTGTAATCATCATCAGACTGTGTCAAGCCAATATTAAAATATACTTCATAATCTAAACTCAATTCAAAGTACGAAAACATGGTTCGTATACGAAAATTTAGTACCGTGAGAAACGCCAAATACTTGAATTAGCGTACCAGATATAGTTTGAGAACGAGTTGTATACAGGTGGTGGAATGTGGGTTAGTGACGCGACCAATTACCGCTATTGGGCTGGCCGGAGAGACGTTTGTCTAACTGTACACGCATCTAGGATCTTGCGGCTTGACGACTTTTTTATTACCTAATGTTTTTTTTTTGTTTTCGGAAATTTTGCTTCTTGTATATTTTTTATGTTGGAAAGGCCAACGGGCAGACATGCCACATGATAAGTAAGCGTCGTCCATGAACATAAATAACCTGAAGCCTGCTAGGCAATTCATTCACGTGCTGACTATCCTGAGACATAACATCCAGTCTTGGTGCCAGTAATTATACTCCTGTCCTGCCCTTATTTCTGCAACAGTAAATCTGTGTCACGAGAAACACGCACGATGGTGGTACCCGCATGCTGACGGGTGCGTGGCCCAAGACTATCTCGCCCACCGGTATTTTTTCTGATGTTATTTTAACTAAGCACTAAGACGAAACGGAGGTGCTTTGTGTCGCGCTGTCTGCTGTCGTTGCGCTGCCCTGCTTATGTATTCTATAGGACAGGGTTGGCGAACCAGTGGCACGCGTCTCCTTGATGTCACTCGACCCAATATTTTGGGCACGCCACTTTATAGTATTAGGTAGAGACTTATTAGATGCGCTCTTACCACATATTGGACGATAGAAAATGTCTCATTGAGTGGTAAGAGTGGTGGGTAAGAGTGATCTATATAATAATCTATTTTTTGTAAAGAATAAGGAGTTTTGAGTTGATAGTAGTAGTAGATAGTATTTAGTATTATTATTGTCCCAATGAGGATAAAATTATAAGATGGCACGCGGCTGTGGCTTCAACATTTTTTTATTATTAAAATTTTTTTGGACATATGTCACGTTGATGCATAAAGGTTTGCTACCCCTGGTATAGGTTATTCATTTGAGGATAAGTATGTTGTGTTGCCTAAATCTATTTGTTAGAAATGATTCCCTCGCTGAATTAATTTATTTCCAATTTATGTCGACCAATTACGACCAGTAGGGCTAGCATGCGCGCTCGACAAAATTTTGTCTTTTTTTTTTTTTTTTTTTATAGAAGAGGGGGCAAACGGACAGTCGGTTCACCTGATGGTAAGTGAATAGCGACATCCACAGACACCCGCTATACCAGGAGATCAGCAGGTGCGTTGCCGGCCTTTTAGATGTGAGTATGCTCTTTTCGGAAACACCATAGGTGGCAGCTGATTCCATATATTTGTAGTGCGAGGCAGGAAATGCCGTAAAAACTACTACAAAAAAAAAATGACTACTTCCCTTCGTATTAACTATATGAAATAATACGAGTAAAGGGGTAGACAAAATTTTGTCGAGCGCGCATGCTAGCCCTACAGGTAGTACGTTTATCTGTATTACAAATTTTCATTGACGATGTCACGATTAATTATAAGTCGATTGAAATAGTTGGAGGCGCTTTTTCCGGTCAGCTATTATATACTATTTTTAACCGACTTCAATAAAAAGGAGGAGGTTCTCAACTCGGCCGGTATTTTATTTTAATGTATGTACACCGATTTCTCCGTCAATTGTGGACCGATTTTCAAAATTCTTTTTTCTTCTTATTTTGGACTCTAAGGACAAGCAAGGCTAAGTTAATATGATATGTTGATCACGTACCCTCAGGAGGATCGTTTTCTGACTAAGTGATAAATATTATACTGAAACCACGGCCTCAAGAAAACATATTTGGGAATGGTAATCTTAATGAACCGCGATTAACTCCTTGAAAAGTATTTTTATTACAACTTATTTAATTGTTTGCTATATTAGGAGGTCATAAACGATTGTTATATCATCAATGTAATTATAACGGATGTCCGTTGTTGTTATCATTAGATTTTATATTTAAATATATTTCTATTACAGTAATAATTGATATAATAAATTTTAAGTATAACCGGATTTACTATCCTACTCGTTTCTTCCGTGAACTTTTTTTTTCTTTTGAGGCATCCTGAGGTATGTGGGACTGGCTGCGTCCTAAAGCTGGTAAGTGGACGTAGCTCTACAAAGTAAAACCCGGATCTGATGAGCAAACAGGGCACCTCGACGGCTACTCAGTCCCTCAGGGGACCGATGCCACCTCCACAAAGGGGTTGTCCCGCTACACAGAACAACCCCTCCCGACGTCGGGACAGTACAATGGGTTGAGGTTCCCGTCCTCGCCACTTCCCTCCTGCTCTTTTGTCCCCTCTTCTTATAAGAGGGGTACAAAAAGCCCCCTCGGCTTAATTCGCTTCGCCCAAGGTGCTGGGCTCACCCTAGGCTACTAAGCCCCACCACCACGACAAGGCCTGAACCGTGATGGGATTCTTCCATGAACTGTCTTTGCTGTGTTTTAGGAAAAAACCACCAGTGGGGTTACACGAAGACATTACCTATATTTCATCAGGCATGCAGATCTTCATGATGTTCTCCTCCCCCGTTGAACAAGCGTTAGTCATGGCCAGTCGCACAGGAAAATCGCATACCCATATGCAAAAAAAAAACTTATTTTGTCATGTAGGTCAGACTCGAACCCAGATCTCTCGAGGCCGAGCTTATACCAACAAGGCCGTCACAGCCGATTATTGCGCATGGCAGTATATTGTGAGGGACTGTTTCGTTTGTCAATTTGTCTCTCTGAACTTTTCCTGTTTCTCATAAAGAATTCTTTCAAGGAATAATAGTCATTTACAAACTTTAAACATTTTTTTTTGTTTTTGAAGAGAATACCAAAGGCACTTTGGTTTAAGTTGTTTGATTTCGTTGATCAATGGAATTTTCTAAATTTTACCGTGTAGTTAGTAGGAGAGTATGTCGCCATTTGTTTTGTATTTTGTGCTGGCTCATCGGTAATGAAATTTGAATGTAGGATATTATTAACAATATCATAGTTGTTGGGCTCGATCCTTTTAGGTTCGGCACAGGCGTCTAACCTGGCAACCTATCACCTGGTTTCAAGGACTCTATCTAACATAATCCACCAACGTTCCCATGCTCCTACCCACCTCTCGGTATACGGAGCGAAACGCGTGACATGTACAGGGTACACCTGCTTAGACACTCTCTTCTCCCGTACAATTCTTCACTCCCTACAAAACAAACAAAACTCTATCTAATAGTGTAATGTGTAAGGAACACTTCACGGGTCCGTCCACTGCTGAACATAGGCCTCCCTCGATGAACGCCAAGACGAACAATCCCTCGCCACTCGCGTCCAACACGGACCGGTCAATGACGGGACATGCGTACAGTGGTACGGAGATCGTCTTCCCACCTGGTTAAGGGCCGACCAACACTTCGTCTACCTGAACGCGGCTTCCACTCTAGAACCTCATTGGCCTTATTCTCTTACCAGCCCATTGCCGCTTCAACGGGCTTAATATTCGCGTGATATCGGTAACGTTAGTTCTCTGGCGGATATCTTCGTTTCGAATCCTATCTGCCAAAGAAACACCCAGCATAGCACGATCCATAGCACGTTGAGCTACGGCAAACTTTATACTTCAGATAACTAAAAAATAACAGTTTACGTGCTTGAGTAATATAACAGTTTAAAACCAATAACGTTTAATATTTCGTAACTGTAGTTCCTATTTAGATAATAACCTTCACATTCGGTTATGGAATGTAATATGTACACTCGGTCGCATATTGTGCAATCATATTTTTTAAGTTCATTAAATTTAACCTCAATTATAAAATTTATCTCTGTTTCAATTAAAATATGTAAACGATGCTTTAATTGAAAATTGAGTAGTTAGTTTTTATTGCGTTATGTATCTGTCATATTTTGATATATGCCCCATCATGGTGTAAATTTTATTTATTTTCATGCTAAAACCTCGAAATAATAATGCGTTCAACAATACACCACTCATTTAGATAATAAACATAACAATATTATGTAGAGTATGATAAGAATGAAATAAGACTGTTAATTAAAAAATACATGTTCACATTTACATAACAGATAAAAATTTAATTAAAAACATAATAACTGAAGGTTTCACAAAAAAATATAGCTTTTGCGTGTTCGGAAGTAATACATATCTTTATGTATCAAATACTTTCAATTAATATTATATAAGGTTACAAAATGTATTAAGGTTATTATTTTCATTATTAAATTGACGGCCATCTTTAGTGGTCATGTGACTGTAGCTAGCAAGTTCGAATCCCGCCTGGCATACATTTTGTACGATGAAAAATAATGTTCCAAGTAGTTCATGGTGGCCACATGAGTTTATTACCAGTCCACTAAAACATGCTTATCCTTATTATCATTATTATCACATACTCATTATTATCATTATCAACCTTCGTCAGTTCCGACAACTGCTAGACATGGTCAAGGAGGCTTTAACTTAATATGATTGATAATACTGACTTATTTAACATTGACTGTACAGTATAACAGTATTGAAGGTCGTAACGGGACAGGTTGCTGGTGACTTTTTAGGCCCCTCTGGTCTCGGCGTACCGAGAAATGTACGGTGAACGGTTCTGTAGATTTTTCTCGTAATCAAAGTCGCGCACGGTTACCTACAGGATGTTCAAGTAACGGTGTAGAAAATATTAATGATTAGTACTAATAATTGTAGGTTTTTTTATTGAAAATCTTAAAAAATGATAGTTACTAAATGTAAACTACTACTTAAATAGACCATCAACCATCGAGCAAAATAACTGGAATAGAGCGGTAGTGTTATGATAAATTCTGCCAAATTTGTGCTGCGACGCTGCTCCGGTTCTGCGCTCTGATTTGCCCATAGGACGCACATATAGATCACTGGTTGGGTATAGTATGGTATGGGTAGACCATATAGATGGGTCAGCACTGGTAAAAACAAATATATAATTCAAATTTCTAGGATCGAGTTAAAACCATTCCTATATTTGTTAGATCTCTTAATATTTTCAAAAGGTTGAGCCCAAAAGCAAAGGTATGTAAATGTACGATAACATCATTTGTAAATCAATGAGCCTTTCGAAGCTTATCGTACTGGTTTTTGATAACGCGGGAAAATGCAATAAGGCATGTAGCCAGGGTCCTTGGATAGATTCCTGACCGTATATGGGACTCACACCTGGGAGTGCCCTACCCAAACTAAAACCACTGCGAGCGCCTTCAGTAGCTTTTTGAGGGTCCCGGATCTACAGGTCACGAGCACCTCAGCGAAAGCTTATGATTACTATATTAATATAGTAAAGCTGAATAGTTTGTTTATATGTCTCTTTAAAAATGAATTTCTTTTTTGCATTGTTACAGTTATATAGGAAGGAAGGCATGCAGTTTGAATACAAGGAATTACGTAATTTATGTAATCTTTATACCAAAAATACATTTTTTATCTATTTTTAGTAGAATTTCGTTATAATTTGTAGAATGCAATTTGAAATCGTTTCTTTTTATCAATATTATTATATTAAAATAATGATAATATATTTGGCCGCTGGTCAGAAGGGACCAGACCTCGCCTGCGGCGTATTACTATAATAAATTTCCTTATCATTTATACAAATAGTAAGTTTTCCGAAGTCATGAGGTAGAACAGATAAAATAAATAGTGTAATTGAAAATATTAATCTACAGGCCTTTGAATTTGCTTTGTAAATACTAAAGTTGAGCACTTATTGTTTGCTTAAATAATGTGCTCTAAAACAGATTTTTTACAATAATTGGTTTGCATTTTTTATTTTCTATTAGCATGTAAGTACATTGCAAAATGTAATTCATTTCTATAAAGATAGGCAAAGGGTAGTAAGTAGTCAAACCCATATTATATGACTGGCCTCTTGGTCTAGTGGTTAGTGACTCTGACTGCTAAACCAAGAATGTCGTGGGTTCGATCCCCACCCATGACAAATGTTTGTGTGATGAGATTGATCATTTTTTCCGTGTCTGGGTGTATTTTGTCTATAATATGTATGTATTGAGAAATATATAAATATATATCAGTTGTCTGCTTACCATAAGAACAGGCTTTGCCTAGTTTGGGATAAGATGGCTGTGTGCGAGTTATCCCTACATATTATTATGTTCTTATTATTATAGTTCTTTGTACTTTTAAGTTTATTCCCTTTATGCCGTGCTATGCTTACTTCTTAATTTTTATACTTAATTTGAATATAACCTATTATTTAACGAAATAAAGAAACAGAATTTTATTGCGTACAGATATATAGTAAGAACGTACGTTCATAAATAAGTATTAGCAATATTTCGAACACATGGCGCAGATTATCATTTTCCTTATATTTTCCACGGCGAATTTGATGGCAAATGTAATAAGCACGATGTATAATCTCATTTTATTTTTTTACAGGTTTCATCCAATCTTCTGCGGGGCTGAACTGAAAGTAAGCAAACCTTTACGTGTACCTCACGTTCCACCTATTCAATATTACGTCGTAAAATATAAACGTCGTGTGTAAACTCAACAACACATTTTGGTAATGTCGACAAAACATTGTTAGAGGTTCAAGAAATTGTTTGGCTTTTGTTTCATGTCCGCTATTTTACTTATTAAGGTATGTACTTAAATGTGGCCACGATGGGTTGATAGAGTAGCGTTACCTTAATGTGGAAGATAGCATGTTCGGTTCCTGCCAAGACATTTGTGTGATTTTTTTATGTTAGTTGGATAGGCAAAATGGCAGTCGTACCACCGATGTAAATGGTCGACGACGCCCATGAACATAACTTAGTTTACCTAGAACTAGCCCAGACAACTTATCTACGTGTTGCCTTTCTGAGACGTAAGAGATGTCTGTCCTGGCCTTCTCTCAGAAAGACAGCAAAGTTGGTGGAAGTTGCACGGGAAAAGCAAGCAATATTTGTCATGATTATAAATGTGTGTATTGGAGCTATAATTGTATAGGTAATATCGAACATTTTATACTACATATAACACTTAATTTTTTTTTCCAAGTTTGCTACGAGATTATAAGAATGTGATTATGCATAAATATTTACCGTTATCTATTCACTGCAAGGGTGATTTTATATCAAGACTGTTAATAATTTTAGAAATAAAAATGTCACTAGTATTAATTAATGAAAGTGCTACTTATTTCAAATAACTCGAACTCCTCATTTGAATATAAAGTCATATTTTGTTCTTAATTTTCTTCATAACGACACGACGATGTTTAATCTTGCGTATGATCGGATTGGTAGGATACGAATTACGATTATCATTTTTTATGTCATAAGGAGGCAACCGAGCAGTTGGAGCCTTATGGTGACTACCGACGCTCATAGACATCCGTACAACCAAAAGTTATGCAGATGTGTTGCCCTTCTTTTCCCTATCCCCCCAAAGTGACACCGGAAACTCACAAACCGCAAGAAACGCCGGTGTTATTTAAGCGAGTGGTCCCCGGTCCTGCCGGCCCAATTCGGCTGCAAAGCAGCATTGCACTACACTTACTACTTATCAGAGTTACGTTGTATATTCTATTTATATGCCATATCTTTGATTTCTTGAGCTTACTTTAAACACATTACCGGATTGTGGTTATGTATATACAACTATCTTAGGCATCAACTAAAATTCTAAATATAAGCACCATTATGACTCGTAAAAATATATTTTTAGTGTTCAAAATAATCGATACTTAAATTGTTTTGAGAATAAAGTACATACCATTGAAAAATGGATAAGAAATATCAGGTATCCGAAACAAAGTATCGATATGTGACACACGATGCATCTTCAGAGTTAACGCGAATATTTCCAGTGGGCTTTTCTTGTCCCCCGTCAGCAATACCCTGCACGAGACAACGTGGCAAATTGAAAACTGAACGAGCTTTTCGTTGCGGGAAAATTGCTCTATAAGAGTTGGACTTTTTTCTTTGGAAAAGCTTTTTTGTGTCTTTTATATAACAATTTTGATTGTTGAAGTTTTTTTAAGTATAAAGTAACCTAAATACAAAACAATAACCCTTTTACCGTTTAAATTCAGTGACAAATAAATTAAAAGTAAAAATAATTAACAAAAACAAGCTTTTATTTAAATGCGCTAAAAGAATAAAATAGACTTTTCCTTTAAGCTTTTACTATCAACTTATAACGTAATGACGTTAATGTATATGATATAAAAGCTATCAATCAATTCAATATCAATCAGATCAAATTATTCACTTGTTTATCTACACAGTTAAATCACGCGACAAGCTTTTATTATCATATTATAAATTCTGTAATGACGTTATAAGTTGATCGTAAAAGTTTTAAAGGAAAAGTTTATTTTATTCTTTTAGCTCATTGAAACAAAAGCTTTTTTAAAGTTTTTACTTTTAATTTATTTTTGCTTTTTGGTTATCGCTGGACGTGTTTCTCAGTTTGTTCAGCTCATTCAACGTACAGACTTGAACGATGCCACCTAAAAATCATGATTGAGAACTCCAAATATTCAAGTTTAACTCTTATTCGTATTCTCAACAAGTCCTTTCCTTCGCTACCTACATTGTACGAGAGCATAAAATAGTTAGTTCGCCATCTTTTCGAAGTCCACCATGTTGGATTTAGAGTAACGTCACTTTATTTTTCGAGCTAATCTCAGCAACTTTTTTCATTAACTAGTCCGTCATCGTGGCTGTTCCACCATGTTGGATTTAAAATGATGTCACACAGCTTATCATTAATTGTCGTCTAAACTAAAAGTAAATAAAATTTTAGCTCAATCGATTAAAGATATTTGCTTTAAAAGTATTCTACCCGAAAAAAACATACATAAATTGCAAGTTAATATAAAAAGCATGTAATAAAAGACCAGCTTCTCGCAGGAGCGTAAGCTACGATAACAATCGCGCTCTAAGATTTTGTTATGTTTAAACTGGCAAGCTAAAATACTTTGTGGCTTTATAAACAGGAACATGCTTAGTTTTAAAGATTTTACTGACATATCTTTATCTTTATATATATAATTCTTCTGTGCGTGTGTATGTCACTGAACTCCTCCTCAGCGGCTGGACCGATCTTGATGATTTTTTTTGTGTGTGTTCAAGTGGATTCGACAATGGTTTAGATTCACAAAAAAAAAAATTGTACAGGACAACGTCTGTCGGGGCCACTAGTATATATATATATATATATTCTTGTGTGCGTGTGTATGTCACTGAACTCCTCCTAGACGGCTGGACCGATCTTGATGAAATTTTTTGTGTGAGTTCAAGGGGATTCGAGGATGGTTTAGATTCACAAAAAAATATTTTGTACAGGACAACGTCTGTCGGTGCCACTAGTAATATTATATAATAATAATATCAACCGTCAGGCATACAGAATGAAGTTTCCTTCATCGGACAATGCAATAATTTAATAAGTTTGATTCAATATCCTGATAAGGATAATCAGTATAACACATCCAAGGAAGGCATTAGGCACGCAAATTACCAACATCACTTGTGTGGTTTTTAGTCTCTTACTCACTCTAAAGTGGTTGCCATAAATTGAGTAGTGTAAATTAATAAAAAAAGCCGAAACTAAAAAAATAAATTATAGTTTAAAAAACTAAAAAAACACGCTTTTAATAGCATACCTAACTAAATATTTGAAAAAAAATATTAATACAAGGATTAAGAAAAAAATGATATTATTTATTGTAAAAAAGTGTGGTGCTTTGTACTTAAAGTTTTATACTAACTTAACGTTTAGAAATAGATACGGATGAAATATTTTTAACAATGAATATTGAGCATTTCACTTGCTTGCTTTTTTAGTTTTTAACTATATTTTTTTTTGTACTTTCATTCATCTTGTAAACAATAGAATGTTCTGGGACATTTAACACTAGGTTTAGGTGCTAAAGACGGCCATGCATCACACGAACTAGCTGACTGGGCTCTGTAGTCTGTTCCTGGCCGTCGTCCAATATGCAACGTTCGGTCCTAATTATGTTTGTTTAAACGGTGACTTTGCAATTTGAATAAACGAAAACGACGGCGGAATGATAAACATTGTCTTTAATATATTCATGAACTAAGTGGAAAGTACACTTGAAAATGTTTTGCGATGAATATGGTGATATAGATAAGGTTATGGCCATCAAATTGGCTTAGAATACCGAAACACCATTTTTATAGCGGATAAGAATCGTATGGGATATTTCGTATGAAAATATTGGCCTATTTACTAGCTTTATTCTAATCTTTATATGTATATAGTTTTTCTGTGCGTGTGTATGTGAATCCTAAACGGCTGGACCGGTTGATGATTTTTTTTGTGTGTTCTAGTGGATTCGAGAATGGTTTAGATTTACGATTCGATCGACTACTAATTTTCGTACAGGACAATGTTTGCAGGGTCTTGGTAGTGGTTTAGATTTTGGTCTATTTATGTAGAAAGCGCCTTTAAAGCGTAAAAAATCTGGACAAACTCCAGGACTCTTTACTATTTAAAAACAGAACTAAATGTAAACTGCAATATACATGTAGTGGTAACCTTGAATTAAAAGCTTAAAAAGCAGGATTATTATAGTTTATATTATATAATCGACTTAGGTAAAAAGCCCAATCGAATTAATATAAAACAACAAATTTAAACATATATGTCGTAACATGAGATAAGGTAAACAGACATATTATATGTTAAAGGATAAGGTAAACATAACATGTTATATAAGGTAAACATATTGGTGCGAGTCACAGGGGATCGGATCAAGAAGGCTTACGGATTATTGAACCTCAATGGGGTATTTGATATGGAGATAATTAAGGCCACCATACGCTTGATAAATCTCACAAATAATCCTTAACAATATAGCCTCTATGTTTTCCTTTTGAGGGGAGTTTCGATCGGCTTTGATCGTCACAGTGTTAACATTCTTTTTACAATCTTAATCTTAACTCGATTGGCTATGAATTCACATAATAAATGTACATTAAAGATATTTTGAAGGCCAAATTTATAATTATTTAGACCTTCTTTTCTGATACTCCTTTTAATACCAATAAATTGTCTTGCAAAATTAGTCATAAATTATGAGAATCTTGTAAACGTTGGCTTGCTAAAATTAACTCAGAAATATAAACTTTACGGTACGGGCAAGTACTTAAGTCCTTTTTTTTCTTTTACGCCGGGAAATGCTCTGAGGCATCCCACTGGGAAGTGGGTCTCCCCAGGCGGGTATGTGAGCCTCGCTGGGGCCGAAAGGTGGTAAGGTGGACGCAGCTCTTCCCACTACAACCCCGCGAGTGCCACCAATGCCACCTTTGGTGAGGTGCCCCGGATCTATTGAGCAAACAGGGCACCTCGACGGCTAGTCAGTACCTCAAAAGACCGACGCCACCTCCACAGAGGGGTTCTCCCGCACCACAGAAGAACCACTCCCAACGTCGGAACAGTGCAATGGGGTGAGGTTCCCATCCTCGCCCCTTGTTCCCGTGCTATTTTGTCCTCTCTTCTTATAAGAGGCTACAGAGCCCCACCGCCACGACAAGGTTGGAACCATGGTGGGGAAGTACATAAGTCCTACAACTGTGCTGAATGGTAAATGGATAGGTTTTTAGCTGCAGAAACTGACGAAAACCGATGTCTGCCCATAATGATAAGCTTATAAGAACCAGTACATTAAAAATATATCTCTGTATTACGATATGAATTCCATTCCTATTTCATTACATTGTATCCGACATATTTACTATTACGCCTGCATTTTATACTACAAATTCTTATACAATAGCTGTATATTGAATTCTTATCGTCGCTCGTATCATTATGGCTGTAGGAGGCACGCCGCCCTGTTCAGGATATTGCACTGCATACGCCAGCGATTCCTATCAGCACTAATATTATGTTTATCACTAAGGTTGCTTAGACCGTTTCTACTATTCTCGTTTCATCTATTACAATATGAAATTGATGTGAGAATAACATACTTAGGTAATTGGGTCAATATTTTAGGAATAACATGTTAAGTAGGTATGAAAGAAAATGACTATGATAATAAAAAATATTTTAAATGAGTTCTGATATTTATGACTTAAGAATCTAAAAAGAAAGAAAGAACAGAATTACGAATCCTTTTTTACCACAGCGATGCCACACCAAGTCTTAACAGATAAAGATTATTTTCATTCAAGTATATTCTTAGCCTCGAATAGAATTTTCAGATAAAATTTACAGCTACAGGCCCCGAAATCCCTTGTAACCCTCACTCATAAATCTAAGCTATCTTGCTCTGAATATTGCCAGCGAAATTGATAATAGTCACTAGGAGATTTTAGCGAACGCAATGAAAAAGGATCTAAATCTACGAAATACATATAGTCAGGGTTTTAGAGTGAGGTGAACCGTTATAGATCATATTAAAACTCTTTTACTTTATATAAGTTTAGTCGTTAGGTATTTTAGTGGTTATATATAATAAAAAACAGGGATAACGGAGTAGTTAGTCTAATGGTAATGTCCTAAGTTGTAATGCGTTTGAATTATTAGATTTTATATCCTGGCAAAAACTGAGTGACTAGCTGTTGCTCACAGCTTCATTAGATTTGCAGCCGTATTTGCATTACTGTGAAGTTAAGGTACATCTATCGAACTCGAACCTATACTCCTCATTTGAAGCACAGTATACGTATGCCACCAGTATGAAAACTACCAAAAATGTTCGAAACGGCACACTCACACAAACATGCAAATCGACGCGCCCGCGGCTCTTACTACTGATAGAACTGCGAAATGCACTTATGGTGTCATAGATTAGGTATTTAAAGGGCCGGCAACACAACTATAGCCTAGCCTAGTCTATGGATGTCGATCACTTAACCCCAGGTGAACCGTCTGCCTGTTTGCCCCCTCTTCTATACAAACATCTTTGACAAGTCAAATACACCGTTCAGTTCTTTAGGCACATACACTGAAACATACCTTGAATTTGAATTAGGACATAGGGTCGAAATGAAGTGGTAACGTGAAACATCTATTAACATGTTCAAATAGCAGTAAGATATTCACCGTTAGACAAATTTGGTATTATAATGCTATGTAAGGCTACGTCGAGGTTTGGCCTCGGAGGTACTGTTAGTTGTTAGCACCTCTGCCTAGATGGGATATGACTTAGGGACCTCCAAGAAAAGAATATACTCATATTCGAAAGGCTTTTTTTACGCCAGAAAGTGCTCTGAGGCATCCCGCGGGGTAGTAGGTTTTACGGTTTTTAGGCGGATACCCGCCTGGGTATGTGAGACTCGCTGCGCCCGAAAGGTGGTAAGGTGGACGCAGCCCTACCCACTAAAACTCGGCGAGTGTCACTAATGCCGCCATTGTCAAGGTGGCCCGGATCTGTTGAGCAAACATGGCACCTTGATGGTTAGTCAGTCCCTCAAGGGACCGACCACCTCCACAGAGGGGTCGTCCCACACCACAGAACAACCCCTCCCAACGTCGAGACAGTGCAATGGGGTGAGGTTCCCATTCTCACCCCTAGTCCCCCCTGCTCTTTTACTCCCCTCTTCTTATAACAGGGATACAAAGAGCAGCTCCCTCGGATCAATTTGCTTCGCCCAAGGGGCTGGAATCACCTTAGGCTACTGAGCCCCACCGCCACGACAAGGCTTAAACCATTTGAAAGGCTGGCCACGCACGTGCTAATCCTCCGGTGTAGGTATCTATGGATGTCGGCAATCACTTATCACACAAATCGACAGTCCGTTTACCCCCTCTTCTATAGAAATAAAACAACAAACTTCTAGTAGCCTGGCATAGCTGGCTGGTGGTAGTTATTGATGAACATGATAAAGGATCTGGATCACGATTTTCATTGATATCGTTCATTTGATTAAGGCTATTGCGATGGAAGTGGATTGATGTAGACGGGTGATAGAGCAGTTGTAAGCGTAGGTTCCGAGACAAATAGGTGAAATAAATCTCACTTCAGTGATAGAGCGACCAAGCCCTTGTGCTGGATATCTTCGTAATTTCACCCCCAGATGTCAGAGTTTAAGTACTTGGCCATTAAAGTCAAACTTAGCTGAAGATAACATTTTAAATTTATGCGAAAGTTAAATGCATTGTAACTCTTTTTTGTTTGATAGAAATTTCAGAACAGTATAGAATGGAGATGATAATGATAATATGTTGGCACAACTCACACACGGCCGTCTGATCCCAAACTAGGCAGAGCCTGATCTTATTGTAACTCATCTAATACTCATCTATTTCTAAATACATAAATATTGTAGAAAAAAATCCAGACACAGAAGATATGTTCATTCTCATCACAAAAACATCTGTCCTGGGTAGGGACCGAACCCACAACCTTCTGGTTTAGCAGTCAGGGTCACTAACCACTAGACCAGCAGGCCAGATAAAGACGAAAAACTTGGGGGTAATAAGCAATGCGAGATATAAATATCAACTAGTCGTCAAAGTAGTCCTTGTTGTAATTTATGAAGAGAAAAAAAGAGATGCCAGTCTTTGCTTTTTCAGAAATAAAAAACTGTTTGTTGGAATACATAGGTATTGAAGTGTAATTGTCCTTCTAGTTCTTTTACTAATGTATGATTATTCTTATTATATATAGCTATATAAGCTTCTTAGGTATAGGAGGCATTTTAGTTTTACATTGCCTTAATCATGCAAGTCAAGCAATTTGTACGCAAGATTCGCTAAAGGCGACGATTGCGTCACTATTACGGTACTGTCCCACGGAGACAGTGACACGGGGAGAATCTCCCCGTGATCATGGCGATTGAAACATTGCCGAAATATCGGGACTTCAATAAAACTGTAAACACGGTAATATTTATTTTAAAACGATTGCGAAGTCACTGTAGCTAACTTTAGGCCAAGTTTACTTGCGCAAACTGTAAATCTAAACAAACGTCGTGGGATCTAACTTAAATCTTTACAAAAATAATACTAACAATCATAACACTGCATATTTCTGCTACAGAAATTATTTAACCATGTTTTACTCTAAAATCTAAAGCAAGTATATAAAGCGCATTTTCCGTCTATTTCGTTAAGCCGGAAAACTAATCAATTAATAACCACGTAATCTATACAGATAAATAAAATTTGAGTGTCTGTTTGTAATATTAAAATAACCGCTTTTTATTAAATGCATAATATGAATACAAGGTACATAATATACCAAAATATATATTTTTTACAATTTGTCTGCCTGTCGGTCTGTTTGTTCCGACTAATCTAAAACGGCAGGGCCTATTTTTACGGGACTTTCACTAGAAGATAGCTAATGTTGTAAGGAGTAACTTAGGGTACAAAGATAATCACCATCACTCTGGATACGGCTGTAAATCTAAGTTAACGCAGGCGAAGCTGCGGGCAACAGCTAGTATAACATAATCTTGGTATTTGTTTGTTGAGTACCTAACTATGTTACATCTAAACAGTGAAGCATATTGCGCTATATGAGCGTATAATTCTCAGAAGCTGTACTACTCCCTGGGGCTAACCTCTTTGTAACCCGGTCTGTTCCCTTTGGTGTACATGTTCTCATATATAATATTACATAATGTAGGTACAACTATGATTTCAGATTGCCTAATCTGTATCAAGTAAATATAATGTACTGTGTATGAATACAATTTTGAGCACTGTATACGGCGGAATTACACAGATACTCGTCTGCGATAAATATATTACTGTATTATTTCTATCTCTTTATATTTCAAGGTATATGAGCGAATAAATGGGTTTAAATATTATATTAATTTACATGAAAAATTACTTTAAATCGTTGAAGCCAATTAAAAAATGAAATATTGGTAATAGTCGTATGAAAAAATACAACAGAAATAGTAAAACATTACCCTCTTTTCACATTATTTATTAAAAAAGTTTACGTAACTTATGGAAACAATTATTTATTAAATCCGACCATACTAATTAAAACAAGTAAAAGTATTAATTAATACGGTTAGATTTGATTAATCAGACATGTGATGTCAACCAAAGACAAAATTATCGAAGTATGTATACTTCGTTGAAACGCTAATGTGAGAAAACATTCTCAGAAGTTAGGTTGTCCAATAAATAGTACCAAATATGAAGTGTATTGTTTGTATGTATATATCATTCAGAATTTCGCGTTAATTTCAATTTGCCCTCTCAATTTTTTTAATCACATCAAAGCTTTTTCGTAAAAAATACAAAATCGCGGAAAGCAGTCCAGAGGAATCCATTTACGGGTCCACAAGCCGATAGCAAAAAGCATTCCATTAAAAACTTCTGTCCGTATAAACATTGACAAAATAAACACGACCAGAATTGGTCTACTTTGAAACATTTTCGGAGGATTTCTTCAAAATACACACCTAATTGGAGTTTTAGTCAAACCAGTGTCGCGATGGCGGCCGCAATATGAAAATGAGTTTAAAAGTACCTTCGGCCCGGAGCAAACAAACTTTGATGAGATTCTACTTGATTTAGATTCATAGCTCTTCCGATTGGTTGAACGAATTTGCTACAGTTTTGTTTAACGTCATTTGTTAATTAATTAAATAAGTTTTGGGGCTACCGACTTGAAATTTAAGTAAATACATGAAACGGGTAAACTGTATTAATTGGATCTTTAGAGTAATGTACAATCCTTATTATGTATTTCGACGTAGATAATCAATGATCAATATACTGCGTGGATCTATTTATACTCTTAAGATAATTATTTGCATACTACAAGATATGTGAAGTTAGAATGTACTACCTATATGACTGTCCCCGATCATAAACATGGAAGATAAAATTAAGGATTACCGTCTCTATTCGAAAAAGTGTCCGTTAAAAGCGTTAAATAAAGGTGGCGCCACAGTAGCAAGAGTGTATATTTTACACACTTTCATATACATACATATTTAATTCGTCTAAAACTGCTACTTCATACCATACTCGTTTCATACACCAGCGCCATTGGAGACGGTTATTGAACTGTTGCTTACAGCTAAAAAAGGACACTATTAAAAAAAACAACCAGTCACAGGGACAGCCGATAAAAGTGAAAACTAAACAATTAAATTCAAATACCTATAATACAGGCTGTAAAAGATTATGACAGCCTATACAATTGAAACGGCGCACAAAATGGCTGCATGACAAAATTTAGAAGCAACACAATTTGCAAAATAAATATTGCATAATCTCTGCATAATCTTATATAAATAAATCAAACGTCAAACTGCGTCTCCAGCGGATCGCGTGCGGTGTCGCGAGTCCACGTCATATAAACGTCAAACTGCGTCTCCAGCGTTTCGTGTGCGGTGTCGCGAGTTCAGAGATTTTATCTCGTCTTAAAATATGCGTACCTCGCTAAAAGAAGTTTACACTTCAAAAATTCTCTTATGAGATAGTCCTCCTTACTTAATGATCACGGCCATACAGTATAAATCAATCCATAAATTATCCAACAAAATTATTAGCGCTGGGTATTTTCAAAAAAAAAAGATGAACATACAAATCACAATCTATCTACGTAAGTTCTCAACAATTTAATTTATATTTATATTGTCTCTTGAGCAAAGTCACTTGGCGGATAGTCATTTTTACGCTTAAGTTTATTTATACTCTAATGATGTAGACTGTGTATTTCAAAGTATCTAACTTACTCAAGAAAGTTTTTGAGTTCTTTAGTTTTCTCGATTTCATTATTGACACATTTTTATTCGCAGCTGCAAAAGTTGTTCAAAGCTCTTCCACTCGTAAGTATAACCAAAAAAAAAAAACTATTCGTTTTTTTAATCTAAAAATTTTGAGAAAATATTTTATTTGTATAATATTGAATTGTTGTTGATCCTTCAGTATCAATTTAATCTCATGTGTTATGAGGGTAAAAATCACGTTACATATACGTGTAATATGTAAACTTGTAGCTAATAAAACTAAGAGTGTTAAAAATAAAATCTTTGTTGTAGGAGGTAGTGTCCTTCTCCTTTACAGCTGAATTGGGTCGGCAACCAGGGTGGTACCTCTCGCTCACATAACACCGGCGTCAAGTGACGCGTTTCGAGCAATTTGTGAGTTTCCGGTGGCCCATTGGGGGGAAAGGAGGGCAAAGCATTTGCATAATTTCTGGTTGTGCGGATGTGTATGGGTGTCGATAGTAGCCAAAAGACTTCGACTGCTCGTTTACCCTCCTATGCTATAAAAAAAACCTATTTTTTATAATTGAACTCCATTTAACATAAGAAGACTTGTAATGAAATTTTTGACTTCCTTAGTTAACCGATAAACCAAGATATATTGAAGAATAAAAATATACTCGATCTTAAAGCACATTCATTAACTTTATGTTTTTTCATAAAGATAAAACCTTCCAATTCGTCTGGCTTGTTTTATGTATTATTTGTTCAGCGTGCTGAGCGTACCGTGAAAGTTTCAAAAGGCGGTACAAAAGATATTTACAAGGAACATAATGACGTAAGCTTTTCGTCTACCTAATGTTAAAAATGTATTTACTTGCTGTCTTTGTCTCGTTTACTATATCCCACAAAAAACAGTTTCACTGTAAAATGTCGCGCCAAGTACACGTCTAACTATATACACGTATAGCAAAAATAAAAAAATAAACTAATCTTTACAAAAAATATGAAATAAAAAAACCAAGTACACAAAACCTCTCGGATTAAAAGAAACACTCATTAAAAACTGTGAAAATTGAAAAAACAATTGGTGTAGTATATTTACAAAAAAAAGAAAAATTTGCAATCTACAAAAAAATATAAATTAAAAAAAAGTAATCATTGTGATTTTCAATAATTGCAAAATTTTTGTGGCAAATTTTACAATTGAAAACAATTTTTTAAACGTACTTGGCGCGCGTCAATGAGTACCCCAAATTTTTTCATGGCTAATCTAGAGCTAGGGTAATATAATTCTGTGATCTACAGCCAAGAAATTGGTATGGAAAAGGAGTATAAAAACAACAATTGTTGCAACCCTTCTTTCCACTCTTTTTATTTGTATATCTGCATTTTTGAATATAGATATACAAATGCAGAGAGTGGGCAGGTACTGGTTCCTGAGCAGCTACTGGGTACTTTACCTTAGATAATGTTTATTAAATTGTTTTTGAAAATTATAACATTAATGAATGCTTGAGGAACACAATTTTCTCGAACTGATAGTTGACATTAATAATTTATCTTAGTGATATTGTGAAGCCATTTACAATACATCGAAAATGACGCGCGCCAAGTACGTTTAAAAAATTGTTTTCAACTGTAAAATTTGCCACAAAAATTTTGCAATTATTGAAAATCACAATGATTACTGTTTTTTAATTTATATTTTTTTGTAGATTGCAAATTTTTCTTTTTTTTGTAAATATACTACACCAATTGTTTTTTCAATTTTCACAGTTTTTAATGAGTGTTTCTTTTAATCCGAGAGGTTTTGTGTACTTGTTTTTTTTATTTCATATTTTTTGTAAAGATTAGTTTATTTTTTTATTTTTGCTATACGTGTATATAGTTAGACGTGTACTTGGCGCGACATTTTACAGTAAAACTGTTTTTTGTGGGATATCTCTTTTTTTTGTAAAGCATATATTAATTAACATAATTACATTTCAAATATTTTAATATTTTAAATATTTATACTTCTTGAGTAATTCATTTCAAATACTTTAAAATTTTAAACTTAAACTTCTTAAGTAATTCGTCAAAATTTTTGTTCTTAAATTTTCTCAAATAATTTAATAATAAAAGTGGTTAGTACTATTACAATACTTTTACTTTAAATGACGCTTGTGACTGACCAGTGACCAATGCAACATCGTCATATTTTTTTAAATGTTATTTTGATTTTCAAAATTAACATAGAGCATGCGCTCCTGTTATTCCTCCTGTTTAAATATTTAGAGTGTAAAAGGGAAAGTTAGATACCAGATGGCGCAACATGCAACTTGACCGGCTGTTCAAATCAATAATTAAATTAAAGTAAATTATTATATTTGCTTATTAGTAAATCATGTAATAATAAGCTCAAATATGTAATTAAAAAATTTAATATTTTTTGTTCTTGTCCAATATATGATTCATTATTATTTACCCTGAATTTATTAAGTTATAGTTGCATACTGCCATGCCTTCAGAATAAAAAAAAAAATTCAAAACTTTAGATGTATTAAATTCGAAGAAAGTCATAAATTTACTTGATACCGATGTACTTATTATTATGTTTATTGTCCTTTAAGGCCTTTAAATATTCTCCTTTCCAGAAGCTAAAAAAATGTAAAACAGTAAGGAAATAACTTCAAATGAAAATAATTAAAATTAAGAAATACTACACACATAATGTCTCGCAATTTTTGTTTACAACCAGCTCTTTTCCGCTTAAAGTTTTTTTTATTGCACTGTCTGTTACAATGGAAAAAAAATATATATTGACAATAATAAAAGTATGACAAGTCAGAAATTTGAAGTAAAATTACTTACATAATATCATAATCCATACTGAAATTAACTTGTCTGTCTCTATTTGATTATTGGAACAAATATAAGTCATCAACATATAATGCTATTACAATTTTTAGATCATTATTCATTTTTGTAAAAACACATGGCTCTATACGACTCCTTTTGAAACCTAACTCACATAAACATTGCTCCACTCTCTAATACCATGATCTAGATGACTGCTTTAAACCATAAATTACTTTGTTTAACAATCTTATTCTTATTTAAATCACAATTAATAACTAGTTGAACCTTATAAATGTCCTTTTTAAGAAAACCATTTAAGAATGCTGTTTTAACATCTAAATGAGTGACATCTAAATTTAACTTTCGTTTTTAATTATTTTTTATTTTATTATTTTTTATTTATTTTAATTATTGTTCGCACTATCTGTTCAAGATAGTGCGAACAATAATTTCAAAGTAGAAAGTCTGACATCTGGTGAGAAAGTCTATTCATAATCAATACCAGGCCTCTGTGTAACCTTGTGCCCTTAGCCACTAAACATGCTCTGTAACATAATTATCACTATTTAATTTCCTTTTATATATCCACTTGCACAGTACTAAAGTTTAATGAAAAGGTAATTCACTCACAGGAACCCATACATCATTTTCTTCAAAAGCTTGCATGCAGCTTTTCCTCTATTGTCTCAATCCACTTGTCTCTTTCTGGGCTCTCCAAAGCTTCATGGACACAGACTGCATCATTAGTAACATTTGGACTCAACGTTGTACATAGATTTGGAAATCTATAACGCTCTGGCAGCTTTTTTATTCACTTAATTTGGGTCCCCCTTTACTAAAAGTAAATGGTACTGGTTCCTCATTTTCTACTTCAGATTGCTGTCTGTGTATGATATTCCCGTAACTGCTCCATCTTTCATTTTATTCTGGTCATTTATATTCAAATGGCCAATCTCCTATGACACTCTTCACTAATTACTGTTGAAGTAGGAGTAAAAAAACATTGTATATGTTCCATGACCAACTTATAAACACCATCTTCTTGGTTTGCTACAGCCACCAAACTGTTTTTTCTATTGTAAACATAACATCATTTCTCCTTTAACCCCACATTGTTTCCATTCTTGATAAGTTGACTAATATTATACTAATATAGAGTATAGCAAAAATTTAATACCAATTTAATTGGTAGGAGATGAAGTCAAGAAACAAACTCCAGCGGCATTTATTATGCGGTTATGTCTAATTTTTAGAGTTTTGACCGAATAAAATCGGTAGAAACTAAATAAAAAATACATTAAAATCACATTAAAGCACCACAATTACATAGATAGAGATAGTACATCTCACTTTGTTAAATAATTATTTCTCGAAAAATAATTAGACTGTATTGTCATTTTTTTTCCAATTGGCATTTTCTGTTGGAACCGGCTAAGACCTGAGGCCATGCTGCCATATCTGTTGTGTTAACAAAAATATCTTGTGTCTGCTTTGGAGAAACGGCGGAAAATGCCAAAAAGCGCGGCTCTGCCCCTCTAGCACCCATCAATCAACTATCACTTCCCATTCTATTCACCCAGAACAGTTCACCATAATATTCGCCAACGAATCACATTATATATTACACAGATTAAGTTTTAAAAACAAACACTACAGAAAACCATCAGAACAGTCCTACAATAGAAAACCACTCCAGAAAAGTTCTCCACAATATTCGCCAACCAATCACAATATATACAGTTTTTAAAACAAACACTAGTAAATCACTCAGAATGAACAAAACACAAAATAACAATTAATTAACGGGAAACTGGGAAGAAACGAAGAAGATTGAGCTCTTAAAAGAAACGAATATATAAAACAAAAGACGTTTATCAAATAAAAAATACGACAGAAAAAATATATTATACGAAAGACGTTTATCAAATATAAAATATGACAGAAATAATAAATAAAAATAAGCTATAGAGAATACAAGAAAAAAAACGAAATACTTAATTTTTAATACAACACCGTATATTGATAACGATAGGCAGCATGGCCTCTAGCCTTTGCCTGTTCCGATACGATAAAACTAAAAAACAAGTAACCAACTTCGATGTCAAAACTCAAAATTCTCACTGTAACGCAACGAATTAGAAAAGGTATGGAATACGAACTGCGCTAAAAAACGGTTCCTCGCAAACTACAATCAAGTGGGCGGGGCCAAAAAAGTACAATCAATTTGTCTCTCAGTCTGCTGCGCGTTCTGTGACAGTCTAGACGACCGTTGCGTTGACGAAAAATCGTTTCCCAGAGACAAAAATGACCTCCTATGTTGTAAAATGGTGTAAGAGACGAAAAGAATGAAGTAAATAGCAAACTGGGATAACTTATCCCAGGTAAGTTAATAATTTCGTATTTTATTCACGCTTAAATAACCTCCATATAAATTTTTGTGGTCAGTATTATGCAATCAGCAGGCAGCCGATTTTATATACTGAAGTGTTATATTAAATTTTACATTGAGTACCGAGTTTTTATATTTATATTTTTATTCCTTATTTATGTTTTTATCAATTATTTACTTTTAGTTTCCCCATAAACGAGATTCGGCGTTTACAATGGATTGCAGCAGTCCGCTTAGAAAGAAGAAAAGATGACTGGTTACCGACTAACGCCAGTAGAGTGTCTTCTATATATTTTGGAGGTTCTTCTCAGTACTCATGGAACATTTAATTGACGTTCAAAAATATACTTTAATGGTTCTATTTTGAAAAAAAAATATGTTAATTTCTTACTAAAGGGAAATACAACTATTTTGACTTATGATTTTTATTTTATGCCCCATTCCCATTTTTCAAACATTATTGACATTTTAATAATAAAAAACAAGGTTACAACAGACTTTCAACTACTCTAAGGCTTAAAAAATATACGAAATATCGACAGATTCTGTATAGTTAGTAAATAATGACTTACTCTCAATTTGATAATAATTATTGGTTAAAAACAGTCATTTTATTACTCGTCATATTCAGACAAAATTAATTCATATTTTTTCCACATTAATTCATATAATCAATTACTTTATAATAAAATTTATAAATGTCAGACTAATGCATAATATCATCCTTCCACATCTCAACTGACATTGTCATTGTACATGTCGCGTAATAGTCCATCACGTTTGCACTCACTTTCTTTGATATTTCAGTTTCATTCTATCACTATCCTCCTAAATTAGATTGCGCCTTATATGGATAGGTGGACGAATTCATGTGCACATATTAAATTTAACAAAGTATTTTGTATTGCGCGTGTGCAAATCGTGTTAGTATTATCAGTTTAGTAGTGTGAGTTTGGAACCATATTTTTCCGAGCTTTGTAAGAGAGTTATGTTTCCATACCTTTACTAATTCGTTGCTGTAACGTCATATAAAATATTTTCTCTGAACCTCTTAAATCGCAAAACGGCGCAAGCAATAATTTTCATGTTTGAAATGTATTAAATAATTGCTGAGACCCAATAATTTTTTGTAATATGTGTAAAATTCGTAAAAAGAAACTTATTAAAAATAGTGTGAAGTCTTAGTGTTTTGGCAATAATAACAAAATAAAGCCCCAAATTTTTTTTTTGTTTTGGAGGTTATGTTTACATATGTCTCGAGAATATATACACAGTGCCTCACGCCAAACTACTTGGATGTGTTCTTGGCGCTAGACACTAACGTGTCTCCTGATTCTTTATATATTTATTTAGTTAAACAGAAACAGCAATGAACACAAAAAAATTATTAACATGTCATTTACGCTATCAACATTTACTTACTAAGGTATGTTTTAATACAAATATGTATAAAAAAATATATGTAAAATACGTAATACTTTACAAAATATGTTAGTTGAAAAAGGCAACCCCGCGGAGGACCAACCTAGATCGATTCGAGCAACGGATCTTAGATGAATTCTTATAGTACCTACTATTTCTTAAGCTCGGTTTGTATAGGCCCAGGTACTAACCACCCAGTAGACAGCAACTGTAGATTATTTTTTTTTCCTTTATCGCCGGGAAATGCTCTGAAGTATCCCCAGGCTGGTTATGTGGGACTCGCTGTGCCCGAAAAGTGGTTAGGTGGACGCCGCTCTACCCATAAAACCCGGCGAGTGCCATGAATGACTAACAGTGACCAAAATCGGTAGATCCCCCGATAAATCTGGAACTTTTGCAACACTGCATTGTCTAATTGCGTTCTTATGAAGTGAGTGACGACCCAGTAGCTGTCTTTCTGAGAGTGGTGGAAGGTCAGTGGTCAGTAGAAACAAAAAAAATTGAAGTAACTGTCCGACAGCAACTGATTGGTCAGGACTGACTCTTTTTTTTTTGGTCTGCAGCGGAAATTTGCAGCCCAAACCATAGCTAGGACCGGGGTTGGGTTTTAAACCTAGCCGTGTGTGGTGTTCGCACTTGGGCAGTGTCGTTACCCACTAAAACCGCTGCAAGCGCCCTCCGCCGCCTTTTGAGGGTCCCGGATCTTGCAGGCAACACAGGACTCTCGGCGACAGGCTGACCTTGGTGAGAGGCTGGACTCCTCCTCGAAAGGGGGGACTGCTCGGCCGTTCGTTTTCACGATACTTTTAGCAGTCCCCGACGACGTCGTGCCTATCTGGACCCAGGTTAACCCCTGCCTCGGCCCGACACGAGCACACTGGCGTTACTGGAGGCGCATTAAGTAGCGCTTCCTACGCACCCCTCCCTATTCGGCGCCTGCGGTGGGAGGCCTCGTCTCCGATAACTGACGTCAGATCCTGACGCAGCGCCGCCCATCTCGGGCACACCTCTAGAGTGTGCTGGGCCGAGTCCACCGCCGCGCCACAATCGTGACATACAGTTGCCGGCTCCCTTTGGGCCATCCGGCACAGGTACTCACCGAAGCAGCCATGCCCGGTGAGCACCTGTGTCAGACGGAAGGTGAGGGGTTTGCGTTTACGACGCATCCACCGCTCTAGGACCGGACGCAGGGCAACCGTTAGGCGTTTGCCATACGGCTCCCACGCCAGGTCCTCTCCCCACCTCAGCATTAACGCCTCTGTAGCTGTCAGTCTACTGTTTGATCTACTGATACCAAATGTCTTTCACTGCTACCAGCTACTGGGCCAGTGGACACCAGGCTATAGGTCCTATACGGGTCCTATTGTGCAATTAAGTAGAGTCAACACGCAAATTGTAGTCCAATATTAACTTTTAGGATAGGAGTGATCTTATTTAATTCATAATAAGTGTAGTAAGTAATAGCAAATATTTGATTATTTGTTTGCTTGCGTTGAATAGGCTCCAAAACTACTGGGCTAATTTGAAAATTGTGAGTTTCACAATTTTCAAATGGAACTTACTCGTATTATAATTATAATAATAAAGAAATGCTTACATAAAACAGAAATAATAATTATTTTTGTTTTAAGCATTTCATTTTTTTTTTTTCAAATAGGCCACCTTCAAATCGCCATAGGAATGCATATCAAAATAAAAGACGATATTTAGAACTAAGGTGTGAATTGTGAAAATAAACATGTACACGATGCTGTGACTAAGCATTATTAAGAAAAGAAAGAAAGAAAAATATTTTATTGTTCACAACAAAAATCTAAACATAATCACAATGTAGTTTCACAAAGATATTAATATTGCTAACAATATGGGTAGCCACTCAGCATAAAAAGCATAGCTGGTGACACGCTGATTTTCAGTGACTCGATAAATATAATATATAATAAGAATGAAGATTTCGAAATTCTTTCTTAGATTTTATGAAGATCAGTACGGTAATGAAACACAATAGAATAAAACCATTTACTATAGCGTGATGAAATTTTGTTCGCTAAATAGTGCCTTTGTCGGAGATGGGTCGGTGTGACCGTGTGTCTCCATAAAAGCTTTATGTCCCGTGAAGCTGACAGGCTGCATTCCAACTAGCGCGTGCGAATGGAGAGGAAAAACGCGTTTTTGGTTCACACATTTTTCGGACGACGGATCTAGCTCGACGAAAATATTGGAATTTTTATACCTTTTCCATTAGATTTGGTCTGTCATTATGTATGCTGTCACTAGCAAATAAATAGTCAACACGGGTGTGGTAGCAAAAGTAACTGTGGTTTAGACTAGTGGCGAACCTGTTAGTTAGTTTTTGTTCAACATGATTTTTTTATAGCTTTACGACACCACGAACTCTTTGGTCCGTGCCTTTTTTGATTAATTTTGTTACCAGTTTATTAGATATCATTACTGTACTTTTTCAACATGACATTTATAAATATGCTCTTTTTTATGTGATATATTTTAGCATCATGACTAATTAACCGTTAAATCCATAAATCAATTCAAAAGATAATAAAATATAGTATATCAAATTTTCAGTTAAAACATTATATATAAAACTTTATCGCATTACATAGTCCATAGAGTGTGTATATAATCTGCGACGAACGAGAGTACGTAGGAGGCGCTACTTAATGCGCCCCCAGTAACGCCCCTGTGCTTGTGTCAGGCTGAGGATGTAAACCTGAGCCTAATATGGCACGACCGCGGACTGTTTTGTAGCTGCAGGGCAGTCCTCCCCTTGCGAGGAGTAGTCTGGCCTTCACCGGGGCCTGCCTGTCGCTGAAGTGATCCTGTTGCCTGTAGGTCCGGGACCCTCAAAAAGCGGCTGGAGGCGCTCGCAGTGTCTTTAGTTTACAGGTAGGGCACTCCCAGGTGCGAGTCTCACATAGGGTCAGGATCTACCCGAGATCTTGGCTGCATGTGTAAAATGAATTTCCCTGTAATAACAAAGAAAGCATGTATTTATAATAAGAATTATTTATATGAGAATAAATTTCAATTGATTGTCTTGTACTACAACCCTAAAATAAGTTCCTAGAAAATCATTCAAGGAATTAGTACTAAATATTTTATTACTTTTTCATCCATGTTTTGCCCCCCAACTTTTCCACTCATTGGTCCATCCCGCCTAGGAGATTAAGGTTATTTTTGTAAAATAAAATAATCCGGCATCGTTCATGTGAAGATTATTAGATAGAATCGGATGAACTGGCGACAAACCGCGTTCGTTTTGCAATCGGTTCGCTGCGTTCTCTCCAATCTTCACTTGAATTGGCTTAAACGTGACCGAGTCAGTCTACGGAGTTATGAAATCCAGACTATTCCGTATAACAAAAGGAGATCTGACCGAAATATGTTTTTGAAATACTAAATTGATTTGTGATTTTATCTTGGGTTGGTAGGTTATATATATGATATAATTATATTTGTTATTTATCTATTTATAATTAACTAGCTATTGCCTGCAGCTTCGCCCGCGTTACTCAACTCCCTATAAGTCACAGCGTGATGTTATATAGCCTTATAGCCTTCCTCGATAAATGGGCTATCTAACACTCAAAGAATTTTTCAAATCGGACCAGTAGTTCCTGAGATTAGCGCGTTCAAACAAACAAATAAACTCTTCAGCTTTATAATATTAGTATAGATTATATAATCTTTTAAACTTCTGCGGTGCGGTTCTGGCCTTTCGAATATGAGTATGTTCATTTCCTTTAGCGTATGTGATGAGTGCAAAATGTAAGTATAAAAAATAAACTTTCTGCAATGATTCTTAGCAAACTACATTAAATTTAAGATATTTGAAATTTTCATTATCTACAATTATAAAATCATAAAAACCAGTCCAGGGTCTCTCAAGTTCTCTAAATATCGGATTTTGTAAGACTATATATAATCTGACTTGTATTTTGCCTAATGTGTGTTAGAGAACTTTGTGTTCGCTAAATCTTCCCAAGCTTCACGGACTGCTAGCATAATAGTATTAGTAAATTAATTTCTAAAGTTACGTAACATTACCCAAGTTATAAATAAGTCTAAAATCTATATTAAGTACGGTATTAAGACACTTTTTTTTGATAAGTACTATCAAGTTTATAACATTGGTATATAGTATAAGTATACTTAATGTTCCAGCGTGTATACCATTAGTGTACATGGGTCACTTTCTCCCCACCACGGTTCAAGCCTTGTCGTGGCGGTGGCTCAGTAGCCCAAGCACCTTGGCCGAAGCAAATTGAACCGAGGGAGCTGCTCTTTGTACTGTTATAATACAGCCCTGGTTAGTACTGTACAATACTGCCCTGGTTAGTTACATAGAACTAAATAATATCGCTGACCAGCACTTCTCATTTTCTCAGATAATTACACAATCCTAAATAATATCGCTGAGTAACCGTCCTCGTTTCTAAAACGTGTGTTATTCCCTTTTGCACACATATCAGAGTTACCTTGAAGAAGATGATGCAAGGTTTGGACAGATCGGGCTTAGGCTACGTTGTGGGCACAATGTTTCAAAACACAAGTTCTGTATCTTAATCGTAATCTTTGTCAATAAAAGGGAGCATCTCCAAGTGATTGATTTTAATAAATCCTTCTAAATACCCACCCCGTAACAGTGCTCCTCTTATAAGAGGAGATAAAAGAGCAGGGGGACAAGGGGCGAGGATGGGAACCTCGCCCCATTGCACTGTCCCGTCGCTGGGAGAGGTAGTTCTGTGGTGGGGAACAGCCCCTTTGTGGAGGTGTCGTCGATCCCTTGAGTGACTGACTAGCCGTCGAGTCGTCCTGTTTGCTCAATAGATCCGAGGCACCTCACCAAAGGCGGCATTGTTGGCACTCGCCAGGTTTTAGTAGGTAGAGCTGCGCCCACCTTACCATATTTCGGGCGTAGCGAGTCTCACATACCCACCTGGGGAGTCTCGCCCTCACCCGCGGGATGCCTAAGAGTAATTTCCCGGTAGAAAAGAAAAAAAAAAAGAAAAAAATTGGATCCCGTCCTCGAAATTAGGCGAGGAGAGAATTAGGCTATTTTACCTATTGTCTAATGGGCCACTTGCAATTACCTAACTTCACACACCCTCAAAGACATGTAGGTTTCCTCGCGATGTTTTCATCTAGTTGTTATGTTCAGTAAAACTACATTTTTGTGTATAAAGTTATCAATATATACACAAATGTAGTATTATAAAAGTAGTAATATAAAAAAAAATTGACTTCATTTCGGAACCGCATCTTGTTTTCCTGAAGCCTTTAAAAAACGGAATGAAATTTCAGAGAATAAATATAGGCTCAAGTTTTTTTATTTTCAGGATTGAATAAACATTCAAAGGTTTCATCTCAACTTATTAATAATTAATAATAAGGCTTCTATTTGAACAATAATAACATCTAACAATAAACTATTCCTGTAAAGAATACGTGGAGAAAAATGTACTAAGTCTAAGTTGATAGTAGGAAATAGTTCCTATTATTTTTGGTTATGCATCATCAATTTAATTATGATTGTATAGCAGGTCTATCTCAATGAAACTAAAATTGACATCGGTAAGTGAGTTTTTGTTTTATGAGTTTACCAAACATTTTTCTTTCATTCAATAGAGATGTAGATCGAGAGCGCTTTTTCTTTTTTGGTCGGTTTTTATTATTTGTTGTTTCATTTTACAATACGTTATACAGATCAGAATAATGAAAGCATTTCTGACAAAATTTAAAAAATACCTGCCGTTTTTCATTTTATAAAAATTGTTCGCTGAAGAGTAAACAAAAATGTAAGAAATTATACTGACATCTGTTAAGATAAAATACCTTTGATGAATTGTTTTGAGCCAGTGCAAAGGTGAAATATTATATAGGTATACCTTAAGTACAACCTTATCTATTTTTTGGTGCGAGCTGTTGAATTAATTAAAACAAAATGTATGTAAATGTTTCAAATACATAATCAAATTGCATTAGCGGTCGTCTGCCAAAATACAATCAACCGGATAAAATATGCGATTGAATTATTTTATGTTTATGTTTTATATGTATGATGATGAAATGATAGTACTATAAAAGTTATAGTACTATCATTTACCTACCTCTTTTTCAATATTGCTAAAGGCCATGAATTTATTTAGCTATATATAAAGTCGTCAACTGAAAAAAAAAAAAAAAAAAAACCGTAGACCTTAAAATGTGTTGTTCTGAGCATTCTCTTGTACCTGACTGTATTAACTTAGCTGACTAGCTTACCTTGAAGAGAAAACTTTGTGGGAAAATCTGGATGTCTGATAAGATAGAAGAAGAAGAAAAGTCTTTTAACGTAAAGTTAACCAACCTGCATGAAATCCTCATTAAGGAAAACTATGGTCCTCGTCTCTATTAAAGGGATCTGCTGTGATAAATACAAACTATTTTTCAATGGGCTAACTTCAACTGTTGGTGCTTGTGCCGCGCTCACCGCTTTGCACCACCCTTTTCTCCCGTCAAACAATTTTGATGTATTTCTGGAAGCAGGACAAGACAGGCCATGTAATTAGTACTAGCTGGTGGTGACAGCTTCGTCTGCGTTAACTTTTTTAACTGCGATTTACAACCGTATCTGGATTGATGATGATTATTTTTATAACCTATGCCCTAATAGAAGCCATCACTATTTCAACTTTCAGCCAAATTAGTTTATTTGTGGTGGTGTGTGTGGTGGCTTTCGCATTTACAATACATAATATGTAAATTTTAAGTTTGGATGTTTGTTGACAGCAAAATGGCTTATTAACGGCTACGCGGGATGCGTGGTGCCGCGGTAACTGTTTTAACTTCAGTTCATTTTTTTAACTCCCACCAGTGTATGTTATTTATAACATTCATTTATTTATCAAAAAGAGTATAGTAATTATATATATGTGTCAAGGTAGGCAAGAAGTAAATGAGTTGTCTGGCACATCTACAAGTTTTCCTATCTAGTATCTAACATTTGATAAAGCTTTTCAGTTTGAATTGGTTTTTACATAATATAATAAACAGCCAGGTTCATACGCTACGTGTTTCAACGGATATCGGAATTGTAAATCCGCTGGGCATTCGCATGGATAATTAATCATCGACTCTCCATTTGCCCCCTCTTCTTTGAAAAAAATCAAGCATTGTGCTAAAGTGGTTTATCATGACAATGTTCTAAATTGTTTAGTACTTGAAGTTACTTCTTTCAACTAATTGTTTCCAATAGTTTCATTTGCTTGAAAAAGAAAAAAAAATCTTTAAATATATATTTTTTTTTTAAAATAATAACGCTATCTAATATCTACGGAAATATATACGACTGGAGATTAGTGGTTTCAAAAAAGCTCTTCGGCCTTATTATGTTAGTATCGATAATTATTGTCCGTTTACATTTTGTATACATACAAGAAAGATGGACGCGTGATTACGGGTCCAAGCGTACGGAAGGATAACGGAATAAGAAGTGCGTTGCAAATGAATAGTAGGAGAGAGTGAGTTAAATAAATCAATATATAATAATTAATTAGAGTAGCAATAACATGGGCAACGCACGGATTTCTTCCCCAAGGACTTAATTTTATCAGGCATGTGACTGTATGAACGATTTATATTTTCTTCGCAGTGCCGTACTGATCAACTAATTCCATAAATTTTAAAGACAAAAAAGGTGCAGATACATCATGGCAAACTCCTTTATCTAAAATAGTTCGAGAACCAGACTGGTTACACACGTTTACATACAAGTTTTTGTGATCTTCTGACGTGTTCTTTTTTATAGGTAATGTTACCTTACTTATTTTTACGTGTACTAAGAATGCACAATAACATCTGAAGCTATACCACATATTTATCGAAACACGTTTTATAGGAAAATACACAATTAACGTAGAGGTATGCAGTGCTATAATTACATGGGCTATCAATATTTATTGAATGGATATTTGCAGTTAGTCCGTTTGATCGGCAAAGCGTGGAAATCAAGTTTGACAGTGCGTATAAACTGAATCCATCCGATTTTTATGAACGATTTTTAAAGCTACTTCACTTTAATTAGTGATGTATCATTTATGTATCCTTTTTTTTTCTTTGATGCCGGAAAATGCTCTGAGACATCCAGCAGGGGAGTGGATCTCCCCCGGCGGGTACATGGGACTCACTGCGCCCGAAAGGTGTAAGGTGGACGCAGCTCTACCCACTGCCCACTACCCACCACACGGCGAGTGCCGCCAATGTTGCCTTTGGTGAGGTACCCTGGATCTATTGAGCAAACAGGGCACCTCGAAGGCCATTCAGTCCCTAAAGGGACCGACGCCACCTCCACAGAGGAATTGTCTCGCACTACAGAACAACCCCTCCAAACGTCGGGACAGTACTTGTATATTGAATAATTAAATATAATTATATATTGATATTCTGGTTATAGAAAGTCTAGATTAGAAGGACTGGAGTGATTCCTTACCTACCACATCTCTGTCACGTACAATAATTTTTCTACATAAAATATGCATTTTAAAAGCTTGCTAAAATACGTATTGTGCGTACGAAGTTACGAATTGGCATATCGCCTACATGAAGCAACAGACACACATAAGCATTAATCTATGCAGATAAATAAAATTGGAGTGTCTGTTTGTAACATTAAAATCTTTTTTTTTATTGAATGCATATGGATATATACACGGTACACATACCAAAATAGCATTTTTTACAATTTTTGTCTGTCTGTCTGTCTGTCTATCTGTCTGTCTATCTGTCTGTTTGTTCCGGCTAATCTCTGAAACGGCTGGGCCGATTTTGACGGGACTTTCACTGACAGATAGCAGATGTTTTAAGAAGTAACTGAGGCTACAAAAATAGTCATCATCAATCCGTCAACGGCTGTAAATCGAAGTTAACGCGGGCGAAACTGCGGGCAACAGCTAGTAATTATTATTATCATTGGTCATTTGTATAGCCGTCGATAGTAAACAAAAGGCTTCGACTGCTCGTTTGCCCTCCATGCAATAAAAAAAATATCCCTTCGAGATTTCTTATATATAACAATATTATGTTCGGCATATTCGCTTAAAACTGTCAAGAAGGTTAACTTCGGCTCAATGTACTCAGTCATATCAATATGAAAAATGTAATAAAAATCCCCTTTCCCCAGAACACTGATGAAACTAGACAACGCCTTTCAAATCTCCTGGGGCCCTGCCAAATTGCGGCTTACGCTTACTTCAAAATATATTCACCATAAAATATACAATGATTTAATGCAGCTATTTTGTATTAAAACTGAGTAAGGCTATAAATATAGAGTTGTAAAATTTCAAGGGATTATAATAATTGAATAGCGACGGATGTAGATCTTTACATGAGTTCGGGTTCGATCCTCATTTGCATTGTTATTTGTCTGTTTACAGATAATAAAATCGTGAGGAAATCTTACAATGATCCTATTATTAGACAGTTTGTATAGTTATGTATACTGATGAACAAAATTGGAGTGTCTGTTTGTAATATTAAAATAACCGCTTTTTACTAAATGCATATGGATGTATACACGGTACATAATATACCAAAATTGCATTTTTTACAATTTTTGTCTGTCTGTCTGTCTGTTTGTTCCGACTAATCTTGGAAACAGCGGGGCCGATTTTGACGGGACTTTCACTGGAAGATAGCTTATGTTATAGGGAGTAACTTAGGCTATAAAAATAATCATCAATCCGGGTACGGTTATAAATCTATGTTAACGCGGGCGAAGCTGCGGGCAACAGCTAGTAAAAAAATAAGTTCAAAAACCTAAACCCGACTACTAAAAACACGCCCTAAAAAATATGAAACAAAATAATAATCGCACATGAAACTATGTATTTTATTCTTATAGTTTACTTAATAAATAAACAACTCACACTACTGGCCACTTTATGCAACGGTCGTGGGTTTGAATCCCGCCGGGTGCAAATAATTTGTATGATGAATATACGGTCATGGACGCGTATACACACATATACACAAAATTCTTAAATTTATTTCCATTCCTAGTTAACGCAAGTTCTTACGAACTTACCACGGGACTGGTTAACGCGTGGTTGTTGGATAATATTTATTTATTTATTTTTGCAAATTTTAGAACGAGAATATTATAGGTATAATATTATTTAACTCGTTAATATTAAAACGTTAAGCGTTCGTAATCCTTGTCTTGAATTCCATTAATAATGATAAGGTATAATATCCGAATGTTTCAAATGTCAAAACTGAAACAACAATATCAAAATAATACAGCGTTGAAAGCAAATACTCCAATTTCTTGAATAAATTTAAAGATTTTATAAAATAGTGAAAATTTATTTCAACAAAAGAACTCATCTTATTTTCAATGCAAAACTGTTGAAATCTGAAAAGCATCAATATTATAATGACACTTAAAACAACGAAAACGTAGTTGAAGCTGAAAGTTTTGCGATAATCAATAATAACTTTGAGATGTTTGATCTAGATCAGATATTGGAGGAAGAAATAAAAGGAAAGTACTTCTTTATTCAACGACATCAAAAAGTAGGTATACTCAGCACCAAAAGTCGATAACCAAATCAAAACTTCCAAAATCTTAGCTATTGTAGAGTACTAAAGGCGTTCAACAAATTTTTAAAATATATTGCAAACATTTTTAATTCAATACATTACAATACAAATTCCTATTAAACAGAGTTCGGAGACGCGGCAGACCTCGACACTTTTCTAAAAGACTGTCGTAGTGCAGCTTACGATAGAGCACAGAGTACCTTTGTATAATATACAGAAACGATAGAAACTTGCGGACGAGAAAGAGGGAGGCAGTAGAACAGTATATAGGCTAGAAAAAAATTGCAAACACCAAACTCACAAAAAATTCAAAAGTAGAATACTAGATGTTATAAAATATATAATAGTAATATCTATGTACGCTTCTATAATATCTAAATAGTAAATTAGTAAGTGGTGCTCATTGAAGAAGGTTACGATATGTTTGCATTTTTTATGCTGACTGTACGTAAAGTACGACGATGACTGAATGGGAGTTGCTGAGGCAAGTTAGAAACAAATTTAGCTAGTTCTGAATACGCCAGAAAACTTTTCACATAAATTTAGCTTCGTTAACAATTTATCGGAACGAATCGACTAAATAAAATGAATACCAATAACGAACGCGGCGGCGCGGCCGACTCATCGCAACTTTAGTTATGGCGATAGGGCTGACAATATACATTTATTTATTTTATTATTTTTAGGTATTTTTAGCTTTGAATAAATACGAGTATATGTTTTCCAACCAGGTGGGAAGACGATCTCCGTGCGGTGGCCGGTCCGTGTTGGATGTGAGTGGCAAGGGATCGGCCATCTTGGCATTCATTGAAGGAGGCCTATGTTCAGCAGTGGACGGATAGAGGCTCATGATGATGATGATGATGATGATGTTTTCCAAATTTTAAAGTAGTATCCTTTACTTTTTTAACTTTATTGCTGCTTAAAAAGATAATTGCTTTAGACATTTTGGATATCTTACAGCTGCAATCATAGTAACAATAGGATACTGTAGGTATCGGATGTCTTACAGTCTATACATCTATACATGTTATAAATAAAATAGAATTAGTGTCTGTTTGTAATTTCAAATTAAAAGCTTTTCACTAAATGCGTATGAAACTATATAAGGCACTTACATCAAAAAATCAAATTTTCAAATTTTGTCTGTCTGTCTATTTGTTCCATGCGTATAAGCAATCGCGACTCCGCGAATATGCTAGAGGCACTGCATATATTTTTTTCTATAATTCTTAAGTTTTAATCGCAGCCCTGTGAACATTTGAAAAATTTCGAAAACTATAAATATATTATAGTATAGGCAAAAGCGTTTTCTTTAAATTCGGCGCATAGCTACCCAGCGCCGTCTGGTGTGGGGTTAAGTGAAACGCCACTTCACACTGGGGTCACGGGTTGGCATCCCGCCAAGGGCAGATATTTTTGTGATGAATATCAAACTGCACGAGTCATGCAAATTTTTGAAAGATTTTGACTATTTATTTTTGTTCTTGAGAGAGATAATTCTTGCTTCTTCTAGGCGAACTCGTTTTGGCTTCTTTATGTGTTTAAGTTATGGAGTTATTGAGGACTCGTATACAATCGTGAGTGGTATCATGATGATGATGAAAAAATAAATATTTTACATATCGGGAAGATCCCGACGACATAATTTTATCAATACCGATAAAATGTTGCACGAATATTTTTTATGTAATCTGCTTCATTAAACTAAATATCAGTAAATAAAGGTATTGTAGTACTTTAGGAGATCCAAATATAATATTCAGTTTCGCGTATTTTAAAATTTTTTTGGTATTAAAAATTCGTCACCTTCGGGTATTGACAATAAGATTATGTCTCCTTTTGTGATATGTGATTTATCAAAGAACAGCGTAACAAAAGTGGAGATGCGAAATTTGTTGATATTATTCTTGACATGAACTTGTGAGCTAATTTCAATATATTCCTTTTGAAGAAAATGAATCATAATAAAATTTGCCGCCTGTGATTGCGGGATGAGAGTATATGGAACATTATAATGTGTGTGAAAGTTTCTTGCTTTTTGACAAGATTGGACCAAGTTCGTTTGCTCTTTGTTAAAAGTAGAAATTGCGGATTGTTAATGCTTTATAAAAAGCATAAATTTAGAAAAACAATATGGTTAACTCACATTTTAGATGGTTAACAATTTGAATTTTAAATTACTAAAATTCCTTGTGTATTCTTCGAGGCTTCAATTTTTCAGACCGCGTGTACCATTAGCCTCAAAAAAGATTTAGTGTGACACTTTTTTGTTTTCAGGTCAAGATGTGGATACTGCTTTTGCTTTTCATGCCGTTTGTGCTGGGCCAGCAGCCGTGGGTGCCATGTTCGGAGCTGAATGATGACCTCCGCTACCCCTGCCGATGTAAGGTGCAAGTCGATCGAGCCCTGCAGCTGCGGATATTGATGAATTGCGATCGAGTTGTGTTCGCGGGCGACTTTCCGTCTCTGCCCTATGGTGCTCCCATAGTGTCTTTCAGCCAGCGATGGACCGGACACCAATCTTTACCCACACAGGTGCGTCTTTTCTTTTTCATATTTCTAATTCATAGTAGCTAATTAAACTTTATATATATTATATAAGAACATACTATAAATACATTTGATATATACATTTGTTCTCCGATTTTTATGTCACCAAATATTGTATTAATAATTCCTGGCAAAATTCGAAAATGTAAACTTCTCGCATATCTTGTTACTTAACCATTTTAAATTTTGTACTCTACAGTTCTCATTTAGACCAAAATACTTTTCAGCCAATAATAAATAGACGAACAAAAGGTTCAAATTATTTTTGGTTGTGGTACTTTACAATAACTTAGAAGGTATTCGAAGCTTGTTGTGCCAAAGGTGTATAAATATTTTTGAACGACCGCGACCGCGAGTATAATCATACTTTTTTTTTTCATTAACGCCGGGAAATGCTCTAAGGCATCCCGCGGGGGAATGGGTCCCCCCCGGGGGTATGTGGGACTCGCTGCGCCCGACAGCTGGTAAGTGGACGCAGCTCTACCCACTAAAACCCGGCGAGTGCCACCAATGCCGCCTTTGGTGAGGTGCCCCGGATCTAGTAAACAAACAGGGCACCTCGACGGCTAGTCAGTCCCGCAAGGGACCGACGCCACCTCCACAGAGAGGTTGTCTCGCACCACAGAACAACCCCTCCCAACGTCGGGACAGTACAATGGGGTGAGGTTCCCATCATCACCCCTTGCCCCCTGCTCTTATGCCCCCTCTTCTTATAAGAGGGGTACAAAGAGCCCCCTTGGCCCAATTAGCTTCGCCCAAGGTGCAGTGGCTCACCCTAGGTTACTGAGCCCCACCGCCACGACAAGGCCTGAACCATGGTGGGGAGTATAATCGTAGACTGTGTTAATTACAACCATTGTTACTTTGCTCCGATTTCTAGTGATGTCACGCGATTCATGATCTGATAAACGCATCTCGTTGGAAAACTCATGCATGACTCGCCACCTCACTCGCATAGGGCGAACGTACACTTATGGTTCATGTTGTAATGGTCAAGTTCAAAAAAGGTTCTGAAAACTGAAATACCTTGGTTGGAAGGTCTGGGACCTGTAATTAACCCGCTCCGCTTTTCTGAAATACAGAATGCGCTTTATTGATTACACAGCCGCTGCTCTAATATTTTTATTTATTTAATAATTATATTTGCTTGCATTGACTTTAAGTTGATACTCATCTTTGCCCATGATTATGGCTGTAAGAATTTCACAGAGCCATTTTTTACATCGATTACAAAAAATCATGTAACAAGATATTCTGCCTCTTGCAGGACATCTTCATACCAAGCTAAATGGTTACCCTTGAAATTGCAAAAAATAATGAGTTTATCTACTAGTAACTCATTATTTTTTTACCGTTAAATGTGTATGTAACAAATAAATATTTTAATTAATTCATATTGTGTATTGTGTATAGTGCACGTTCAGCTTATAAAACGCTCGCAACCCATTCATTAAGCGGTGCTTCAAATATTTACAAATATTTAGGACAAACAAATCTGACCAAAGCGAGCAAAATAAACGAACCATTACAATTATATGCAGAAAAAAAAAATCTACTTTCCACCTTTTTAAATACAACCGCGTCGAAATTAAAAAAATTAAAAAGTTGGCTTTTTCAGTTCGGCCTACAGACATCACTAAAAAGATTTCTTGTATGAAAATTATTTTATTATGATTTAGTTTCACCTGATGTAATATTAAAATGTAGAAATACAACTGGTTGTTCCAGAGTTTGGAACAATCCCCACCATGGTTCAGGCCTGTTCGTGGCGATGGGGCTCAGTAACCTAGGGTGAGCGGTGCACCTTGGGCGAAGCTAATTGGGCTTAGGGGGCTCTTTGTACCCTCTTATAAGGAGAGGGGACAGAAGAGCAGGGGGCAAGGGGTGAGGATGGGAACCTCACCCCATTGTACTGTCCCGACGTTGGGAGCGGTTGTTCTGTGGTGCGGGACAACCCCTCTGTTGAGGTGGCGTTGGTCCCTTGCGGTACTGACTAGCCGTCGAGGTGCCTTGTTTGTTTTCTAGATCCGGAGCACCTCACCAATGGCGGCATTGGTGGCACTCGCCGGGTTTTAGTGGGTAGAGCTGCGTCCATTTACCAGCTGTCGGGCGCAGCGAGTCCCACATATCCGCGTGGGGAGACCCACTTCCTCGCGGGATGCCTCAGAGCATAGGCGCCACGTCGGGATGAAGATAGTTTTAAGGTGGTGAAGAGGAAGAGGCGCCATCCCAGAACCGTCCAGAATCGCTGCGGCAAAGCCCCACTGGAGCCCAATCTGCTCGTGCGTGCCGCCAAACCGAATACGCCCGTGTATATCTCCCGCCTTCATTACACCACAAAGGCGGAGAACATCGCGGAATCGCACATCGTGTGCCGGAGGTTGAAGTACTGTCCGAGGATGCAGGAGCTGGAGACGCGCCGCAATGTCAATTTCAAGGCGTTTGTGGTGCGAATACCGACCTGCTACCTGCAGGAAGTTTTACGAGAAGACTTCTGGCCTCAGGATGTGGTGTTCCGTCGCTTCCGCGGAACAGTACCACCGGAACGCACGAAGACGTAGCGCTAGGAAGTTTACTAACATAATTTTAAGGTTTTATACTAACCCTTGTGTCATATAATATATGTATGTTAGTGTGTAAGGTATACATCTATGGGCCATATAGTGCCTGAGAATAAATGATTTATTATATTATTATTATTATTATTATTTCCCGGCGTTAAAGAAAAAAAAAGAGTTTGGCCAAATACACGAATATACCTTGCAGCTTATATAATATACTATATATAATATACTTACACATAAAATAAAACTAACAAAATTTAATGTTTAAAAGACAAACGAAAATTCAATTTAAATTTGAAACAATTTATTTGGATTTAACAAAAATTTTGCGATAATTTCAATGAAAATTGCATTCGGTTAAATGTTTTAACGATGCACAATTTTGTTCAATCAAGTCGGGCGTGAGACGCGTATCGATACGAATATGCGTCGAACCATTTGACCGTGTCGACGATATTGTTTATACATAAAGCTTTCGGTTTAATTAATATTCCCTTTTTATAATTAATGAACTATCTCAGATTGACTTTACAGTGCTTAAAGTTGGTTCCTTGTACGTAACAATCAGGTTCAGTGACGCAATTTGGTTTTTTTTGAGGGCAAACGAGCAGTCGAAGCCGATTGACGACTATCGACGCCCATACAGATCCGCACAACCAGAGATTATCCAGATGCGTTGCCCTCCTTTTCCCTGTCACTTGATGCTGCTGTTATGTGAGTGCGAGGTAGCACTACGGTCGTGCCGCCCCAATTCGGCTGCAAACATGGCACTAGTAGAGCACCTCTTCCTTAGTAGAGACTCGTTTTCAATAGTTTACTATGATGAAGGGTTAGATGTTTCCAAATTTCTACCCATATTAAGATTTTCCACACCTGGGTCTGAAATGCTGTGGTTTTTTTGTAGTATGTAATTACATTAATCAGAAAAAATCTTGTATAAGTCACATAGTCATCATGTCATTAGTGTTTGATTGTCATGTAAATTTATTATTCGGCGACAAAGTTGAAAACATAAACTAGCTATAACATAAGGCTTTTATCTATAATATCGATATAATATTAGACTTCCCAAGTTTAATAATTTTATTCTCTTTACAGATATTCTCATCATACGGACTTCCAATGAAGGAACTAGACTTTTCCCACAACAGTCTCCGAAGGTTACCCGACCGGCTATTAGCTGGAGTAAGAGGCAACTTAACCAAGTTAGCGTTAGCGGACAATTTGCTTGGAGATAACTTAAATCCGATATTCTCGACTGCAGAGCTCCATAACCTGCCTGCGCTAGAGGAATTAGATTTGAGCGGTAACAACATAAGAGGAATCGAAGAGGGTTTATTAATAGGATGCGACGTACTTAAGGTACGTCTTGTTTCTAAAAGCGTTTCATATGCATAAAGTATTTTTTTATAGAAGAGGGGCAAACGGACAGTCGGTTCGCCTGATGGTAAGCGAAAGCGACATCCACAGATACCTGCTTTAACAGAGCGTTAGCAGGTGCGTTGCTGGTCTTTCAAATATGAGTATGCTCTTTTCTTGAAGGTCCCTAAGTCGTATTAGTTCGGAAACATCGTAAGTGGCAGCTGATTCCAATCTTTGCTTATATAGCGTAAAAACGTCGAAAGCGACATCATAAGCATACTATAGTCATACAGTCATACATGTATGACTAGTGGTGGTTAATATAACGCATAGCGCACGTAGCGCGTTATTCATACTCAACGTATAGCATACGATATATAAATTCCTATTCGGCGCTATAACGTAGCGCCTCGCTACATTAGGTATGTAGCGAGGCGGCTAGCGTAGGACGTAGTTATAACTTTATAACATTCGAACTACGTCAACGTGCTAGATCGTAGACGCTAGACGTTATAATTTATAGTTTATATTACGTCAGTCAACGTCGAGCGCGCGCTAGCGCTAGATGTGTAGTGCGCTAACCCGGCCGGCTCACGCGAGTTACGTAATTCTAGTCTTGCGACTACACGTTATAATATAGTCTATAAAATAGCGCGCTAGAAAAATATAGTTTATAGTCCATAGCACGTTATCATAAAATAGTTTATTTGCACACCACTATGTATGACTCGTTTTAATGTCATTTACTGTCGTTTGTTGCATAACAAAGTAGTTATATATTGTTTTCTAATGTATACGCGAATTTAAAAAACGAAACGTCGGGCGTGTAAAAAACTTAATAAGCCGCGATAGAATCTTTAAAATTGTTTCATTATAATACTTATATTTAAAATACTGGCAATGCACCTTCAAGACCTCCGATGTAGCGGGTGTCTGTCATTCATCCCTTACCACCAGATGAACCCATTGAGGATACGGATGTAACTTCTGAGGCAATAAGTCAATAAAACATCCGAGTTACATTTTAGTCGCGCCTGAAAAAGTTTTACTTAAAAACTAAACACAAGACCTGTACATGATCTGAAAATATATATTACTACACTCTTATAAGTACCTATAACTAATTATGCGTTACAAAAAAACTGTTACGTCAAACATCTCATGAATAAAAAATCAATTTCTATCCAAATATAATTTTAAGTCGATACCTGTAAATATGATAGCTGTAAAGATATTTTTATGTAAATTTTATTTCCAGGTTTTGCGCTTGGATCGTAACAATATGAATTTCGTTCCATCTTCCTCACTCAATGGGCCGCAATCATTAAAAGTTATTTCTCTGAGGGAAAACAGAATAGGTAAGTTGGTTTTTTCACAATTATTATGTAGGCTGCGGGGCTTTTGTCAAGCTTCGTAAAGTGCCCCAACTCGTCACTCAAAATAAATCTTTCATTGTTATGTAAAGAAAGGAACTTATGTAAAAAAATACTCAAAACTACGAAGTTTTTAGTACGACTTAATGGACGAGGGAAACCCTTGGCACCCTTTTATATTTAAGAATCTTAAGTGCTGTCTTTATGTGAAAGAAAATAGAACTTGGAAAGAACGACTCTTATGTAGTTAGTTAGTTATCTTTCGCTTTTGGTGAATTGTTTAAATTAATTAATACACATTTTAAAGCCATTTTTACTTCTAAAACAGTCAGTTCCACAAATAAAAAGGGCTTTAATGATTGGGCAACAGCAGGAATCCACAATAGTAGACGCAAATTATATGACCTTTACCAAGAACGCAAATACAATCGTAATCAATCATTTAAGCAGTATGTCAAAATATATTCAAAAACATTCAAACAAGTTTGTATCGCGGCTAAATTGCTTTATATTAAGGAAAAAATTAAAAACGCAAAAAATAAAATAAAAACGACTTGGAACATAATAAAGGATGAAACTGGGAGAGTCGGTAGTCGTAGCTCTGAATTTAATTTAAAAATTGAAAATACAATAATTAAGTCTGACGAGGAAGTTGCGACAGTATTTGAAAAATACTTTTCTGACATCCCGATTTCGACTACAAAAAATTTAATCTCATGTCCTGCAATTGCCGAATCATTGCTTAAAACCAATGTCAAACACGTGAAGCTAACTTTAAGTTTAAAGGGATAGGACCCAAAGATATTTTAAATGCATTTAACTTATTAAACAATAAAAATACCCTAGATTTATGGGGAATATCTGTAAAAGTCACTAAGCTCATAGTTGATGTAATTGCACCCCATCTAGCAACAATTTTTAATAAATGTATTGATAGTGGCGTTTTTCCTGACTTAATGAAACATAGTCGAGTCTTGCCTCTTTTTAAATCTGGCAGTACATCAGATGTTACAAATTTTCGACCAATATCAATACTCCCCTCATTTAGTAAAATTTTTGAAAAAATTATGTTAAATCAGTTACTATATTACTTTGAAACCAATATGTTACTGCACAAAAAACAATTCGGATTTAGAAAGGGTCTCTCCACAACAGACGCTGGCGTTAATTTAATTGACCACATTTATGAGGCCTGGGAGGAGTCAAGTGATGCTTTGGGAGTTTTCTGTAACTTATCCAAGGCGTTTGATTGTGTACAGCATGAGATCTTGATCAGGAAATTACGCCACTATGGGATAGACGGTACGGCACTGGATCTTTTGAATTCCTATCTTAAAAACAGGACTCAAAAGGTCGAGATAAATGGTAAAAGATCATCCGGGACTAAAATAGAGATGGGGGTCCCCCAGGGGTCCATTCTAGTTTCATTTCTTTTTCTAGTTTATGTAAACGATTTACCTTACCTAGTTAACGATAGTCAAGAGGTAGTGTTGTTTGCTGATGATACTTCACTTATTTTTAAAATCAAACGACAAGAAACTAATTATGACAAGGTAAACAACACACTTTCGAGAATGGTACATTGGTTTAGCGTTAATAACTTGCTTTTAAATAGTAAAAAAACTAAATGCATAAAATTTTCCTTGCCAAATTAACATTTGGCAAGCTGTTTGCAGTTGCTGTTAAGCAACTGCAAACAGCAAATGTACTCTTAGACAATGAAAACTTGGAATTGGTGGACTCCACAGTTTTCCTAGGAATAACTCTAGATCTTAAGCTGCAGTGGGGTCCCCACATAGCTAAATTGGCGAATAGACTCAGTTCAGCAGCATATGCAGTGAGAAAAATAAGACAGTTTACTGATGTAGATACAGCGCGAATAGTATATTTTAGCTACTTTCATAGCATTATGTCTTATGGCATACTTTTATGGGGAAATGCGGCCGACATAAACAACATTTTTGTGCTGCAGAAGCGGGCTATTCGTGCAATTTACAAGTTTCCTCCCTATTCATCTTTGAGAGAAAAATTTAAAGAAATAGGAATTCTGACTGTCACCTCTCAATACATCTTAGAAAATTTACTGTATGTCCGGAAAAACATAAATGAATTTTGTAAGAAAAGTGATATTCATAGTAGGAATACACGTAATAGACACAGGTTACATGCACTAATGATTAGACTTTCGAAAGTAAGCAATTCTTTTAAAGGCAACTATATACGCTTTTACAATAGGATCCCAGAAAAAGTTCAAAAGCTCTCCATAAAAAAATCAAAAAAGTTGTTAAAGAGCGTTTGTGTGGTAAAGCATATTATAATGTAAAAGATTTCATGGAAGATACCACACCTTGGGAATAAGGCGTTCCTCCCGGGCATTTCAAGATAAGATGTTACAATTGTTATTTATATATATTATTTGAAAAGATTAGTTCCACTGAGTTTGTTTCGCCGGTTCTTCTCAGTGGGCTTATCTTGGAACCGGTGGTAGATTCAATTGACGTTCAAAAAGATACTGTATTAGTACTATTTTGAATAAAAAAAAATTGATTTTGATTTTATGAGTACCTATTCTATATTATGTTAAAGTAAAAATCTCTGGTATTCACATGTGTATATGACGCTAATAAACGGAAAGTAGAGACAGCTGAGTAGTTACAAATCTTGTTTTGTGTTTGAAGATTTTCAGTTTTATGTGAAAATTGAAGGAAAACAATTTGAGCGAATTAGTACAGAGTTCTTTAACAACAAACCAACCTTTACGACGCTGTTAGCGCACTAGTGGCCTAATACCTAATACCCTCTTTGCCTGAATTCAAAGGGACCTGTGTCCAACAGTGACCGGTCAACTACTGTTCTTTCAACGGTTTCCCGCATTATTTTATATTTTAGTATATATATTTTTCCAGGTCAAATAAGGCAGGCAACTTTTATATCTCAAAAGGCATTAGAAGAGATTGATTTACACGCGAACATGATTTCTGCTATCGAAGGAGGCGCTTTTATCAGCCTGAGTGATCTACAAAGTCTAGATCTTGGACGGAACAGGCTTTCTAAATTCAACAGCGATGTTTTTCAAGGCATTGAAAACTTAGAGAAATTGGATCTCTCACAAAACTTTATAACGGATTTTCCAACCGTTGCTCTGAAATCTTTTTCCTCATTGAAGCATTTGAATTTATCAAGTAATATGATAACGGTAAGTTATATGGTATATTTAGGTTATATATTTATTTATTTTATTTATTCGGAAAAACTTACAGCTATACATAGGTAGTTTAATTAGAAATATAGTAAAAAAACAAAAAGCAATTTAAAGGTTTTTACAATGTTTGTTTAGTATAGTTTTAATGAATTAATAAATGTTTTAAAGGAAATATGATATACTAGGTGTATTACGTTAGGCGGAGGATCTGATTAATGCAGGAGTGTGTACCCCGTACCCCGCTCATAGGTCAGAACTCAGATGAGGAACACCGGGGTGCTTTTAGCAGGTTAAAGTCACACACACCCCCACCGTTCTACCAAAGCGCAGGGATAGCCCATGAGGATATTACGCCCCGGGAAAAAATGTATTATGATTTACGTTAAAATTGGGAGAACTGAACGTACCGTATGTTTTTTTTATGAGCGCTATTTCTTAAATTACAGAATATAGACCACAGCCACCTAAATTCTTTGACGTCTTTGCAAGTGTTGGATCTGAGCAGAAATAATTTAGTGAAGTTATCGCCCGGTACATTCGTGGGCCTGACCGACTTACGATACCTAGATGTTGGAGTCAATTCACTTCGCACGGTACGTATCCAGCGAATATAATTAATTTAATTTGCATGCATGCATGAATTAAGGTACATGGCTTATACTGATCACAAAGATATGTAAATATATTGACGTATTATCTATTAAATTATTGTAGATGTATTTGAACAAACTGCACGTAGTATTTTGAGGGTTATCTTTTTTAAAGTACGTAATGAACAGATTTTTTTAACTTAGTAATCTGAATAATTTCAATTGCTCTTTAAAAGTACTAGTTGTGTAATTAGTACCACCTGCGTCCAAAATTGTATTTACTAATTCATGGCAACAATTTTAATGTTTTTGTAATAAGTGTTAATATTAATTATTTAATTATACAAAAATAAAGCCACATTAATATTAAATAACGTGAAATTTGGATATATCGATGGGTCCTACGTATAAGGGCCAAACTAACAATTTGGCCATTTTGACTTTTTTATGGTAAACGCATCTTATCGATATAATTAATCATGTGAACTATTAAAAAATTAAGATTTCTGCATAGAAACACGATTTATTAGTACGGTATAACGGCGTAAGTGACATGAATTTAAACGTACAAGGTCCAAAGAGTACTTAGAGATTTATACGCGGGCAGTTGGGCCGCGCTTACGACTTTTGTTTATAGTTTGGACCAATTAGCTGGGTCGCCCACCGAACTGTGATGTGCATAAATCATATAAATTTTTATTACATTCTCTTTTTGCGTTACAATTTAATTTAATAAGTATAAGATGACATTCAATTATCCGGAAGGACATAATTCTTTGGTCTAAGCCGCAACGGATCATACGTTTTATACTGTAAATATGATTTGGATAAAGATGCTATTGACAGTCATACTAAAATCTTACAACAGCCTGTACGAACAAGAAGACCAGTTGCCGAAGACAAACTGATATTCCTCTGCAACTATGTTACAATCAGCTGTTACCAATACAATTTTCCAAGAAGAAAGACTTGCTTGATTTATGTCGTGAAAATACTATCCCATCTGTATACCAGTTATTATGAACATTTTGTAGTAGTGGTGTTAGGCAATGTAATTACTGGCACAGAGACTTAACATCTTGTGTCTCGGGACAGGCATTTATACATTATTTAAATTAAATAATTGTGTTAATTTCAAATTAAGATATTCAGTACTTAGCAGCTCATTTAAAAAAAAAGTGTTCTTTTTTTCAAAAGAACACCAATACGATTGAAAATGGGTCCATAATATTATTTATGTTAAGGCTCAGTCAAGTTTCATTTCGATAAATGAATAAAACAATTGTACTTTTTACACGCTTTATAATAGCTTCACCTGTATGTTTGTATGTATGTTTGTAACCGACTCCTTTAGACTTGATTTTGACTCACTTCTAACGACCAGATTTTGTTCAAACTTTGTAGATTTATCGAGGACCGATGACAATACAATAATTTGATAAAATTATTCCAATATGTTAGGAAGGCGTAAGGCGCGCAAGTTACCTACATCACTTATGTTTTTTTTAGTCTCACTCATTTCTAAAGTGTGCTCAATATATATATGTGTGAGGTGCTCAATATTCATTATTAAAAATATTTCATCGGTATCTATTTAATATAAAAACTTAGTTACTAGCACCACGCTTTTTTACAATAAGTAATTTTGTTAACCCATTTAATTCATCCATTAAAAATTATTTTAAAATTTTTAGTTGGGTTTGCTATTAATGCGTGTTTTTTAGTTTTTTTTACTATAATTTATTTATTATTTAAATGGTCTAACTGGAAACTCAAGTTAGCCGGTTAGCAAATAGTAAAACGTATAAGTGTCAATGTGACTTATTTAGCTTATTATCTAAATATATTTTATTTTAATTAAGGAATAATCAACTACTTTAATTTTTGATAGATTTTATAAGTCAAAAATAATATAAAGATTTACTTTATGCTACTTGGCCAATATGGCACATTGGACCTTTTAGGGTGTTTTATACAAAAAACTAACGTAGAAGGGCCAATGTGACGTAAAAAAATAACCGATAAATGTATAAATAAAATAGTGTAGTGCAAATGAGGAGGATAGTTGTCTTAGATAACGAGCAAAGTTTCGTAAACTTCGGTTTTATCAATCGACAATTATAGCAAATTTAAACTTTGGAAGCCTCTCCTGTAAAGTTGTAATTTTTCATTTTGGCCCATATACGTAGGACCCATCGATATACCAGTTTTTTATAGTTAATCGATACCTAACTAATCTAAAAATTAGAAATATTTGTTAAAATATATTTTTGCATAATATAAAACCCAGCAATAGTTCTTTTGAAATGTTTAACTAAAATAACATTTGTAATTTCAGGTGGAGGATGATGCATTCGACGGATTGACCAGCTTGCAAACTCTATTACTGCGGGACAATAATATTCTTCTAATCCCAGCAACGGCCTTATCACGTTTGCCGAGCCTCACCTCTATTCATTTAGGTTTCAATCGAGTCACCGCGTTATCGAGTGACATACTCCATGCTGTATCCGATAGAATCAATTCTTTAGTGCTCTCCCGAAATGTTATCAGAGAATTGCCACCCGCTGCATTCGAACATTTTAAGAACTTACGCCACTTAGACTTATCCGGAAATCTATTGAACTCAATTTCAGCGGAAGTGTTCAGTGGTTTGGAAACGACTTTAGAGTTTTTGTCTTTAAATCAAAATAGAATTCTAGGATTCACTGGGCAGCAATTGAAGTTTATAAATCTTTGGTTTTTAGATATATCTGGAAATCAGATTTCGGAGATTCCCGTTGATGCTTTCCAGATGATTCCTAGTTTGACCCACTTAAATATAAGCCATAATTTGCACATCAACGTTTTGCCACAAAACGTCTTCAACCAAAACGATGCGTTACAGGTTGTTGATATAAGTAATGTTGGTTTAAAAGCTCTTCCCGTGAATTTATTTTCTAAAAATCACAATCTCGAGCATATATATTTGTCAAACAATTATCTTCAGGAAATAACGGAAGGAACGTTTAAGAATTTAAAGAATTTAACTCATTTAGATCTGTCTTATAATAACATTGTTACAATACGTACTCCTGCTTTTGTTAACGTTATGTCTATTCAATATCTTTCATTAAAAGGTAACCAGCTTAATGCATTCAAAGGAGAATTCTTCAATACCGGGACGAGTTTAGAAGTAATTGATGTTTCAGATAATCAGCTGAGTTATCTTTTCCCCTCTTCATTTAAAATACATCCAAGACTACGTGAAATTATTTTGACCAATAACAAATTTAACTTTTTCCCATCTGAGCTAATAAGTACTTTACAATATTTAGAATTAGTCGATTTATCTGGAAATGCTTTGAAAAATGTCGATGAGCTAGATTTTGCTCGACTTCCAAAGCTAAGAACTATTTTACTAGCACGAAACGAATTAGATACAATAAGTGAAATGGCTTTCCACAACTCTTCACAAATTCAACATTTAGATTTGTCATATAATAGAATTGATCGTTTAGGAGATAGACTATTTGAAGGTCTAATAAGATTAGAAGTTTTGAATTTAGAAGGAAACCTTCTAAATGAGCTCCCTGACAATATTTTTGACAGGGCGAGATTGAATATGCTAGAATCTATAGTATTGAGTCATAATTTATTTGATCAGGCTCCTTTGAAGGCGTTACAAAAACAATATTTTTTCGTTTCTTCAGTAGATTTATCAAATAACAATATAGTAGACATACCAGCTGAGGACAGTGTAATGGTAAATATTAAAAAACTGGATTTGTCATTTAATCCCTTATCTGAAAAAACTATAAGCAATGTTCTAACAGAACCAAAGACAGTTAGAGATTTAAATCTTGCTGGAACAGGAATAAAACAAGTCGGTCAACTTGAGACACCTTTCTTATATAGACTTAATTTATCATTTAATAATATTACAAAACTATCAGAGAAAACATTCACAAGAACAACTTTACTAGAGTCATTAGATTTATCTTACAACCAAATTAGCGATATTGCTAATTCCTTGACAATTTCTTGGCCCAAATTAAAAAATCTGCAAAAGTTAAATATTTCTAATAATCCAGTTGTTGTAGTTATCGATGGTAATTTTGAAGGTTTATCGTCACTCCGTGTTTTGGATATCAGTAATTTAGAAAAATGTACGAAAATTGAAAAGAATTCCTTTAGAGTTCTAGCAAATCTTGTAGAACTTAGATCATATGGTTATCCAAGGTTAGGGTACTTTGACATTCAAGGTGCTTTAGAATATCTACTAGCGCTTGAAAAATTAGATGTTGAAATTAAGGATACTAACATAGGTGCTGATCAATTACATTCAATTTTACATCCACGGCTTGAAGAATTGGGATTGAGAGGCAATAGATTAAAGTCAGTGTCATCTGGAGTTTTAGCTGGCTTAAAGGCGCCTGAAATTACATTACGCTTGAGAAATACTTCTATTACAAATCTGCCACCTGCCATATTATTCCCGTTACCAAGATCCTCTCAGATTACTATCGACATTAGTGGAAGTCAGTTAACCACTTTACAACCACAACTACTGGTTGCTCTTGATGATCGACGTGCCGATTTGTCAATGTTTGGTTTAGATACTAATCCTATTCGATGTGATTGCAATGCAAGGGCTTTACGTCGGTGGATACCTAATGTCGGCATTGAAAATGTTCGGTGCCATTCTCCAGACCATTTGTCAGGTTTTTTGCTAGTTGAAATTGGAGACGATGAGCTGTCTTGTGATCAAAGAAAGAAAACCACAGTTTCGTCGTCTTCAAGCAGCGCTACTACAGCTTCTTCGCGCATAGTCCATCGTACTTCAGCTGAACCAGATATTATTTGGTCAGTAGCTCCCACACACGAACGGCCAAAATTAGCAGGAGAACCTAAAGGAGCTCCTGTTCTTGGTGTGGCTGCAACTACTAATGACGATAACCTTATTATCGGTATAGTTGGTGGAGTAGTTGCATTTATTGCTATACTTATTGTTGCTATTTGTATTGTTCGCTTAAGAATGACTACTACCTCTTATAGAGGTGGTCCCTTAGCAAATAGTCCAGGAGCTGGTGGGGCTCCATTATGGAGTGCGCCTTGGCCCGGATATGCGGCTACTTTACCACCACCATCTTTATCTACCGCTACATTGCCTCATAAGATGCAATCTGGCCCGGGATCAGTGCGTTATGTTGCTCAACCTCAACCAGCCCCCTATTTTATAAGTATGCCATCGCACGATGATAAGATTTATCGATAGAAAATATTTATATTAGTTAGCATAGTGTAGGTAGTATCAAATAATGTGTAAATATATTGCCGTGTATTAATAATTTCTCACCTGAATTATGAAGCTTGTAATTTGTGCTTAATTAATTGTTTGGCCGCTGTAGCATATTGCTAGCATTATCCATGATTAATATTTCGTTGTATTATAAGATACATTTGGCTAGGTTCCAATTATCTAGTCACCAGTGACAAGTTTAAAATGTTAATGTCAAATTTAATAAAGAATGAATGATAACAGTGAGCTAAGTTAAATGTAATATTATTTATTATTTATAAGAACACTTATTTCGTAATACTTGTATTCTGTAATAAAGAAGTGATTGGATACAGATTTGGATTTTATTAAATATTTAGCATCTCTTTTCTTTTTAAGGTATCTAATAATACACGTTTCTGTATTGGTTTGTATTTAAAATAACCAAAAAAGAATGATTACTAGGCAACATTTTTTTATCTATTCCTCAGTTATCGATTCAGTAAAATCAAATGAATTATTTTTTTGTATAGATTAACATCATACAAAGTTTTCCGGAGCAAAAGCTTATATTAAATAATATTTCAATTTTATTGTTCAGTTCCTAGGCCGGACTTCGGAATTTATAAAAGCTATTTTAGTTAAGTAACCTTATAAAAATTAAATTGGTTACCCTATTCATTCTTATAAGTCAAATTTTATACGAATCATAAATCTATTATAACGTCGACGAGCTAAGCAAAGTAGCGTTCTATCCATCGAGAAGGCTTACAACCTGCATTGTGCTACTTCATCGATGAGTACTAGGTAGTAGGTACTAGTACTGCGTTTTCTTTTTTTATCCAACTAACGTATAGGCAAACTGGCAGACGTTCCACCAGATGGTAAGTGATCGACGTTGCCAGCCAGTCAAACAGCAAAACTGGTTGACGTAAGAAACAAGCAAGATGGTTGTGGTAATTAAAAAAATAATGTAATTTGATTTTTTAAATAATTCATTATAATAGGGCCTTTTTTTTTCTTTTACGCCGGGAAATGCTCTGAGGCATCCCACCTGGGTATGTGGGTCTCGTTGCGCCCGAAAGATGGTAAATGGACGCAGCTCTACCCACTAAAACCCGGCGAGTGCCACCAGTGCCGCCATGGTGAGGTGCCCCGGATCTGTTAAGCTAACAGGGCACCTCGACGGCTAGTCAGCCCTGCAATGGACGGACGCCACCTCCACAGAGGGACTCCCCACTCCCAACGTCGGGACAGTATAATGGGGTGAGGTTCCCGTCCTCACCCCTTGCCCCTGCTCTTTTGTCCCCTCTTCTTATAAGAGGGGTACAAAGAGCCCCCTCGGCTCAATTGGCTTCGCCCAAGGTGCTGGGCTCACCCTAGTTTACTGAGCCCCACCGCCACGACAAGGCTTGAACCGTGGTGGGGATTATATTATAATAGGGCCTGGCTTAAGATACCTGTAAATAAAACTTAACAAAAAGCGTACATTATCTTCATCATCATCGGCCCGTATCTTCCGCTATTGAACTAAGCATTAATGTATGACTTATTGATGATGACTACAATGAAATAGATCATCATGCATTTCAATTAATATCGTATCACCAAGAATGCCGTTTTCATTTTAGAAGTTTATTGCTGCAACAGCTGTTTTACGTTTTGTACGTGATTTCACTCCAGTTGCAACGTTATCCGTGAAAAGGGGATAATCAAGTTTATATGTATTAATTTTTGTATATTAATTTTTCACAAATTTTATCGAGTCTTGTTTAGAATTTTTTGTTATATTATTATCTTTAAATACTATAAATTAGATTCGCATTTTGTGTTGGTTTATCTGTTCATCGATATTTTCTAAACTAGGTACTCAAAGAATTTTGATACGGTTTTCACTGTCGGCTTTGTTATATACCAAAACAGGTAGAAACCTGTCTTGGTTTATAATGTTTGTAAGGTATTTATCTATGTTTGTAAAGGATATTTTTATCATAGAAAGTAGAGAGAAGTTTGTTTGTTAGTTACGATTTAACTCAAAAACTACTCAATTGATTTAAAAATTATTTCACTGTTAGAATGATAAATTAACCCTGAGTGACATAGAATATACTACAATTATCATCAATCCTGAAAAAAAAAACAAAAAAAACAGCTGTAAATTTAAGTTAATAAATGTCCTTCAGTACACTTTTTCTCGGATTTTAATATACATATATCATATATCAGGCTTGTAAAAGTTTGTTGAAACATTTTTTCGGCTTTTCGTGTCAAAAAGTGACAGTGAATTTTATGAACAACCCTGAAATATAAATTAAAACATCCGGATGTAAAATATGTGTGCTGACTCAGCTGAAAGAATTTACATGAAATTTGGTATGCAGATGGAGCCGTGGCTTGAAACCTCTACAGAGTCATTTCACACGATTTTTATGGGATAGAGTGAAAATAAAAATAAAATCTATAAAAATGATCACGGATATATTATTTTTAGCCAAACATATGAACGATGTCAAAAATTAGGATTGTAAAAATTGCCTTTTGAATGGTATCTATCTATCTATCTAATACTAAATCTAAGAAATTTATGGTTTTTTCATCTTGATCATGGATTCAGGAATGAATTCTAAGATAAAACGAGATAAGTTTTCTAGATTTTGCCAAAATAAGTTATTGATCATCTTTGGACGTTCGTATAGCTTGTCAATCGTATTTTACAAATAACATCCCAGCATGGCACATACACCGCAGCCTAATTTACAATTTTCCCAAAGAAAAGTTCGTGGGACATCTTCAAGCCTTCAAAGTTGTGGGCGTTCGTTGCAGTCTCAACTTTACTATCTCGTCATTTGCATGCTTATTTACCACTTCGTGTTATTGAAAATAAATGTAAATCCTTACTTATATTATAAAAGGCGTCTGTTTGTTAGTTTTTTACTCCTAAACAGGAGTTAAAAACTAACAAACAGACAGACAGCTAACCAGATTTGGCAAGGAGATGCATTATATGCGCTCGAGAGACTATGCTATCAGAATAAAGTATACGCGCGCATACACAACGTAGTCGAGAACAGTGGCGTAGTTGGGGCCTTGGGGATCACGACATGATAATCAATGACAGCGCCATAAAGTTTGGCCAATAAATGTTTCATATACAAATATTTACTCAAATAAAAGTACGAACAATACATTATTCGGAGCTTCTCAGCATTCAGAAAGTTTCGCCGCTAACAAATAACGCTAATCTTCTTGTATCGGATGAAAGTTGAAGTCACAGCGTAGTTATTAGCAAGAAGAATGAGTTTTAATTTTAACTTTTTCACAGATTCCCCCGAGTTCTTGTTAAACAAGATCGCACTGCTCTTTTGTAGTCATTCACAACTTTCGCGTTTCAAGGCGTAACAATTTTAACTTCTTTAATTTATAAAAGTACTGTTACTGTTCTAAGTCAGCTGTCATTGTGGATATTGTTAGTACTAAGGCAAGCTTCGTAACAAACGGTTGTTTATACGGGATCAAGAATGAAGATTTTGTAATAGTAATAATACTTTTACATCTCTAGACGAAAATATTTGGTGGTGAAACCTCTTCTAATACTTTTGGTATTTAACTATTTAGTATATCTAGATATATAAAGAAGCGCCTGCGTACAAAGTACACATGTCAGAAGTGAAGCTTATTTGGCAAAAACTAATTTTTAAATCTCGTTTATATTTATACTAATCTCAAGCTTTAAATTTCCGATACTTGCGATGCGACGTTCGCTCTATTTCACTCTCTCTCTCGATCTTTCTCACTCACTTGCTTCCTACTGTTACTCCATGGCTATGTGCTTCATGGTACATTCGCCCTTTCTCACTCTCTTTCAATCGCTCTTAATCACTCTCTCCCTCTTCTTGGACAAAAACGTTGAACATTTTCGTGACGTTTCATCCGTAAAAAATTTACCCTCATGCACGCAAAGAAGTTTAACTTCAATAAAATACTCATATATTTTTGTCTGTTATAATAGAGTATAATGTTATAATGTACTTGTGCCTGTTAAGGATATGGGGTCCTTGAAAAAAGGCCCACTAGACTAAATGGAAACAAAGTCACTGACATAATTTATACATATTTTCTTCTTACATAAAAAAAAACTCTACATTTTATGCTACTAATATATTATTGTAATAATTGAATTTGATAAGTTAATAATTATAAAATAGTTTATGCAATAAACCAAATATGTTTAGAAAATAACAGCATTTGGTGTAGCATATGGCTCCCAACCGCGCTAACAAATGGCGTGGACTAAACGGTCCTTGTAAAATGCAAATGGAAGGAATACTCCACACACCGCACACTGACCTATTACTATTTTGCTAGCATTCCTATCTCAGGCACTTTAATTTCATTTTAAGGTTTTATTTATATTTTTGTACAGCCAATAAGAGCCACCTGATAGTAAGTGGTCATCGCCGGCCATGAACCTGAGACTAATTCAGGCAACAAGTTCATCCCCACCACGGTTCAAGTTTTGTCGTGACGGTGGGGCTCAGTAGCCTAAGGTAAATCCAGTACCTTGGGCGAAGCAAAGTGAACCGAGGGTGCTGCTCTTTGTACCTCTATATATATATATTAGGGATACCTCTTATAAGAAGAGGGGACAAAAGAGTAGGAGGGGCAAGGGGCGAGGTTGGGAACCTCAACCCATTGCACTATTCCGACGTGGAGGTGGCGTCGGTCCCTTGATGGACTGACTAGCCACCGAGGTGCCCTGTTTTATCATCAGATCCGGGGTACCACACCAAAGGCGTGGCATTAGTGGCACCCGCAGCGTTTAAGTGGGTAGGGTTGTGTCCACCTTACCATCTTTCAGGCGTAGCGAGATCCACATACCCGCCTGGGGAGTCCCCCCTCCACCGCGGGATGACTAAGAGTATTTCCCGGCGGAATAAAAGGTAACACGTTCATGTGTTTTTCAGAAGTAAGGGGGTAAATCTCGGTGCCAGTTTGCCCTGTTTGCCAATTACTTTCACGGAATAAATATGCAGGAGTACCACTGTCTGTCTATTGTATTCTATCTCTATCTCTGTCATCTTCTAAAGTACAGTGAAGTGGTTCCACGGAAAAAATTATATACAATAAACAACACGGTCCAGTGCATTCTTATATCAATAAAGTTTTATGCTATTTTAACTGTATAACCTATGGTCTGTTGTACTTGATTAACATGCTGTTTCAAGATGCTGTTTGAGCAAAACGTAACAAGTTTTTTATCAGTAGGTCATGATAGACCTGGTCTATTTAATAGTCACAAACATGAGTTCTTTTTATTATGAAAGTTTGCTCTGACAATTGTTCTTTCAAGTGAATGCTTTCATCGTCTTTGTGTAATGAGAGGAATACCTCGGTGAAAGTCGTCAAAGAGACAAAAGTTCAACATTAAGATTCTCGTATGAAGCATTTCAACTCGGTCTCTTTAAGTTATCTCGTAATATACAGAGGTTGAGAAGTTTACATATTTTATAGAGGTTTTTATAATACGCAAAGCGTTGGATTTTTTTATGCCATAAGGAGGTAACCAAGCAATCGTGCCTTATGCGTTGCTCTCCTTTTCCCTATCCCCCCAGTGGAACATCGGAAACTCACAAACTGCACGAAACGCGATAGCATAGCTGTCACTTGACACCGGTGTTATGTGAGCGAGAGGTACCACTCCGATCGTGCCGGCCCAATTTTTATATATTTTTAATTTTGACTATCGACATATGACACATCTATATTTGCATTTTCATATTCGTTTGTATTTTTAGACTCCTTTGAACTAGGTTTTACGCAGTGGGTAATAAATTCCTAGAATTGTATTAAAAATGTAAGTAAAAGTAAAAAGTGTATTTAAAAATAATTTATGATCACAAAATTACCTTTGAATAAAGTCAAACTTATTTTTAAACAACGTTTAACATTGCAACTGAAAGTTCTTTGAACAATATGTGCAAAGCTAAATGTCTTCGGAAGCGATTTTGGAAAGCTAGTTAGAATATAATATCCCTTTGTCCGCACAAACTGGAGTTGCTTTTGGATGTGAATTACTTGGATTGCTCTTACACAATATTATGGGGTCTACAACCAGAGCAGCGCATTGGTGATTATGTTGGACGGCAAACAATATGCTGAAGCCCAATAGAATACACGATATTAGCTTAGAATTTTAAAGTCCGTCCGAAACTAATTTACGTTAAAATACTTGTTTAACATTGTTTTCTAACGTTTTAATTTCACTTATTATAATGACCTTTGTTCTGTCGTGACCATGGTTGCTGTAAAGTATCCGAAACGTCGTACATTTAAAAAACTTTTATTTTTTTAATGTTTTGTAAGATGTAGTGTCATGCTGCCTTGCATCCGAATTGGGCCGGCACGACCGGGGTAGTACCTCTCACTTTATGAAAAAAGATAAACCTTACGATAAACATCAAGAACGGTACACATTTCGTTACATATTAATTTTTGAATACCAAGGGCCAGAGGACAAGTAAAATTAATATTAAAAACTGTAACTGTAATTAATTATATAATGCAAATATTTCAAGCAATTAAGCACAGAACATTTAGTACGAGAAGCTTGTATTAAATTGTGTTAGACATTTTAGTATAACAAATTATATAAATATTATTATCTCGCAAAATCTTGCTTATTACATTCTGCAATGTCAACATATTGCAATATTTTGTAAACGAAAACAATTTATTTTTAGCGCCTTGCTAAATTTATTTGCCAGAAAAATTTTATTTTGCTTAAAAGGTTATTTCAAAGATATCAGCGATTATTTTACTGTTGGATGCAATTGCGCTGCGCATCCGTTTACATAGCTACTGCCATCCTGGTTATTGGTCGTTAACCAGGTGGGAAGACGATCTCCGTGCAGCGGTCGGTCCGTGTTGGATGCAAGTGCCAAGGGATCGGTTGTTTTGGCGTTCATTGAAGGAGGCCTATGTGATATGTGAGGATAAAGGCTGATGACGATGATAATGATGAAGACTTACTATCTTACGTCTCAGGATAGGCAAAATGTGAATGAGTTGCCTTTTTTTTTCTTTAACGCCGAATGCTCTGAGGCATCCCGCGGGGTAGTGGGTCTCCCCAGGCGGGCATGTGGGACTCGCTGCGCCCGAAAGGTGGTAAGTGGAAGCAGCTCTACCAACTAAAACCGGCGAGTGCCACCAATGCCGCCTTTGGTAAGATGCCCGGATCTGTTGAGCAAACAGGGCACCTCGATGGCTAGTCAGTCTCTCAGGGGACCGACGCGACGCCACCTCCACAGAGCGGTTGTCACGCACCACAGAATAATCCCTCCCAACGTCGGGACAGTACAATGGGGTCAAGTTCCCGTCCTCGCCCCTTGCGCTCTTCTCTTTGTGCCCTCTTCTTATAAAAGGACACAAAAGAGCAAATAAAGAGCTCCCTCGACTCAATTCGCTTGACCCAAGGTGCTGGGCTCACATTAGGCTATTGAGCTCTACCGCCGCGACAAGGCCCATGGTGGGGTGAATGAGTTGCCTGAGCTAGTTTAAGGTTGTTTGTTTTTGGTGCCGATTACGACAAAGCATAGTGACAGTTATACCTAGTTCTATTAATATCGTAGTGGCTTAATAGCGTGGTTATAAGAGGATGATGATGTCGATAGCAATTAGCTTAGTTTCATCCACAAATAGAGCAACTTACAATCGTAAATTCAACTAAATAACATAAATATATATCATGTTGTAACGCCCGCGACTCGCCCCAGAGACTAAATGTGCAACAATATTTATGATAAAAGTTCCCCTTGCAGTCTCGGCGTATCTCATGAAGCCACGTTTTTACTGCCCACCATTATGTAAGGGTATAAAATAATCGTATATCTAGATGTGTAACCGTTGCCTTAGCTTAATTCATATTGTTGTCTTGACAATATGTCAAGTCAGTTTTTTTTTAATAATATTTTATGGCCTGGTTAACAGACGTCAGTAGATATTGTTATAACTAACTAGTTTCGCGAGAAATTGACAAAGGCAAAGAAAGGACTGAAAGGTGGATACCTAAAATCTAAAAAAGATTTTAGTAATAATTACGCTGCCCGTTCTTCCCCTCTTTACGGACAGTAGAGCTACTGACGTAAGAAATAGGCAGTATGGCGGTACTGTACGGCATGGCAAATAGCCATGCCATTTCTCATCAGACTATAGATATTTTACAATGTTAGTCTAGATAGCGCATATTAAGAACGTATATACACTAGTTATTGCATGCGATTTTACCCGCCCTATAATGAATTAAAAATCATTTTATTATACATATATAGCCAATTCTTGAATGATTGAGTAATCAATTGCAAAAATATATTTTTTATATCCAACTGGCATTCCTGGAGGTTAATGCGTTCAAACCTACGTTCAAACAAACATAGAGTTTGTTCTATAATCTATAATATAGATATCATTATAGAAAAGTATTTATTCGCAAATGTCCCCGTATATTTTAAACACGAGCAATTCAATATCTCTCCGCTCCAATACATACCTAATTAAATAAAAAACACTTTTAAGCACTTTGCTTTGCGTCTTCTAATTAAACTAACACAAGATTTAAATGCAACAATGATTTTCAATTATAAGTATACTCTTACAATAATAATTGGAAAATTACGTGAAAGACGAAACGAAAAGAACGTTTAGCTAAGTTAATCTATTGTGTGGGATTACGTTTCTAAGCTAAAACTTATTTTGACTTTGAACTTAAAGAGAGGAGGACTCTTTTTTTATTTTTAAGTATGATTCAAAACATTTTAAAGACATAATTCGATAATATCGATTTATGAGACAATTCAGGCAGTTAACGAACGGAATAAAACTAACTTATTGTGTTGTTCTGAAAAGACAGAGAAACATTTAAAGTTTATTCGCAGCTTTTTTTTTCAAATACTGATTTATCAAAAATACCACCAGATTTCACATTATATAAAAACATCGTGTGGTGTCGTGGGGCACCAGATAGAAACGAAGTTCCTTAGATACTATAAAAATATTAATTTATAGTAAAGAAAATAATCATTCGGGTATACATTCTAATTATGATTTTTTTACCGATAAAAATCAGAGCATTTCACGGCGTAAAATAAAAAAGTAACAAAAAAAAAACTATACACTAGGTGTGTACATAGTGTTTTTTTAATGTCATCAGGGAGCAGTTGGAGCCTCATGGCGCCGACACCCATACACATCCGCACAACCAAGGCCACGCAGATGCGTTGCCCTCCTTTTCCCTATCCCCCCCAATGGGCCACCGGAAACTCACAAACCACACGAAACGCGACAGCATAGCTGTCACTTGACGGCTATGTTAAGTGAGCGAGAGGTACCACCTCGGTCGTGCCGGCCCAGTTCGGCTGCAATGCAGCATGGCACTACCACTTAAAAACTGTGTATACCACTTTTGACCACCAGATGGTGTAATTATCGAACGATATAATAAAAATCTTACGCTTTTACTATTTTACGTTACGGACGTTTTTTGCCGGCTAGGGCACCCGTAATGTCCATAGGGAACTTCGTTCCTAAAAATTAAATTCAAATTACAAAAAAGTGATTGGATAATCACTACATTTAAAAATATTAAAATGTCACAATCACCAACTTGATCGTAATTATGGAATGCCTTTAATCAAGCCTATCTAGAACGATAGCCTATATTCGTAGTCATTAGCTCAGCAAACACAGAGGATTGGATTAGCTTCATTAGTGACGAGTGCTTAGTCCTGTGATTATCTAAAATTGGGCTGATTTGAACGATATATGTAAAAAATACTAGCCCGAGTCGATATAACTTTTTGAGGTGAAACGCGCTTTAGCACTAAAATGCACTCGAATGCCAACACATGCCAAACGGAACTTTGGCATTTTTCACATCTGCCAGATGGAAGATGTCAAACTACTTCTAACTTTTATCACTCAATGGTCAAGCACCATGATTATCGAATAACCCATATTCGTCAACTGTTGGACATGAAACCTCCCGCTTTTTTTACAAGCGATATATATTTTTTTGTTAATCTATTTAATTCGTGCATTAAAATTTATTTATACACATTTAATTCGGTTTGCTATTAAAGCGTTTTTTTAGTTTTTTTTTTACTAAAATATAATATTTTTTATTTTTTAGTGTCGATTTTTTTATCAATTTAAACTACTCAACTTTTGACAATCACTTTAATATGAGTGAAATACTAAAAACCACACAAGTGATGTAAGTAACTTACTCGTCTTATGCCTTCCTTGCATGTGCTATACTGATCAGGATATTGGAACAAACTTATGAAATTATTGTATTGCCATTGGTACTTAAAACGTGTGCAACGTTTCAATTTAATCTGACGTAGTAAAGTGGGTCAAAATTAAGTCTAAAGGAGTCGGTTATAAACAAACACAAACAAACATACAGGTAAAGCTAATATAAAGCGTGTAAAAAATAAACAAATGTTTTTGTCATTTAAAATTGAGCTCGATTTTTTAAAATGAAATTTGAGTTGGGTATTGAAAAATTCAATAATATATATTTAAAAATAAAATACTTTGTCGTTGTTTGTTGTTGATACTGTTGCCAATTTTAATTTTAACTGAAATCAAAATACGAGTTCGGTGTAAAATAAGAGAAATGCACGATGGCTAATAAAATAGCATCCCTCGATAAGCCAAACAAAAACAAGCTATTCATAAAGTTTTTCGACGAAAATGTTACATATGGAATACTGATAATAATCAATAAAAATAACGAGTTTCTCCGTTCAATTTGAAATCTTTTTTTATGTATGTGCGTATTGTTACTTTGACCCAAGCTCAAGTATAGCTGAGTATAAAGAATAGAATAGAATAGAATAGAATAGAATATTTTATTTGCATTTGAACAAGGTACATTGGAGGTGGTCATAATAATAATAACAATTACAGCTTATTCAGCCATTAATGCAAATGTTAAGATTTGATTAAACCATCATTAAGTTTTTTTCATAGCATTCAAAGAGTAAGTAATGGAGACGATGTTTTAAATATTATCATTTTTATAAAAATATGAATTTCAATAATGTTGAAATTTTGATTGTTTAAAAAATCAGGATTTTGAAAAAGCATCGAGTCATTGAACGTATTTATAATTTCGAAAATGTATTAATAAAGAAGCCCAATGTGCTTCAATATTGTCAAATATTGGATTATCACTAGGTATAATATCACCATTATATAAAAAAAGAAAAGTGCGTGCGTACAAAGTACACATGTCAGAAGTGAAACTTTTTTGGCAAACTAATTTTTACTAATCTAAAGCTTTAAATTTCTGAGACTTACGATATGACGTTCGCTCTATCTCACTCTCTCTCTCGATCTTTCTCACTTCCTTGCTACTCTCACTCCATAGCTATGTGGTTCATGCTTCGTTCGCCCTTTCTCACTCTCTCTCGATCGCTCTCAATCACTCTATCCCCTTCTTGGACAAAAATGTTGCACATTTTTGTGACGTTTCGTAATTAAAAAATTAGCCCCATGCGCGCAAAGCAGTTTCACTTTAATTTTTGTGAAAATAAGGGCTTGTAAAATAAAAGGCAATTACGAGCTTGCATGTTTTTCGAACTTCCATTATCGGGTTTTGGTTGCAATTATATGCAATCTACGAGACAGCACATGAATTTTATTGGGATGCAAATTCGTCCATCAATTAGGGCATTGTAGGCTCCATGTTTCGCGTTTATTTCAGCCGTATTTGCATAATGAAATTGGCAGCGTATGCGACTCTGTTTGCTCACGGGCGCCGGGCGACGGGCGCCGCTACAAACTTTCAAAGGTGTGAAAACCTTTGCCGTTACATCAATTTAATTATGATTTGACATCAAAGTGAAGGAAAATGAGTTTGTTTTTGTGTACGGATAATTGTTGCATGCTTAAGTCTCTATAATTAATGTAAATTTAATAATATAATATATAATCAACTCTAGCAGAGATGTCACCTAATAACGTTGACCATACATGAACAAAATACTGACTGCTTTTTTTCTATGACATGACTCATCCACATTTTTTCTATCCTGAAGGCAAGGTTGCTGTCTTATTAATTGAATCTCACCATAATATTGCAAAAAGGTGGAGTATCCAGTCGAGTGATCAGTTTAAAGCGCATACCTGGTTTTACAAAACTACTGTAGGGATGAAATACCATACGCTGTTCAACTGAAACTACGCACCCGATTTTTTACTAAAAAAGTTGTTATTTTTAGCCCATGAAATAATCTGGCCTAGGTCACGTTTTTAGACTCTGTTTTACTCGATAGCGTGTTTTTAAACCCTGAAAAAATCTACGTTTCAAACTAAAATAAAAACCGTAGCGTAACGTTAAATACAAGTTTGCTTTTACTACTTCAAACAATGTTTGTAAAAGGGAATAAAAAATGTTTTTATTACACTCATGTATAGAGTTAATTAAACAACATAACCAGACAACATGGTAAATAATAGTTTAAATTTTAAAACAATGTTTAAAAAGTATAGAAATAGTCTAGCATAGAAATTAAAAAAGTTCAATCAAATCTGATTTTCAAATTCGATTCGTGTCGTTAAATGTTTTAAAACTACGATGGATACGTGGTGCTAACTTATACACATTTCGGAGTCTTTGTCCTGTTTTTAATACTTTTGTACCTCGTTGAAAATTTTACAATTATCAATTCCTTCTTTTTTGGACTAAGAACATCATTTTGTATATGAAGTTAAATTTCATGTCATAACACTTTCTTTAACGTATACAAAGTAAATTAGTTTTTTTTTCTTCAGCTAATACGAGTCCACTGCTGGACGTAGGCCTCCCCCAAGGATTTCCACAACGACCGGTCCAGCGCCGTCCGCATCCAGCGGATGAAAGTAAATTAGTAGGGATCAGATACATTTGGAAAATTTTACTTATCAAATAAGTGCCAAGTTCTTTTTATCCATCTCTCAAAGGAAATATCTTCTGCCTCTTAACTTTAATGCCATAATCACACTTTTCACTTTTATTCTTTTGGGAATCCAATATTTCTTGAACGAAAGCGAAAGTTTTAGCATATTATTTCGGGTGAAAGCCGTTTAAGCATTGATTTTATTCAGTCAGATATTTTCTTAAATTCCTTTCTGAGTCGAAATTTTAACATTTTTTTATTAGATTCAATATTTGAACGTCCAATAACATCAGACTAATTTGTTTACTTTTTCAGATCGCTCTACCGCTCTTTCTTCAGAGTAAATGTGAATTTACTGGGCGTGATCGTTTTGGATTTTTTTGTGTTAATTTCATCCTAAATTTTATCATAAAAAAACCTACTTGTTGTTTACAAAGTCAGTTTATAATAATATCAACCCTTATATGTCCCACTGCTGGGCACGGGTCTCCTCCTCGAAATCAGGCGAGGAGGGTTCTGGGCCATAGTTCACCGATGCGCTGACTAGTGGTGCGACTGATATATTAGTATTCGTTAAGATATTAGTAATATTGAATGGATTCGTGGATTAGTAATATGACGAACTATGATATGCTAATATTTCATATCACCCTAATGTCTATAATGACCATCGAAAATGAATCGGATAATAACACTCTGCATAGTTCGGATTCACTCGGTTGGTGCCCATGGGATTCGTGAATATATAAATATTATGAAACGTTTGTATGAGAGAGATGGATTACATATTTCGTTCGCGCTTTCATCGTCTCCGGTCTCGTCGATAAGGTGATGTTGAAAATTGATGTTTTTATGTATAAATAAAAAATAATTGAAAAAACATATATTATTCATTTATAATTTCATAAATTTCAAAATGGAAAGAAAAACTCAACTCGGGCCGGGACTTGAGTTGAGTTTTCCTTCCCATTTTGAAATTTAAAATTTGCCTCTGAAAATAGTTAAAACTAATAAACTATATAATTCAATAAGCTACCTTTAAAATGTTGTACTCATTCATTAAACAATAAGTAAAAATTAACATTCATCTAATACCAATATTATGAAATATTAGTTGCAATCGCACTCATCGCAGCATATTATGAGTAATTAAATTGAGCAGGAATATAATAGGTAAGGAACATGTAACCCCGTCATACATATCGGTGATATGCAGATATTAGTTTAGGTATTATAATATTACATGAGGAATATATTAGTATTCGTTAATACTGACAAATATCGGTATTAACCCAACACTAGCGCTGACCCAATGTGAGTTGGTGAACTTCACACACCTTCAAAGACTTTTAATCTCTTCGGGCATGCAGGTTTCATTACGATGTTTGTTTGTACATTATTCAGGTGCACGTAGAAATTTGGAAAAACCCATTTCTAGGCATTACAGGGGGGTCAGGATCGAACCCGGACCTCTCGGCTCATTCAAGAGTAGTGATGGCAATAACGGCTGTTTTACAATAATAAATTATGCTGTTGTGTTGTTTTGTAACAACTGTTGTTCTAAACTGCTGTCTGTTATCCTGTTAAATGTTTATTTATAGACGTTGAAAAATATGAAATGTGACAAAAAAAGCAAAAAAGAAAGGTCATTCTGACTATTACTGCGTGCCTATTCACCATTGCGTTACCGTTTCAATAATGACAACTGACAACAGGATATAGTTATTCTTTAATAATGGATTATTCATTATTTTAAAATAAGGCATTACTACAACTGTCGTCGTAATAATGACCACCACTACTCAAGAGTCCGAGCCCATACCCACTAGGCCATCGCGGATCACAAAGTCAGTTTACGGACGATAATTTCCCGTGATAAAGTCATATTCTTAACAAGCCGAAGGCTTAGGCTCAGGCGGAACGTGACAATGAGTAATGTTTTCTCGTGCGTGAAACCGGTGTTCATCTATTTATAAGAAGTTATCACGTTAATAAGATAAAATTACGACAAATATCTTCTTATAGAAATCATTCAACTGTCTACCAAAAACAACTTAAGTACTTATTATAAAAATAATTTTATTCAGCCATATTTGTAACAAAATTCAGTCAATTTAATCAGAAGAAGTATCAAGTACTAATATTTGTAAATTATATTGAGAAACTTTTGTGGAGGTAACAAAATATCTTCTACGTAATTGAAAATTCCACTTTAAATAGAGCACCCGGTATCCTTGGATAAGTTGTTAAGAGTTAGCAGCGATTAAAACTTGGATACGACGTTTACTATTACAAGAGATGAGTTTTGGAACTTGAAGTTACTGGGCCAGATACACAAGTCAAATTTGTATAATACACTATACATTATACTATAATGTATAAAAGGTGTGAGTAATATAGTGACAAAGTAGACACTCATTATTTATTGTGTAAATATAAGTTTTGATATTTCTCGAATTATTAGAGCCTTAATTTCACCTAGGCCCTAGACTCTAGAGTATTTGTAGTACGTGAAGAGGGCAGTCACTTCATGTTCGGGTTCGAATCCGCTAAAGACATACTACTTAAGAGATGAGTAAAAATGACTAATATGTGTATTTATCTATTTTTGTAAAATATTTTAAATTCATATATATATTCTATAGCCTTATCTTTTCTTTAACGCCGAGAAATGCTCTGAGGCATCCCGCGGAGGAGTGGGTCTTCCCACGCGGGTATGTGGGTCTTGCTGCGCCCGCTGGTAAGCGGACGCAGCTCTAACCACTAAAACCCGGTGAGTGCCACCAATGCCGCCTTTGGTGAGGTACCCCGGATGAGCAAATAGGACACCTCGACGGCTAGTAGTCCCAAACACAGAACAACCCCTCCCATCGTCGGGACAGTACAATAGGGTGAGGTTCCCGTCCTTACCCCTTGCCCCCTGCTCATTTGTCCCCTCTTCTTATAAGAGGGGTACAAAGAGCCCCCTCGGCTCAATTAGCTTCGCCCAAGGTGCTGGACTCACCCTAGGCTACTGAGCCAAACCGCCACGTGGCCTGAACCATGGTGGGGAAATTCATACCTATAGCCTGCCATGCTATAACTCTTGTTATTATTTTACCATATTTCAATGTGGTGTGTTTTTTTTTCTAAAAACCATTTTGAAAAGTACTAGTATCATAAAACAAATTGTCCGTCGTGTTAAGTCTGAAAATACACAACAGCAATAAAAAGTCAACAACATCTGAAAATATAGCCACTCCGTCGCTAGATCACTGACGTAACATAAACATGCCACTCGAAGTCATACATCTACACTGATGTAAATCAAACTGCTTGCAAAGTGACACTGGGCGTACACGTCGGTTCAAAATTCGAACTTCGAAAAAGGAAATTTGCATTAGTGGGTAAATATAACAGACATAAAGATAGATACCTCAAGTTCAGTATTACAATAAAAAAAATTAGTTGTCACGCCGAGCTTAATTTAAAACTAGCAAGAGAGTAGCAATTTGAAACTGTATTACAATTAGTAGTAATTTAAAATTGAAAACAAGGTATGTATATGTTTAAAAATATTTATTAAAAAATAAATCCCGCGGTTCTTTACCGAACTTTGCTATATATGGTGACTGTTTGATACCAAAATAAACTACCCGTTTTTCATAAACTTTACATATCGAATACCATTTTATCAATTAGTAATATCGTTAGTATCTTGGATCCATGAAGCCAACACTTTCTCTATATCTTAGTTAGCTCTTTTAACAGATCCTTGGCTTCGACTGTGTCGTGGCTTTCCAAGGACCAGTTTATATTGGTGCCAAAATGAAACGAGCTAATTTATAATATAATTTACCAATTCTCTGCCCTTATCGGAATGTAAGATGCAAGGAGCACTAAATGTAAACAATATATTGATACGCCATCTCCATGGCTTTCTTACATTTTTTTGATTATTTGGTCACCATGATTATAAATTTAAATCCCCGATCTTCTTATGTTGCATGTCGATAGAATGGACTTGGCAACTGCTGTTCATTTTAGAATGTAGTTTTTTGAAACAAGTCCTTTTTAAGGTTCCGTAGCCAAATAACCTCTACATGTGTGCTCTAAAAAAGCAGCTTCAAGAGAGGAATGGCGTGGAATTGTGAAGCGGGCCACCAACACCGATGCTGCTGAAGTAACGACCACGACCGCTCTGCCAAGAGTGTAACGACAAAGAAGATTCGTCATGTCTGTCTGTCTGTCTGTCTGTCTGTCCGTCCGTATGTCACAGCCACTTTCTTCCGAAACTATAAGAGCTATACTGTTCAAACTTGGTAAGTAGATGTATTCTGTGTACCGCATTAAGATTTTGATATAAAAGTAGAAAAGTAGAAAAAAAACAATAAATTTTGGGGGCCATACTTATAACTACAACTCAAAAAATTTTTTTCATCAAACCCATCCGCGTGGGGTATTTATGGATAGATCTTCAAAAATAATATTGAGGTTTCTAATACCATTTTATTCTAAACTGAATAGTTTGCGCGAGAGACACTTCCAAAGTGGAAAAATGTGTGTCCCCCCCCCTGTAACTTCTGAAATAAGAGAATGATAAAACTAAAAAAATATATGATGTACATTACCATGCAAACTTCCACCGAAAATTGGTTTTTTATTTCTTACTATTTTTACGTTGGCAAATTTTGCACATAGAGAGAAAAATATTTATCATTTCAAAAGTTATGTCCGTATATCGGGAAAGTTTCAATTTTGAGTCTATCGCGACCACCATGACCAACAGCCACGTGAGCTGCTTCAATTATATCAAAAATTTCACCTACTCACAAGTAGCAGTTTATGAGCTCCTATCTAAAAAAATGGTGTAAAGTTACAGCTATGCTGTCGTGCGGCTTGTGAGATTCCAGTGGGGAATAGGGAAAAGGATGGCAATGCATCTGCATAATCTATGATTGTGCGAATGTGTATGGGACGTAGATAGTCGCTATAAAGCTTTGACTGCTCGTTTGCCCTACTATGTATATAAAAAAATCTAGTCACAAATTGTCGCATTTCACAAATATTAATTACCTTAAATCGCTTCAGTCTGCTGTACTGTTTCTGAGATTTCTGAAAAGCTAATTGTGCTTCTTCAATTTCATCCACTAAATTGTAAAAGGTTTATTTTGTCACATAATAGAATTGGCTTTTTTCTGTTTAAGAATTCTTCTTCCGATCACGTTCCCTCATTTTAGTTTCCCATGACAAATGCACTCCATTCAATCATACGTGATTTTCAGAATAAAAACAAAACCGGCCAAGCACGAGTCAGACTCGCGCACGAAGGGTTCCGTACCATTCATCAATGTATGATTGGCGTTCGTTTTCGATACATTGACGTTTCTTTTTTATTCTATTGTATTCGTCCAGGATACAGGGTCCATTTTTGCACTTGATTACTATCAAGCTAATTTTCCGTGAGTAGCTTCATTTTGATGAGACGCCCAACAATTTCCTTTATGAAAATTCACGATTGTGGTAGCTAACAGAGGTAGAACGTAATCACCACTTGTCTTTAGGGGCACGGCATATGACGCTATTGGGTAAATACGTAATTGGATGAACTATCAAACAATACGTAAATATTTTTGATTGTAATAAAGTTTAAGAATTTGCTATACTGTTTTTTTTTTAACCTCAAGTTAATGGATCTTCAGCTATAACAGACTGCACTATGTTTACACTGATACCACACCAGTTTACACACCACATAGCTAGCGAGAGACCGTAGACCAATGTTATCGTTTCATTATCGACTAATCCCAAGTAAACATTCGCAAAAGTTAATTATTGGAGAGCATCGAATTATAATATTTTCGCACCGTGTGTTGATTTTATTAAACCTCATCAATTATTAATATGTGAACATTTAGATGAATGGAGTTCATTTTATTTCCGTAATGAAGCTGGAATGTACACTTAGCAAGAGAAAAAAAGATTACTGTAAATGTTTCAGGGACTGTAATGGGCATTCTAACCGTTAGCTTAGATTGGCGGTAGAGGTAAGATAGAGTGTGGAGTTTACCTTAAATGTGTGTGAATAGTTTTAGTCTAGTTTTTAAATAGCATCATACCGAACGAACGTTTTTTTTGTTTTCCTTTGTAATTTATTTTCTAAAAAACTAAGATACACGAGAAATTTAACAGTTTCTGTTGACATATTTAAATACACTAATTTTTCGTTTGTGCCTTTATAATGTTCTTCCCTTGGGTATTTTACTTCTGACAAAGACAGAAGTTTTGTCATTTCAAAAAAAAACTTTCAATTGGTAAGAATGATTTCTTGGTGTTCATTTAAATAAAAAAAATACTTGGACATACAGCTTGGCAAAAAAGAGTATGACGTGGTGACAGGTAGAACTAAATATTTTACTAAATGGAAACCTATGATGTTGACAATACTTGGCCGACAAATACTAGATTTTGAATAAAGCTTAGTGTTTCACATTTATTTTTAACGATTTGATTAAATTATCTTGCTGATTTTCCATATTATGATAAGACGTAAGTGAAAGGGGCGCCCTCATTTTTTCCATACTCTTTTTTGCCAAGCTGTACTTTAACTTATTCTTGAAAGGGATATGCTATGCCCATGCGTGGTACCCATGTATCTCACTTTATACTTATTCTTCAGGGATACTAGTACGGATCTTGTGTGAGGATAGAACGTACATGTATGCATGTGTGTGTTTATTACCTAGGCTTGGCAAAAAAAGTTAGACCTGGCTAAACACATTTATTTTTATTAGCGCTATTGAAGCATTTACTACCATTTTTTCTACCGGATGACCTGTTCCTATCTTTATATCATCTTGTTGTTCACGATGAACTTATAGTCTACTGAAATAATTTTGATAAAGTTTTGAGAATTGTGTGCAGATTAATCCAAGTTGAAAGACTGGATAGTTTTGATCATGACCACAGACAACAGCGCCTACACAACCGGTGTAGGCGCTGTTGTCTGTGGTCTGCGCAGAATAAGATTTTAGTTTTTTTTTCATAAAAGGTGTCCTATGTTACTTTCAATACCTCCAAGAATATGTGTATTATGTTTCATGATGATCGGTTAAGTAGTTTTCTCGTGAAAGCGTAACAAACATCAACGCGTTCACATTTATAATATTAGTAAGGAAAGTAGGATACTATTATTGTGTGGTTGATTATTCAACCGCATTGTTCACTCTTAAGTAATACTGTGATCGATTGTTCCACCGTACACAATCAATTAGTATGCTGGATTGGGCAAAGGCAAATTAATAGTATGATATACTGAACTTCCTAAACTACATTATAGTGGGTTATCCTGAAAAGATAGAGATATATGCCTGATGCTATGTGATATATGGATGATGATATCGGTGGGAAGGATGCGCTGTGTCACACTCCCGGCTGCTAGCTAGGTTACCACTGTCTTGCTTATTTATCCCGGGAAACGGCTTTGCTGTGTTTTGGAGAGAAGGGCAGTACATGCTGTGTAATTACTGGCACAGAGACAACATCTTATGTCACAGGTTAGGCAACCCATAAATGATTTGCCTTTTCGTTTTTTTACGCCGAGAAATGCTCTGACGCTTCGCGCCGAGGAGTGGGTTTCTTTAGGTGGGTATGTGGGACACGTTACGCCCGAAGGGTAGTAAGGTGGACGCAGCTCTACCCACTAAAACCTGGCGAGTGCCACCACCAATGCCGCCTTTGGTGAGGTGCCCCGGATCTGTTGAGCAACCAGGGCACCTCGACAGCTAGTCAGTCCCTCAAGGGACCGACGCCACCTCAACACAAGAGGGGTTGTCCCGCACCACAGAACAACTCCTCCCAATACTGGGACAGTACAATGGGATGAGATTCCCATCCTCGCCCCTTGTCCGCCTGCTCTTTTGTCCCCTCTTCTTATAAAAGGGGTACAAGGAGCAGCTCCCTCGGCTCAATTTGCTTCACCTTAGGTGCACCAAAGGCCACTGAGCCCCATCGCCACGACAAGGCTTGATACTTGGTGGAGATAAATGAGTTGCCTGGACTTGTTCCAAATAAAAAAGTTTATGTTCAAGGGCGACGTCGAACACCTACCAGGTACGTCTGCCAGTTTAACTATCCAACTAATATAAAAAGGGTTCATGTTTCACCATGTTTATTTTTATGTCTCAATTGAGTTAAGCATCGTTTTCATGAAAGATCGCAAGCGGATTAAATTCCGACTCTTCAAACTGTTATTATATATTTACACAAAATCTTGACAAATCACATACTAAATCTTTCTTAAAAATGAATCAATGAGGCTATTGGTGAAATCAACATTCACTTGTTTTTGAGTTTAGCGCTAACAGACAACCAGACGGATGGACAGGCGCGGCAGACGACTGTTTTACAAGACTTTTTGATATATTATACTTACTTATGTGAAGTAAGTATAATATATCAAATCGCCGGCCGGTTCTTGTTGATGCAACTGAGGTGGGCACGGCCATCTTGACGTTCATTGAATGAGGCCTATATTAAACAGTGGACGCAAAAAGGTTTATAATAATGATGATATACATAAGTATATCATCATATCAATCATATCGCTTAATGTATAAACATTAAGCGAAGAACTCTCTAACAGAGTTTAATTTTGTAGTACAAATATTCTTTAATCTCTTTGGTCCTTTAAAATAGAAGGGTCCCTTATTTAGCATTAGGTGGAATTAAGCAGGAATCCAATTATTACTACATGGAATCTATTTGAAATTTAGTTTCGAAAAACGGGATACGTGTATTCCACATATTATAATAATAAATTAACTTATTAACCGGTGGGAGTGAAGCGCTGTGCCGTACTCCCGGCTGCATGGGTACCACCATCTTGCTTGTTTCTCCCGTGAAACAGCTTTGCTGTGTTTCGGAGAGAAAGAAGCAAGTGTAATTACTGGCACCGAGACTTAACATCTTATGTCACAGGATAGGCAACACATAGATGAGTTGCCTGGGCTCGTTCCAGGTAAACTAGTTTATGTTCATAGGCGACGTCGACCACTTACCATCAGGTGGCACGTTTGCCAGTTTGCCTATCCAAGTAACATAAAAAAGTGACCTCAAGTTTGATTTGTCCCCTAAAATGCGGCCTTTCCCCTCGTATCTTGCTATACTTTGCGCATCCTAAGAAGGTATGGGTGACAGATATTAATTGACAATTGTAATGAAGTTACCTAACGAAAATTAATCTATTGATAAAAAATATCGACTTAGTTCGTAAAGGAAATGAAATCGGAATTATCAATTTTAGATTTGTGAATTAAATTGCTGAGAAACGGGTAATTTGTAAATAAGTAATAATAAAATAATAAAAACTATTCAAATCGTTTATTTTTATTATTAATTACAGTCGAAACTCGAAGATTGCATGATCTTTTCTGAATCCAAATCTTCTGCGACGGCAATAATTAACTGTTAGTCGCGAATTCGGTCTAGGCGGATATATTTAGTCCAGTCTTTATATATCGTCCTTTGTGTTTAATCGATTACTATTTTTTCAATGACAGATTTTTACAGTTGGGATACGATCATGAGATGGCCGCTCATATTCATCGATTTGATGTCGATTCAATAGTGTCAATCTCTATTGCCAAAATTTCAGTTCCATGCATCTGACATTTTAAAGACATTTTTTTTTATTTTAATTTCATAATTAAAATTCACAGTTATTATAATATTATAATATATTACATAAAATAATAAAAATAATAGCAGTTTCATATATAATCATAGAAAATAAATTAATTCGTTTGCTTTTTTATTGTTTACTAGTAAAAAATTTGCGTAGCAAGGAATATGAGAACTAATAGAATCAGGAGTTACTTTGCGGAAATCCATTATATAAAATTAAATTATAATTTAATTAGCAATAATCCCGCAAAACACGCAGTCTTTACTGCAAATGTGTGAGTGCACGCATATGCATGCATATAGCACCGCCCTCCTTTCCCACACTGCATATGCGTACACTCGCATGCACCACCACCTCGCATGCATCACCACCCCACATGCACCACCACCCCACATGCACCACAACCACAGTTAAAGACCACCACTACACAATCTACGCACGTTTCGCCCCGACACCGAGGCATCCTCAGGATGTAGACTCTACGATTAGCAATCGTTAAATGACATGCAGGCCCAAACACCCGCCTTATATGCTAATATAGTGGTTCCCCCACTACCCCCACCGAATAACCGTATTATGGGAGAATTTGTTAAATCGGTTTGGTCATTCAAAAATGCAATCGATTTATTATTTTTATGTTTTATTATTTCGAGTTGTTCCAACACACTTAGTCGAAATCCCTTGTCGCATTTGTGTAAAACTTGGAACGTATGGTTGCTACTAATACTATGTCCTGTCTCTAGTAGATGTTTTGCAAAATGGGATTTTTGAGGCTGGTCGTTCCTAAACGCTGAGATATGTTCTTTATATCTAGTTCCGAAATTTCGTCCAGTTTGTCCTACATACAGGGTGACCTGAAATTCGATACATTCCTTTGAAAGACAGAAAGTAGACCTCATTTACAGTAATATTTTTCATGGCAACCCCTATCCGAAAGTTGATATTTACAAAGTTATTGAAATTTCAAATTTTTTTTCTTTATTTTCGACTTTTTGAATTTGACATGACGTATTTTTAAAATGTTTGTCTTTTTAGTGATTTTTTTATGTATTTCAACCGTCAATGAGTAAAATAATATTTTTAAGGAATAAATAGGGACAAACTAAGCGAGAATTTTTCATTATGAGACATGAAACAGAATTTTCTGAACAGGTGATTTTCTTAAAAAAATGTATGATACAATGCGTACGAGTGCGTATGAATAATAAAATTAAATTTTTCAAATTTATTCTATAATGTCAGTAGTTTAAAATACCATACTTTTACATTTACTGATTAATTAGCAATAACCATGTTTTCCTAATTTAATAAATTGGTAATTTAGTACAAAAATATAGGGCAATATTTCGAATTTGCTAATTATCTAGAGACATTCAATTAAACTCAACGTAAAAGGCATATAAATAGGGTGGGAGCTATTAAAGTAGGAGCAATCCGTAGTAATCGCTGACTATAAAAGTGTTGTAATACATATTTTCTGCTGTTGTTCCCAGCCTACTAGTATCCTCACCATGGTTCAGGCCTTGACGTGGCGGTGGGGCTCAGTAGCCGAGGGTGAGCCCAGCACCTTAGGCGAAGCAAATTCAGCCGAGGGGGCTCTTTGTACTCCTCTTATAAGAAGAGGGGACCAAAGAGCAGGAGGCAAGAGGCGAGGATGGGAACCTCACCCCATTGTACTGTCCCGACGTTGGGAGGGGTTGTTCTGTGGTGAAGGACAACACCTCTCTGGAGGTGGCGTCGGTCCCTTGTGTGCGGGACTGACTAGCCGTCGAGGTGCCAGCTGTTAGTCTAACAGACCCGGGGCACCTCACCAAAGGCGGCACTGGTGGCACTCGCCGGGTTTTAGTGGGTAGAGCTGCATCCACTTAAAAAAAAAGCCTGCTTGTAACAGAATTTTATTTTTCTTTTAAAAATTACAAACAAATTTATCAATGGCTCATTTTTTTATTGAAAATAAATAACAAAGATTTCAAATACAAAAATTACCTATAGATGTAACAGACCTTAGCGTTTTATAGACATGGGTGAACATTTTATAGATGATTTTTTAAATTGGCCCTGTCAAAAAGCTAATTTTAAAAGTTTAAAGTTTGTTTAATAGTTCCAATTATTAATTAAAAAATATTTTGCAAGTTTGGTCAAATGTAGAGTTTAACTTTTAATAAATCTAATTAAAATTTGTTTTCATACAACTTTTCATACCGATCTTTCAAGCTTCTTCAGCGGTGATTAATAAAATTATATTGTGTTTATATTTCGATAAGACCACAGAAAGTCGAGGAAGGGTGCGATAATCAAATAGGGCAGATGAAGTCCTCCCGTGACCATGGTTGCTGTAAAGTATCCGAAACATCGAGCTTGTAAAAATCTTGATAAACTGCGATAAAATCCGTAAAAATTATAGAGGGCAGATGAAGATAAATGACGGCGATGGTCTCCTCGGTCGAATCGTCGATAGCAAGGTTCTCTCCTATCAGCTTGATTTGGCGCTGCGTAGAGATGTCGGATCGCTTTGCATCTTCTACCGCATCTACCACGGGGAGTTTTCTGAGGAACTGTTAGGACTAATACCTGCAGCAGAATTCCACCACCACCGGACGTCGCGTAAAAATTCTAAATTTCAACCTCACCATCTCGATGTCCGGAAATCCACAACAACTCGATTTATACAGCATTTCCTGCCTCGCACGACGAATATATGAAATCAGCTGCCACTTACGGTGTTTCCGAACCGTTACGACTTAGTGACCTTCAAGAAAAGAGTATTCTCATATTTGAAAGGCCACAACGCATCTGCTAATCCTCTAGTGTAGCAGGTTTCTGTGTCGCTTTCATTAACATCAGGTGAACCGACTATCCGTTTGCCCCCTCTTCTATATAAAAAAAATACACAGCCTAAGTGTGAGTCCCACATAGGGTCAGAACCACCCAGGTCCCTAGCTACATGCATAAAGTATTTTCCTGCGTAAAAAAAAGTTGAAAGCGATCCAGCACTGTTGGTGAAGTGTAAGACTAAAGAGATAGCTCCTGGTAATCCTCTCGATGAAAAACTGGAAATGCAGAGGCACTATTGCTGGTAGCTCAAAAGTGGCAGCGAAGGTTCTATGAATCCTGGTCATGCTACTCTCTACTTTCAAATACACATTTGCTGCCTACTCCTACTAGGCTGAGGTTTTGTGAAGCTGACCCCTATTAATGGTTCCGTATGGGGGTAGTGAATGTGGTTCTTACATGGTGAGTGAATATGGTTTTTAAACTAGTCCCTTCTAAGGGAACGGTCAGGTAGTAGTAGGTCAGGGTTTTTATTTTTCTGATCAACCTTATACGTCAATTGAAATGTCAAAAATGATGTAATGTGTCTAAATGTGGGCACTGGATGAACGCAACAAGTCTTTCAATATAGTAGGTACGAGATATGTGTTACATCAATACACGTTTTCATTTTGTAATATTAGTATATGGATAAACAGTACTTATTTGTTTTTTTTTTTGCTACTTCTCCTAACTCTACGCGGGCGACGCCGCGCGCAAATGCTAGTTGTTTATACTGTAATGAACTCCAAGAGAGAATATATCCGACAGAGCACGGACAAAGGTTCATAAAGATGTTACAACCCATAAGTTATGCTCTCATAATATCTGTAACATTTTTAGTATCATGTTGAAATTTACATTTTTATATCTTTCGAACAAGTTGATGTTCAAAAAGCCGATGGCTCGTTGGGGTCACGTTGGGACTATTAATCTGGCGACAGATGCGCGCCATTACAACCAGTACATCAGTTTGAATAGAGTCGGGCCGGGCTTATACGTGTCAGCGGGATCTGCACACGTGCTGCCAGATGAAATCCTTATTACCCTCCTGAGGTTGATTTTAAAGTACTATATTAAACATTATTTTGAACTATCCACAATGCTAGTAAAATCGGAATAAATAATTCTTATACAAATTCTATAATTTGTCAATCGTGAATATATCATACTTTCGGAAAAAGGTTGAAAATGATAATGATGATGATGTGGATAATATACTTTATAACCACATTCACGAATTCACGAACAAAAATTTGTAATATTTGACACCTCAGTCAGGTATTAAATGTAACAATATTTTAAAGTAGATCTTAATAATGTGGTTTATTTAAATCAAAAGTAATTGTTACGACTCTCAGCAGGAATGTTTAAAACAATTAAATATTCTCGATCAACGATTAAAACAATTAAATATTCTCGATCACAATATATTTCGACTAAGTATCGCTCTTCACAAAATATACTTTTTTTATAGAAGAGGGGGGGGGGGGCAGACGGACTAAATACGGACAGTCGGTTCACCTGATGGTAAGTGAAAAGCGACATCCACAGACACCCGCTACACCAGAAGATTAGCAGGTGCATTGCCGGCCTTTTAGATTTATAGAGTAGGTATGCTTTTTTCTTGAAGGTGCCTAAGTCGTATTGGTTAGGTGGCAGCTGATTCGGATTTCCGGACATCGAGATTTGTAATTTTTACGCGATGTCCATTGGCGGAATTCTGCTGTAGGTGTTCGAACAATTCCACAGAACATTCCCCGTGGTAGATGCGGTAGAAGATGCAGAGCGATCCAACATATAGATACTAGTAGAATGCTTAACAAGACCGCCATTGGCGTCCTTTTAAACCAAATCTTATTATTATAAATATCGGCATAATATTATAAATACATTATTAATTACGTATATTTCGATTTATTATTCTTATGCTTTAATTATTAATCGATATTATCTTCATGAATTCTTCATTCTTTATTACCTTATGCATCAATACATTAAGTATTGATGCATAAGGTAATAAAGAAAATAATGGTTGTTGTACAGAATGTAAAGTATCAGAAACGTCGGGCATATAAAAAACTTAATAAATCGCGATAAAATTCGTAAAATTTGTTTCGTTATAATAAGTAAAATTCGCGTTAACATAAGAAAACAATATTGTATAGTATTGTAAATTTTGTTACTGTGATATGAGTATAATTTATTTTATATTAATAATAAGGGGTCTAAAGTTTGCAATTACAATGAATAAAACAAATGTGTTATCATGAAAAAGGCTTTCCCTACATATAATTTATTTTTTATGATTTCATGTAAGGCAATGAACCCAGTCCGGGAGGACTTTACAACCTTTTTATATTTGTTTTGTGTTTAAAAAACTGTTTTTATTTATTCAGTGGATTTTTTATTCACTATTTTATTCAGTTTTTTTTAATATAATGAAAATAATGATAATAACAACCCTTATATTTTCCACTGTTGGGTACGGGTCTCCTCATCGAAATCGTGCGAGGTGTTGAGCCATAGTTCATCGATGCGCTAACCCAATGCAGGTTGGCGAACTTCAAAAACCACTTTTAATCACATCAGGCATGCAGGTTTCCTCACGATTTTTCCTTCACCGGTGACCAAGGGATTGTCTGATGTTCAGGTGCACGTAGAAATTTAGGAAACCTATTTCAAGGCGTCGCAGGGGTCAGGATCGAACCCGGACCTCTCACTCAAGAAGCCGAGCCCATACCCATACCCACTAGACAAACCTTTAGCGACACTCTTGGGATGTATAATTTCAAAGATGAAAAGATTTAAGGTAGATAAAAGACATCAAAATGTTTTAATTACCAATTAAAACATAATTTAAATATTTATAAGAGTGTCTTGGTTTATAATCTAATTATAATACTTGAGGGATCAAGTTAATTACGTTTTATCATCATTTGAATTGTAACATGTCACAAGGTTGTGACTTGTGTAACATTTGTACAACATTCGGTTACTTTTTATTATATTTTTGTAATTTGTTTAAGTCTGTTTATTAGCTTAAACATTATAAGTAATCTTGCTTAGTATAATTAATGACTAATAAAATAGATTTCTTTACAGCCTTGTCGTGATGGTTGAGCTCAGTAGCCTAGGGTAAGCTTAGCACCTTGAGCGAAGCGAATTGTGCCGAGGGGGCTGTTTGTACCCCTCTTATAAGAAAAGTGGAATAAAAAGCAGGAGGCAAGGGGCGAGGACGGGAACCTTACCCCATTGTACCGTCCCGATGTTGGGAGGGGTTGTTCTGTGGCGCGGGACAACCCCTCTGTGGCGTCGGTCCCCTGAGGGACTGACTAGCCGTCGAGGTGTCCTGTTTGCTCAACAGATCCAGGGCACCTCACTAAAGGCGGCATTTGCATTGGTGGTACTCGTCGGGTTTTAGTGGGTAGAGCTGCGTCCACTTACCAGCTTTCGAGCGCAGCGAGTCCCACATACCCGCCTGGGGAGACCCACTCCCCCGCGGCATGCCTCAGAGCATTTCCCGGCATGAAAGAAAAAAACAAGCGCGATTCGAATCTGCGAACCTTGCGTGAATCGAAATGCAGTCGTATTTCCATTACCGCTCCTCTAGAAATGCGTATAAGTTTATTTGTAACGTTTAATACCTAATTGTATCAGCCATTAAAGCTGCCTTATCTCTAACGTTCTCTCTTATCAGCCTCCATTATGTGTCGCTGGTATTAACTTTAGTTGTGAACGATCGCGCAGATTATAGAGATTGCCATAATCGCCTCATTGAATGTATATGTAAACTGTAAGGTATAGTAATAATCTTTATTACTGATGTGAATCCTTCTACATGGGTCATCATTATAATGAAATCACTTTCAATTTAATTTTAAAACAATCATGATTACAGGTAAAGCCTATTAATAAACCATGTTAAAATCCATAGAAAGTTCTTTCAGTGTAATTATTGAAAATCTCTTAAACAGAAATCATAAGTTCATAAGTTTTATTTCTGCCACCATGTTATTGTGCTGTGTTTTGAAAAGAAAAAACGTGACATAAAATCACGGGTGTCATCATACAGACAGGCAATGCGAAGTCTACCTGAAGTTACCTGGTCGAGAATGACCAACAGCCTAAAAAAAACCTCTCTGGACTATGTTTAATTTCTAATTGACATGTGATATTAAAATGATATGATGATGTGATGATTAAAATTGAGCCTTTCTTTGCCGTTTTATATAATTAAACTACTATTTACTTTATAAGTTTTGAAACTACCCACTTGGAGAACTGTGAAGTAACACAATTTATATTGAAATCCTCATTTTCTCGGGAAAAATGAAGCAATCTCAGGATTCTCAGGTATAAACGCTTCATAACGCTATCATCGGTTATAAAAATCCTCGCGGGTAAAGCCACAGGCTAGTGTTAGTTAATTACTTAGCTCATCATAATATGTAGAATACTATAAGTAGAGAGGTTAATCAATCATACTGATATATCTTTAATAGCCAATAGACTAGAGCAGATTAAAACTTTTGGCTTACCTGTGGGAGAGCTGCGCTGTGTCGCGCTCCCGTTTGCTTGGGTACCACCGTCTGGCTTGTTTCTCCCATCAAACAGCTTTGCTTTGCTTTGTTTCGGAGAGAAGGGCAAGACAGGCAGTGTATTTTTTTTTTTCGGAAGGGTTAGACTTTTCGGCCTGAGATGGCCTTTAAGCTCAATCGGTACAGTAAGTGCACAGATGGCTCACTTAATAAATATTCGAAAGGGGGACGCCCCCTCCGCACCGCGTGGTTCATCCCGCACGCTGCTCAGGAGAGCAGGATTTGGACTAGTCAAACCCGATACGGTTGACGAATCTTTTACGGTTGAATTTAACCTATCATCATGAGGGCTGGCCTTCATCCCTCCCTCTGTAGAGGGAGGCGGGCCACGCGCAGTGCCCAAGCAATCTAGCGTTAGCGTAGTGCTACCGCTGTATGCGCGGTCTGGGCTTGTGTCTACTCGTATCGGATTCGAACCTAAGCTTTCGCGATCGGTCCGGCAACAGGCAGTGTAATTACTGGCACCGAGACTTAACATCTTATGTCTCAGGATGAGCAACCCATGAACGACTTGCCTGGCTTAGTTCCAGTTATTTGCTTATGTTTATGGGCGACGCTGACCACTTGCCATCAGGTGGCTCGTCTGCCCGTATGTCTATCCGATTGACATAAAGAAGACTACTGGGCTATAATAATATTGACCCAGGATGGAGGAGCTGTATAGGATGCTATACAGTTGATAAAGCTTAGAAAAATTTGGAAATTTGAAAATATACGTTTATAAAGGCCTATTTCAAAGTGGCCTGTATAATATTTGATACGTAACAAAATAATAGACAGACTCATCACGGTTCAAGCTTTGTCGTGGCGGTGGGGCTCAGTAGCCTAAGATATGCCCAGTACCTTGGGTGAAGAAAATTGAGCCGAGGGAGCTGTTCTTTGTACCCCTCTTATAAGAAGAGGGGACAGAAGAGCAGGGGGCAAGGGGTGAGGATGGGAACCTCACCCCATTGTACTGTCCCGACGTTGGGAGGGGATGTTCTGTGGTGCGGGACATCCCCTCTGTGGAGGTGGCGTCGGTCCCTTGAGGGACTGACTAGCCGTCGAGCTGTTTGCTCATTAGATCCAGGTCACCTCTCCAAAGGCGGTATTGGTGGCACTCGCCGAGTTTTAGTGGGTAAAGCTGCGTAAACCTTATCACCTTTCGGTCGCAGCGAGTGTCACATACCCGCCTAGGGAGACCCACTACCCCGCGGGATGCCTCATAGCATTTCCCGGCATAATTGAAAAAAAAAAGACAGACTCACGGGCGCCATTTGAATATTGCGAAAAACCAATCAAATATTTGACATAAAGTCAGCATTTGATCCAATTATAGATATACATACTTTTGGGGAGGTGATATAAAAAAGTTATTATATTGAAAAAATGTTTACATGCCCGACGTTTCGGATACTTTACATTATTGAAATAATTAAATCAAAAAACCAAGCATAATATACCACAGATTAAAGATGCAGTTAACACTTTCTGCGTAGAGAGGACATTAAAATAATGATGTATCATAGGGTAGTTTTGAATAACTTTGTAACGTTAGGACATCTGTCATCTCAGTCCTCCCGTGACCATGGTCACGTAACCACCATAAAAATTTCACTAAATTCGCGCAAACATTAGAAAACAATAAGTAATTATATATCTGAATATCACAGCTTTGTTTTCATTTATATTCTGTCGGAAGGTAATATAATTTATTACAACAAGATAATGTTCCCAATCTAAAATATAGGATACTTAAAGATCTCATGACGCCATATTTCTTTGGGTCTTTAGGTTCTTATTTATTAGAATTTCCCTTAAAGGGTACGATGGGTCCAGTTATTTATAAAAAGGTTGCGCTCCCCTATTTTTGATTTCCCTATCTTTAAATATAAAATTCTGTATGTGTGTTTATAACCTAACTCCGCCATGAAAAAATTGTGTGTGTATATTTGAGTGGATCCCTGGATGGATTGAAAATACAATTTGACCAAGTGTACTAACAAAATACCAATATTAAGATAACGTCTGTGGGCTCTGCTACTATTTTATAATTCACAAAAACAATCGAGAAAAGATTGAGTAGAATTTGCATTTCTTAAAGATTTCACGATATAAAAACCTAAGGCTGCATAACATATTTATATGTGTTTATGTGGCTATTATTATTAGTTTAAATTGTTTCGCGTATTTTGTATTGTAATTATGTGTTTGTGTATTCGATGTGTATTTAATATTTATTATAATATTATTTTTCTTTGTTTTGTTGTACGCGTTGGTTTTAAGCTGTAAGTGCAACAAATATTAAATTGAATAAATAAATAAATAAATATGTGGGCAAGTTCACTTGTTTATATTACCCTATCAATTTCAATCCCATTTCGAATGTAACATTTCACAATTTTGATATAGAAGTTTTTATACATAACCGTATAATAATCTAGATGACTCAATCTGAAAAGAAAACTTACGAAAGCGATAGAATGCCGTGTATTAAAATGATCTTCTTAAGGACGATTTATTATATTTTATGTTCAAAACTTGTTGGCAACGGAGATTAATATAAAGCCAAAGAACTCTTAGAGTTTAGAACTTAGGAAATTTATTTAAAAGATCTGCGAACATTGGGCGAGCGAAGTAAGTGCACAATTTAACTAAATAAACGAGAAATATTAAAATTATGAATGATTCTATAAAACATGGGGAACTCTATATCATCGTGGTGTGGTCTGGCGACTCATCTCTACACACAACACGTAGCAGTCGCGGGTTCATATATACAAAGGTACTCGGTGATATCCCATCAAATGCGGATAAGTGAAGATCTGCACTGCATTAAAATTAATAAAACAATAACTATGTACTCAGATTGAATACATTAAATTGTGAATAAGTATTAAGTTCTTTTAAGTTACTTAAATTAAACTTTTTAGTAACTGAATTTTTCATCCTTAAACCTAGCATAAACAGCCAACAAACTAAACCAGGAACTGATGATGAGACTGGAACATATAAAACATTATGTTGATAATGGAATTAATAATTAATAAAAATCCATCACGAAATATGGAATGAAATATATGCCCTGTGAAGACACGCCAACAGAGGTTTCACATGAAAAAGTGTAAATGGTTTTGGTTTTCCTACAAATTTAATGTATTCAAAATATATATGTATATAGCATGATAGCTTACAAACTTTATATCAGTGGAAGCAGGGAGTTCGAGGCAAATGATTACACGTGAGAGCGTTTAAAGTTCGACGATCTACGCAGGTAATGGCTTCCCTGAGGCAATGATTGAATCCCTCGACCGCAACCCCCGTCTACTTTATCCAGTTAATGATTCGATCTCCACTATTTTTAGTCATAACCTTTTCTTTGTTTGATATTTAGTAGAATTTGCCTTTAATACCCAAAAAATCAATATAAGACACTAATAAACATTAAATAGTAGGTCTATATTCTGGAGTGGAAGCCACGTTCGGGCAGACGGTAAATTACCACAAATTAGTTGGAACAATGATCTCCTTGCGGTGGCTTTTTTTGTTGACGCAAATGATTTATTCATGTAGGCAGGTACTTGGATGGTTCCTGACCCCATGTAGGACTCGCACTTGGGCTGTGTATACCAAAACTTAAATCACTGCGAGCACCTAGCGACAGGCTGGCCCCGGCAAAAGGCCGACTACTCGTCGTAAGGGGGACTGCCCGGCCGCCACTTCCGTGCTGTGGTTAGTTCTAGTTGGAACTTGGATGCGAGTGGTAGGGAATGGCCATCTTGGCGCTCATAGAAAAAGGCTTATATCCATAAGCGGACTGAAAAAATGATAATAATAATGATGATGGTGATATTATATAGATACAATAAAACTAAAATTACAAACTTTTGGGTTTTTGCCTGTTTTTTGTATCAATACGAAGGTTGGAACGGAAAACATTTTCTTTGAAATATTGTGACTCGCAATAGTACCAAGTCCTAGATCACAATGTTTTACAGCAATTTTAAACGGTGATAAAAATCAGGAAATAAGTTTTCGGAGAATCATGAATTATTTTATTTGTTTATATAATTTCTAGTACTTAATCAGCTTTTTACATCATAAATGTCGCTTCTATACAATTTTTATATTTTTATATCTTATATCCCATTACATCGATCATTGAAGGAGGCATAATATGTTCAGCAGTGGCTGATGATGAGGATGATGATGATGATGATACCATTACACTTTTACTAGAAGTTACCCAGCACACGCAGTTTGAGGTTGAAAAGAAGTAAACAATTTTTTACTGATATTTCTATTTTACTGTGATGAATAAAGAATATTCTTTAGCCAAAACGATTTTTCTACAACAAGTGAAAGGTTGCATTTAATCTATAATTTTAGAGAATTGTAAAATAATAATGACGTAGGTTATACACACACTAGCATACCGCAAAGGTAATTTCATGTCCAGCGAGATGTCACCCCATAACTTAAAAACAAACTTTTTATTGCACGTCAACTTATACAGAGCCTTCAACTGCCTTCGGTTGGTTTGGGCTGAAATTTATAAAATCTTGATTATGGATACTACATGAATGAATTTATGTTTATTTTTACTTACATTGCGAATATATTAATGCTTGTGAGTTAAGGTGTTGGTGGTTTTTGAACCACCACCACTAATTATGGACGCTTCTAATTGTGTAACGGGTACCAGACAACGGAGATATTATATTTAATACTTTTATACCATACATATAACATATATTAAAGATTTTTACTATATAATACACATATTTGTGAGCGACGATGGCCTAGTGGGGCTCGGCCTCTTGAGTGAGAGCCGAGAGGTCCGGGTTCGATCCTGACCCCCTCCCCCTGTGATGCCTAGAAATGGGTTTTTCTAAATTTCTACCTGCACCTGACCATCGCTTGCTTACCGGTGAAAGAAATATCGTAAGTAAACCTGCATACCAGATGAGATTAAAAGTGTTTGAAGGTGTGTGAAGTTCACCAACCCGCATTGGGCCAGCGCATCGGTGAACTATGGCCCAAAACCCTCCTCGCCTGAATTCGAGGAGACCCGTGCTTAGCAGTGGGACATATAAGGGTTGATATTATATTATTAATACACATATTTAATACACATCCATGACCCAGGAAAACAGAAAACTTTTTGTTCCCTGTTGGGATTCGAACTTGCTACCTCCGGCTTGAGCGCCAACGCGCCAGCCATTGAGCCACAGAGGTCATCACTTATTTCTTTTTAATCGTCTCCATGAAAAATCATTCTACAAGTTTTACTGGACAACAAAGAAAGGCATCTGTGATAAGTCCGGTGGGAGGGAAGCGCTGTGCCGCCCTCCCGGCTGCATAGGTATCACCATCTTGCTTGTTTCTCTCGTGCAATAGCTTTCCTGTGTTTCGGAGAGAAGGGCACGACAGGCAGTGTAATTACTGGTACCAAGACTTAACATCTTATGTCTCAAGACAGTCCACACATAGATGAGTTGCCTGGGCTCGTTGCGGGCGGGCTGGTTTATGTTCATGGGCGACGTCGGCCACTTACCATCAGGTGGCACGTTTGCCAGTTTGCCTATATAAGTAACATAAAAAAAGTCTTCTTAGTAAAGTGAAATTTATGTAACTTTTAGCTAAAATGTTTTGTGATTAATTTATAGCATCGCAATACAACACAATCATAACAACTTACTCATTTCTGCAACACTAATCTCTTGCCGTAGCTTTGTGCGTATAGTCCTTACTTGATTTGATATCAACCGAATTGTTACGCAGATGATTACTAGAAGCATGTTATATTTGGTACATCGGGCTATGAATATGACCATTGCACGCCAGGAAAACTGAAAACCAGAAGCTACCATTGTAGTAAATTATCTACATAAATGTCATTTTATATTTGAATCGATCAAAAAGGAAACTTTAAGTAACGACTTACTGCGTGATTATTCGTATGGTCATTTAAAATAACTTGAACACTCTTTAGATGAAGAACCGTAGACAGCACTGATGTTGTTAACATGACGGCTAGCTAAAATAGAAATTATATTTAATTATTTCACGTGTGAGTGGTGGACTCTGGCTGACTGACGCCACCTTCACAGAGGGATTATCCCGCACCACAGAACAACCCCTCCCAACGTTGGGACAGTACAGTGGGGGTGAGGTTCCCGTCCTCGCCCCTTGCCCCCTGCTCTTTTGTCCCCTCTTCTTATAAGAGGGGTACAAAGAGCCCTCTCGGCTCTATTAGCTTCGCCTAAGGTGCTGGGCTCACCCTAGGCTGCTAAGCCCCACCGCCACGTCAAGGCCTGAACCATGGTGGGGATGAATGGGTGAGTTCCAGGTAAGCTCGTTTATGTTCATGGACGATGCTGACCACTTACAATCAGGTGGCATGTTTGCCATTTTCCCTATCTAAGTAACATAAAAAAAACTTAACAATTTTTAACAATACACTAATGAATGGCGGTTGTAACTTACCAACTGGAGAAACACATGCTCATTACCCCTATACCGGGAAAATTTTGTTTATAAATAAACACAAACTATTAAAAAATAACATGCATAAAAATTACAATCAACTTTAAAATATTGACTAATAAAATATAATCTTGACTAAGATTAGTATTACTTAAGCTTATTTTTTATATTTCGTTACAAGAACTAAAATAACAGTACTTACAGGACATCGGATCGCGTCATTCAATTCTTCTGAACACTTATGTAACAAATCGTACATTTTAAATAAATAGACAGCATCATGTTTCGTTCCACTTGGCATATTTAAACACACACATGAGGTATTTGTGCTGAAGTGTTTTATTATATGCTCTTTAATAATATTTACCCTTTTGTATATCATAAAAATTAGGCAATTCATGAAAACTATTTCTATATCATGAGCAACTACCGCTAAGTAGATCATAAAGAAATGAAAATATTTTATACTGATTGAAGAGCGAAAGTTATTAATAAACAATATAATTTCAGTAATATCATACAAAATTATAATCGTCAAAATGAAGAAATTTAGACGTCTTGGGGATATGCCTGAGACATCATTGATATAATTTTTTTTATCAAAAATATTGATACGTTCCAGAAAGTTCCTAAGCGAACTTTTTTGCATGAACGTACAAATAAAGCTTAGAAATAAATATTCCAATATGACCATCTTTTTATATACAAGCATGCTAAATGAAAATGATGTATTCTGAGAAAACGTACAAATGGCGAAAACAACTAACAAAATATTGTAAAAATAAGAAAGTAATTTTAGAGAAATAGGACAGTTGTATAAATAAAGATGATTTAATCCAAAACATGCTTCAAGGCAAATCAAACTTTTAATTGATGCTTTGCTTTCTGTTGGGAATAAATTATTATGTTTTGCAGGTTTTTCATTTTTTGTTTTTAAAGCCGGAATATCCATATTTTTTGTAGCCATATACGTCGTCAGCAAATATACAGTAATATCAAATAAAGTATATAAATTGTTTGCTATAATTTGATAAGGATCGGTTTTATCGATTTAATTTGTAAATTAAAATACTCAATTATTTATTACTTAATCTGTTTTACTTTATTAAAATCATCTTTTATATATATTAACTATTTAAAGGGAACATCCATTAGTCATGTATATTAATTAGATGTTGCCATGTATTGCCTGTATTATAATTTAAATAAAAAACTTTCAAGTTTTTTCGTGGCAGTGGGCTCAGTAGCCTAATGTGAACCCAGCACCTTGGGTGAAGTCAATTGAACCGAAGGGGCTGCTTTTTGTACCCCACTTATAAGTGGAGGAAAGGGGCGAGGCCTTTTTATTTTGCTGAAAGTTGAAATGATGATTATACGTGGATTAGGACATAGGTTATAAAAATAATCATCATCAATCCGGATACGGTTGTAAACGCAGGCGAAGTTGTGGGCACCAGGTAGTTTATTTATATTTGTTAGCTGGCTCTGCTAGCTGGACGTGGTGACGCAAACGTCGCATTTTCGAATTGCTTTTGTATGATAAATGAAAATGTCTGTCCTACCCGGTGACTCGGTAGTCATGATAATAAATGAGTGCCTACACTTTGAATAAGTAATGTAATCCTTAAAAAGCAAAACTTCAAAAATTAATTAAGGTCAGTCGCTAAAACGCTACTAAATTAATTATTTATGAATAGACATCGCGAAGCTAAGAGGTTTAACTGATAGTAAATAATTTCAGCGCGCGTACCAAGTCTAAAGTCAAATTCAGAAGTTTTTAAGATCTAAATAACATATTCATTAAAACAATTTTCCTGGTTACAGACAAGCCAGGGCTAAAGTGACTTATAATCTTTGTTATGGTCAAGGCTAAACATTTATATTTTTCTATGACTTAGCACCTCCTAGTAGAACTCGCACATTTATTATAGTGATTATTTGGGTGGCTTTATATTTCAATATAAAAATATTATTAGAGCAAAACTATATTAGAGTAATTTTTCAGAATAGACTATTATACAAGAGGTTATAATTTATAACTGGCTTAATTTCTATGTTGCCTGCACAGGACAAATGGCAAAATAAAAAAATACAAAATGACAAAAAAGTTGATTGTTGCGAAAGCCCGGTAGATTTGAATCATCTGTTTTAAGGTTACACAAGTCGCTCATCTTTCCATACAAACGCAGAACAGTAATAAATACAATGTTTGACGTTGACCATAAAAAACTAAGTATAGTATAAATTGATCTCGTCGTTATCTCTGTCCTTATGTACTCAAAATTGTAAAAAAATCATACATTTAAAAATACAAGCTTCTAAACTTTCGTATTTCAACACTGATTTTAGACTAACTTTGGGCGAAAATAAATAGTATACAGAGCATGAAAGCTCAAAAATAAAGCCCGTACAGACATAGTTTAGTTATTTAAAAGTTGAAATAAATTTATTTTAAAAAGATATAGTTAATAGATTTTCTATAATAACTGTTCTGCTAAAAGGATATTTTCGGAATGAATCATTGTGCATTTCATTCTAGCACACATGTTCGCGCACTATGTCAGGTGAGATAGCAATCATTTTGTTAGAGTTCGCGCCATCGACTATTTCAACCCTTATATTAAAATTTATAATTAATAAAAGTCTATATCGAAAGATGGTAACGCAGAATTAACAACGTCGTGCTGTTTGCGCTCACGGCAATTGAGTCGATTTGACTGCTAAGCGTGCTTATGGATGATTATAAAAAAAACAAGTCGAGTTATTATTATTATATAGTATTGTAAATACGCTATGCTAATGAATTGTTCAATAATCTATGAAAATGCACAGCTTACGTTAGCCCTGCCATACCACACCAGCCCCGTGGTATGTTTGTAAGGACCTGTGTTACGTGTTCTAGAAATTATTATAAGAATTTGAATGAATATAATAATCATAAATAAGTATGTACACGTCCATGACTCAGAGCAGACATCTATAGTGATCCTGTTGCCTACAGATCCGGGACCCTCCAAAAGCGGCTAAAGGCGCTCGCAGTGGTTTTAGTTTACGGGTAGGGCACTCCCAGGTGCGAGGTGCGAGTCTCACATAGGATCGGGATCTACCCGAGATCCTGGCTACATGCGTAACAAGCATTTACCTGAGATAACAAAAAAACACATCTATATTCATCATACAAATTTATCCGCACAAGGCGGGATTCGAACCCGTAACCGTAGATATACTAATAGAGCTGTAATCTATTTTATAAATAATCAAATATAACTATTTCAATCATCAATCATGAAATACAAATTATGTATATTTCATTGCAAACAATGGGTATTTCGCGTAAGGTATTTTTAATATCGGCATTTTCAGCAGCAAATTGAGTACAAATTCACCGAGCGTCTGACATATCATGTACGACCAGTGTATCAAATTCAAGCTTCAGCACTATGTGCTATTACTAGTGAGCTCACAAAGGAATTGTATCTAAATTGAAAACAGAATGGATATCGTTGAAAGACATGTACTAGATGATCTTCTGTACGTGTAATTTTCAAATTCCCTGTGGCGATTGTTCAATGGAGTAGATGTGAAAGGTTAATGCGAAAATTAAATTTGATGAAACGGTTTAGACTTAAATTATGTTTTAAAATGATATTGCCTTTTAGTTCAGTAGGTATAAAAAGATGAAACAAATATCGTTTAAATTATTGTCGTCCGTTTGTCTATTACTTCTTCAATCGAATATTTTCTTCATTAAATTATAATTTCCTTGTCACCATCACTCCTATTTCAGATTCAATTTTTTATGCCATAAGGAGCCTATGGTGACTATCGACGCCCATACACATTCGCACAACTAGAGGTTTTGCAGATGTGTTGCCGCCGGTATTATGTGTGCGAGAGGTGCCGGCCCAATTCGGCTGCAATGCAGCAATGGCACTGCCTTTTACAAAATGTGTATATTTTTTAATTGCCGAAACGTCTCCAATTATGAATTGTCATTGTACTTTATGCTTTTGTATGGCCGTCAAGATAGCTCATGTTTAATTTAGTCGGTTAATAATTTTGCTTGTTTAGCACTGAATGTGCATGACTAATGAAACTAATGACAATGATTCAGTGGGTATCTACTGCTAATACCAATGGAGAGATAAAAGTCGAATCATGCATGGTAATAAAACTAAAACTGAAATATTATACGTTTCTTGCAAATTACAACGAATCGGTCTCTGTGACTAATTTATAGGTGGAATTATATTTCGCAAATAGACTGAAAACGTCATTATGTATAAGAGTTTCAATTTAACGTTGCAAAGACTTTCTACGACGTCAATTTATTCGCAGATGGTTCGATAGAAACATGTCCAGTGAACGCTAATGCTTTTACGATGAGAAATTATTTTCTGGGGAAACTAATAATTTTATTACTGCGCGGTTATTGCCTATTGTATATAGTGAATTAAATTAGTCGTAATCGACATCGAAAATATTTTTATGTAAAACTTTATTGAAGCACCTCGACAGTAAAATCTAATCGATTTCTGTGACTGTAAACGGTATGACAGCGTGATGGCTCCATTACGGCGCCAGCCGCTTTTGACATTACATGTGCGCGCGCGTACTATACTTTTATCAATAATAACTTTTAATGTTTAATATCTACCGTGACGACCATTTTTTTTGAAGTGTAAACTTCTTTTAGAGCACCGCACACATATTTTTGTAGGTTGTGAGTGAGGCTGATTCGTCACGCTCGGATGTCAAACGTTAGATTGGGTGAACTAGGGACCGGCGAGTGTGCTCGAGCGAGAAAGATGCTCAGCTGCTCTTTACTGCTGAGTGATGTGTCGCTTTTCTGTTTGATTTTTACACGAAAAAAGCTAGAGGCTGAGCTTTAGGCTATCTACGAGATCCACAGGTGGCGGATAGTGAGACGGCCATCAGATGTAGCTATAAGCCGCGAATATAAAAGCAGTCCCTGACCTAGTAGCAACAAGATTTGGTAATTTCCCACCTCTAAATCTTTAAAACTACTGGACAGATCTCAAAAGTCTTTGGCCATTAGAAAACCACAACATCAGCAAGACTGATTATATTACCCTTGCGAAGCCGGGACGAAGCGTTAGTATTTAATATGTAATACATCATAACGTACTTATAAGTTATAAGTGAAACAGATGGTTAGTGGACGTTGATATGGGCAAGAGAAAATGTATAATCGATATTAGATTCGATATAAATAATCGAGGTTGGGCAGTTCTAGGTCAGCCTTAAGGCGGGCCTTTCCCGATAAACGGCATTTTGAATTCTGTTTTATTTAGAAACTAAGCCGATTTATGTTTTGAAAAAAATATATATGTTATTTAACACTCCATCATCATAATATTTCGGTTGTTCGATACACGATTACTTATCTTTTGCTGCATTAAAAAAATTTGCAAAGATAGGTCAAAATTGAGGTGAAAAACCAATTTTATTTGGGTTCTGTACAATAAAACTTATACCATAAATTTTTTGTGATTAAAAACGGTCGTCAGAAATATTTTTTAAAAAATCCCTCCCTTCAATTAAATAAATATGTGTTTTCACTCGCTGCCAAAGCGTTCGACGCGGTTTCGAGCTCGATACTAAATTCAATTCTCGGACAGCCCCGCCTTAAGTATAGAATGTTTATAATAATCGTCTATTTACAATTAATTTCTTTGATATCTTAAATTTTATACCCTTGACTTAAATTATCTATAGTTATATTTTACTATAGTTATCACATTGTCATAAATTTTATACCCTTGACTCAAAAATGTTTGACCGCTATGTATGTCTGCGACACTGGCTCGATGCGGTTTTTTTTGTTTGAAAGCAGGTTCTCTAGCGGTTGATCTGAGATATATTTTACTAAAATCCGTTCAGCCGTTGCAAGATTTTTAGCTCTTTTGCGTTGGGGTATTTATACGTACGTATAACATAAAAAGTTATAAGATGATCTGTTTTGATTTTTATGTTGTGACTTGAAACTGAAAAATGTTTGGTTGACTTGTATGTACTTATACTTTATCATCAATGACTTTATTTTCTTTATATAAGACCATTCTAACATTTTAGTAAACGGGGGTAAGCGACTGAAAACTTTTTCTACAACAAATGGCTTTTCATTCAAAATCCCCTTTGAATTATTTTTACTTTGAATCTTTGGCTTTCTTTTATTATTATTTCTTATTATAAGTTAGAAAAATAAGTATTTTTGTTTAGTTTTTACAGTCAATATTTATTAAGTTGGCCCTTAATTCTTTTAAAATGTTATTATTTCCGAAAGAATAAGGTAGGACCAAATACTGAGTTGATTTAATAAAAATATGAGATGTTAAATTTCATATAATATTATGTTACCAATAATTCAGCGAACCACTCAGTCTTTACAGCAAATGTGTGAGTGCACGAATATGCATGCATAAAGCACCCCTCCATTACCACGTTGCATATGCGTAGGTACACTAGCATGCACCACCACCACACACAACCAACAAAACAGCAATCACGCAATCAACGCATGTTTCACCCCGACACTCGAGGCATCTTCAGGTAGCAGACTCTACAATTAGTATATTAATACATCTTAATAAAAATAATTATTTTTCAAATATGTGAGGTATTAATAATTTTCTTTAAAAAATCATGGAGGATAATTAGTGTCCATAATTAACAATTATATATTGAAAGTTAACGCGGACAAAGCCACGGATTTTGAGAATTAGATAATTTTTCTCGAGAAAAACAAGAAGAATTATTTCTAATCTAAATCGTGCCCTATCTCCCCATCTGTATAAAGAAAGCACAGGCAATGTTGTTAGACTCAATGACATTGCTCTCAGTTCAGATGAGTAGACGAAAATCGTGGCGTAAATGGACCTTTAATATATTCCCTTTTCCGATAAAAATAAAGGAGTGCCTCGCTTAGGTTGGCTTATTAGGTTTGGAGATAGCGGAGGGCAAATCGACAATTAGGTTAAATAGCTTTCGAGTCCAAATTTACAAAGAAAATGGCGCGATTTATAGCGTTTATACAGGCTGTTACAAAAAATAATTGTAAAATGTCAGTGGCAAAGAACCGAGCTTTATTAATGTGGTTTTATGTAATATAACGAATAAATTGAGTTCTGATTGTACAATTTACTGAATCTAGTTGCTGTCCGCAATTTTGCTCGACTCAATCACAGTCTTTCATAACATTTTAAAATTGTATCGGTACTGCAAATCTGGCTGGAACTAGTTTTATACGAAAGTGACCTCTATATGATGATATTATGAAAACTATAGGAAGGTATCACGTCATCTTTCACAGAATAAGCACTGATGAGTTACATCGGCCAAGCATCATAAATCTCAAGTAAACTCACAAAAAGAAACATTGTGTGACCTTTTAAATCAAGCAATGGCATCGCTGTAATTTGAGAATTTTACAATGTGCAATGTTGATTTCTATGTGTAACTCTCACTCTCTTTTGTAATGTTTACGCAAATTTCACTTAAATGTTGCAATAAAATTACTTTTATATTCCAATTTTATTTATGGGCTTTGATTCTTATTAAAACATACCAGTCCCATTGCACCGTAACTATCTTGGTTCTAAACCAGTACCACATCTGTTGTTGGTTGAGCTGATATACTCAGAACGATTCCTACTAGTTTAAATTTTCTCATTGAAAACTTTTGTCTTAATTTTGATGTTATTTGGCCTTTTTAGATGTCATTACGGCTTAAAAATAATTATCGACGCAAATGGCGAGTGTTATAAGTTTGGTCGCTAAGAATGTCTGCCTGTGGTACCATAGTTCTTAAAGGGCTTAACTGATTTGGATGCGGTTGTTTTTATTGGAAGCAAATTATTGTAGTGCTATTTAAGACATGTTTTGTCAAAATCAGTTTAACGGTTTCAAGGTCGTCGGAACTTTTATTTATTGCGTTGGGTTGCGTTTTCAACTACAGTATTTATGTTGTTTAGTAATAATATAATAATTATATTATTAAATATAATTGTATTGTTGTACATTACAAAGTGTGAGTTTCAAATTAGCTTCACCAGCCCCCCTCACCACCGTGTTTACTTGCACTTATTATTATTTTTATATAACCATTTAAACTAAGTTTGTAAGAGGTAGTGCCATGCTACTTTGCAGCCGAATTAGGCCGGTACGAGCGTGGTGGTACCTCTCTCTCACATAACACCGGCATCAAGTAACAAGCTATGCTGTCGCGATTCGTGCGATTTGCGAGTTTCTGGTGGCAATGGGCCAGGCGAGGGGGAATAGGGAAAAAGAGGACTACGCATCAGTATAACATTTGGTTGTGCGGATTTCTATGGGCGTCGGTAGTTACCATAAGGCTCCGACCCGGTTGCCTCCTTATAGCATAAAAGTAACTGGCCTCTAAGTTACTCTATAGATGGATGATGGAAATGATGCAGAATATAAAGAAAAAGAAGAGACTATTGTCAATTCTGAATTTCAAACCAGTTCAAAGAAGAAATACAATGTCTGAAGCTGGTTTGAAGTAAATCGGAGCCGGACGAGAGCTATCGTAGTAGTCGTAGCTCGCGCTGTAGCAGCGTGCCTACGTGGCGTAGCTGGAGCCGTGGCAACACCGTTCTTTAGCACATGCTACAAGGAATATTGAAACATACTGACAGAGAGTCATTAACGCAAGAGTGGAACAAGACAACTAAGCATGTTCAGGTTGTCTTGATAATGGCATAGGAAAGATAAATGCCAGCGTCTCTTAGAGTTTGGTTCTACTTACCTGATATGCTCACGCCTTGGTAACCCAATACCTAATTTAAAGCAAAACTACCTAGAGTACTTTTTTCTACAACTGAACTCAAATCGTAAAGCTGCTTCTGCAAGTCAAAGTTAAATCTACAACGTAACGTCCGTAATTTTAATAATCTTTATTTGATATAATTGTGCAGCAGTGTCGAGCAGCATTCAAGCTTGTGCATCTATTGGAAATTTAGCGGGAGTGTACATTGCGTACAGGAAAGCTTTGGGTCCAATTCCGCAACGGACAGCCTTTCTTAAAGAAATTGATGGCTCTGTTATAACTAACACCGCTCGCCAGCTTCAACGTTGGGCTTAACATTACTCCTGTCTTTACTCCGATCCCTTTGACATATTACACCCAATTGCTTTTGATAAAATACCAACGATAGATATCTTTTAAGATCTTGACGCTGTTCCAACCATGGAAGAGTTCAATAATGCTGTAAAACAACTGAAAAATAAAAAAGTATTTTTTTTAAGTTATTTCAATTAATAAAAATACTGAGTGTGCTACCAATCCTATATTCTGATAGTAAAGAGCTGGCTTAAGGAGTACGTGCCCCAGGCTAAGCGTGACGCAAATAACCCCCACCACCAGGGGACATCCAGCCTTCTAACCACATATATTATGTGGCCGGATCTGTAAGTCACGAATTGGCTTATCAAACCATGATTAGTTTCGTGGCTTGATAATGCTGTAACACTCTTCCAAATAAGTGAGGTTATTTTAACCATCTTTCAAAGATAAAATAGGCTAATGATGACGGATATAAGAAGAAAATATGTTCAATTGTAATAAGTAAAATAAATTATATTTGTTACGGAACCACTCAAGATTCATTAAATGCATACATAAACCTTGTAGATACGTGTAAAAAACAAATTCAAAAAGAGACCACAATCATGGAAAATGCAGTAGGTACGAGATCGAGAAGGAAAAAATATAATTATTAACTAACTAACTATAGAGTACACAAAAAACAAAAATAACGAAAAATAACGAACAGAGAACGAATAATGTAGCATAGATGACGTTTTGAGTCCAGTGTTGGAATTAATTAACAACATTACTAAAATAAAACATTGTGTGATATTTATACCGATTAAAACCTTAAATTTGCAGTTAAAGTATCAAATAATATCTTAAAAGATAAACAAATATTAATTTAAGGAATTAGAAAGATAATTGTTTTGAAGCGTACAATAATGATTATTTAAAAGATAAGTATCCTTTTACTATAACACTAAACCTTAATACTCACGAGGGAGCATCTGTTAATGGATGCAATGTAAACAAGAATGGCACTTGTAACTTTCTGAATAATAAGCTCCTTGGGTAAAGTCAGCTTGTTCATTAAATCGTTTCTATCCCTCCCAAGTCCGAAATCCAATAATGGGGTGTATCTTCATGCTATGGGACTTAAATGACCCAATTTACCCTTTCTTTATAGTATGTAGTTTAAAGCTAAATAAACAAGAGATTACACATATACCATATCTCCATGTGTCTTAATCTGTTTAAGTAAGGTACGACTACACACATAATGCTATAAGACTCAAAATCATCTAATTATTAGTAGACAAGCAAACAGATAGACGAATCGCCTCAAATGTAGTGTAAGAGCAGCAATCGAAATTTATGTGCCGAAAATCAGCGTACGTTGTTTTCACGGTTACCTTTTAAAAAACTTATTCTTTATTGATAACCCACATCCAACAAAAACGAAGCTTGCATCAAACTAAAAATAAGCACCTCGATATGGCAGAGGGAGCTTTACAAGTGGAATAAAGATGGGCGGTGAGTCAAAAAGGTTTTCAATAAAGGTCGGAGTCGGAAAGTTCTTTGCACATCTGGTAAATCCGTTAGCTAATTCAAGTTTGGATTGGAGCGATTAAGTGAGGCAATTTCTAAGGAGGTCCGGGTTAGTCATTAATATTTTGTATATTTATAGTAAGTAAGTAAACATAGGCCTCCCTCAATGAACGCCAAGACGGCCAATCCCTTGCCACTCGCATCCAACAGGCCTATCAGTGGACGAAAAGAGGCTGATGATGATGATGATGATAGTAAGTGTTTATAATCAACTTTATTTTTTTATAATATACCCATTTGAGTGCCTTTATTACTGAGCTGGCTTTTTAAAAGCATTATATCTAATATGTTCATAGCAGACCAGAGCAAGCATTAAATAATGCATTTTAATAAATGATGTGATGTAATATGATATTATCTTCTAATTTATAATTTTTTATTAAAATTACAAGGACTAATTACAACTCTAGGTATTTACTAATTTATAAGTTATAAGCGAGTTAAAAGTTTGTGCAGATTGTAAGATTTTCAAAAGATATTTAGTTTAATGGTCTTTAGGTGTAACATAAAAACTCCAAAATACAAGCCAAAATACGCAGCCGAGAAACCCTTTGAAACAAATATAATGAAACGATATAAAAATACTTAGTCCACTCTAATTTCGCCGAGGGCGGGTAAGATAAGCTCGTTTCTTTTTAATTTTCCGTCTGGAAATTGCTCCAAGCCCGCGTTAAATAAATGAGGATTGCATTACTGTTTGCTCTTTTTTACATTTACTTTGTTACAGAACGAGATCTTGGCAAGTTCAGCAAAACTGTTAGTCTAAGGTTTGATTAACTGGACGAAGTTTGCAAAAAAGTGTTTCTCATAAACGGAGACTTGTCAAACAAGACTTGAACTCTAGTAGAGTTTTTATATTTTAATTGCTCTTTAAGTTAAACGAAAATATAATCACATCTTTTTAACCAACTTCTAAAAAGGAGTAGGTTCTTAATTCGTATAAGTAAATGTTTTTGAATCTTATATTCGGACGTATCTTCTATGATTTTAATTCTGAATCGAAGACACAAACATACAAAGAAATAGATAAATAATAAAATAATAATTGACTCATGAGATACTTAGGTATAAATAAACTCGCACCACCCCTTAGCAATGAAATGGGATGATAAAGAGATGGCATAGTTCTCTCAAAGCGGCGCCTACACGGGCCGAGACTCCTCGACATATCCTCTTGTAGTCATGTTAAGACTTCGAGTAGCACCACGAGTAGATACTGGTATTAGTACAGTCAAGCTCACTTATAGGCAAACTTTACGATTGGCTGGAGATTTTTTATTGATAAAAATATCAAAATTCTCAATGAAAGCGAGTATGTAAAGGATTTACGTAAAATTACAGGAACCTTAAAAAAACTTGTTCCGCGCTCCCGGCTGCATGAGTAGGATGAGTAGGTACCGCTGTCCTGCTTGTATCCTCCGTGAAGCAGCTATGCTGTGTTTATAAGAAGGGCAGGATAGGCAGTCTGGTTACTTGCACCGAGACTTACCGTGTAACGTCTCAGGATAGGCACACGTCATGAGTAGTTAGGGCTAGTTTTAGATACCATTACCATTATGTGGCTCATCTGCCCTTTTCGTTTCAAACTAACATAAAAAATAGCATGATAATGATAATATTTAAAATCAAAATAAACAAAAACAATAGCATATAGTCCCAGAGCTCGCGTTAAAGCATAACGTTAGTTAATCTGGGGATATTTTTAAACTTTAATCCTCTTTCAACGTGGTTTAAGTCTTTGTTTGACGTTCTGCATTTTAGTCGTTCATACCGTGTCACGAAAATACTGGCAAACAACGAAAGTGTATTTAAGAGAAACACGCCATTTCATTTACGTTTTATATTTTTAATATTGTGATAAATATATAGGTTTTGATGTAAGTATAAAAAGTGAGAATATTTTTTGGAACGAAGTTCCTTATTTGCGCACGTTGTGAAGGGATACCCTAGCCGGCAAAAAACGTCCGTTATGTTATATGACTAGCGCAAGATTTTTATTATATCATTCGATAATTACATCATCTGGAAGTCAAAAGTGGTAAACGCATGGCGGCCATATATTATGTATATTTTTTATATATAATAAGGAACTTCGTTCTATCTAGTGTCCCACGACACCACACGGTTTTTTATTACTTCATTTGACGATCGGAACTCCTTTAACAAATTGAGACACATCGTACCAACCGTAGTCACCGCTTTCAGATTATTTTACTGTAAAATAAAATTTTATGACTTTTATAAAATGTAAGTTTTTGTAAAAAATATGTCTACTTTAATTTCTTTAAAGCAGGATATTTACCAAGTTCTTCACTTTTATTTCGCGGAGCTCGATATTTTGACATTATCTAAGAATGTCTTGTTCACGAGACTGAAGTACCGGTTCTAAAGTTCGTACCGGACTACCTCCTTTCTCGTACTTTTGCTGTGTAAACACTAGTCACCACTACTATTGTCTGTTTCACCCCTAATATTGTCCCTTGTTTTGCGTACACTTGACATTCGATCCTGTGTTCGACAGACGAAACTTATCATATTGGTTCGTGAAAATATCCTGTTTTAAATAAAATAACCGTGTTAACTTAAAATCATAGTATTGTAGTGTACAGTAGTGACGACATACAGATATTCAGACACCCCGTTAATAGATATGTATTTCGCAGTAGTAAACTGTAGTGCCAGCTAAGATAACAACATTGTAATCTATACTAATATTATAAAGCTGAAGAGTTTGTTTGTTTGTTTGAACGCGCTAATCTCAGGAACTACTCGTCCGATTTGAAAAATTCTTTTAGTGTTAGACAGCTCATTTATCGAGGAAGGCTGTAGACTATATAACATCACGCGGTGACTAATAGGAGTTGAGTAAGGCGGGTGAAGCTGCAGGCAACAGCTAGTATATTATATGTACGAGGACAGACGACCCTCCTGCGCGAGTCAGTCGTCTGCCCACCATCAACTAGTAAGCTTGCCTAAATAAAGCTTGAAGCTGTAACGAGTATTTTATTGAAGAACCAGCCAGTGCATCTATAATATTATAAAATAATATTTTTTTCATTATTTCGTTTGAACGGCGTGTCTACTTTGTATAGGCTAACTACAACCTCAAGTAGCCGTAATTTTATATTCCATATCATATTATTATCTTCTTACATATTTTTCTTTTTGGTTTAAGGACCCAGACCCACATTAGTATTTTTGTTATTTTACACTCACTGAACGAAAAAGTGTTCTTTGAACTGTTTAAGTTCTACAATCCTTTTTCTTTGCTCGAAAAGTTTGGTATTGACTACTTTATCATTTATTTGAGTAAATGTTAAAATATGAAATTACATTATTGTAATAGAAAATGCAAGCGACGATGGTCTAGTTCTATGGGCTTGGTCTCTTGAATTAGAGGTCTAGGTTTGATCCTGACTGGTGCCATGAAATTGGTTTTTTTTAATTTCTCCGTGCACCTGAACATGAGAACATCGCTTGTTCATCGGTGAAGGAAAACATCGTGAGGAAACCTTATGCAGGTTGAAAAATATTAAAATTGAATTCGCAGAATTAAATTTATTAACTACCGGTGAAGGAAACATATAAGAAAACTGTCTGAGCGGGGAAAAGTGTGTGAAGTTCAGCAACCCCCATTAGGCCAGCACATTGGCGAACTATGGCCCTTCTCGCCTGACTTCGACGAGGAGACCCTTACATGGCCCACTGCTGGAGTGGGACATGTAAGGGTCTATGATGATTATTAGAAAACAATTTTTTTTAAAAATTTGTGTATAGCAATATTTTCAAGCAAAAATACAATCTACGGTTTTTCCAATAGCCTTATATTCTATAACATTTTCGCTGCATTTTCGATTTGTTTTTATAGCAAAATAGTGTACCACTGATACACATACACACAAGTACACACAGTACAAGTAGTACAAGTTACAAGCTATAAACCGTTAGAGTGTTTGCAAGAACATCAACGCAAAACTTTACCTTAATTTCTGGATTAAGTCCGTTTTTAAGTTTCTAGAAACTTTATACAACATTAATTCGCTTTACATTTTTTATCTTATAAAATCTAAGTAATGCAAAACATTTTGAAACTTTCTTCTATAATTGAGTAGCGAAATCATAATTATTTCTAAGAGTTGCTAATTCTTGGGTCGATTAATAATTTAGTACAAATTAGAAAATCAAACGAACTTACCTGTAAGTGAAGTTCTATTGTTATTAAACGAAGTGATTCGCCCGAGATATTACATATATTTACAAGTAGTACCACATCCCATGTGCTACCATCGTACACACTTTTAGAGCAACGCTAGACAAAGTAAACTTGTTTTCTCCACTGACGCCCTCTATAACAGCCTTCAGACGTCACCTCATACACGTTTCTGTCGTGTACGGTTTTCCTGTTAGCTATTTCGAATCTAAGGGATATTACATTTTTAAAACTAAAGATGTAATTAGGGTCCGGGAGGGTTGTAATCTCTCGGGCGAATCACTTCGTTTAATAACAATCGAACTTCACTTACAGGTAAGTTCGTTTGATTTTCTATTAAACTTCGTGATTCGCCCTTCGAGATTACATATATTTACAAGTAGATGTTTAGATAACTACGAAATAGCTAATTACACTTGTAAAAAACACAGTGTGGATATAATGAAAGATTTTATCAGAACATATGTTCCATATAATATAGTGCAATTATCAGACTCAATGAAATTTATACATTAATATAAGATTAGCGTTACCTGTTGGAAGCCAACGTACAAGAGAGTAAGCAAATGAATGTGATGTATCAGTAGTTACTTCTCTATTGTTAAATTTGGCAAAGTTTGTAATTTGCCAGTCGCGCCAGCTGTTTGTTTTCTAACGTCTTAGATATTGGCACTAAGTCGGGTCGCAGCAGGAGCTGCGTAACTCTCACTGTGGGCACTAAACACTGATGTGTCCAAGATGTGTCAATCCCATTCTCTGGGATCCAATGGCTCAAGTCTGTGAACTAACATACTTAAACGATTTCGGAATAAATATCAATTTTAGGACCTTTTTCAGAAGATAATTTTAAATTATAGTATTAGCTAGGCAAATAGTTGTCTCTTAATATTATATATTATTATAATATACTAAATTTATTAAAACATATTAAAATTATTTTTGTATTTTTTTATAATATTTAATAATTTTATTAGCGTTAGTGTTTAAACACGAAGGGACGTAACTAAGGCCAAGTTATATACTAGATTTATTCAACTATAATTCAAATGATTATTCTTCATTAGGATAATAATAACATAGCCTGCCTAAATAATTTTATACAATTTGTGGGCTCCCAAAATGTGTTATATTTTGGAAAGGGAGTGCGTCAATTATACACGTTACGTTTTTTTATTTTTTATTCTTAAGTCGTTTACAATATTTGAGCCTACAATTAGTGCTAAAACCAATTCAGCAGAATTAATGGTCCCATATTTACTTAAAGAAAGATGATTAATTTGATTAAAAAATGAATTTTATCACAAACTGACGCGGTATAAAATATCTTCTTGACCATACAAAATTTGTACCGTTGTCTTATACAAAGGAAATATTTATATATGTAATAATATGTTATCCGTAATGGACGTTAACACAACATCGCGTCTGAAAATATCTGAAATCTACAAAATGTAGTTTTGTGAACAAAGGGTACTAAGGCTAACTAAGCCATAATGGTACAACTACGACTCCGACGATTTTGTATTTTTGGTTTTCCAAAATTATTACAAAGTTTTTGTTCCAACTCAGGATCAGAATGAACGCGACGGGACTTTGCGTCAGTTTCATAGTTGTCTCGTGACCTTTCGTAGGATGCGCATACATAATATATATCTTTTTGTTCCCACTACCTCCAAACTATTCTACTAATATCGTTTAAATGAGGGTACCGAATAACCTCCCTCTCCATCATATTTATGTAAGATGACCGCAGCGGAAGAAGTGGAGCTGTCAATAATTCTCAATAGAATTTCGTTATTTTCTAAGAGTTTTTTTGAAAAAAAAAGTATGTAATGTGAAAAATGCCACTTTTAAGTCTTAAGAATGTTGTACGAGACGGTACAGGCAGTACCTATCTCCATTCGATAATTGTCTGTCCGAATGGGGCTAAAGATTTTATAAATATTATAAATCCATCCGTCGAAATCACTGATGAAATGTTTTGGTAAATTAATATTTTCCTTATTGCCCGTAATTTTTATTTTTTATTTTAAATAAATATAATGCGTTCAAAATTTTTTGTATATGAGTACCATTTTGCATATACATTGTATTGCTGGATAAATGGATATTAATAATCCTATCAATTGGGCAAAGCGTCGCAGTTTACATCTCTTTGAAATTGGAAACTGTTGGTTTGCTATAGACAGAAAACAAGGAGGCAAGCAGAAAAAACCTAAAAAAGATTGACTGACTTGGAATTTTTCCTTTTTCGAATGTAAATCTCAAAATTACTAGTATTTTTTTGTTTGATAATAATTTTGTTTCCATTACTATCAATAATTTGTGTAATAAGAAAATATCTCCTACCTATGTAATAGGTAGATAATAAGCCCCGATTAAGTTAAACATTGCATAACTGGTCGCATATTTTTTGTAAAAATGCAAAGCGCTAATGTTTAAGCCAAGTAGTAAAACTTGAAATTCATATCTTTCTTAGAAAAAATTGGCATTATAAGATTTAACGCTGTCCTGAAATCTTCTAGTTTGAAGTGTGGCGCAGCTCAGGTATAAAAATTATTAAAAATTTTAAAGTCCAAAATAAATCTATTTTACCATTACACTTTTTCATAATAAATTACACTTCTTAAAATATATCGAAATATATGCGACAGAAATTGACCAGAACATTCACATATTATCGCACCTAAAGAAGGATTTAACTTCTTATTTCCCTGTCATACATGATATTTTTAGATGTATGAACACAGGTATGATTGCCTAGACTCTAGACCACAGCAGAATGAAAGGGTACACGTAAACCTTATATCCAAGATAATATACAGGGTCCCTCGTGATCTGCGCCTATGCCTTTTTAAAGAATGAAAGCGTACCTGCTTGTTGGTGCTGAAGTCGAGTTGTGTCAGGAGCGCTATCTACCGGCGCACAGGCACCGTCGCTCCGCCCTTTGCGCACACCTACTGTGAAGCTCGGATTCAGTTGTGTGGGCTGAGGAGCTGGAGTTGGAGGCGAGCCCCTTTAGTTTAGAGACCTAGAGATGGATGGCTCGTTACGTCTCCTGGATGGTAATGACGTTAGGTCTCATCTTTGCTACTGAAAAAACTTCATCTCAGCGTCAGTCTTAGAAGTCGCTTTTATGAGTTTTAGCTTTTTTTTTTTTTTTTTTTTGGTATCGGTTTACGAATACATAACATAAAATACGACCAACATTGCTCAGTATTTTTTACTGATTTATCGTTATTGTTGCGAGATTAAATAACATTCATGATGAGGTTAAAATTTTTAGCCACAACGGATATAGTAACATCAGTTGATTTCGCTTTTCTCGTAAAATGGCTACCATTTGGCACATTAACTGCCGCCTTTATTCTTGGGGTTAAGAGTGGATATAGATAGATATTTTCTCTAAGCCCAGTTACCATAATATCGGTTCATCGGCTAGCTATATTTTTATGTATATCAGGCCCTCATGTGTGATAAGCATGATCAAATGATCAGTGTCTAGGTATAATTTATCTATAATATGTATGTATTTAGAAACATAGAAGTATATATCAGTTGTCTGATTTTCATAATACAGGCTCTGCCTAGTTTGGGGTCAGATCTCCCAACATATTCATTATTATTATCTAATAAATCATAATTATATGCTTTATAATAATTATTGCTACATACCGTTATATAAACCCGCCTTAGTCTAGGATGTTTAGCTCCTAGGTTAGTTTTTGTGATACAGTCTCACGGGCTGTACTCTAAAAAACTTTCAATTAATATCACGACAAACCTCGCGGATTGTGCTCTATAATAATGAGCATCGTTTGAAGATTACGTCAACATGGACGTATAGGACGGTTTTATTTGTTTTAGTGGGTAATAATCTCTATGATTAAACACCATTGCACATTGAAAAATCGTATGAAATATTGTTCCACTTACCTTCAATTCTATTCTCTGGCATATTTTTTTGTAAAATATTCGTGAGCATCTAGGATAGTTTTTATGATACAGTCTCGTGAGACTGTATCATAAAAACTACTGGCTGTACTCTAAAAAACTTTAAAATATATTCGTGACACAACCTCGTGGATTGTGCTCTAGAATAATATGCATCACTGATAACGACACAACCTTATAGGTTGGTTTTACTTGTTTTTGTGGGTAACTCCATTGTACATTGAAAAATCGGTGTATATATTTTTCCATTTATCTTCAATATATAATAAAATATTTGTGAGCATCTAGGATAGTTTTTATGATACAGTCTCACGGGCTGTACTCTAAAAAACTTTTAAATGTATTCGTGACACAACCTCGCGGATTGTGCTCTAGAATAATATGCATCACTGATAACGACACAACCTAATACGATCGTTTTATTTGATTTTGTGGGTAACTCCATTGTACATTGAAAAAAATCGGTCTATATATTTTTCCATTTATCTTCAATATTTAGTAAAATATTTGTGAGCATCTAGGATAGTTTTTATGATACAGTCTCACGTTCTGTACTCTTAAAAAACTTTAAAATGTATTCACGACACAATCTCGCAGATTATGCTCTAGAATAATATGCATCACTGATAACGACACAACCTTATAGGACGGTTTGATTGGTTTTAGAGCGTTTTAATCTTTCATATTAAATTCAATAAAAATCCATTGAAAAAAAGGCTTTATAAAAATATTTCGATTTAACATCAATAGTATTCTCTGGTTTGATATTGTGTAAAAATATGCGTTAGCCTCAATTATAGTTTTAGAATTATGTGCATTACTTTAAGATAACGACACAACATTAGTTTTATTTGTTTTAATGGGTAAAAATCTTTTAGATTAAACTCAATTGAACATTGAAAATACTATATAAAATATATTTTTCGATTATTTTCAAGCACGCTCAAAATAAGCATGCTCATTACTAGCAATATTAAGACACATGTGCTACTAATGAGCACTTGCTCAATAAAAGCATGCTTTCGTGCTAGCAATGAGCACTTGCTCAATAAAAGCATGCTTTCGTGCTTGTAATGAGCGCTTGCTCTATAAAAGCATGCTTTTGTGCTAGTAATGAGCACTTGCTCAATAAAAGCATGCTTTCGTGATAGTAATGAGCACTTGCTCAATAAAAGCATGCTTTTGTGCTAGTAATGAACACGTCTGTCCGTACCTTCAATCTTAACTAGTATTGATTAAATGACGGACAGAAATATACTGCGGGATATATTTAGAGGAACGTATACAAATGTGGCACATTAATATGAAAACAGGTTAATTTGTTCAGTATAAACCTTAAAATTCTTGAATAGATTAAATCAAAAATTAATTTAAGACTGAAAAAATACTCGTAACGAAATAAAACAATAAATTATTTTAAAAAGTTAAATTGACTTCAAAACTATGCACTCAAAACCGAAAAATAAATGAATACCGGGTGTATTTCGAACGCTTGCAAAACGAAGAGGTATGATAGTGTTGGCATAGCCTGACATGATACAAGTGAAAAAAACGCGTTTCTTTTTTTTTTGGTTGCCTTTTTTATTTTTTTTTGTTTAATTCGGTTTAGTAAACATAATGTTACAGAAATTTGATGATAATGCTTTAAAATAATCGTTTAAAAAAAAACAGCAATGTAATTGGTTTGTGGTTCACGCCGGCCAGCGACTGCATCAGCTGACAGAGTTCGCTGTTTGAGTTGTATACATACATTGCGGGTTTGCAAAATACATAAGTCCTAAAATATTCTTAAAAAACGTTTCTGAGATAAATGGTTATATGAATTATATAGTATATAAATAGTATATTATTAAGCGTTCAAAATACACCCGGTATATAATTATTGTTATGCCAGCCAAGTCTACTGTCTAATAGGTAAATAGTTAGTAGATATATATTATGTATTTTTTAGTAATTCCACTGTTCTACTGTATGCTTTATCCTGTTTCGTTAGTCAACTGTCAATGTAGGCTTATAATATGTATATGTAGAAATCAATTGACTATAGGTTGTATACACAAGGATTAAAGAAACGCAATCATTACCTCTTGTCTCTTTTTTATGCCGGTTTCAATTTTTATTATTTTATAACAATTAAACATAATTCATATGATTAATGGAATTTCTTATCTAATGGAAGGAAAATATGAAATGAAAGCATTTCACTTCACTGCAGGTTCAATAAGGCTTCTTGGCCACGTTTTCAAAGTCGTACAAAGGATAACCTGGTGCATTCAAGTGCAGTGAGTCACTTTTGTGAATGCAAATATAGGCTGAGTATGACGGACGGGAAATGATACTTTGATGATACTGCAAATGCTTTTAGTATATCTTCAAGTGAGCTTGATATTTTGCCAGCGACTAGCATGAATTTCTTTCGTACTCGCTTCTTTGCATCAATTTGGAAACGTCGTGTATTAGTTTACGAAGTAACCATTTCCTTTCTTAAAACCGAGGCACATATTAGTTATTATATTGTAGGGAAAAGGTAATGAACTGTGTTCTGAACTACACCTATATAATTTCTTAGATTTCTTTTTAATATTCTTCTTAAATCGAAAATGCTTAGTTAATGACTTAAAAACACCTCTTTCAAAACGTCAACCTGATCACTCGGTGTTTTATTGATTAGATTAATAATACATAAAGTTCTTTAATTAAATGATTAAAAGTAAACAACATTATGTCAATTGAATATAATTCAATCAACGACTGTCAAATAGAAGTCAATATTATCCATATTCGTATTAACTTTTAGAACATACCAGCGCCAGTTGTGTTTCTCATAGAAAATTATGAGTTCTATAAAACCGAAGCCTTCCCCACTTCATAATAACTTTTTGCAGAATAGAAATATATTAAGTGGATTAAAATTTACAATTTATATCCAATCGTGTCTAGGACATAACAGACTTTATTTAACAGATTGTCGTAAATTAATTCGTGTGATTTCTACCTTAAATACCATTATAATATATGTTCTTTCGTTTTGGTTCTTAGAGGATAATTTATTTTCTATCAGTTTAATCATATATAAATATGTTATGTTTTTTGCCTTTGTCATAAATAGCTTAAGTTCCTCATTAACGCATAAAATGACACTTAGGAGTTTTTTTGAAACACTGAATACATTCGATGCTAAAGCTAATACGATAGATACATGTCAATTTCTAAAATTTATGAATATTTTTCTATTTATTGCTGTATTATTGTTTTGTTTGAATGAAATTTTACTGAATATTTTTGGATTGGTTTCTTATTTTCGATTAAATGGCGAATTCATTAGTACCTACATAATAAGCATCGGTTACGATATGGAGATAATATTCTTAAATAGTTTACTCTTTATGGTATACCAAAGGGTAAAAGTTGTTCATGTTCGTGTTAACGATTTCATTTTGTTTTACAAATGCAATAAGCAATATTTGATGACGACGAATGTGGATGACATAACTCGGCGCATTAGTTATATTCACAAGCAGTATGATTTGTTACTCAGGTGTTCAGAAGAATTGAATAATGTTATAAAATTTCCAGTAAGTATAGATTTGTCATAATAATTATGGTGAATGAGATTGCGGTTCACGAAATGGTGATTACCGCAGCTCACAAACGCCCATACTTTAGAAACTGTCAAGTGTCATTTTCAGACCTAGAGATCGAAAAGAAATGGGACGGGGTTTATGAGAGAGGAAAGAAGTTTATTCCATCTATTTGATATATTTTCTTATCCTAATATTTTTCCATATCCTTGTGGGTTACATGGGAAAAATTAATGATTTACGTTTTATAACAATTTGTAAATTGTGTAACAGGATCTTGTCAAGGTAACTTGTCAACGGCGGAAAGTGTATACTTTTCAATATTATTTGTAGCTAATCAACTAATTAATAAAAACATTTTACAAAAAATTAAAATCCACTTCAAAAATACTAAACTAAAAAGTACAGGTACAGGTAGTAAAAGTACAAGTAGTAAGTAGGGTACAGCACCAAATACGCGTCGTATTACATACAATACTCGTCGTATTTGGTGCTGTACCCTGCCTACCTAGGCTGACACCGACTCCAAAAGTAACTATATTAACGTGGTAAACGCGAAGTTTTTACATTAGTAGAAAATTAAGTTGATTATAAGTTGTAAGCACAAAAATTCAAGAAACACATTTATTTTATTACTTTTTAGTTTAGTATTTTTGAAGTTGGTTTTAATTTTTTGTAAAATGATTTTATTTCTTAATTTTTAGTGATTCCGAAATTCGTCGTCTTGGCGTTCATTGAAGGAGGCCTATGTTTAGCAGTGGACGAATAAAGGACAATGATGGTGATAATGATGATTACGATGATGATGATGATGCTGGTGATGATGATTATGATGGTGATGATGATGATGATGATGATTACAACGACCGCGACATCCTATGGTTTGCTACCAAAGCATCCTATACAATTGTTACATCGACAAGTAATAAAATGAGCATATCGTCGAGGTAAAAGAAACCATCCAAATAGGTGTTATTGGGAATAACTAAAAAAACGGCTTGTCAGATCTTAATAAAATCTGGGACGATATTGGAAACACCAGGTTTGATTTTTCAAGTATCTTGACCTTTGATGTAAAACTAAGCCAAGGAATTTTTAACATCTTACATAGAGTCCACAATTCAAGAGAGAGGACAAAACATAGCACCTCATGGTGCGGTGTCTTTGAATGAAATTAATTTTTAGGTTATTTTGGGACATTTTGTGGAAAGTTAGTTGCTTTTGCTCGTCTTTTATATGCTCCAGGATCTTACCTCTTTCAGGTGACATAAATTGGATGTAAAAATAATTAATTTTATTTAATATCATTAAATCAATTTTATTAAGATAAATTACTGAATAAAAGACACTGTTTTCGTGTTTATAATTTTTTGTATTTTCATTAATTAATTCTTTCAGATCACAGTGATGCTTATAACATCGGTCATTGCAACAGTTCTGCTGTTAAATACTTTAATAATGTTAATAATGAGCGATCGTACAGAGGTAGTTCCGTTCTATCTATTGTATGTTTGTAATCGTTGGTTACTTATGAAATTCACTTATTTCTTTGGTTCCAGATTTTGATATATGCAAATATCATTATATTTGGCAGATGCCTAAAATATAACGTTTTTTTGATAATAATTTGCGTTTCTACCCGTTTATCAACGGACAAAGCAAAAGACATTCGTTTAATGATCCAGAAAATGTTAAGCGTCGCGCAACTAGGTAAGTGTATCTTCATGAATTTTATGTACTTTTAAATAAACAATATGAATGAATAGCCCACGGCTACTGATATCATAATTAGGACCTTTTATCGTATGTAGCTCAATTTTGACAAGACACAAAAACTGTTTTCAATAATTAATTAAATACACAATTGTCAAAATAAAGTTTATTTTATTGAATACATATTCAAACTTTATTCTGAAATGTAAATTAGTTAATAAAAATATAATAGTTGTATTATTTATATTTTATATAAAATAATCAAAAATAGTTTGTTCCAAAAATGTACGAAAAACTAGGTCATAAAATATTATCGATCAGCAAACTTTTTACTGTTGCTCAGTAAATAATATAATGAAATAGCAACATGGGTATTTTAACATCCCTTATAAATTGAATAGTACATTTATTTCACTTACACTCGTAAGTTCAATTTTATAAAAACATAATAGTTATCATTTAGTAGGCTGAATTTAGAACCCAACCGTGGTTTAGGCCTTGACGGGGCGGTGGGGCTCAGTGACCTAGGATGAACCTAGGAGAATTGGGGGCTCTTTGTACCCCTCTTATAAGAAGAGGGGACAAAAGAGCAGGGAGCAAGAGGCAAGGACGGGAACCTCACCCCATTGTACTGTTCCGACGTTGGGAGGGATTGTTCTGTGGTGCGGACGGCCCCTCTGTGGAGGTGGAGTCGGTCCCTTGGGTTACTGACTAGCTGTCGAGGTGCCCTGTTTGTTTATTACATCCGGGGCACCTCATCAAATGCGGCATCGGTGGCACTCGCCTGGTTTAGGTGGGTGGAACTGCGTCCACTTACCAGCATCCGGGCGCAGTGAGTCCCACATACCCGCGTGGTGAGACCCACTCTCCCGCGGGATGCTTCAGAGCATATCCCGGCGAAAAAAATAGGCTGAATTTAGAAGACGTCAATATTGTCTATAAACGTCCTTTTTGTTCCCCGCCGTAGAGTCGACCTATCTTGACAATATGGCGGTCTGGGTGTCAATAGTAACTGCCTTTTAGTAATTAGTTATGGCTGTGTTACCAGTAATAATGGCCCAAATTTTCGGAACACAAAGTCTTGGACGTATTTCAATTTAGTTTCATTATTATTCGGAATTTTGGAATTATTCTAATATCATATTTATACCTTTTCAGATAAAAGGCACCATCGGCAATTGGAGGCGTTTTTTTGGCTTACCAGAGACAATGAGTTTGTTTATAAATTGTTTGGGGGCATTAAGATTGACATGAAATTACCTTTGAATTATGCGAGTGTGTGTATCACTTATCTCATTATTGTTTTACAATTCTCTAAGTTTATAAATTGAGCGTAGTTGTATTTCATTAAAATAAAATATATTTAACCTCTCTCTTTAAATGAGTGTTATATATCTCCTGATGTCTCGACAATAGTTTATCGTCAGACTGATTCTAATAATATAATCACCATTATATCAACTATGGTCAACACATTTAGGCAGAGAGCGGTTACGCGTTCAAGTGTCCGAGTTCTTCGTTCAGGCGCTCAATCGGACCGACATGGTCAGAACTCTTGCCGTATAAACATGTGTGTATGTCAATACAATACAATGTAGCAGAACGCAAATGTAGAAAATGTGCCCCATTGTGTTTCACTTAAGGAACTTAGGCCATTTAGTCCGAAATCAACTAAATAACACCTAAATAGTACATCTAACTTTTATATGACAGATGAGAGATGTGGTAGATTTGGTTACTGTAAGAGGTAGTGCCATGCTGCTTTGCAACCGAATTGGGTTGACCGCATGACCTGGGTGCTGCGCTCACCTAACACCGGCGTAAGGTGAAAGCTATTCTGTCGGGTTTCGTGTGGTTTGTGAGTTTTCGGTGGCTCATCGGGGTGGTTAGGAAAAAGTAGGGCAACGCATCTGCATAATCTCTATTACGGATGTGTATAGGCGTGGATAGTCGCCACTGCCCATTTGCCCTCCTATGCTATAAACAAAAAATTAGAGATGCGTGGAATTACTTCGTTTTTTAGCATCTAATACTTGGATGTTTTACAACCCTTTTTATTATACATAACAACGGTAGTAATTATGGTATAAATATTTTAATAGTTTTACTGAATTTTGTTAGATTGTTATCACAAAATTCCGATACCAATCAACGAAACACTAATAACTCTAATTAAGTAATGAATTGAAGTATGATAGGATCATTTCCAAAAAAAACAACAAGAAGGCGGACGTAAATTTTAATTTACAATGCAAGAAACTAAAATACCAGATAATATACCAACGAGAAGAACAAATAATTTTATTGAAAACAACATAAATATACCAAAACAAATTAAATATTTGATTATACTAGAAGTACTTGTAGGCATCAACAGACTTAGTTTAGCTTGCAACAATACATTACTTGTGAGATTGAGTTATATATACAGTGTATGTGTGACAGTTTTTACCGTAAGCTTCAGGGTTGCAATTAACATTCACAACGCAATTCAATTAGTGTTCAACACAACAGTGGCTGCGGAATATCTTGTATTAAACGTCAGCGGTTTGTATAAGAACAAATTGCTCTGCAAATTGTTTCATGATTTACAACTGTCAGACGATACATCCAGTAAGCGTCATATATATGGTTTCATTATTATCTTTTGTTACGACATCACAGAATTCGTTTTCAACCATGCTTACTTTTACGAGGCGAATTTGGGGTACGGATCTAAATGTGCAATTTTCATAGCACTTTTAACTCATGATATTGAAATACTGTTTTTTTGCTCATTACTCATCATTATATGGCGCAGAGTTGAACTATTAAAGGAACGTGTGTCTGAAAAGCTTACGAATAATGAATTGACAGATGCAGTGGAAAACAATATATCAACAGAAATAGTAAGCGACGTGCCTTCTTTTTACAAAGAATACGATTTGTTACACAGATGTTCTAAACAATTTAATAGGTCTATTGGTTTATCGGTATGTATTTCTTTTCTTATACCAGTTTAAATAGGATTACACCCCATTTTTATCATACCTCGGAGACATTTTTACGTTTATGTGATTGATCGGATTTTGTACACGATATGGAAATAAATTATTTTTCGAGGAAAGATTATAGCAATCAAAATAATCATTGTTCTTACGAAATGGATCCAATCCAAATACCTAATGCATTAACATATTGATAACTTAATCAAATTAAAAATTGATGTCCATCGTCGGAAGGTATGGAGTCGATAAACAGCGATTAACCGGTCACCATGAGAGCTGGTATTGGGTATTTTTACAGGTTTTTGTGCTGCTCCTTTTTTGTTACTCGTCACTAGATGGCGCTGTTGAGATAAAAAACTGTATAGAAAGATTTGTTATTTTATATGATAATCGTAATAATAGAGATCATTGAATGAGGGTTACATTCAGACGAGAATAGGAATATATAATAATAATAATTAAATCATACAAAATTAATACATCTTTTTTATTTTAGATTATTATCATGCTTATTTCTTCAGGAGTATGTACTGTGCTAATAATGAAAAATGTCGTGGAATATACTAATTTAAACGATCCGGTAAGTAATGCAATAAAACTGTTATAATTTTATTTCAAGTGATTACATAGCAATGATTAAAAAAAAAAAAAAACTCACTCATCTTTCGCCACCGTTGGGAGGGATTCCTCCATCTGCACGGGTACACACACAACACCCTGCTTGTTTCTTCCGTAAAACAGCTTTGCTGTGTTTCAGAGAAGGGGCAGAGCAGGTAGGCAGACAATTACTGGTACCGAGACTTATCTTACGTCCCAGGATTGGCAACACGTGAATAAGTTGCCTGGGCTAGTTTTAGGCGAATTTGTTTATTTTTATGGGCGAGATTGAACACTTATCATCATATTGTGGCGCGTCTGCCAGTTTGCCGATCCAACTATAAAAAAAAAAGTTTTCTTTACTTTGTCGTGTGTCTTAACCTATAATGTACACACAGGCTAAAAATATGATGACAATGAGCTTATCATATAAAGTATTTGGCCCACTGGAGGGATAGGAAAAAGGAGGGCAACGCATCAGCATGACTTTTGGTTGTGCGGATGTCTATGGGCGTCTGTAGTTACCTTAAGCTTCCTATCATCCCCCTCCCCCCAATAGGCCATCGGTAACATTGCGCCGATATTATGACTCGCTGCCCCCGAAAGCTGGTAAGTGGACGCAAGTATATCCGCTAAAATCCGGCGAGTGCCACCAATGCCGCCTTTAGTGAGGTATCCCGGATCTAGTAAACAAACAGCGCACTTCGACAGCTAGTCAGTCCCGCAAGGGACCGACGCCACCTCCACTGAGATCCCTCAGTGGAGTCCCGCACTACAGAAAACCCCTCCCAACATCGGGACAGTACAATGGGGTAAGGTTCCCATCCTCGCCCCTTGCCTCCTGCTCTTTTGTCCTCTCTTCTTATAAGAGGGGTACAAAGAGCTCCCTCTACTCAATTCACTTCGCCCAAGGTGCTGTGCTCACCCTAGGCTACTGATTTCCACAGCCACGACAAGGCCTGAACCATGGTGGGGAAGTAATAACGTACCTACCTCAAATTTTAAATGAACAGGAGTTTGGAAAAGTATATCTAAGTCTGCTCCGTTGCGTCCTTATGACATAAAAAAAAAACTTTAGGTGTATTGCATTTTATTGATATGCCCTGTTTTTATAATCTTTTCGGTGTGTATTTGATTTTATTTGTATAATTTTTCCTGTTTGTTGTTTTTAACTAATTATTATTTAATAAACTTTTACGGATTTTATCGCGATTTATTAACATGCCCAAAGTTTCGGATAGTTTACAGTAACCATAGTCACAGTAGAACCATAAAATCTATACAAGTTTTTTCATTATAGTGAAATATATAAACATTAGTTTTTTTTAATGTTTACGCAAACTTCACAATGTTAAAAAAATATATACATATTTTGAATATAATATCATTTTGCCCTTACAGCAATATTATGGCATGATCATAATGGGAACGGCTCGTTGTTTGAAATACACATTTCTCATTATAGCATTGTGTTACTACTCTGTAGCCACGACAAACCAAGTGGTAGCCATGCAAAGTATTCTCCAGGATACCTTAAATACCAAGGAACTAAGTGAGTATATCGTAGCAAATCTAACCCTTCTTACAGTTGGGGACGAATATCTATATAAAATAGAAAACAAGCGACAGTTATAAATATATAAATATATGAAATAAATCGTCTTAACATAGGCAAACTTTTATGTTTAAAGTAAGATGATAAAAAATTTGGAAAATCCAAAAGTTTACGCCTCATAATCTCATTTTCCACAATAAAATTGATTATTCTTTGCTAAGCAATTGACCTGTTGTTAGTAAACAATAAACAGTCTGATATTTTTAAAATACGCAAATGTATCTTAGTTATTTATTATTATTAATTAAAATACAATTATTTGAACGCTCATATTAATTAAGAAAGTCCGCAGTGACTTTAAATGAAAAAATATATTTATTCTGCTATGATAATTTTTTCAACCAATTTCCTATTTCCACATACACCTATCACTACACGGACATCCAGAAAAAAATATTTTTATTGTTAGTATTTACTACCTTAAACAAAATAATTGTTGAAATATATTTTATGTGCCTGACAGATTAATTCACTTGATTCGTAAATCGCACTTACAAGTAATATGAGTGCACTCATATTACTTGTAAGTGCGATATAAATAACAAAAAAAAAGTTTCAGTAGAGCGTGTAAAAGAAAACGATAATAAGAATCACGAATAATATTTATTATTATTATTATATAAGATAGTAAAGGAAGCGTGAAAGAAACTGAAAGAGAAGTTGGATTCGACGGTTGATGCGAATTTGACTGAAACAATAATAATTATGTCGTTGTCAAATCAAATCATTTATTAATATTTTAAAATACCTATATAAAATTAGTTATAGGAGCCGGAAAACCCACTGTAAATTTTGTAAGACATTTTATAGCTACATTTTTGGTTTCAGGGAAAATCGAACGCCGTAATCTGAAAGCGTTTCTTCAGTTGATAAGAGACAACGAGATAAATTACGTTTTGGGAGGTGTTGTGAAACTAAACATGACACTGCCTCTCAACTACTTCAGTATATGTACAACTTACCTCCTTATTGTGATACAGTTTTCCAAATTTTTTGATTAAAAAAAGAATTGTGTGAAATTTCGTCTCACAATGATATTTTTGGAACTAAACTTTATGAGTTCGTGCGTTTCGTCTGTAAGCCTAAAACTGTCCGTAGTAAATATAAGCTTTCTTTTTGTTGTCTGTACTCAACAAGGGCAGCCCAAATAGTTGACGGTCTACGTGCAGTAGTACAAAATAGATGCAAGTGACGGGGGCTCGCTTGTGTTAGGATAATAGAAGATGAAATGTATTAAATTATTGATTTTTCAAATAAATTATATAGATTTTGTTATATCAGACGAAGTAAGAAATCCTGCAAAATTTAAAGACTGCATCGAAGCAGTTTTATTCCACTAAAATAAGGAGTTTATTTAGCCCAGTTACTTTTAAAGTACTTCCTCAGTTGTTTTTGCCTCGGGTCTTAATACTCTAGAATACTGGCGCATATAACGCTGGCTATCTCGTATTCAGGGATAGAACTGCTGTAGAATATTTCTTATTGTTTCAAATTCACGACTTCATGCGGATTTTTTCAAGAAATCAAGAGTATTTTTATTTATATTTCTCTCTGTTCTTTTTAATAGCTTATTTTTTTTTGGGGGTGTGATATTGGATACCTTTGACTAAAAGATGATAAGAGCTTTATATTATAATTGTTCATCGAGCATATAGCCGAAGAGAGTAGTAATGTGAGCCAGAAAATACCAAAACTGGTCAGTGATTTGTCACTGACGTAATAGCGATTCAACCAACCAGTAATCTGTATGTACGTCCCACCGGCCAATCATCCATCAATGGCCATCAGTTGGCCAATCAGAGCGCAGAACTGGCAGCACAAATTTGGCGGAATTTGTTATTATACAAAAGAAATAACATTACCGGCTCTATTTCGGTTATAATATGCTTGATGTAATTGTTAAATCAATATAAATATATTTACCGGAATCGTATGTATTTTTAATCGCACTATGCCCACCACTCGTTCCCACCGCTATCATACCTGCATAGCCAGGATCAACAGCAATAAGCACCAAATGACTGCTCAACAGATCCGGGGCACCAAAGGCGGCATTGGTGGTACTCGCACTTGTTTTAGTGGGTACAGCTGCGTCTACCTTACCATCTTTCGTGCGCAGCGAGTCCCATATACCCGCCTAGGTAGTCCCGCGGGGGAGGGCCGCGGGATGCCTAAGAGGTTTTCCCAGCGCAAAATAAAAAAAAGGAAGACAAACGAACAGTCGAAGTCTTTTGGCGACTATCGACGCCCGTACACATCCGCTCTACCAGTGATTATGCAGATGCGTTGTCCTCCTTTTCCCTATTCCCCAATGGGCCAACACTCACAAACCGCACATGACAGCGTGGCTGTCACTTTACACCAGTATTATGTGAGCGAGAGGTACCACCTCGGTCATGGCGGCCATTTTTGCCTGCAATGCAGCATGTCACTATCTCTTACAAAAGATCTAACAAAAAATATTTTATCTGATTCTTAAGGAGGACTTCAAAAAGGAGGAGGTCATCAATTCGTCAGAAGCTTTTTTTTAATGTATGTTCCCCAATTGCTCGAAAATGGCTGGACCAATTTCTATGGAAAGGGTATTTTTTTTTTCGGATGGATCTATGCTAACGGCCCGAAGGCTCTAATGCTACATCGGATTAGTGTGAGCCCATTTGGCTCACTTTTGGTTTATAAAAGTGGGGGGTTGCCCCCCGCCAACCGTGCAGTCTGCGACCACACGGCCTCCTGTCGTCGGGTTGGGGGGTATATTGTATACTTCTCAAATGATAAGGAAACCAGGATCTGATGATGGCATCCCAGAGAAATCGAGGGGAACTTTTGATAATCGTAGGGGCGTCTAGTGCGTTTTTTTTTGGTAGGTTTTTTTTTTTTTTTTTTATAGATGAGGGGGCAAACGGATAGTCGGTTCACCTGATGGTAAGTGAAGAGCGACATCCACAGACACCCGCTACACCAGTGGATTAGCAGGTGCGTTGCCGGCCTTTCAGATATGAGTATGCTCTTTTCTTGAAGGTCCCTAAGTCGTATCGGTTCGGAAACACCATAGGAGGCAGCTGATTCCATATATTAGTCGTGCGAGGCAGGAAATGCCGTAAAAATCGAGTTGTTGTGGATTTCCGGACATCGAGATGGTGTTGGTGAAATTTGGAGTTTTTCCGCGATGTCCGGTGGTGGAATTCTGCTGCAGGTATTAGTCCGAACAATTCCTCAGAGCACTCCCCGTGGTAGATGCGGTAGAAGATGCAGAGCGATCCGACATCTCTACGCAGCGCCAAAGAATCAAGCCGATTGGAGATAACATTGTCGTCGACGATTCGAGCCGCCCGGCGTTGAATACGGTCAAATGGAAGGAGCTGATACTGGGGCGCTCCAGCCCAGAGGTGAGAGCAGTATTCCATGTGAGGCCGGATCTGCGCCTTGTATAATTGAAGGCGGTGTGAAGGCATGAAATACTGCTTCGCCCTATTGAGCACGCCGAGTTTCTTCGAGGCTAGTTTAGCCTTTCCTTCCAAATGACCACGAAACTGCACATCTCTCGATATATCGACGCCAAGTATCCCAATGCTGGCTGAGGCGGTTAGGGAAGTGCCTTCGAATTGTAGAGGAACGACAAAGGGTGATTGTTGGGGTTAAATTGGACTAGGTTAAGTCGCCCCCATTCCGAGACTCTGGCCAGCAGAGACTCGATTTCAGACACAAGTTTGTTCCGACACTCATTGACTTGTTCCCGAGAAATATTAGGGCGGCCACCATCTCCAGTGCTGTCATCTGCATCGCAATGAATGCCGCTGGTTTTCAGCATATCTTTGATATGCAGAAGAAACAGGGTTGGAGATAGTACACAACCTTGGGGAACACCAGCATTTACAGACTTGAGGTCCGAGCATGCACCGTCGACAACGACCTTAATGCTCCTGTCTTTTTTTTTTATGTTACTTGGATAAGCAAACTGGCAAACGTGCCACCTGATGGTAAGTGGTCAACGTCGCCCATGAACATAAACTAGTTTACCTGGAACGAGCCCAGGCAACTCATCTATGTGTTGCCTATCCTGAGACATAAGATGTTAAGTCTCGGTGCCAGTAATTACACTGCCTGTCTTGCCCTTCTCTCCGAAACACAGCAAAGCTGTTTCACGGGAGAAACAAGCAAGATGGTGGTACCCATGCAGCCGGGAGCGCGGCACAGCGCTTCCCTCCCACCGGTGCCTGCCAAAAAACTGGTGATCCACCTACATAATTTCTCGGGAAGCCCATAAGATGGTAGCTTTGCAAGAAGTGCTTTATGCTACACCCGATCAAAGGCCTTCGCTATGTCCAAACTAACCGCCAGCGCCTCCCCCTTGCTCTCAATTGCCTCCGCCCATCGTTGCGTTAGGAATATTAGAAGATCACCAGCTGAGCGATTCCGTTGAAAGCCATATTGGGGATCGCTAATCAGCTGGTGCTCCTCCAAATATCGCCGGAGCTGGCAGTTGATTATGGATTCCATAATCTTTGAGAACAAGGTAGTTATAGCTATTGGTCTGTAGTTGGACGGGTCTGAGCGGTCCCCTTTCTTAGGGATCGGGTGTACCAAAGCTGTCTTCCACGAGCATGGGACGACGCCTAATGAGTAAGAGTGCCGGAAAAGACGCGTAAAGACGGGTGTCAACTCAGGAGCACAAGTTCGTAGCACTAACGGAGGGATGCCGTCAGGCCCACTCGACTTATGGATGTCCAGCGAAAAGAGTGCTTTGCGTACGGAGCTCTGTCGGAAAATTATTTCCGGCATTGAAGTATCACACCGAGGGATCGTCGGTGGTATTTTTCCCTGATCATCCAAAGTCGAGTTGGAAGCAAAAAGAGTGCCTAGAAGATCGGCCTTCTCCTTCGCGGTGTGGGCCAACGAGTCATTCCTCATGTGCATTGTGTGTGGTGTGCATGCATGTGGTATTTTGAAGCACTACAATTTAATGAAGGTCTAGAGTCGATCTGATGCTGGAACCGAAAGACAGTCGAGGGAACTCCTCAACGATTTACATCAGTAACCTTGTGTTTTAGGCTTCATTAATTTGTATTAATGAGAACTTTACACCTAGATGGGTTGCAATTGTCATTAGGGGCCTGATGATGAAGACGAAGGACAGTTAAGGGAACTCCTCAACAGTTTACAGTAGCTATCTTGTATTTGGACTTAATGAATTTATACTGATGAGAACTTTGCACCCATATCGGTTATAAGTGCCATGTTACAGGCGACCATAGGCAGTCGACGGAACTCCTCGACAATTTACAGCGTTACTTCAAATTACGTTTCAATATGCCATAATGTTCAGTTCGTACAAAAATAGTAGTATGTAGTCGATGATGTATCATTTATGATACATCATCTGATCAAATGATTTCAAAAAATCAATTTATATAAATCTTTCAGGTTTTAATTAACTACAAATCTAGTTTGAGTTGGTTTTTGTAATTTTCTGTATTATATCTCTGTATTATATACTTTTCCTTTTTAATTTCAGCGAATCTGTATGATATACTAAATTTGGTTTGGCTTTATGAGAGTCGGGGATGTGTTTTATGTCTCTGCGCAGTCATTATGGACACAAAATGCTTTCAATTACCTTCGAGATATCTTCATCTAATAATAAAATGTGCCTAATTTACATGGAAATGTGTTGAAGTTTAGCCACAAAGTATCACCAGATTTTAGCTGACATTAAAGATTTATGATTTAATAAAAAATGTAATATACTTCTTGAGGTCTCTCGTTAATATTTTGCATTTTTCTTGGCAAGGTGGTGATGGTGATTACAGTTCCTTATTGAGATTCTTAACAGTAAAATGGCGGCGCCTTTCGTTTTAGAAAGAAGGATAAAATATATCTTTATTTTGGCTACACATAGATACAAATAAATACAAAATTGGTTTTGCAGTGTTGTTCCTGGTCTTGCAAAAAAATCAGAATTACAGTAATTAATTAAACTAATTAAACATAAAGATTTAGTAAAAATTACAACTTTTGATGAGTTAAATCTTGATAAACTAATTATATTATATAAAAATACTAAAATTAAATTAACGCAGTTAAATTTAGTAACTTTTTATACTTTATTGGTTGATGATATTCCGAGATGATGTTTGGTTTGTTAAATCATTATGAGTTAATATGTAACAACACCAGACATATTTTTGCAATAAAAAGATTAGGACTGAATAACAAAACATGCTTTGCTCTTTACAAATTCTGGCTTTGTCTTTTTCTGTGTATTAGAAAGAAAGAAAGAAAGAAAAATTTATTCGTGAAACTACTTAACTACTTAAGACACAATTAAAAATATAACATAATATAAACCTTGTAGTTACACAAAACGGCCTCAACTCAGTGTTTTCTGGAATTATCATTCCAGCACTGGTCTTCCGTTGAGGCCAATAAGTGAAGCCACGAAACGATTACACAGCACACAAAAAATAAAAAAAAAATTAGAAAGGAGAAAGAAAAGAATATATATATATATATTCTTTTCTTATATATATATATATATATATTCCTTTCTTTATATATAAATTTTTCTTTCTTTCTTTCTTTCTAATACACAGAAAAAGACAAAGCCAGAATTTGTAAAGAGCAAAGCATGTTTTGTTATTCAGTCCTAATCTTTTTATTGCAAAAATATGTCTGGTGTTGTTACATATTAACTCATAATGATTTAACAAACCAAACATCATCTCGGAATATCATCAACCAATAAAGTATAAAAAGTTACTAAATTTAACTGCGTTAATTTAATTTTAGTATTTTTATATAATATAATTAGTTTATCAAGATTTAACTCATCAAAAGTTGTAATTTTTACTAAATCTTTATGTTTAATTAGTTTAATTAATTACTGTAATTCTGATTTTTTTGCAAGACCAGGAACAACACTGCAAAACCAATTTTGTATTTATTTGTATCTATGTGTAGCCAAAATAAAGATATATTTTATCCTTCTTTCTAAAACGAAAGGCGCCGCCATTTTACTGTTAAGAATCTCAATAAGGAACTGTAATCACCATCACCACCTTGCCAAGAAAAATGCAAAATATTAACGAGAGACCTCAAGAAGTATATTACATTTTTTATTAAATCATAAATCTTTAATGTCAGCTAAAATCTGGTGATACTTTGTGGCTAAACTTCAACACATTTCCATGTAAATTAGGCACATTTTATTATTAGATGAAGATATCTCGAAGGTAATTGAAAGCATTTTGTGTCCATAATGACTGCGCAGAGACATAAAACACATCCCCGACTCTCATAAAGCCAAACCAAATTTAGTATATCATACAGATTCGCTGAAATTAAAAAGGAAAAGTATATAATACAGAGATATAATACAGAAAATTACAAAAACCAACTCAAACTAGATTTGTAGTTAATTAAAACCTGAAAGATTTATATAAATTGATTTTTTGAAATCATTTGATCAGATGATGTATCATAAATGATACATCATCGACTACATACTACTATTTTTGTACGAACTGAACATTATGGCATATTGAAACGTAATTTGAAGTAACGCTGTAAATTGTCGAGGAGTTCCGTCGACTGCCTATGGTCGCCTGTAACATGGCACTTATAACCGATATGGGTGCAAAGTTCTCATCAGTATAAATTCATTAAGTCCAAATACAAGATAGCTACTGTAAACTGTTGAGGAGTTCCCTTAACTGTCCTTCGTCTTCATCATCAGGCCCCTAATGACAATTGCAACCCATCTAGGTGTAAAGTTCTCATTAATACAAATTAATGAAGCCTAAAACACAAGGTTACTGATGTAAATCGTTGAGGAGTTCCCTCGACTGTCTTTCGGTTCCAGCATCAGATCGACTCTAGACCTTCATTAAATTGTAGTGCTTCAAAATACCACATGCATGCACACCACACACAATGCACATGAGGAATGACTCGTTGGCCCACACCGCGAAGGAGAAGGCCGATCTTCTAGGCACTCTTTTTGCTTCCAACTCGACTTTGGATGATCAGGGAAAAATACCACCGACGATCCCTCGGTGTGATACTTCAATGCCGGAAATAATTTTCCGACAGAGCTCCGTACGCAAAGCACTCTTTTCGCTGGACATCCATAAGTCGAGTGGGCCTGACGGCATCCCTCCGTTAGTGCTACGAACTTGTGCTCCTGAGTTGACACCCGTCTTTACGCGTCTTTTCCGGCACTCTTACTCATTAGGCGTCGTCCCATGCTCGTGGAAGACAGCTTTGGTACACCCGATCCCTAAGAAAGGGGACCGCTCAGACCCGTCCAACTACAGACCAATAGCTATAACTACCTTGTTCTCAAAGATTATGGAATCCATAATCAACTGCCAGCTCCGGCGATATTTGGAGGAGCACCAGCTGATTAGCGATCCCCAATATGGCTTTCAACGGAATCGCTCAGCTGGTGATCTTCTAATATTCCTAACGCAACGATGGGCGGAGGCAATTGAGAGAGATTACACAGCACACAAAAAATAAAAAAAAAATTAGAAAGGAGAAAGAAAAGAATATATATATATATATATATATATATATATATATATATATATATATATATTATATTTATATATATATATATATATTTATATATATATATTTATATATATATATATAATAAATAAACAAAAAAGGACATAATTGATCACATAATATAGCTATGACAACATAATATTATGTTTACTAAAAAACACAAACCGAGAGAGAAAATATTTATATTATTATACGCCTTTAAAGTAAATATTTTTGACGTCTACATGCCAAAGATAAAGAAGAAGAAGGAAATTAAAAAATAAATAAAAATAAGACGCGAACATATACAATTTACAATATACTTATAAACTAATACTCGATTAAGTCAATTATAGATGGTTCAAAGTAGAATTATAAAGGATAAATACATAAATAAAAAACAAACAGAGCACGTTAGCTTTGAATTCAGCAGGCAACATTTCCAGGTCACATGGAATGGTGAAAGAAGAATTGGACAATATGACGCCACACAGTTGTGACATAAACTTTTGGTATTATGATATTATGGTATTATGGTATTTGATATTACGCAAATTTACAAAGTTTAAAATTGTAGACAGTCTGAGATTGGTCGTCGACATCTGCCGTATTTGAAAGTTAACAAAGCTTTTGTAAATGAGCTTGCTAAGTTTGAAAAATAATTTGATAGTTACGTATTTTGTAGGTAAAGATGAAAATCAAATATAATAATCGAAGCAAGTATGTCTGACAAGTATTTAATATTAAATATATTTTTATGACAGATAAAAGGCACACCATGCCTCCAGTCTGTCTAAGGGACGAATGGCGCAGATAAGCAGACGATGTTTTAGGTGGTTTCTCGGTATGTATTCTTCTGCTGGGTTATATAATTTTAAATTATTTATATACGTATCTAGATGTATGTAGGCTCAATTCACGGAATAGAAAGTAGAAGGTAGGATTACGATTTTCGTCTATTATCGGTGTCCATTCGAAAAGACATCGTCGTCGGTCGACTCTCAACTAGATCTCCGTGCGGTGGCCGGGCCCTAGTTGGATGCGAGTGGTGGGTAATAGGCCGACTTGGCCTTCATGAAAAGTTGCCTATATTTAGGAAAGAAAACATTGATAATGGCGATGAATCAATTTAAAATACAATAACTGTAATAATAATAGTATTATAATATCTATGGACGCTTTTACACTACGTCAATCTGGTCCAGTGGTAAGTTCCCGAAGAACTTGTATTACGGGTATAAGACAACGGAAATATATTTAAAACTTTTATACTATACATATAATATTTAAGATTTTTATTATATAATACACGTATTTAATACACATCTATGACCCAGACAACTTTTTTGTTCCCTGGCGGGATTCTAACCCGCCGCCTCCGGCTTGAGCGCCATCGCGCTAACTATTTAGCCACAGAGGTCGTCAAATAATATGTAATACAACCTATTTTGCTTCTTAGACAACATTGATAAGCCTCCTCAACTTAAATATACACAGTATCTTGTACATATATACAGTATCTTGATGTCCTACGCTTTATGTTTGTTTCTGAAGTAACAACAAAATAAAATTGGATTTAAACTAAAATTTATAAAAACCCTGACATAATTCTACTATGATTTGGATACTTAGTTTTTATCATAAAAGAAGTTTTAATGCAAAAAAGTACGATAAAATCTGTGCACGTTTCGACCCAAACGGTTTTGCTTGGGTTGCTTACCCAACGCCATATGGACGGAGAACACGTGTTCTGACTTAAAATACTCGGTGTTGAAGTAAATGTACCTTTTAAATACGACCATAAATATTACCTATTGAGGTATAGAGACGCACGTAGGAAATTTTATGCGTGTATGATATTTGGATCATCTTCGGACTTCACATAACCCCAAGACGTGCTATTGGATATTTCCCAGTTCCACCTCCTGTTCGACCAGGAGTCATCAAGACTCAGCGTTCGTACGTTGTATGTATCCAGGTCAAATTGGTGGTAGCGATCGGTAGCCCAGGGATTCTTAGCACCCTCTGTCCCACCGTAACCTAGGCTGCTACCGTAGCGAATATTACTATTATTATTAGCGAACATATAATATTAACAATATAACTAATTGCCTCCTGCTCTTTTGACCCCTCTTCTCATAAGAGGGGTACAAAGAGCAGCTCCCTCGGTTCAATTTGCTTCGCCCAAGGTGCTGGGTTCACCTTGGGCGAAGCACCTGGGGCCACTGAGCCACACCGCCACGACAAGGCTTAAACAATGATGGGTGATTCGCTAGTAGCCTAGTGAGATTAAAAAATATACAATTTTGCAAAATGTTTTGGATATTTTTTCACCCCTATAAATTAAAAAGTAAGACAAAGTAAGATACAATTAAGAACGCAAAGCATGAATATTTTTAAACTTTTGCTCTCGACAGCGGTAATATTTAAGTTTTCTAAGTAACTTCTTTAAGTAATCTATCTAGTACAGTTTATTTTATAAGTGGGTTGAATATCAACTGTATTATAATAATTTTATAGATTTTTTACTATTGTATTATCACGGTAATAAAAATAGTCTCGGGTAATTTCGATCTAATGTCCTTAACAGCAACATCTTTGCCAGTTTTAATATTTAAACTAGTATTTAATAAATAACTTGCTACCAACTAAAATCCTCCTGAACATTTCACCGGTTCAATGGAATCCCAGACGGCCTGTTTCCTGTAATTCACATCGGAGTGGTTACAGTAAGAACACAATATTTCAAGCCAAGTATATTTAACAAATGTTTAGTTTTAACGCAGTAAATATCTATTTATGTTTTATCATCGCGTGAAGTAACGGGCTGGGCTGATCACACACTCAGGAGAACGGGTGTCCGATAGGCCTAATGTTCAAAAGTGGAGGCCGCGTTTGGGTAGACGAAGTGTTGGTCGGCCATTAACCAGGTGGGAAGACTCCGTACAGTGGTCGGTCCGTGTTGGATGCAAGTGGCGAGGGATAAGTCGTCTTGGCTTCTTTGAGGGAGATTTATATTCAGCAGTGGACGGATAGGGGCTGATGATAATGACGATGATGATGATGAAGTAATGAAGACGTATCTAAATATTCACCTGCCAGCAGGTAGTTTGATTTTCTCACCTAATACAGAAAAATATATGATAGTCGCAACTCGCATTGTCAGTAAAAGCACGTATGTGCTAATATTGCTAATGCGACGTTTGCTAAATGTACGCACTTAAAAAACCTGTATTCTCGTACAGTTTCAGAATCCAAGAGCTCATTTTATTTTAGGTGAAGCTTTTATACCATTTGTCTGTTAAATCGTCCCTTAGGGTTGCGCTGAGTTTCATTTATAAGACGAAAGCTCATTTGTCTGAATACAAGAATAGAAATAGAGCGAACGAAGAAAAAATATAAGTTCGAAAATACTATTTAGTTAGATTTTAAGTTAACATGGCTATTTTTATTACTAAAATTATTTAAAACGGGAGAGCAAGACATTCGAAGATAATGTCTGAATATAGAGCTCCGCCAGATAAAAGTGACAAATATCGTAAATATACCGTTTTAAATAATTTTCATATAGTTAATACGGAAACATGCGTTTGGGTGTCAATTTGTTCTCATTTTACTTGGTTTTAAGAACCTGAGGTCTCTTTAATGAAAACTTTAGAAAAGATTGTCCTATCTATTATGTAAAACCATTAGGTTACAATTTTCAAAAGAAATTAGTCTATGTATAAAACAATTTTATAAATAAAAATGAATCCCGAAATGTATTTACGCACATAACTTCAGAGTCACTGCACCAAATTAGCTAAGCATTTTTGGTAAAGGGCAGGACAAGGTTTGCTGGGCTTAGCTTGTAGTAAATAAATAACAAAAAGACATTGTCTGATTATTTCCGAAAAACAATATAAAATGGTGCAGTGTTAAACCAATTTATTATACTTCATGGTCATTATATATTTCTAGTTAGAATATACACCCGTAGACACCTACACCTCCGTGTTAAAGGTTTTAGCCAATATTTTTTGCGGAAGTCAAGCAGCTGCAACTTACCGTAGCCGACCTGGATTCATTTTTAGCGTGTACATTTCAACGCATTTTTCAGCAACGCTAGAGCGTTGTGCCACTGCAGTAAATTTGCGTTGAAACTCTTTGACAGAGCACAATTTAAAGCGTTAACAGTGTAACTTTGTAATATGGAATAAGTTATGCTACTTCAATTTTATGAAAATTTTTAAGTCACTTGCTAGTTTCGTACATGTTTAAGTTATAAGGAACTAAATATCCTATTTTGCTGATCTTTTTTGAGATGAAACTTGACTTATCATACTTCACATATCTGAAGACTATGCTCGTCGATCGTCTAGGTTCAGATACTAGGTTCAGATACTAGGTAGATCAGATTTCGACACAATTGAGACGAAAGATTTCAGAAAGAGCCATAGGCTCTTCCTCGTTCTTTATCTCGTTCTCGTAATGAATGCTAATCATGCAAAATGAGACTTTGATAGCAGCATATATTTTATAATTTATTTATTTTTATTTACGCCGGGAAATGCTCGGCATCCGGGGGGAGAGTGAGAACTTCCCAGGGGTATCTGGGACTCGCTACGTCCGAACGATGGTAAAGTGGACGCAGCTCTAGCAGTCAGTCCCCAAAGGACCGACGCCACCTCCACAGAGGCATTGGCCCGCACCACAGACTAACCGTCCCCAACGTCGAGACAGTACAATAGGGTGAGGTTCCTATCCTCGCCCCTTGTTCTTGTGTCTCGTCTTCTTATAAGAGGGGTACAAAGAGCAACTCCCTTGGCTCAATTTGCTTCGCCCAAGGTGCTGGATTCACATTAGGCTACTAAGTCCACGACAAGGCTTGAACCATGGTGGGGATATTTTCTAATAATGTGGTTTCATATGTTGTATAAGAGTTTGAAGATTTAATGGAATTAGAAATCGCGAGCAACACATCCAACAATACAGATCAAAGTCATTAGTAATTGATCGAAGTAATTAACAGGGTCCCGCTGTTCATTGTTTAACGTGCCATCTCAATTTACATCGCGTTAACTTCGCTATGATTTTCAAACCGCTTCAAATTATCTTCCATGCTCAATGCTGAATAATACAAAGTCACGCCTTACCGTTCAAACAAATTAGAACTGTAATTAAACCGTTATATTATTTGTTTGAGACGAATCACTTTATTTACATTTTAGATTGCAAAACAAGAATGTGATTTATAAAAGTGATTTGGTGTTTGATGATTACATATTGATGAAACCAAAAGTGAGTGGCAGTACAATACAGATTTTTCAAAAGTACTCTTGTATTGTCAGATGAAAGGCAATACTTTTGTAATACCAACGAAATTGCAGAAACCTACAAAAACCTAATAATATCACGATTACTATTAAATAAATGTGTTAATTTTTTTTGAGAATATCCGTAGATACTTTCCCCGTTCTTTCATTTAGATACTGGGGTGGCCAACTCGCGGCCCGCTGTCAAATTGTGGCCCGCGGAGCTGGTTCAAATTTTTTTAAAAGTTAACTAAAGTGACTGTATATTATATAAAATTTATAAAAAAAATGTTTTTTTTAAAAACACTAATGGGTCTGACACACGCATTTTACTTTATATGCCAAATAAATCTACAAAAAATTACGAGAAAAACTGTGTTTTTGCTTTTAAGATATTTACGATCAAAGTGCGTATTTTCAGCCGAAGTTTTTTAAAAACGCGGACGGGCGCTCACTAGCCGATGACGTCACACCCCCGCTCATTCGACAGTCGCGCTCTCGTTCGCACGACTTTGCGCAATAAAAATCAAAATTATCGGTATCCCCACGGCCCCACCGTAAATATTAATATTCGGTGGGGCTGAGTAGCTTAAGGTGAACCTGGGTTCACCTTGGGCGAAGCAATAAAAAAATTTTTTTTCAAAGAACTTAAATACGTGAATTGTCAAAGTAAAACATAAACAACCTTTGTAAAATGTCCTTCGAATCTAAAAGGCAACGTCGCACAGCACGTTGCGTCGGTGGGGCACAGGTTGCGTCTCACCGGGTCAAACAATGCAAAGCGGCTTTAAAACATTAAAAATATCCTGTGACTAAACGATTGATTCTATTGGTTTAGGTTTTGGTGTGTAGCCTGAAAATGGTACATAGTATATGTGGTTTAATTTAATGCCTCTCGCTTTTATCAAGCTTGTATAATGTTATTTGTAGCTATGGTAAATTAAATTAAAGTAAATTAAATTAAATCGACGCTGATAGACATCTGCAGAACCAGAGGTTATGCAGATGCGTTGCCCTCCTTTCCCCCCAATGGGCCACCGGGACGCCGGTGTTATGTGAGCGAGAGGTACTACTACCTCTTACAATTAATATAATAAGACAATCGATATCGAGTTCATAATCCTAATAACGCACCTGCTGATCCTCTGGTATAGCGGGTGTCTGTGGATGTCGCTATTCACTTACCATCAGGTGAACCGACTGTCCGTTTGCCCCCTCATCTATAAAAAAAAAACATCTTTTAATATGTAATTTGAAAACAAATTATTAAACTACTAATAAAGTACCAAATATTACTTTAAGTATTTTATTATTTCATTCTCTATTACATTGAAAAGGTAAACTTACATATTCATATATTAGTATGATGTATAAGGTAAACTTACATAATATATTAGTATGGAAAGTCATGCATGAATTATTAGACAGAATTAAATTATTGAATTAATGAATGAATTTACTTATTTTTCTCCTCCATGAATCAATAGTGTGGCAAATGGAATAAATAAAGAATTTGCATTTAATTTCGCTCAAGTCGTGATATCATTCGTTTGCAACGTTTGGTTTTCATTTTGCCACGGAAGCAATTTAACATTTGGCATCATTACTCAAGCTTAGAAAAATGGTAGCCAGTGAACCGTTACTTTACAAAGTTAGACTAGTTAATCAAACCCGGGACATGTAGTTTCAGAGCTCGCCCAAGATCTTATTCGTGGTAATAAAATAAATTTAAAAAGGGCAAAAGTAATGCAATCCTCATTTATTTAGCTCGGGGATTGGAGCGGACGTTTTCAGACGGAAAATTAAAAAGGAGCGACCTTATCTTAAACGGCTTTATAGTTATATTATCTTGGTTTCATGAATTCTGATAAGTTAGTAACTTAATCTTAGTTTAATTGAAATTTGTTATTTCAAGTAATCTCTAGTCTTGGTTTATTTCAAGATAAGAAATCAATAACGTTATCAAAGTAAGTAATCTACCTTTATCTCCAATGTTCATTTAAATGGTTGATATTTTATTTGAAGGGATTTCCATTTGGTAAAATGTATGTTCCCACGTACGTACGTGCAATACGTCCCCGCGACGTCTTGCCATACTGGGCCCGAGCACAGGCGCATTACTAGAGACGTCGGTGGCTTCCTCTCTCACACGCGCATCGGCCTCCTTCTGGGACTTTACTGCCTAGCAGAAGGAGACCATCCCCGTCCAGGACTCGGCATCACCAGGCATCACGATTGTGATATTCGGCAGACACAAGTCCCCTCCGATGACCGACGTCAGACTGTGACGCAGTGCCACCCATCTTGGGCACACCTCGAGGGTGTACTGGGCCGAGTCTTATTCGAGACTTCGAGAGATTGCATCTCGGCAAGAACCTCCGCCACGAGTCGGGGGGTTAACGGTCGCAGTGGCCACGGCCCATAAAAATAATAACCTACTGTTATAGGTAGGTGGTGAAGTTTTTTTTCAAAGATTACCTATATATTATAATGTAGGAACATTAAAATCAAATCTAAAACTCTTGTTACACATGAAAATGAACATAACGCAAGAAAATTTTCGGTCAATGATTTATTATGACTTTCGTTGTGGGCTTACTCAACAACAAAGCTATGTATGATTGGCTGCGATTAGCATTTTTTAATGAAGCCCCATCTCGTGCCACTATTTACAATTGGTTTAACGAGTTTAAGCGTGGACGTAGCAATCTCAGTGATGATCCGCGTGAGGGACGTCCTTTAACAGCGACTACTGAAGATAACATCAGTGCTGTGCGACGCATGATAGAGGAAGATAAGAGAGTGACCTATCAGCAGATACGGGCAAGCCTAGGCATTGGTATGAGTCAAGTTCAAAAAATATTACACGAACATTTAGGTGTCAGGAAGCTTTGTACCAGATGGATTCCCCATACTTTAACCGACGACCAGAAACGCCTCCGCATGGACTGGTGTCGCCAAATGTTAGATAAGTTTAACGGCGGTAACTCAAATGCTGTATTTGACATCATCACAGGTGATGAAAGCTGGATATATTGCTACGAACCCGAAACCAAAAGACAATCAGCTCAGTGGGTGTTTCCTTTCGAGGATCGGCCAACTAAGGTAAAGAAAGGAAGAAGTCAAGGAAAAAAGATGATTGCCTCATTCTTTGGTCGGAAAGGTCAGTTCGCGACAGTTGTGCTAGAAGATGGAAGGACAGTTACTGCAGACTGGTATGTCAATCGCTGTTTGTCTGTTGTCTTGGAAAAAATTCGACAGCGCACTCCGCAAAACGGACTGTTGAATATTTGACTATGGCAGGTGTCGAGATAATGAGTCATCCGCCTTTCAGTCCTGACCTGGCGCCCTGCGACTTTCATTTATTCCCAAGAACTAAAGATAAAATTCGAGGTATTCGCTTTACGAGCCCTGAAGATGCGGTGAAAGCGTACGAAAATGCCATAGAAGAGACTCCTAAGGAAGAATGGGCCCACTGCTTTTCTCAATGGTTCCATCGAATGCGACGATGTGTAGAAAGAAACGGAGATTACTTCGAAAAACAATAAAAGTATTGGCAACTTTCTACATTAAGCCGTTTTTCATTTTCTAAACATTTTCAGTGTTACCTAGGTATATACAGATCAACTATTTAGTCTTTCATCTTGAAGTTTATTTCCGACTAGCTGTTTCACGCAGCTTTGCCCGCGTTAACTTACTTAATATAGCTCCTTTTAGTTACAACGTGATGTTTTATATCTTCCTCAATAAATGGGCTACCTAACACTGAAAGAACTTTTCAAATCGGACCAGTAGTTCCTAAGATTTGCGCGTTCAAACAAACAAACTCTCCAGTTTTACATTATTAGTATATATTCGACAACCAATTCAAACATTTTACGATTTTTTTAAATTTCTGAACGCACTTATATTTGACAACCATGTGACACTGGAGATCCAAATTTATAATAACCCTAGCGATGGAACGAATATCAAAATATTTCCACTCTAACAATTCCGCAAGGGAGGGAAATAAGGATATCAAATGACATGTAGGAATAGTTACTATAGTAAAATTTAATTATTTTAGTTGAAAAGCCTTTGAAAATATAATATGTATAAAGTTTCACGATGATCAGTTAAGTAGTTTCTACGTGAAAGCGTAACAAACAAGGTCACATTCACATATATAATATTTGTAAGGATTAGTATTAAGGATAAAATGTACTAAAAGTAAACCGTGTAAAAGACTATTTCGTATAAATCTTACAGATAGTAGCGACCTATATTGAAGGCCTTGCATTTATCTGCTAATCGGCTTCCGAGCCGAGAGGCCGATGGATGGACTCTCGTTAGCGAAAGGCCTCTTATGCTACGCGGCGTTAACGAGATGATACAATAATGTTAATTTACGAAAGGGTAATAGGGAATTAATTTATTTCCCCGTTTGTATTATGCGTTAGAGGAATTATTATAATTGTGTTAGCTATTTATAAGTATTTATAAAACTAGTTAATAAGTTATATTTACATCGCTATAATATAAAGAACATCTCAAAATATCTTAAAGCTTTATAATAATTATAACAATATGTTGGGACAACTCACGCACGGCCATCTGATCCCGAACTAGGCAGAGCCTGTTCTTATGGTAACCAGACAAATGATAATGTTCATTACACAAACATTTGTCATGGGTGGGGATCGAACCCACGACCTTCTGGTTTAGAAGTCAGGGCCAATAATCACTAGACCAACAGGCCAGTCCATTGTACTACAAAGCTTAGAAATATTATATTAACTAACTTAACTGTCCTTGACGGATTTCTTCAACTATAAAACTGTAATGAGAAATTGTCTAGTTTTAACATATTATGTTCGCAGAATTCAGAAAAATATTTGTGATAAAGTCAGTATGTAATCTGAAAATATATATAAGCTTTTATATTGTTAAAATATATATAAGCTTTTATATTGTTAAAATATATATAAGCTTTTATATTGTTAAAATCCTCGTGTAATACAAAATTTCAATAACAGAAAGAGTTATTGTATTATGTCGATTGAATGCTGAAAAAAGATTGCTTTACAGATACCCCTAGTGTGGCGAATGGTTGTATAGCAATAACAAAAGCAATATCGAATCGCTCTGTCGGCAAAATATTTTGGTGTTGTGGTTTTTGTGAAACTATGAAAATATCGTATTTGATTAAACAATGTTTTATTTTTTTGATGAAATAGTTTTTTTCCGATCCATTGTGGTTTGACAAGAGATGAAAACTTTAATTAGAACTTAGAAGTCATAATATTATGTTTCTGCTCCAAGAGCACAAATTACAAAATATATAAGATGTTTTGTGATTAAACTATTGAATATATTGTTAAAATTTTCATACATACTAGGAATATCGTAATGTATACAATTTTCTCATACTCATACAGTTCTCGCCTTTTATCTGCAATAATAAAAAAATAGTCCATAGACCCACTTAAAATAGTAATTTATAATTATGTAAGTGTTTAATATATTAATATGTACTTAATTATGCCTCGAAGTGCGCGAGCGAGAAATTCCAAATGATTTGTGAAGTTTCCATAGAAACAATCCGAGATGTAGAATAATTACTAGACCAGCATATTTATCCGATCTACACCAAAAAATATAAAGATAGGTAATACGTATATGCAATATTAGAATTATCGAACTAAAGTTTGTTTTCCCATTAAATTCATTTTTGCATTCATTAGGATTGGTTGATTTAACATAACATGTATGTATGTAACAACATGTGTGTGGATCACCACCATGGTTCAGGCCTTGACGTGGCGGTGGGGCTCAGTAGCCTAGGGTGAGCCGCTGCACCTTGGGCGAAGCTAATTGAGCCGAGGCGGCTCTTTGTACCCCGCTTATAAGAAGAGGGGACAAAAGAGCAGGGCGCAAGGGGCAAGAATGGGAACCTTACCCCATTGTACTGTCCCGACGTTGGGAGGGGTTGTTCTGTGGTGCGGGACAACCCCTGGATGGAGTTGGCGTCAGTCCCTTGAGGGACTGACTAGCCGTTGCGGTGCCCTGTTTGTTTATTAGATCTGGGGCACCTCACCAAAGGCGGCATTGGTGGCACTAACCGGGTTTTAGTGGGTAGAGCTGCGTCCACTTACCAGCTTTCGGGTGCAACGAGTTCCGTTGCGTCAGAGCATTTCCCGGCGTTAAAGAAAAAAAAATGTTGTGCGGATGAATATGAGTTCCTTAGAATGTTTCGACTTCCCTCATAATTAATATCACATAGAGGCACTGTGAAGCACGACCGGGTTTATCTAGTTCACAAACAAACAGATTGCGATAAGAGATACGTTCAATATTTAGTTATATTCCGAGGCAGTAGAGTACAAAGTTCTGGGAATATTTGATACAAGGTAGATATCACATTTCATTAATGCGAACTAGTAACCTATACTTTGACTAGATTGGTATTATGATACAAAGTTAATACAAAATATAACTCCGAAGTGAGGTCAGGGATAGTGTTATCAAAAAGGCAAGTTTGATGCAAGCGAGACTAATGTGATATTTTTTAGTTGGATAGACAAACTGACAAACGTGCCACCTGATGGTAAGTGGTCGACGTCGCCCATGAACATAAACTACTTTACCTGGAACGAGCCCAGGCAACTCATCTATCTGTTGCCTATCCTGAGACATAATATGTTAAGTCTCGGTGCCAGTAATTACACTGCCTGTCTTGCCCTTCTCTCCGAAACACAGCAAAGCTGTTTCAAGGGAGGAACAAGCAAGATGGTGGTACCCATGCAGCCGGGAGCGAGGCACAGCGCTTCCCTCCCACCGGTAAAATATGCCACAAGCTGATTAAATCATCACATAGTGTCAAGATTGGCTTTATTATGTCTGTTAAGCGGCTACCGTGACACATACTAGACCAGAATACGAGCTATCAACGGTAAATTATGGAAGGAACTCCATCAAAGAATAGCTTTATAAATACTGACAGTGACCAACGGGCATCAGCATTGTTATGCAATGTCATTGTTATTAAAATATTAATATTATATTTTATCGTTTAGGATAAAATAATAGTGTAAATATATCTTCCTTTGTATTGTATAGTACAAAGGATGTACAAGGTTAATATCGAGTAAGTATTCTGTTCACCATCTTATACCAAGACTATGCACAAGTTTGACCAAGAAGGAATCTTAAAAAAAGAAGGAATCTTTATCAAAACCACAGTTGCTAACGATATTTTATTATATAAAGCTTTAACAAATATTGTTAAAAAACGCATATAATGTGCATTACATTTTTATAGTAGACCATTGACAAGTATACATTTATAATAAAAAGCCTGTAACGGGTACACGTATTTACGATCTCATGAGAAACATACTATTTTCTTATTTATCCAAGAAAGAAGTCTTATATTTTGACACATCATCCAATTTTTTTTATTATATCAATGCAAGTTTCAATACGCCTCATACCTGTTATGGAGATTACACTCCTTGCCTATTCTGACATAGTCTATACCGACTATTTTTATAATAATTCAAGAAACTAATGTTTTTTTTTAATTTATAGGAGTTGAAGAAAACGATATGCAACAACCAACTATAGTAAGATAAAACTAAATCACCAAGATCAACAGTCGAGATCGGAATATTATCAGTTGTGTTTGGTCGGGCGATTCAATCATCGCCTTGGGGCCATCGGTCCTTTGATGGTTAGAACGCTTGACGTGAAATTAAGCTTGGAACAAGATTTGAACTCGCCCAGTTTGAGATCAGTCCCTTATTAATAATATTGCATATTTTGATCTCGACTGCATCATACAACGCGGGCGGTAAATTTACCGGTTTGAAATTTTACACAGTTTAGAACACGCTCTTCAAGTGTTTTGAATACAAAATTATTAAATACCATTAGCGATGTCTCTGTAGCTAACTTCACTCTGGCCAAAACTATTCGCGCGTATTGTATAATGTCCGTCTATATGTATGTCAGTGACGTGGCGTGATTTTTGTAGCGCATAAACAAACAAGTGATAGATGTAAGGTATTCTACTGAACCGAGATAACATTTATTAAAATACATATTTACTGGGAAACATTTGTGGGAAATTTTACACTTAAGTAGGTAACGTTAGTGTAAAATTTCCCACAAATGCATTGTGATAAGGTAATTTTAAAGTACAAAGTCATCATCATAAGACTGCCAGACATTAGACATAACGTTTCATTCCTCTGGTGACTTAAAACCTCTAAAATGAGTATTATTTAAAAGTTAATGATTCTGTTAATAATTAGCTTAAAAGTCTATTAATTTTGTAACAGAGACTTTAAATATGCTTCATCATCATCATCATCAGCCTCTATCCGTCCACTGCTAAACATAAGCCGCGATCAATGAACGCGCCGGCTACGGTGAATGCGCTTGTAAAAACGTAATTATTAAAGAGTGGTCCAATCCCATAGAGATACAAACAAAACAATATAAATTAAATTTACTGTGGGGAACGGAAATTCAGTTATCTAAAGGCCGGACTTCCTAAGTCACGAATTGACACAAATTTGCTCTGTCAGTTGTCCCGTCTTCGGTGAGAAATGAAAAATATTTTTGTAAACTCGTGTTATTCACCATATTTTTCACGTATTTTTCAAGGAATACCAAGTTGTTTTTTTTTTCGTTTCCTGTAATTTTCGCTTGCAAGGAATTATTTTGAATTGAGATTGTCTTTATTAATAAATGCACATACATGTATATATATATGTATATATATTATATTATATAACACATACATGTATATATATTATATTATATAAATAAAGTTTATTTTTTTAAAACCCCACTCGCTGCTCCACAAACTTAATTCGTCTAAAAATATAAAGAGAGAAGAAGTTGGGGCAAAACACACAAAATTAAATGTAAATTTTCATGAATTTCAGCCTTAAAAAACTCACATTCACATACAGAATGTTTTTTTACTGCTATAGATGTTTTCTTGCAGATTTATGAATACAGCATAATGATATTTTAAAGTTTATTTATATAATAAATAGTCTCACTTATTTAATTTTATTCCACATTAGCTGTTTCGTTGAGCAGAAATAAAAATATTAGCTATTTTTACGTATCTAATACTTAGATGTAAGAGATAGTGCCATGCTGCATTTCAGCCGAATTGTGCACGGCCGCGGCAGGGGTATTGGTACCTTTCGCTCACATAATACCGGCGTAAAGTGACAGCTATGCTGTTGCGTTTCGTGCGGCTTGTGAGTTCCCAGTGGCCCGTTGGGGGGAAAGGGAAAAGGAGCGCACCGCATCTGCATAACTTCTGGTAGTGCGGATATCTTTGGACGTCGGTAGTCACCATAAAGCTCCGACTGCTTGTTTGCCTCCTTATGCCATAAAAGAGTGTATATGATCCGAAATCTCTCAATGCTACTAAATCTTTCTAACGCCGCCTCATCTAAAGAGATAATACTGATTTGATCTAATAAAATCTGAAATAGGAAAAGTAAATAATATATAGCTCCATAAATCATCCTGTTAATTAAGATTATTATCCTTGCGAGACCAGCTGATCCGTTAATGAGTCGTCTTATCTAGTAATAAAAGTCCACTCATTATATGACTCAGCTACAATTAATTTGCAATGAGCATTGCATTATAAGTTAACGGATTACGAGAAACTAGGAAAAATATATCTTATGTTATAATTTATGGTCCTTTGGGTTCTTGTTGGTGACTATTACAATTTACAACCAGGCTCACAGTTCATATCATCCGTAAACCTCTACGCAGATTTTTATAGAAATTATATAAACAATACAGATATGAGAATCCACGGGATTGATAATAATTAATCGATAAACACATTGTTTTACTTAAAAATATTGTTTGCAACAGAACAATATTGTTTATTGAAGAGGGGGCAAACGGATAGTCGGTTCACCTGATGGTAAGTGAAGAGGGACATCCACAGACACCCGCTACACCAGTGGATTAGCAGGTGCATTGCCGGCCTTTCAGGTATGAGTATGCTCTTTTCTTGAAGGTCCCTAAGTCGTATCGGTTCGGAAACACCATAGGAGGCAGCTGATTCCATATATTAGTCGTGCGAGGCAGGAAATGCCGTAAAAATCGAGTTGTTGTGGATTTCCGGACATCGAGATGGTGTTGGTGAAATTTGGAGTTTTTCCGCGATGTCCGGTGGTGGAATTCTGCTGCAGGTATTAGTCCGAACAATTCCTCAGAGCACTCCCCGTGGTAGATGCGGTAGAAGATGCAGAGCGATCCGACATCTCTACGCAGCGCCAAAGAATCAAGCCGATTGGAGATAACATTGTCGTCGACGATTCGAGCCGCCCGGCGTTGAATGCGGTCAAATGGAAGGAGCTGATACTGGGGCGCTCCAGCCCAGAGGTGAGAGCAGTATTCCATGTGAGGCCGGATCTGCGCCTTGTATAATTGAAGGCGGTGTGAAGGCATGAAATACTGCTTCGCCCTATTGAGCACGCCGAGTTTCTTCGAGGCTAGTTTAGCCTTTCCTTCCAAATGACCACGAAACTGCACATCTCTCGATATATCGACGCCAAGTATCCCAATGCTGGCTGAGGCGGTTAGAGAAGTGCCTTCGAATTGTAGAGGAACGACAAAGGGTGATTTTTTAGCGGTAAACGCGCAAACTTGTGTCTTGTTGGGGTTAAATTGGACTAGGTAAAGTCGCCCCCATTCCGAGACTCTGGCCAGCAGAGACTCGATTTCAGACACAAGTTTGTTCCGACACTCATTGACTTGTTCCCGAGAAATATTAGGGCGGCCAGTGTATAAAGCATCTCCAGTGCTGTCATCCGCATAGCAATGAATGCCGCTGGTTTTCAGCATATCATTGATATGCAGAAGAAACAGGGTTGGAGATAGTACACAACCTTGGGGAACACCAGCATTTACAGACTTGAGGTCTGAGCATGTACCGTCGACAATGACCTTAATGCTCCTGTCTGCCAAAAAACTGGTGATCCACCTATATAATTTCTCGGGAAGCCCATAAGATGGTAGCTTTGCAAGAAGTGATTTATGCCACACCCGATCAAAGGCCTTCGCTATGTCCAAACTAACCGCCAGCGCCTCCCCCTTGCTCTCAATTGCCTCCGCCCATCGTTGCGTTAGGATTATTAGAAGATCCCCAGCTGAGCGATTCCGTTGAAAGCCATATTGGCGATCGCTAATCAGCTGGTGCTCCTCCGAATAACGCCGGAGCTGGCAGTTGATTATGGATTCCATAATCTTTGAGAACAAGGTAGTTATAGCTATTGGTCTGTAGTTAGACGGGTCTGAGCGGTCCCCTTTCTTAGGGATCGGGTGTACCAAAGCTGTCTTCCACGAGCATGGGACGACGCCTAATGAGTAAGTGTGCCGGAAAAGACGCGTAAGGACGGGTGTCAACTCAGGAGCACAAGTTCGTAGAACTAACGGAGGGATGCCGTCAGGCCCACTCGACTTATGGATGTCCAGCGAAAAGAGTGATTTGCGTACGGAGCTCTGTCGGAAAATTATTTCCGGCATTGAAGTATCACACCGAGGGATCGTCGGTGGTATTTTTCCCTGATCATCCAAAGTCGAGTTGGAAGCAAAAAGAGTGCTTAGAAGATCGGCCTTCTCCTTCGCGGTGTGGGCCAACGAGTCATTCTTCATGTGCAGAGATGGTAGGGATGGCTTACAAAAATTCCCTTGAACAGCCTTGGCAAGAGACCAGAATGCACGAGTTCCCGAAGGAAGTCGAACCAATCTCTCGCCAATTCTGTTCACGTACTCCGCTTTTGCCTCAGCAATAGCTCTTTTGAAGGACCTGGAGGCAAAGTTATACTCCTTTTTCAAAGCGCTGGTCTTTACATCCTGGGACATCGATGCTTTGGCCCAGGCTCGGTAGCTTAACCGTTTATGGCGTGCAGCCATCTTACAGGTTTCACCAAACCAGGGCTTGGATTTGCCGCCTATAGGCACTGCAGAGCTTGGAATGAAAAGCTCCATGGCTTGCAGCACCACATCGGCAACAGAATCGGCAACGATGTCTGGATCATCCAGCGAGAAGCAAATTCGCCCCCATGGGTAGGATGCAAAGAAGGACCGCATCCCATCCCAATCAGCTGACCTATAATGCCAAACGCGGCGACAGCCCGCAAAACGAGGCCATGATGGGCTTGCGACGGGTACAGAACTCCGGATCAGACAGTGGTCCGATGAGCCAAGTGGAGCGTCCACGGAGACCACGTAGTTGTCCGGGTGAGAGGTCAGCAGAAGGTCCAACAGGGAAGGCGTATGATCTTCCATATCAGGGATACGAGTTGGTGATACCACCAATTGTGTCAGATCATATGCTGAGGCAAACTCGTAAACAGATCTTCCCGCATGATCGGTTGTACGAGAGCCGAGCCACTCGGTCCGGATCTCTCACAAACCGAACGAAACACGACGACATTAGCCGCCATTTGACGTCGATGTTATGTGAGAGCGAAGTACTTCCCCGGACGCGCCGGCCCATTCAGCTGCAAAGCAGCATGGCGCTACTTCGTGTTTGGTTAAATTGTTTTAAATTTAAAGAAATATAACCTAAACGCGAGCTTAGAGCCAAAGTTGTGGATTGTCAGACTATTGTGTTTATGTTAGTTGAATAGGCAGACTGGCAGACGTGCCACCTGAGGATACGTGGTCAGCATTGCCCATGAACATAAACGAGTTTACCTGGAACTAGTCTAGACAACCTGTCCTGGTGTTGCCTATCCTGGGACATAAGATGTTAAGTCTCTGTGCCAGTAATTACACTGCCTATCCTGCCCTTCTCTTCGAAACGCAGCAAAGCTGTTTCATGGGAGAAATAAGCAGGATTGTTGTACCCAAGCAGACGAGACCGCGGCACAGCGCATGTCATACATAGGTGAGCCATGTAAACATATTTCTATCTGTAGTACTAATAAAAATAGATGAAAGTTTGTTTATATGAAATCGCTAATCTTTGGAGTTTTTTCACATCCGATTTGTGTGATTTGAAAAAATATATTTTGTTTATGACAGTACATTTGTTGAGGATCGTTTTAGTGTTTACTTCGTTTAGATGTTCTTTTAAACATTTTGGGACGAGTAAAACCGCGCTAAATAGCTGGTAAACAAATATAAAAGTTTGTATTTTTTTTTTTTTTATGTTAGCTGGATAGGCAAACTGGCAAACGTACCACCTGATGGTAAGTGGTCGACGTCGCCCATGAACATAAACTAGTATACCGGGAACGGACCCAGGCAACTCATTTATGTGTTGCCTATCCTGAGACATTAGATGTTAAGTCTCGGTGCCAGATATTACACTGCCTGTCTTGCCCTTCTCTCCGAAACACAGCAAAGCTGTTTCACGGGAGAAATAAGCAAGATGGTGGTACCCATGCAGCCGGGAGCGCGGCACAGCGCTTCCCTCCCACCGGTAACGCTTCCCTCCTACCGGTAAACTAGTATATTATGTATATTAATATAATTAATACATTTAATATAGCCTGTGTGATTTATGGTCCAGGATACAGGGTCCATTTTTGCACTTGATTAGTGATTACTATAAAGCTAATTTTCCGTGAGTAGCTTCGTTTTGATGAGATGCCCAACAATTTCCTACGTCGAAATTCTCTATTGTGGTAGCTAACAGAGGTAGCAAGGATAAAATATGTCGATTTGATGATCCTCAAAAATTTATTACTAACTGAGTTGTTAAATCTGATGATAATTATCTAAGTTATTCGAAAAAAATATTTGTCCTACAAAATGATTGATCAAATAGTGCCCTCCTTCCAATCGACATATTTTATCCCTGCTACCTCTGTTAGCTACCAAAATCGAGAATTTTCACACAGGAAATTGTTGTGCGTCTCATTATGAAGCTACTCACGGAAAATTAGCTTGATAGTAATCAAGTACAAAACGGACCCTGTATCCTGGACCATCATTCAGGGAATATGGAACAAAACAGTCAAAACAAATTAACATATCCAGTCTATGATTATCTAAAACCGGCGTTAGTGGTTCAACATATTATCTGTATGGTTTGTGGATTGCCAAACGACCACATTAGTACCAAAATGACGAAATGGCTGCCTGCTAATGTCCACATTACATTTTATGGCCAATTTTGAGCTTATAAATTACTAATGAACTGAATAATATCAAGTAGTTGGGTTATGATTACTCCATAACTAGAGTAGAAGGTATTTAATGGCGCAGTGTCACGAGATACTTGTCGGGGTTTGTTTGATAAATGTTAATAGGCGGTAGTCCTGGATATGGTAAGGCTGCTGGAGACTTAGTGGTCGTGGGTTTGAATCCCGCCAAGTACATACAGAAGTTGTGTGTAATGAATATAGATTCCTGGACTAACGGTGCCCAATTGGTCGTGGTTGGTGTATTGGACGTAGTGTATATAAATTTGTTAGGTAATTAATATAGTATATATTGAAAGAGACCTATGTTGAGCAGTAGACGGAAGAAATAATAATAGTTAAATAATAAATATTAGCCAACAATCACACCACGTTATCTTAGCGCCGTGGTAAGTTCGTTAATTGTGTTACGGGTACTAGGAACGGAAATATATAAATACGTATACACGTATATATGTATATGTACGTCCATACCCGGTGTAGACATTTATATTCATCATACTATTTTTCTGATCTTGGCGGGATTCGAACCCGCGACCACTGTGTAAAGTTTCAGCCGTCAATAAGCTGATAATAGTGATGGTATTTACATATTTTTATGTTATTCGGATAGGCAAACTGGCAGATGTGCCTCGTGATCATAATATGTCGCCGTCGCCCATGAATATAAAGTAGTTTACCTGGAACTAGCCCAGGCAAAACATTTATTTTTTGCCTATCCTGATACAAAAGATGTGTCTCGGTACCAGTAATTACACTGCCTGTCTTGCCCTTCTCCCCGAAATACAGCGAAGCTGTTTCACGGGCCAAACAAGCAAGATGGTGGTGAGCGCATCCCTCCCACCGGTAATTATGATTTGTATATGCTAATAGACAATCTCAAAACTATCATGACACATTTTCTGTTGCCAGTTTAGGAAATTGTGACTAGCAAAGATATAAAATGCCTGTTTGACAAGCAGTACGTGTGAGCGACTATGGTCTAGTGGGTATGGGCTCGGCCTCTTCAGTGAGAGGTCCAAGTTCGATCCTGAACTCTGTAGTGCCTTGAAATGCGTTTTTCAAAATTTCTACGTGCACCTGAACATGAGACCATCGTTTTCGGTGTAAAACTTATTGCAAAGTATATTATATTATACTATTTTTTTAACGCATACTCATGTTAACCGAGTTTGAAGACGAAAGTCTTCAAGCAATGCGTTCTTCCCGTGATTACCTACGGGGCCGAAACGTGGTCTCTAAATTTACGACTGATCCGAAAGTTTGCCGTAGCTCAACGTGCCATGGAGCGTGCTATGCGGGGTGTTTCTTTGGAGGATAGCAACGAAGACATCCGTCAGAGAACTAAAGTAGCAATATCACGCGAAGATTAAGCTCGTTGAAGTGGCAGTGGGCTGGTCACACACTCGGAAGAACGGATCGCCGATGGGCCACTAAGGTTCAAGAGTGGTGGTCTGCCATTATCCAGGTGAGAAGACGTTCTCTGTACAGTAGCCGATCCGTATTGGATGCGAGTGGCGAGGGATCGGTCGTCTTGGCGTTCATTGAGGGAGGCCTATGTTCAGCAGTGGACGGATAGGGACTGATGATGATGATGATGATAATCGTATTTATTATACCGATGGGAGCTGCGCACCATCGGCATGGTTTCCACCATCCTATTTATTTCTTCCGTGAAACAGTTTTGCTGTGTTTAAGTATTTTGAATGAGTTGCCTTACCAGGAGAATTACCATGTTCATGGACGATGCTGGTGACCTATCACCAGTTAACATCTTCGCCAGATTGCTTATCCAACTAATATATTTTATTTTATATTAAAAAAAATATATTTTATTTTATATTAAAGACGAAAACCCACGTCTTTATTTCCACCGAAAGTAGGGATGCGCTGTGCCGCGCTCCCGGCTGCATGGATACCACCGTCTTGCTTGTTTCTCCCGTGAAACAGCCTTGCTGTAATTCGGAGAAAAGGGTACATGCATTTGCAGATGCATTAACATTGTCTCAGGATAGGCAACACATAAATCAGTTGCCTGAGCTAGTTCCAAGTTAACTATGTTCATGGAAAACGTCGACCACTTACGATCAGGTGGCACGCCTGAACATACAAAAATCTATGCTCAATCCTGCGACCAGCAGGATGTGATATAGTTATCTATGAGTTATGAGTATTGTATGCGAGGGACGATTGCATATATCGGGGAATCCATTAGTACCGGAATAGCTGGAGCGCATGAAATATCATTGTTGTTTGTAATTCGCCTGTTTCGTATGAATAGTCGGTTAAATAGTGTTGAATTGCAATCCTTATCATTTAATTTATATTGAGTGCAATTTTCAGCTATTAGAATTCAACTGAAATGTACTAATACAATTTATTTGGCATATGCATGTTTTGTCATGTGTTACAACTTTACAGTGTAGATTATTTGAAATTGTAGATATAATGTTATTATATTCGTACCAAGTCTAACTCTAAGAAAGAAAAAACTCACTTATGACATATTGTTACAAAAAAAAACAAACGGCACGGTACACAAATGCGTCATAGGGTTCTCACTCTTCAGGTATTTGATAATGTCACGTAAAATAAAAATGTTAATGATAATAAATGACTAAAATAATAATAATAATATTTTAGACTGACCTACCGACTGAGTTGGTAATCAAAAAAATGTCAATTGCGATTTCGATATAGATAAATTTAAACATCCGTACACCGAAAAATTTATCGTGACGTAAAAAGGTACGTAATAAATGCGCGTTAGTCCCGTGTCGACACTCGCGACTTATAGGTTGCCTAGGTATGCTGAAAATTCGTGGCGCGTAGGTATAACTAGCGTTCCGGCCATTTATATGAATACTTCCTACCGTTTCTTTACTTTACTGTGCTTCAGTAAGCGCCTCCATCTGAACTTATACAATAAAGACATCATTCGTACATTTCCCCCAGAAACTTAAGTAAAAAACGATCTCTATTCCTTTTAATAAATCGTTTAATCTATTCTAAAGAAGGACTAATGAAGACGAACGTATTTTCACATAATGGAAATAAAAGAATTAAGTAATCTCTCTCTGATCTTATTTAAAATTATGATTTATAATGAATTCACATTCGTCTCAAATCAGCTGCATTATGTAACTATTCATTTCAATTTCAAAATTGTATATAGAATTTTTCCAATTATTTGGCTAGCGGTTAAAGGTCTACATGAAAATTTAAAATTTCGCGGACCAGCCGGCCTACTCTTGACACTCGATCCTATCGAAATTTAGGATTGGGATCGAAAAGACACTACAACTAGCGCACAATTTGACTCGATTACAGTGAAATTTTATGTAACTAATTGAAATCGGGATATCTCGATCTTGTTCATACATATTTCCTTAATTCGTACTCTTGACAACATTTTGACGTTGACGTATCGACTTCGAAATTGATATTGGGTTCGAATTAACACAGTTCATTGTTCAACAAAACTTAAGTTTTTAGTGTTCGATTGCGTTGTTTAAAGTGTTTTTTATTAAAATTATGGCACGATTGGCACTTCTTTTTGGATATATTAGGAGAGATCTAAGACAAAGGCGAAATCTAAGAAGAATGGCGCGTTATATGCCAATAATGCGTTCACCATGAGTTATGAGGAGTTTAAGAGATATTAATATTGCCTCAGCAAGGAGCTTTGAAGTTGTTCATAGCGATTTGGATTTGTATTTACTATCTAGTATCTAGTATCTACGCGTTATAAGGTATGTCAATAGAAATATCTATAATCTAACCTCTTCTATAGTTCATCTTTTCTCTTTATTTACGGCCTATGTAGGATACATAAAAAATATATCTCAAATTATTTTATTATTGATTGGTTCTACATTGTTCTTCATATTATGTGATACCTATCTATTAGACAAATCAAAGTGCTAATTATAATAATCTATTTGACTTATTGAGTTATATATATTTGCATTATTTTATGAAAACTTCCAAATAACATCTGTAGTAAGTGCTATTGATGGTACTCATATGGCTATCATACGTCCAGGCCAAAATGAGAGGTTTTATAATAGAAAAGGATTTCACTTAAGAAATGTTTTAATTATAAGTTGACTCTTGGATTCTGTAATTGTATAATTTAGTTTTAAGTACCCGGATGACCGAGCTTTGCTCGGTATTTTTTTTTTTTTTAATAAAATGACATTTTCTAAAAATGATTCCTAGCTAGATCGATTTATCGCCCCTGAAACCCCCTATATACTAAATTTTATGAAAATCGTTGGAGCTGATTCCGAGATTTTTATATATATATATATATATATATATATATATATATATATATATATATAATATAAATCTATATATATATATATATATATATATATATATATATATATCAAGAATTGCTCATTTAAAGATATAATAAGACATCATCATTATCATCCTTTATCCGTCCACTACTAAACATAGGCCTCCTTCAATGAACGCCAAGACGACGAATTTCCGTATCACTAAAAATTTAGAAATAAAATAATTTTACAAAAATTTAAAACCGACTTCAAAAATACTAAACTAAAAAGTAATAAAATAACTGTGTTTCTTGAATTTTCTGTGCTTACAACTTATAATCAACTTAATCTTCTACTAATGTACAAACTTTGCGTTTACCACGTCATTATAGTTACTTTTGGAGGTACAGCAACAGATACGATACCGACTCCAACCGACTTTTTAGTTTAGTATTTTTGACGTCGGTTTTAATTTTTTGTAAAATGATTTTATGTCTGATTTATAAAAACGATTAGATACTAGTTATTAACAAAATTAAAACAACAATTATTCGTTCAAATTTAAAAAACGCGAGACGCGAAACGATATTATTTCATTTGTTTCCACTAAAGTGCCTTAAAAATAAAAAATAAATGTCATGAATCTCGGCTTGCAGATTCTTACTTCTACCGGACGCCCCGTGACGGCGAGATTTTTATAAAGAAACAAAAGTAAACTAAATGAATTTCAGTCGTAGTTTCTCCAATTATAGCGGTGGGATTGAAAGATTTGTTTTCGGAGCAGATTAAAAATCTCTCTACGGCATACTCAAGCGGGCCTAGCAACGATTTGTTGTTCCCATTTATTTGCCAGAATTCCCCTTTACAATTAAAACTTTTCTGTTACATAGTAAAGTAAGATGAGATTTTATCTTTCATCCCTCTTGACTCCCAGACTTGAAACGGTAATGACAAAACTGGTAAAAAGATTTGATTCTACTTTGCAACAATTTCATAAATTACATAATATATATTTTTTTGTATGACGAATATTATATCAATCTGCAACTAATTCAACACGACAATATGACACCTGATTGGCCAAATTTTTTTGACGACCAAATTTCAACTAAACAGAATATGACCGTATCTGATCTACAAATTCAAAATTAAATTTGATTTATTTTTGAATTTGATTCTACTCATCTTAATTAAATTAATACCTTAAATAAATTAAACCTTTTTTATATTACCCATACTTTTTATTTTAGTTGAATAGGAAAAATGGTAGACGTGTCACCTAATTTAAATATTACCACCATATAATAACATCAGGATTGTGGCTTCTCTGGATACCACAATCACAAAACTGAGTGGTTGCCTTTTGAGGAATAGTGACTTTATTATTACACTGTTGTGCGTTTTCCGGCGCATATAATACGTCTACGTTGTCAATTTTATATGTATGTATTTTGTATCTAACATGTTCATAATATTTCTGTATCTAATTAAAGTTTTTATATGTACCGTGTAAGTGTAAATTAGATTAAGTATGTGTATTGCGTAATAGTGCATAAACTACAGATGCTTATTCCTTAATAAATTTCTGTTCTATTCTATTATATTCTGATAGTAAGTGGCCAGCGTCGCCAATGAATCGATTAGCCCAGGCAACACATTGATGCGTTGCCTATCCTGAGACGTAGGATAAGATATTCTTGATGCCAATATTAACACCGCCACTCTAGCTCTTCTTTACAAAACACAGTGACGAAAGACATAAGCATGATAGTGGTACCCATGGCACTTCAAACGGAACATATTGTATCCTACAAAAACATGTATATGCATTGATATAGCTATATTTATAATATCAACGATTTATATTCATCAAACGAAAATATGCGTTATTATAATAAATACTTACCGCCGACCGCAGAATGCTCAATAATTAATAATGCAATGAATGAACAATGCACGAAACCTTTTTAATTAAAGAACGGACGAAAGAATTTTTAATAAATTAACGGATGAGTGACTTTCGGGAAAAAATATGTGATGAAAATTCCAGTTTGTATACGGCCAGCCGCAGAAACTGCCGGGGGAATTTTAATAGCTTTAGTAAGTTAGAGCTGCGGTTTAAAATTTTCTTTGGTTACATTTTACGTTATGCGTTTTATTTACAAAACTGATAGTCGCTTAAACTTGGCTTTTCCATGCTAAATAGGAAAGAGTTTTGCTTTTAAAAACCAAATTATTATCTACTTTTTATGTTAATATTACTCTCAAAAGACCTCGTTCCTCTGGATAATTTGAATAGTATTTACTTAGCTTGTATATATAGGCCTATGTTCAGCAGTGGACGGATAGAGGCTGATGATGATGATGATGGTAATGATATTTATATTGATGATTGATTGATGATGAACATGAAGTCACTTGACCAATGTTATCGTACCATTTAATTATCGAGTAACCCTAAACAAATATTCCCTCAAAATTAATTATTGAGTGATATTGAATTTGGACTGAAGTCAACGTAGTCGTGATGTATATGTATAGGCTCGCGTAACTATATCATTTTGAATTAGTCTAGTAAAGTATATTATCTTTGCGATCAAAAATAAAGTTTTTCAATCGCCATCATTTTAACGATCTGCCGGCCTACTCTTGACTGCAGTTCCAATCTCACAACAATACGAATTCAATCCAGTTCCAGTTCCAATCTGGAGTAAATTGGTACTCTTGAACAAATCGTGTTTACGATTGAATTGAAATTGGAATCGACGACCGATGTGGCCATTATAATAAAATATAATAACAAAATAAAATTCAACATATTATGATGTTTATGTTTTTTTTAATTAAAATATGTCTCCAATAATGAATTATTATCTATTATAATGTAGTTCCTTAAATTAAACCTAAAATTATTTTTTAAAGCATTAAAAGCAAAATAAATTATTATACATTCTGGCATAATGTGTATTGCTCCTATAAAAAAAGCTTACGCGCAATTTTGAATAGACATCAAATTTCAAAATAGCTCAAAATATAGTAAACAAAAAAATAAAATAGAAATCATCTTCTTTCTTAATTTACCAGTAATGCTGGTGCCAAGGCTTTCCAAAATAATAACTGAAGTTCTGACAGACAACATACAAATTATTATTGTGATTGTATTTGATTATTGATTATTATTGTATTTTAGTGATTGGTCATCTTGGTGTTTATTTATTGAAAATGAAGTATTTTACTCATAAACATAGGCTTAATTTGTTTACAAAATACTGTCATTTATTTAAATATTGCTTTCTTGGGTTAAAATATAATAAAAGACTAATTGTTAAGTATTTTAGTACTTATTTTTATAAATACTGTGATTGTAATATAGATTATATCAATCAATGACCAAAAATATAGACAGGGAAATAAAAACTGTTACATTTAAATATTGCTTGCTACCTTAGGTTAAAAGACAATAAAAGGCTTATTGTTAAGTATTTAAGTACTTATTTTTATAAATACTGTGATTGTAATATTGATTATATCAATCAATGACCAAAAATATAGATAGGCAAATAAAAACAAATAGTAGTTTAACAAGAGTTTATTGAAAACATTAAAAACACTGTGGCCTCGGAGACATCGTCACCTATTCTTCAGAACACCCATAGTATGCTTAGTGTATAGCATGCCACACAATTAAATTTGGTGTAGTGTTCTTCAGGTGAGCCAGCCGGAGCTTCCAAATAGGTGTCATCATAATAGTTCTTTGGGCATAGCCCGAGTCTCTTAAAAACATATAATTATTGCAATATAATATTTATGTATGGAACAAATGATCACTTTCTTATAGTGAAGGACACTGTGGCCTAGGAGACATCGCCACCTATTCTTCAGAACATCAATAGTATGCTTTACTGTATTGCGTGCCACGCAATGAAACTTGGTGTAGTGTTCTTCAGGTGAGCCAGCTGGAGCATCCAAATAGGTGTCATCATAATAGTTCTTTGGGCATAGCCCGAGTCTCCTAAAACATATAATTATTGCAATATAATATTAATGTATGAAACAAATGATCACTTTCTTATGATTTTAACTTAGAATTAACAAGTAAATAAACAAGTTCCCAAAATTTAAAAAGGAATGAACACAATTTAAGATTCCTTTATAATGTTTATGTTATTTGCCAATTTAAAGGTATTACTAAAAGAATATACCTATTAATATATATAATTAATTTATTTAAATTGTATAATATATTATATCAATATAATATATACAATTTAAAGGTAATAATTAATAATTTACTAATAAAAGAAAAGGCATTATCTTATATCTTTAAATGAGCAATTCTTGATATATATATATATATATCAAGAATTGCTCATTTAAAGATATAAGATAATGCCTTTTCTTTTATTAGTAAATTATTAATTATTACCTTTAAATTGTATATATTATATTGATATAATATATTATACAATTTAAATAAATTAATTATATATATTAATAGGTATATTCTTTTAGTAATACCTTTAAATTGGCAAATAACATAAACATTATAAAGGAATCTTAAATTGTGTTCATTCCTTTTTAAATTTTGGGAACTTGTTTATTTACTTGTTAATTCTAAGTTAAAATCATAAGAAAGTGATCATTTGTTTCATACATTAATATTATATTGCAATAATTATATGTTTTAGGAGACTCGGGCTATGCCCAAAGAACTATTATGATGACACCTATTTGGATGCTCCAGCTGGCTCACCTGAAGAACACTACACCAAGTTTCATTGCGTGGCACGCAATACAGTAAAGCATACTATTGATGTTCTGAAGAATAGGTGGCGATGTCTCCTAGGCCACAGTGTCCTTCACTATAAGAAAGTGATCATTTGTTCCATACATAAATATTATATTGCAATAATTATATGTTTTTAAGAGACTCGGGCTATGCCCAAAGAACTATTATGATGACACCTATTTGGAAGCTCCGGCTGGCTCACCTGAAGAACACTACACCAAATTTAATTGTGTGGCATGCTATACACTAAGCATACTATGGGTGTTCTGAAGAATAGGTGACGATGTCTCCGAGGCCACAGTGTTTTTAATGTTTTCAATAAACTCTTGTTAAACTACTATTTGTTTTTATTTGCCTATCTATATTTTTGGTCATTGATTGATATAATCAATATTACAATCACAGTATTTATAAAAATAAGTACTTAAATACTTAACAATAAGCCTTTTATTGTCTTTTAACCTAAGGTAGCAAGCAATATTTAAATGTAACAGTTTTTATTTCCCTGTCTATATTTTTGGTCATTGATTGATATAATCTATATTACAATCACAGTATTTATAAAAATAAGTACTAAAATACTTAACAATTAGTCTTTTATTATATTTTAACCCAAGAAAGCAATATTTAAATAAATGACAGTATTTTGTAAACAAATTAAGCCTATGTTTATGAGTAAAATACTTCATTTTCAATAAATAAACACCAAGATGACCAATCACTAAAATACAATAATAATCAATAATCAAATACAATCACAATAATAATTTGTATGTTGTCTGTCAGAACTTCAGTTATTATTTTGGAAAGCCTTGGCACCAGCATTACTGGTAAATTAAGAAAGAAGATGATTTCTATTTTATTTTTTTGTTTACTATATTTTGAGCTATTTTGAAATTTGATGTCTATTCAAAATTGCGCGTAAGCTTTTTTTATAGGAGCAATACACATTATGCCAGAATGTATAATAATTTATTTTGCTTTTAATGCTTTAAAAAATAATTTTAGGTTTAATTTAAGGAACTACATTATAATAGATAATAATTCATTATTGGAGACATATTTTAATTAAAAAAAACATAAACATCATAATATGTTGAATTTTATTTTGTTATTATATTTTATTATAATGGCCACATCGGTCGTCGATTCCAATTTCAATTCAATCGTAAACACGATTTGTTCAAGAGTACCAATTTACTCCAGATTGGAACTGGAACTGGATTGAATTCGTATTGTTGTGAGATTGGAACTGCAGTCAAGAGTAGGCCGGCAGATCGTTAAAATGATGGAGATTGAAAAACTTTATTTTTGATCGCAAAGATAATATACTTTACTAGACTAATTCAAAATGATATAGTTACGCGAGCCTATACATATACATCACGACTACGTTGACTTCAGTCCAAATTCAATATCACTCAATAATTAATTTTGAGGGAATATTTGTTTAGGGTTACTCGATAATTAAATGGTACGATAACATTGGTCAAGTGACTTCATGTTCATCATCAATCAATCATCAATATAAATATCATTACCATCATCATCATCATCAGCCTCTATCCGTCCACTGCTGAACATAGGCCTATATATACAAGCTAAGTAAATACTATTCAAATTATCCAGAGGAACGAGGTCTTTTGAGAGTAATATTAACATAAAAAGTAGATAATAATTTGGTTTTTAAAAGCAAAACTCTTTCCTATTTAGCATGGAAAAGCCAAGTTTAAGCGACTATCAGTTTTGTAAATAAAACGCATAACGTAAAATGTAACCAAAGAAAATTTTAAACCGCAGCTCTAACTTACTAAAGCTATTAAAATTCCCCCGGCAGTTTCTGCGGCTGGCCGTATACAAACTGGAATTTTCATCACATATTTTTTCCCGAAAGTCACTCATCCGTTAATTTATTAAAAATTCTTTCGTCCGTTCTTTAATTAAAAAGGTTTCGTGCATTGTTCATTCATTGCATTATTAATTATTGAGCATTCTGCGGTCGGCGGTAAGTATTTATTATAATAACGCATATTTTCGTTTGATGAATATAAATCGTTGATATTATAAATATAGCTATATCAATGCATATACATGTTTTTGTAGGATACAATATGTTCCGTTTGAAGTGCCATGGGTACCACTATCATGCTTATGTCTTTCGTCACTGTGTTTTGTAAAGAAGAGCTAGAGTGGCGGTGTTAATATTGGCATCAAGAATATCTTATCCTACGTCTCAGGATAGGCAACGCATCAATGTGTTGCCTGGGCTAATCGATTCATTGGCGACGCTGGCCACTTACTATCAGAATATAATAGAATAGAACAGAAATTTATTAAGGAATAAGCATCTGTAGTTTATGCACTATTACGCAATACACATACTTAATCTAATTTACACTTACACGGTACATATAAAAACTTTAATTAGATACAGAAATATTATGAACATGTTAGATACAAAATACATACATATAAAATTGACAACGTAGACGTATTATATGCGCCGGAAAACGCACAACAGTGTAATAATAAAGTCACTATTCCTCAAAAGGCAACCACTCAGTTTTGTGATTGTGGTATCCAGAGAAGCCACAATCCTGATGTTATTATATGGTGGTAATATTTAAATTAGGTGACACGTCTACCATTTTTCCTATTCAACTAAAATAAAAAGTATGGGTAATATAAAAAAGGTTTAATTTATTTAAGGTATTAATTTAATTAAGATGAGTAGAATCAAATTCAAAAATAAATCAAATTTAATTTTGAATTTGTAGATCAGATACGGTCATATTCTGTTTAGTTGAAATTTGGTCGTCAAAAAAATTTGGCCAATCAGGTGTCATATTGTCGTGTTGAATTAGTTGCAGATTGATATAATATTCGTCATACAAAAAAATATATATTATGTAATTTATGAAATTGTTGCAAAGTAGAATCAAATCTTTTTACCAGTTTTGTCATTACCGTTTCAAGTCTGGGAGTCAAGAGGGATGAAAGATAAAATCTCATCTTACTTTACTATGTAACAGAAAAGTTTTAATTGTAAAGGGGAATTCTGGCAAATAAATGGGAACAACAAATCGTTGCTAGGCCCGCTTGAGTATGCCGTAGAGAGATTTTTAATCTGCTCCGAAAACAAATCTTTCAATCCCACCGCTATAATTGGAGAAACTACGACTGAAATTCATTTAGTTTACTTTTGTTTCTTTATAAAAATCTCGCCGTCACGGGGCGTCCGGTAGAAGTAAGAATCTGCAAGCCGAGATTCATGACATTTATTTTTTATTTTTAAGGCACTTTAGTGGAAACAAATGAAATAATATCGTTTCGCGTCTCGCGTTTTTTAAATTTGAACGAATAATTGTTGTTTTAATTTTGTTAATAACTAGTATCTAATCGTTTTTATAAATCAGACATAAAATCATTTTACAAAAAATTAAAACCGACGTCAAAAATACTAAACTAAAAAGTCGGTTGGAGTCGGTATCGTATCTGTTGCTGTACCTCCAAAAGTAACTATAATGACGTGGTAAACGCAAAGTTTGTACATTAGTAGAAGATTAAGTTGATTATAAGTTGTAAGCACAGAAAATTCAAGAAACACAGTTATTTTATTACTTTTTAGTTTAGTATTTTTGAAGTCGGTTTTAAATTTTTGTAAAATTATTTTATTTCTAAATTTTTAGTGATACGGAAATTCGTCGTCTTGGCGTTCATTGAAGGAGGCCTATGTTTAGTAGTGGACGGATAAAGGATGATAATGATGATGATGATGATGATGATGATGATTACGATGACCGCGACATACTTTTGGTGTGCTACCAAAGCATCCTATACAATTGTTACATCGACAAGTATTAAAAAGAGCATATCATCGAGGTAAAAGAAACCATCCAAATAGGCATTATTGGAAATGACTAAAAAACGGCTTCTCAGATCCTAATAAAATTAATATGGGACCAAATTGGAAACATCAGCTTTCAAACAAAAAATAACCATCGAAATCCATACACAAACGGCGGAGTAATCGTGTCACATACATACAAAAAAAAACAAAAAACAAAAAAAAAAACATACAGGCGATTGAGAACCTTTTTGCTGAGCCAAAACTAGCATTACATTGACTCTCGTGGCTTTAGCGCGGGGCCTAGACGAAATCTTATTCGCATGAATGATTTTTTTGCGCCTGCAAATCGCCTCATATAGATCCAAACATAGATATCAAAATGTCATACGCGATCAAAAATGAAACTTTTTCTTTTTCGTAATGTATATGTCGTGGCCATATCGCAGATTTGCTCACTTCATGAAATACTCGAGAATTTCATAAATGGTCGTTTCATTTCATGATGTGGGCAACTTAATTTGACCAGATCATTAAATCGTCATCATTTCACGATTTTGTCATCCATATTTGGCCGAATCGTATGATTAGGGTATTTCCATAAGATATTTAATAAAAATCCAGAATATTTTAAGAACTTGATGATTGTCATTTATTAGTCAGACTTTTTTTTTTAACGCCGGGAAATGCTCTGAGGTATCCCGCGGGGGAGTGGGTCTCCCCACGCGGGTATGTGGGACTCGCTGCACCCGACAGCTGGTAAATGGACACAGCTCTACCCACTAAAACCCGTCGAGTGCCACCAGTGCCGCCTTTGGTGAGGTGCCCCGGATCTAGAAAACAAACAGGGCACCTCGACGGCTAGTCAGTCCCGTGAGGCACCGACGCCACCTCCACAGAGGGGTTATCCCGCACCACAGCACAACCCCTCCCAACGTCGGGACAGTACAATGGGGTGAGGTTCCCATCCTCACCCCTTGCCCACTGCTCTTCTGTCCCCTCTTCTTATAAGAGGGGTACAAAGAGCCCCCTCGGCCCAATTAGCTTCGCCCAAGGTGCACCGCTCACCCTAGGTTACTGAGCCCCACCGCCACGACAAGGCCTGAACCATGGTGGGTTTATTAGTCCGACTGACAAACAAAATTAAACAATTTTTTGTAACATATTATTTTTTCAAAATTAAACATCAAACACGTCACGTTATACCTACATTTATTTTTAGAAAACCTACAAATATTTAGAAATAAGTAGCTGGCATAGAGAACTTTATTTAAATAAGTGAATAATTATGTTATTCAAGAGTAAAGTACTAACCTGTGAAATGCGATCCAAACTCCACGGTTTTTTTTACATTATGTTCAGTTTTTGCGTGACTTGCATAGTAGGTACTTGAGAATCATTTCGTCGTAAACTTTTTTGTCATTGCTTTCAATCTTATTTAATAACAAATTGTTTAATTTTTCACTGCGAGAAACAACATTGCCGGCAGCTGCCGCCATCTTCACACATAAACAAAGCGCTTGCAGTGCCTCTACCGGTAATTGATGTAACTACTTTAGGATATGATCAAATAATCATTACCATTTCACGAAGAAGCCGCGCGTTTAGTTGCCCATATCGAGAAACGATTTCTTATCATTGATCTGCCTAAACTATATCACGATGTGGCCAATAGACGGTGAAACATTTCATGAAATGCGACCATTTCATGAAATTCTCGTGCAATTCATGAATAGAGCAAATCTATGATATGGCCACGACATATATAAAAGAGGTTTGCATATCTATATGATAGCTTACAGCTTGGCAAAAAAGAGTATGACGTGGTGACAGGTGGAACTAAATATTTTACTAAATGGAAACCTATGATGTTGACAATACTTGGTCGACAAATACTAGATTTCGAGTAAAGCTTAGTGTTTCACATTTATTTTTTACGATTTGATTAAATTATCTTGCTGATTTTCCATATTATGATGAGACCTAAGTGAAAGTGGCGCCCTCATTTTTTCCATACTCTTTTTTGCCAAGCTATATCTCTAAACATTAAAAAGGTTAACAATAAAGCCATATGTTAATGTTTCCGTGTGGATAAAAATCCCTTTTAAAACGTCATTAAAGATAAAAAAAAAATGATAAGGTATATTTATAAAAAAATTCAAGGTGTTGGTCAATTCTTTATTATGAACGACATGGAAACTATATACCTAAGTCTAAGAAAGATGTCCGTATCCATTTTATAGGAGAAATGGCCAACACCAATCTTTCGGGATAGAATAAAAAAATGGCGTTACTGTCTTGCTTGCTTGCTTGCTTCCTGACTCGGACGCGATAATTTGTTGAACCGTGATTTTACGAGAGAAAAAAAAACAAAAAGTAAGTAATATCATGCTATTTTTTAAATGTTTTTGTGTTGGTCATCTTTACCATACGACCATCTTTCCTTTTTTTTTTTGGTATCGCTGGGGAATGCGTTGAGGCATACCACCGGGGGGGCCCGGGGGTTATGTGAGACTCCCTGCGCCCGAGAAGATGGTAAGGTGCACGCAGACTCTACCCACTAAACCCCAGCGGTGTTCTCCTCGTCGTCTAGGTGATCCGGCGCGAGAGCTGTGGACGTCCGCACCGGGCCAACTTTCTGCCATCCGGCACTCTTCTCTGAAGGTGGGAGTGTCATCCCCTCCTCCTTCTCCAGATCCTCTTAAGGCACCCTAAACACATAAGAGTGCCTTATAGCCCGGACCTTACGCGCGCGCGGCAGATCCCCCCATCAGCCGCGCACAGGTCCCTCACGGCGGTGTGACCGCATGTCGCCGCCGCGCTCCCCTGCGGGAAATGGCCCCAGTGCGCTCCCTCTCCAGCTCTGCCTCCTCCTTCTGCGACATCACTACCTCGCAGAAGGAGAGGAGCGCCTGCCATGCGCTCTCGCTGACGGTCATCGCTCGGATGATTGCAGGGAGCGACAGGTCCGCGCCAACCTCGGCGACGAGGGGCGCCCTTGCCTCCGCCCATACTGGGCACTCCGCCAGGATGTGGTCTGCAGTGTCTTCACTGCTGCCGCAGTGATGACACCCTGGCGAGTCCTACGCCCCTGCCACCTTCCACAGATACCTTCCGAAGCAGCCATGCCCCGTCAGGATCTGCGCAAGGTGGAAGGTGATGATGCCATGCCGCCGGTCAATCCACTGCTCCAGGATTGGACCGACGGCCGCACTAGGCTCCTCCAGCCTCTCCTTCCACTGACGGAGCACAGGCGGCTCCGCCAGGTCTCCTCCTCATCAGAGGGCTCTTCTTCCTCCTCCTCTCCTCGTCGTCTCCTCCACGTCTGCGCCAGGGCCCTTGCCACCAGGTCCCACGGCGCTGAGCCCGCCAGTACGCGCGCAGCCTCGTATGAGGTCGTACGGTAACGGCCATCTTTCCTAGAGTAACCCTAATTGATATTGTTTTTATGTGTCATTCATGTCATTACATGGTGTATACAAAATTATTTATAGCTTTTGATATTAGTTGGATAGCCCATGCAACGGGGGGGGGGGGGGGTCAACATGTGCCCATCCCGACACGCAAGATGGTAAGTCTCAATACCAGTATTTCTGCCCTCTGCCCTGCCCTTTTTCTACGCAGCAAAGCGGTTTCACAAAAATAAGAAAGATGGTGTTATCGTGGTGGTACACATGCACATGGGTGCACTGCGCATCCCTGCGGTGGTAAACTTAATAAAGTGTTGTCTACTAAATCAATATAATGGCTGTTTACCGCGGGAATCCCCGCCACAAGCAAAAAAAAAACTTCTAAAGCCGAAATAAAAAACTTCTACAAAATAAATAGACTTTATTTTACGGCGTTTAAATAAATTAATAAGCTTTGTTATATTAGTACAGATAGATCGTCAGTTAGATTCGTCTAGTACTATAAACATGAGATCAATTTCAACGGCCAGTATAAATATCACGGAATCGAGTGTAAAAATAAAATGTGAACTAGAAAACAGTCCCTGTAAACTTTAAGCAAACGACAGAACCTATGTCAATATTTGATAAGGAAACTCGTTTCTTCCACAGTACAAAGGTTATTTTTCTATTAATATTATTTTTCTTATATTTTGTTGTATTTTTATTTTGCAAATAAAGAGTTTAAGTTTTTCATCTTCATTGTGAGCTCCATAGCTGTTGTTGTTATATAATCAAGTGATTTTTTTATTTCATGTCTGTCTGGATGATGATTAGCAGAGTTTTATTAAAATATATTTATTAATTTGAATTATAAGTTTTTTTTTGACATTTGGGTCGGCAGTCACCATAAGGCTCCAACTGCTCGGTTGCCTCCTTGTGACATAAAAGAAAAGTCTTTTAGGAATTGTATTCAGACAATCAAATTTATTCTTGCTTGCTTGTTTCTAACGTGACACAGCAAATGCAGTGTAATTACTGCACCGAGACTTAACATCTTATGTCTCAGGATAGGCAACACATAAATGAGTTGCCTGAGCTCGTTCCAAGTATACTAGTTTATGTTCATGGGCGACGTCGACCACTTACCATCAGGGTACGTTTGCCAGTTTGCCTATACAGCTAACATAAAAAAAACATTTTTATTATCCATTGTGACGAAAATACTGTATTCCATTTACAAATACTTTACTTGTTATTAGGTCTACAATATAAAACAAGTCCGCAACACTACCATCGGCGTCCTTTTATACTAAACTGACATTAGACAAACCTACAACTACCAATACCCACAAAATCGATATTAATATAAATAATTCAAACTACTGAAAATCGTGACGCACAAAATCGATACTAATATAAATACTACTGAAAATCATAACATTCGGCCGTCCTGCAACGAGCAAGCCTCCTGGCGCACGTTGGCATTGGCAGATCAGCTTAAGGCTCACTCAATATTTCATCAAATACATAACAAATCAAATATACAGAGAAGTGTTATTCACTCAGTTTAACAAAATGTTTCCAAAACATTTTTTTTTCAAAAATACAGTGCCCACAGTTTACAAGTAATTTGTATATGTTTTAATATTAACTAGCGATTGGATACATAATGATAATTAATTCTCATCGGTCAAATATGGTTATATTTAACTTTTAACCACAGATATTTGTTCTTAATATTTCTATGGTAACAACATGTTCTTTCTATAGATTTTATGCCGCAGGCAAAAGTGACAGCTTTTGTACCTACAAAACCTAATCAGAATTTATTCTCTATTTCGAAACTTACTAATCATAACATAGTATAAAACAAAGTCCCTCTATCAAATTAAATGAATATCTTTTATTAAAAATAGTAACAATAAAGTATATTTCCGAATGTCAATTGAATCTACCACCGATTACCAAGGCAAGCCCACCGAGAAGAACCGACGAAACAAACTCAGTGGTACTAATCTTTTCAAATAATATGTATAATATCATTACAACAATATAATTCAAATAATATCTATAACAATTTTTACATCTTATCCTGAATTCCCTGGGAGGAACGCCCTATTCCCAATGTATAGTATCTACCATGAAATCTTTTACTTTATAATACCCTTTATCACACAAACGCCCTTTAATAACTTCTTGATTTTTTTATGAATAGCCGTTGAACGATTTCTAAGATCCTATTGTAAAAGCGTATGTAGTTGCCTTAAAAATAGCTAAATTTTGTGAGTCTAATCACTGGTACATCTAGCCTGTGTTTATTGCGTATATCTCTACTATGATTATCACTTTTCTTATAAAATTCATTTATGTTTTTCCGGACATATTCAACACATCAAGAGTAACCTCGAAAGAAAACATTATGGTACAATGACAAAAAAGCTGCGAACGTTGTATAATATAAAGACATCATATAGAATATTTAGTATCAGCATTGCACACGCGCGAAGCCGTTGCGGGCCGCCAGTAGTTATATAAATAAATAACTACTATACTTAGATATTCGACTCAAATCCTCGTATTATTAGCATTGCTGTCGACTGTTAAAATCACACTAAACGTAGTACATATATACCTGTGTATAATACTATTACCCTAGTCAAGTGTGCATGGTCATCCCGCATTTCAATATAATATATTTATACTCGTTGTTGCATTACATAATTGTTCTACTCTATTTGGGATAGAAAAGTTAATGCCTAAAAACGCTCGTATACGTTTCGACCTACTAGGTTAATAACTTCATCGTAATCATGAAATAATACGTAAAGTTCAACAAGGAATTGACAGGCGCATTCGACTCGAGACCTAACTATGACAATATGTGAAATCTATACTAATATTATAAAACTGCAGAGCTTGTCTGTTTGGACGCGCTAATCTTAGGAACCACTGGTCCGACCTGAAAAATTATTTCAGTGTTAAATAGCCCATTTATCGAGAAAGACTATAGGCACACGCTGCGACTAATAGTAGTTAAATTGAGTAAGTTAACGGTAGCGAAGCTGCAGGCAACAGCTAATAAGTACATATAGTTAAAAATGTACAACAAAACATGTCCTACGGATAAGATTTCCAACTGTACACAAAACTAGTATACAGTATGTATATTCAAGAAGACTTTAGGTTGTTCGTTAATTTATTATAATATTTTACTACTTTAATATAATATTTTTCAAAATTTATTAAAAATTTTACTACAAAGCTAGCACTTTTACACGAGATAGTTTTGTCCCTCTTTAGCAATGAGATATACTTGTTACTTGTGTTTACCATGCATTATATATCTTTATACTTAAACTTGCACGCATTATAATGAGACATGTTCGCACTTATGAACTATGATAAACGCTTCCTTAATATCTAATAGAGACTTGATATTTAATATTAACTCTTTAGATTACAATATATTTTTATCATATGGACTTCGCCAATAATATTATAGTCAAGATTTATAGAAGGATTTACATTAATATGGCGTTGCCTAAAATGCACTAAGTATCACTCACTGTCTTGTTTAACCCCATTTTTTAATATTTAACAATTGAATTACACAAGCTAAAGCATTATTACTTATTAGTGTCATATATATAATATACATTCATATCTAGTTATTCACGGTATCGTCACAGTACTATCGTCAGCAAATGAAGTAAAAGGATATTCTGTAATTCTGAATAAGATAAAAAAAATAAAAAAAATGTGTGGACCCAACACATTCCCTATGCCCGTGAGTAACTCATAAACGGCCATTACTTCCTCTCTGTGGAATCTATGAACTCGCGTAAACATGAAAAAGTGAACCGTTCGACAATCCGGTATATCAAATTCAAATGATTAAGCAAATAAAAAACAGACAATATGTAAAATCTGATTAGAATGTAGTAGTAGTAAAAAAAAATGTAGGCCTAATAAACTAATAAACTAAAATAACAGTTTTATTCTCTTCATCTCTTTAAAGTACCTAACATGAGTAGCTCAGCTGAAAAACTTATTTATGTTTGCTGGGTTAAAGGGCATTTGGTACGCAATACTATATTTTTGTAGCACAGGCTGTACCATAATATAATTATTCTTCTTGCAAAAACACTTTTTGAATGCATGACCGGTTCCAGATCAATATAGGTTGACGACGGACCGTTGTGAAATTTCTGTAATCGGTACATCATAAATATTCATTAGGATGTCTCAAACAAACATTGATCTGAGATCTAGAAAACATTTTTTTATAATTCCATTCTTCGTTCCAATTTGATAGAGCTTGTCAGCAGTTTTAGTTGGTATAATATTACGTGGGCTACCACGGCCTGTATGTAAAAATGATATAGAAATATATTTATGTATGTATATATAGATATTCGTATGTGGAAGTTCCGATAGATACAGGCGGATACTTTATTCAATCGTCTTCATTATTATTCGGCCTGCTGATCGTTATTAGCACTTTGATTTATTATAATATATTTTTTCATTTTTTTTAAACAATTTTATTTTTACCCTCTAACTACCCCAGTACCATCCTGTGCCCGATACATCCACTATACTCATTGACATCCCGAATAAAATACATTTCCAATCGCTATTAAGGAAATTTACACATTTCCTAGGAAAAGTAGATATTGTAAAACAATCATACATTCCTGTCTAATATAGGAACAGCACCTACACATTTCCTAGGAATTGTATACAATGACGGCTTACATACTTTTTCGTTAATATTATAACCTATATTAGATACAAAATTATATTATAAAGAACTAAACAAAAAAAAATTTGTCTTTTTAATCAATAAACTTTGAAAATTGTATTACAATAATGATATAGGTAATGCACGTGTTGAAGTACTTGAGAGGAAATCCCATGTCGAGTTTTATTACACTGAAGAGATTGTAACAGAATTCATTGTCCTTTGTTAATTGGAATAAGGCCTTCAGTTCGGTTCGTCGAATTTTATCTGGAAAAATATTAGCTTTATTAAAAACAATCGGATAAAGCTGGTCTTTACAGCTAGCTTATCAGACTATTAGAAGGCGATACTAGTTCAGGTGAGAGAGCAAAGCGTGAATCACCTTCACCCAAAATCCTTCAACAAGCCAAGTCTTTTCTAGGTTTTAATAGTTACCCCACCATGGTTCAGGCCTTGACGTGGCGGTGGGGCTCAGTAGCCTAAAGTGAACCCAGCACCTTGGGCGAAGCAAATTGAGCCGAGGGAGCTGCTCTTTGTACTTATAAGAAGAAGAAGAGGGGACAAAGAGAAGGAAAAAGATGTTATCATTACTGAAAATTCGTTTGAACGAGATCTAGAAAGTATTTTTTTAATACGTCATAAATCGTTAACCTCAATGTACCTTTCATTGAATGAATGAATAAACTCAAAAAAAAAAAAAAAACATAAACATAAACATGCGAGAGTCCGACTAGCACTTGGCCGGTTTTTTTAACTTACCTTGTCTTGTACTGAGTGTATTATGCAGTGCGTTGCGAATACATCTGACTTGGTTTTTTGTCAAACTGCAATAGTAACAGGGTAATACAATAAGGAATGTGCACTTGATACACCTGCTAATTAAATATATAATAACATCATGTAGTGTCTGAAATAAAGTATATATTTAAGAAGTTATATATTATTGGTTTCTGAATAAAAAAGTTAAAAATATTTAGATACTAATTTGTGATACAGCGTAATGAATTTGTTCCGTACCTGAACAAATAATTTGCTTAAACTAAAATAGATATATGAGTTATTTCGTATTTTCGTACATCTGCAAGGTAGCATAAATTGGACAATATCGTTTAAGTACATATTATTATTTCTTTTCCTTTGAACTGAGGGGTCGCTTTGCGATATACCGCCATCCGAATGCGACCGTGAATGCGCCCTCTAGTGTGCGCTTATAGCCAGTACAAACTCAACCACTGCCGCGCGCGCATACAAACCGGGAGGCCTCCCGTAACCCGTTTAACTCGATCGAGGATTAACATCATTCATCCTACGCTGGAGATCCGAATCAGTGTGTCCCTATGGTGGTGTTGGATACGAGGGTTGGAACAGTTCGCGTCACCTACAGAGTCTCCGGAGCAGACCACGTTGCCGAGGACAGCGGTGAGTAAAGCGGGCGACCACCGCCCTATATTTAACATAAATTTTTGTTCCTTCGAACCCGGATCATTGTCCAGCTTGTGCTATCTTGTTTAATAGCAGTACTACGTACTCATTTTTCAATAAACGTATTTCTTTTCGCATTTTATCTCGCCGCCATCTTTGCTACGCAAAATGCCGGACGAATTACAATTAGAAATATTGTGTGAACAAGATATTTTCGAAAGGGATTTGATCCTCGACGAGCTTAAACGTATTTTACAGCTTGCAACCACAAATGATCAACAATTTCGTTCGCGAGCTAGTGATTTAAGTTCACATCAAAGAAAATTCAATAAAATTCAATCTAAAATTGAAAAAACGCTCATAAAGCACAAGGTTTTTGATAAAGACGAGCATATTAAAATACGCAATGATTTTAACGACGTATATTATGCCATTGTTTCGTACATAAATAGTCATAAAAATGACGACCTGAATCGGCGTCGGTCACTTTATCAGGACGACATTTGTCATAAAAGAAATCTACCCGTCTTGCCGTTACCCGATTTTAGCGGTGATCCTACCGATTGGCAATCGTTTTTTGATTTATTTAGTTCATTAGTCCATCACAACAGAGCCTACACGGAGACGGAAAAATTAAGATACCTTCTACTTTCGGTTAAAAATGAACCATATAACTTGATCAAATCACTCCCTATAACAGGTGATAATTATACTATCGCGTTAAATATTTTAAAATATAGATATGAAAATAGGCGTATTGTCGCATCTAAACATTTAGATCGTATACTCGACCTTGAAACATGTTCCGAGCGATCTTATCAAAGTGTACGAAATTTATTAAATGTCTACCAGGAAAACATTAGGGCGCTTGAGGTTATGGATTTTCCTATTGATCAGTGGAGTTTTATATTACTTAACTTATTACTGCGTAAAATACCCACAGGTTTGAGAAAGAATTATGAACGTTCATTGTCAAGACCGTCCGATATACCGGATGTTAATACTTTAATTGAATTTTTAGAACGCGAAATCTCAGCCGACGAAATCGCTATGGCTTCATATACACAGTCCATAAAAAACTATCCAGAAAATATTAATAATAAGCATCATAAGAAAAGTAGCGAGAAATTAAATGTACATCGTAATTCATTCACCGCACGCGTCGCGTCAGTCACAGAGCAAACTGGACCTTATAATACACGTGATAGGAATCGTTCTTGCTTGAAATGCGCCGGTCAGCATTTAATTTCTAAATGTACCGAGTTTTTAAATCTCTCTGCGCAGGATAGGTACAACTTTATTCAAAACAAAAATATTTGTTACAATTGTTTAAACGTCGGACACGATGTAAGAAATTGTAAATCGAATTTTGTATGTCGTACATGTCAAAAAAGACATCATAGCCTTATTCATTTAATTTCACCGCAGTCTTTAACGATTGTAAACAGTACTACTGCTAGCGCTGTCTCGTTCCCTCCTACGGAGGATAGACAGGACGCTCGCATACATAATAATTACGCGACAAAAATGCATTCGTCGCATTCTACGGTGTTATTATCTACCGCTGTAATAGATTTATATGTGGGAGATAATAAAATTTCATCTGTTCGGTGTATGGTTGATAGCGGGAGTCAGGCCTCGTTCATAAGCGAGACGTGCGTACAGCGTCTGGGTTTGCCGCGCACTGGCGTTCGAGTACCGGTACTTGGCATAGGTGATACGGAACCATTGGTACCTAAGGGTATGGTCACATGCTCGATTACGCCAAAGGATAAACATCATCCCGTTATTCCGGTTGACGCATTAATCTTGCCTAAGTTAATGTCAAAAATGCCTAGTGTGTCTTTGCCTTACTCTGAGTGGCCGCATTTAAAGGGCCTTACCTTGGCCGATCCTCATTTTCACACACCTCAACCGGTTGAGATGTTATTAGGAGCGGATATACTATCCCACATTTTATTAAATAACACTATTATGGGTCCACCCGGTACACCGATTGCGATGAGTAGTGTCTTCGGTTATTTACTGTTAGGTAAGCTTACATTTAATGGAAGCATTTCGACTCCACTCCAAGTTTGTTATAGCTCGTTTGACAACGACAACCTTCAAAGATTTTGGGAGCTGGAGTCAGTACCAGAGAAGCGGAGTTACACTCCCGATGACGAATTATGCGAATCCTTTTTTCGAAGAACGCATAATCGAGATATCACAGGGCGATACGTGGTCGCTTTGCCTTTCAAGGTCAACGCCCCGCCCCTCGGCGACTCAAGACAAATTGCAGTTGCTCGTTTTCATAAGCTGGAATATAGGTTGGAACGTAACCCCCAGCTGAAGTTCGACTATCACGCTTGCCTTCAGGAGTACATTGACCTCAATCACATGGAGCTTGTTGATGATGAGTCTTCAGTTGGTGCCAACTACTATATCCCACACCATTGTGTGATTAAGCCTTCAAGCCAGACAACACGCACCCGAGTTGTTTTTGATGCCGGCTGTCGTACGACCAGCGGGTACTCATTGAATGACGTGCTGTTCTCAGGACCTAAACTTCACCTAGATATCGTTGATGTTCTTTTAAATTTTCGTGTGCATCGTGTTGCTTTCTGTTCAGACATAAAACAGATGTTTCGTAATATAGTATTACGTGAAAGTGATAGAGATTTTCACCGTATTCTCTGGCGTCGATCACCAGAGGAACCTTTACGTGACTACAGGCTATGTACAGTCACATTCGGCGTCAACTGCTCTCCCTATCTCGCACTTCGTACCATCCGACAACTGGCTAACGATGAGGCCGAGCGTTTCAAACTGGCCGCGGCCGTTTTATTAAATAATGTTTTCGTCGATGACGTCATTACGGGCGCCGACGATGAAGCCCAGGCTCTTCTTCTTCAGCGGGAGTTGATTGCTATTTGCGCGACAGCTGGGTTCGAGCTGCGCAAGTGGCATAGCAACTCGCCCGCGATTCTCGCTGCAGTCCAGCCATCAGAGTTTCATGGTGGGCGGTGTGAGAATGTCCTTTTCGCAGAGATGGAGGGCGATAGGGGTGTCAATGTTCTCGGATTACAGTGGGACCCCCGAGCGGACTCATTCAACTTCAGGGTTCACGTTACTTCGCGCGATTGTACCAAGCGTGCTATATTATCCGATATAGCAAAAATATACGACCCTCTCGGGTTATTGTCGCCAGTAACATTATTCGCTAAGCATTTAATTCAGTTGATGTGGTTGGAGAACATTGGTTGGGACGAGCAGCCGCCTATTGATATATTAAATTCATGGATGCATTTTAGTAAGGAGCTACCGCTCTTATCATCGATTTCTTTTCCTCGTTATATTTTTAATACTGACGACATAGAATCTATTCAAATACATGGTTTTGCGGATGCGTCTCAAATCGGTTACGCCGCATGCGTTTATATACGACACATAGGCAGGAGTGGTAATTGTGAGACACATTTAATAATGGCAAAAACTCGTGTCGCACCGTTGCGTGTGTGTCTTACTATTCCTCGCCTTGAACTGATGGCAGCACTCTTGTTATCTAAATTAATTGAGAGGGTGAACCACATATACGGAGACAGGATCCGTCCCGGTCAAATTCAGGCTTGGTCCGACTCTTCGGTCGTATTGGCTTGGCTTCGTTCTTCTCCACATGAATGGAAGACCTTTGTGTCTAACCGCGTCAGTGAGATCTTGACCCGTGTGCCCGCAAGCTGTTGGCGCCACGTCCCGTCTGCTGATAACCCCGCAGACGCAGCGTCTCGTGGCCTATTGCCGGCCGCATTAGTTAGGAGTGGCTTGTGGTACCATGGTCCCGCATGGCTCCAACAAGATCCCGACTCTTGGCCTATACAAAAACCGATTTTAAATACCAGCGAAGAAAAGCGTAACACAAAGGAACGGCTTGCTAAGTATTCCCACACAGCTGTGACGTATCCCCTTGGCGATACGGATAGTTTTATCACACGATATTCGTCGTTAAATAAACTTGTGTGTGTGACCGCTTTCATTTTTCGTTTTTACAAAAAATGTAAAAATAAACATATTAAACAGTCACTTCCAAATTACATCACGGTTCCTGAATATAACTTTTCACTTAATCGCCTTATACTTTTGACGCAACATTCAGTTTTTAATGAGGATATAAAAAATATTTCTAACAATAAATTAGTTTCGTTAAGCTTGCGCCGTCTTACGCCATTTCTGGATAGTGACGGATATTTACGCGTGGGAGGACGACTTCACAAGTCTCTTTTACCGTTTAATTCTAAACATCAATTGATTTTGCCTAAACGACATCCCTTGACGGATCTTATAATCGACGACGCTCACCTGACCCAGATACACGCGGGACCTCAGTTAGTACGCTACTCGCTTCTACAGCGATATTGGATCTTATCGAGTCGTGATATCGTGCGTCAGCGAATACATCGATGCGTACGTTGCTTCCGGGCGCGCCCTGCGTGTATGCAACCGCGCATGGGACAGCTCCCTGAATCCAGGCTACGTCCAATTCGTGCCTTTAAAAAGACATCGGTGGATTTTGCGGGTCCTTTTTATGTTCGCGCTAACAAGGTTCGGAATGCTAAGGTAGTGAAGTGTTATGTCGCAGTTTTTGTATGTATGTCAGTTAAGGCCGTACATCTCGAACTCGTATCCGAGTTATCTACAGAAGCTTTTCTAGCCGCCTTGCGACGTTTCACGTCCCGGCGTGGCTATTGTACGGATATCTATTCAGATTGTGGAAGGAATTTTGTTGGTTGTAATAATTACTTAAAGGATTTATACGCGTTTTTACGTAGCGATCCAGTTCTAAATATTTTAAACAAAGAAACTTTAAGGCAGGGCCTTACGTGGCATTTCCAACCTCCTTATGCGAGCCATTTCGGCGGATTGTTTGAAGCCTCCGTAAAGAGCTTTAAACATCATCTTCACCGCGTGGTAGGTACGCGAATTCAGACGTACGACGAGATGCACACTCTTACGTGTCAGATAGAAGCCGTTTTAAATTCGCGACCTCTTTGCGTATTGAGTTCGGATGCTTCGGATCCTCTTCCCTTGACTCCGGCTCACTTCCTAATAGGGGAACCCCTAACTGCGGTGCCTGACGTCGCCTTGGTAGACGAAAATCCTAGTCGACTTACTCGTTGGAACTGGATTCAACAGTCGGTTCAACATTTTTGGAAACGATGGAGTAAGGAGTATCTTCACGAACTCCAACAAACTAATAAATGGTTTCAAGACCGCGGCTCCACTCTTCGTGAGGGCACTGTTGTTATGGTGCGTGATGAGAACCTACCACCCCTTCAATGGAAGCTCGCACGCATTCACGCGCTTCATACCGGCTCCGACCAGGTTGTGCGAGTCGTAACATTAAAAATGGGCAATACGTTTTTCAAACGCCCTGTTGTCAAAATTTGTCCCCTTCCACTACAATAGTCAGATTGTATACAACCAATATTAATAGTTAAGTTTAGTTTTAATTAATATATGATTTTCTTTATAAGTTTTATTCTTCTTTTAAAAGACACTACGTGCTTTTAAGGTGGGCGGCATGTTCCGTACCTGAACAAATAATTTGCTTAAACTAAAATAGATATATGAGTTATTTCGTATTTTCGTACATCTGCAAGGTAGCATAAATTGGACAATATCGTTTAAGTACATATTATTATTTCTTTTCCTTTGAACTGAGGGGTCGCTTTGCGATATACCGCCATCCGAATGCGACCGTGAATGCGCCCTCTAGTGTGCGCTTATAGCCAGTACAAACTCAACCACTGCCGCGCGCGCATACAAACCGGGAGGCCTCCCGTAACCCGTTTAACTCGATCGAGGATTAACATCATTCATCCTACGCTGGAGATCCGAATCAGTGTGTCCCTATGGTGGTGTTGGATACGAGGGTTGGAACAGTTCGCGTCACCTACAGAGTCTCCGGAGCAGACCACGTTGCCGAGGACAGCGGTGAGTAAAGCGGGCGACCCCCGCCCTATATTTAACAGAATTGTAACTGAAACTACAAGTAAAAATAATAATATTGAAAAAGTTCACAACTTACTAAGAAAAACTCTTAATGAATATATTTTCTCTTATATAAAATTTTAAAAGTAATGACTAACTTAAAGTTATGCAATAGAAGTTCATTCTGAAACGCTAAGAATTATACAACTTGTATACATTTTGCATTGAGTCCGCACGGAATGTTCCGGAACTACTGAAGTTAGAGCACAAAAAGTGTGTGCTGGATAAAAAGGGCGCCAAATATTATTAGGTCTTTACCTATGAAATTGACGTTTTGTATGAAAAAATTTAAACGATTTTTTTTCATGTATTTTTTTTTTGTATTAATCGAAGTAATCACACATGCAATCAATGCATCTTTGCCAACGCAGTGGCAGTTTATTGATGCCCTTCTTAAAGAAATCAGCTGGACGGGAGGAAACAAAATCTTCAAAGGCATTTTGTACTGACTCTCGGGTATTTAACTTTTTTCCCGCCAAGAAGTTATCCAAATTCTGGAAAAAGTAGTAGTCTGTAGACGCAAGGTCTGGTGAGTAGGGCGGATGACAGAGAGCTTCCAACCCCAGTTCTTGAAACTTGGAGACCGTCTGCTGTGTGTCTGTTGAGCAGTGCAAGGTGCTTCTGGACGCGTACTTCGCGCTGGCGATCATTGAGGTCGTGGGGCACCTATTTGTCAAGCTTTTTTACCTTGCCAATTTGACGCAAATGGACCAATATTTTTGACGCTAACGTCGAAAGCTGCTACTAATTCAGCCGTAGATTGTTTATCATCAGCTTCCACAATCGCCTTTAATTCGACCAAAGACTTCGAAAGAACGCGAGGTTCACTTTTTAGGTCGAAATTTCCAGAACGGAAGCGAGCAAACCAATAACAGGTGGTGCGTTGGTTTGTAGTGCTAGTTCCGTAAACGTCGTTGATGTTGCGTGCCGCAGCTTGTGCCGCGTTGCTGCCACAACGGTACTCATATTCCATAATTACTCGAATTTTTTACGTATCCATGATGACGAAAAAGATTGAAATGTGATGAAAATGTAACACTAGTCAATAAACAAATGACTAAAAGACTGAAAAAGAATTCCATGTTTTTGAAATAAAATTTATTTGAAATTAGAATTCTTAGCCAAACAAAAAATATTTTGATTTGAAATGGCCAGTACTGCAGAACGGCAATTTCATAGGTAAAGACCTATTATAAAGGTCATAGCAAATAACACAGTAAAAGTGAAAATGACACGTAATTGTGAATAGGTTGGACATCCCTGATGTAGAGATTGCCGTTATAATTAGGATATTTACCTCCACTTCAGAGTTTTTAAGATTCAAAATTACAATCAGATACTTGACAACTATTGTTGTTGTTACACCACATGTAAAAAATATGGCGGAAAGCTAAAATAAAAAAAAATATTATTATAAAAACGTAAAATTTTAGTTAATTTTTTTTTACATTAAAAAGGGAAAATATCGCTCAAAATAAAATTGAGCTGGTTTATTGTAATCCTAAAAATATAATAAATGATTTTCAGTGGTATTGACAAACCAAAAAAATCCATTCCATCAAAGACAGTAAGGTATACCAATTATATATTAAAAAATATAAATAAATATAATGAAAAAAAAACTGCACCATTCAGTGCAATTTAACTCACTAATATTTTTTGTTATTTGTATAGACAAACACTTATATTCACTTAGGAATAGTCCACGAAATCTATTCATGAGTTGCCGATCCTGAGACTTAAGATGAAGTCTCGGACTCTGTAAATTATATTGCTTTTCCGTAATAGCAAAGCTGTTTTACGGATGGTGGTACTCATGCAGATGAGAGCTCTGCACGGCTCATCTCTCCCGAGTTGTTTGTGGCCACCGAACTAACAAAGGTTTTAAATATTAGAACACAGATAGATATAAAAAAATTACCTCATAGTTATAGGCCGTATTCAAAGATCTTGAACATATAAGTAACATATCATATGCTCGATGCAGCGAAGTTATGTTACTTTCGTCAGTAAGATGAGCACTAGTCACAACGTTAACTTTAATTGGTTTGCTCTTTGTAGACACATCTACACGTTTCCTAAGGACTTCGACTCTTCTCAAAATTAATATAAGCAAAAAGCAATAAAATATGATTTCAATATCTTGAACTAGAATCGGAGCAAAGGCCAATAAAAATGTCATAAATGGTATATGTGATGGTTTCATGTACAAACATAATATTATTTCGAATAAATTATGCAAAATCATTAGAATAAAAATCATATCGGAGTATAAAGATTTTGCAATATCATCACGATTGTTGATATGTAATGTAACATCGATATCATTTAAGTTTTTGAAGAATCTATGAAATATATTCCTTTGCAAGAAAGCACTTAAGATTAGAACCACATATTCAACGTTTAAAGAAACGAAAAAAACTAAATGACTTGTCGTTATTACATTTAAGTTTGTGGTCACTATGCTCCACAAGATTAATATAATAATTGAAATAGTGTACAAATAACTAAAATAAACTATATATTTGTGACAATGGAATAAATATATCCTATTTATTCCAAAAAAAAATTGAATAACGGACAAATATTTATATTTTTCTGTACATTTAAAACGTTCCTTTTTTATTTTTACAGGGTCGACGAATAATGGAGTAATTTTCATATTTAAAAGAGGTGATAACTGCAGCACTATTAAGGTAACACTGCGTATATTAGTAACCCCCCCCCCCTCAAGTGACCTTGTTGTTTTATTAACTACATACAACATCCAATTAATTAATATAATAGCAATCATACTGAGTAAAATTTCTTATGAGGTCGATTCGTACGTGGATTCCAGCTACAGATCGGATGCGCTAGTTCTGCGCACTATCCTGCCTTTATATTCCTTGAAACTGAATTGCTGTTTTGAAAAGATCAGGACAGGTAAATCCCCACCATGTTTCAAGCCTTGTCGTGGCGGTGGGGCTCAGTAGCCTAAAGTGAACCCAGCACCTTGGGCGAAGCAAATTGAGCCGAGGGAGCTGCTCTTTGTACTTATAAGAAGAAGGAACAAAAGAGAAATTCTTCAGAACACACCCATCGATGCGGTAGAAAACGCAGAGTCATTTGACATCTCTATGTAACACCAAATAATCAAGGCGATCGGAGAGAACCTGGTTATCAACGATTGAAGCTGCTCAGCATTAAATGCGGCCAAATGGGAGGAGCTGGTCGGTTCTCTAGTCTGGCTGAGTTTTTTTTTTATTATCATAAGGGGACAAACGAGCAGTTGGAGCCGTATGATACCGACGCCCATACACATCCGCACAACTAGAGGTTAAGCGGATGCGTTGCCCTTCTTTTCCCTATCCCCCCCAATGGACCACCAGAAAATCGCAAACCGCACGAAACGAGAAAGTATAGCTGTCACTTGACGCCGGTGTTATGTGAGCGAGAAATAGCACCCCGGTCATGCTGGCTCAGTTCGGCTGCAATGCAGCATGGCACTACATCTGCGCCTTGTATACTGGAGAACACAAAAGGGTCAAAATATTATTATCAAATACACCTAAAATCGGAGCGTAGATCATGTACATTACATTAGTTTTTATTTCACTTCAATACGTGCAGTATTTCCAAAGTTATAACGACGAGTTTAAGCCCTTAAGTTTCAGCCCTTTTTTGAAATTCCGAGAGTACGCGCGCTCATGCTATGACGTCACACCCCCGTTATCGTAGTCCGGTGGTTGAGCCTACTAATTTACGCGCACGTCTTGTTTCATTTAGTTTCGATGGTCATCGTTTTCCTATTACGTACAGTGTGCTTGTATTTTAAAGAAATGATATTAAAGATTTCTTCAAAGTCGATGGTTTATTTTCAAGCGAATTTAATTTTATAGATTTTATTTAAATTTCAAAATAAAATATTTATTATCGGTCTCAGTACATATACTTTTATGATAAACTTTGTTTCTTAAATTTACCCTATTTATTATGTTTCGTTTTTCAATATCTTCTGTTAATAAAAAGATGTGAGCAGAGATAAAAATCTAAGAAATTTCTTCAACGTAATGTGAAGTAGACGCAATACATTCACTTGAGGAAGTTGTCTGTTTAGCAATTATAAGTTTTTTTACAACAGGTTTTTCAACTGATTTTGACAAACCTATGACGCACTATGCCCTTATTGACCCCACCATGATTAAGGCCTTGACGTGGCGGTAGGGCTGAGTAGCCTAAGGTAAACCCAGCACCTAGGGCGACGCAAATTGAGCCTAGAAAGCTGCTCTTTATACCCCTCTTATAAGAAGAGGGGACAAAAGAGAAGGGTGATAAGTACTGTCCCGACGTTGGGAGGGGTTGTTCTGTGGTACGGGACAACCCCTCTGTGGAGGTGGCGTTTTCTTTAACGCCGAGAAATGCTCTGAGGCATCCCGCGGGCGAGTTGGTCTCTCCACGCGGGTATGTGGGACTTGCTGCACCCGAAAGCTGGTAAGTGGACGCAGCTCTACCCACTAAAACCCGGCAGGTGCCACCAATGCCGCCTTTGGTGAGGTGCCCCGGATCTAATGAGCAAACAAGGTGCCCCCTCGACTGCTAGTCAGTCCCCCAAGGGACCGAAGCCACCTCCACAGACTGGTTGTCCTGCACCACAGAACAACCCCTCCCAACGTCGGGACAGTACAATGGGGTGAGGTTCCCGTCCTCGCCCCTTGCCCCCTGCTCTTTTGTCCCCTATTCTTATAAGGGGGGTATAAAAAGCCCCCTTGGCTGAACGCCACATCAAGGCCTGAACCATGGTGGGGTACATTTTTTCGCCTAAATAAATGCAGAAAATACATTTTTTCCATAATTTGATGATTACATTATGGTAATCCTGTTATATTGGATGCTATTAACCGGTCGTATATTAACTGCTGTATTTTATCAGTATTAATTTACATAATGTAGTTTCATTTTATTAGATAAATTGATGAGATATCGTGTCTATTATTTATTCATAACATTGTACTTATTAATTTACATCCATTTTAATTAAGAATTAAAGCAAACATCTACTAACATCATTATAATGACTTATTGCTTATTTTTTGAAAATTAATGATGATTACCCGTCTGCCGTAGACGTGTATTTATTTATATAAATTTCCTAAATTATTTTCGGTAAAAATTCTAGGTAATTAAACTTGTAATACAATTTTAAAAACGTGAATGAGAAGCCTGGGCTGAAGATGAATGCACCTTAAAAAATGTTGTATCTCAAGTTCCCCGTGCACTAATTTGTCAACTGACTTGATTACTTGTGAAGGAGCTATGTACCGAATCAAACCCTAATAAATAACCTGGCCTAAATTCGAGAAGACCCGTACCAACCAGTGTAACGCATAATAATGGCTACAGCCTACAACTGATTAATTATAGTATATTCATTTAAAACATTAACTGGTAATAAGATGTGGTGTCTTAAAATAAATACAACCTCAGAACAGCAGTGTGAAATTCATATTATCTTTTTTATGAAAAACTAAATGCATTCTTACGAATGAAAATGCAGGAGGAAAGTTAATATGTGGACTCATTCGTATGTATTTAAAATTTAGAAAAAAAAACATGCTGCATTATTTATTGTTATTATTATTAAGCTATTTGTGAAGCTTTTTGTATCTATTACTGGGAAATGTAGGAAATCTAGGAGATGTAGACAATTACTAGGAAATGTATACAGTGCCGAGCATATTTAGCAAAGTGTAAAATAATGATACGAAGGTTCTGTAATACAAATATTTCCTGGGAAATGAATATCACATTTCATAGAAAATAATATATGCATTTCCAAAGTTCCAGGGAATTCATAAATAATGAATGCTTCTGTAAATAAATTAAATTATACGCAATTGTAGATCTATGACTCAATTAATCAAACACAAATCAGAAATGACATGATCAGGTAACAATTAAATATGCTGCTTTGCAGCTGAATTTTGCCGGCACGACCGGGGTGGTATCTCTCGCTCACATAACATAGTTACTATTAGATACAAGATGATATAAAGAACTAAACAAATAAATTTTTGAGCAACTTTTTAATCAATAAATTTTGAAAATTGTATTACAATAATGATATAGGTAATGCACGTGTTGAAGTATTTGAGAGGAAATCCCATGTCCAGTTTTATTACACTGAAGAGATTGTAACAGAAGTCATTGTCCTTTGTTAATTGGAATAAGGCCTTCAGTTCGGTTCGTTGAATTTTATCTGGAAAAATATTAGCTTTATTAAAAACAATCGGATAAAGCTAGTCTAGACAGCTAGCTTATCAGCGTATTAGAAGGCGATACTGGTTCAGGCGAGAGAGCAAAGCGTGAATCACCTTCACCCAAAATCCTTCAACAAGCCAAGTCTTTTCTAGGTTTTAATAGTTACCCCACCATGGTTCAGACCTTGACGTGGCGGTGAGGCTCAGTAGCCTAGGGTATGCCCAGCACCTTGGGCGAAGCTAATTGAGACGAGGGGGATCTATGTGCCCCTCTTATAAGAAGAGGGGACAAAAGAGCAGGGGGCAAGGGGTGAGGATGGGAACCTCGACCCATTGTACTGTCCCGACGTTGGGAGGGGTGGTTCTGTGGTGCGGGACAACCCCTCTGTGGAGGGTCCCCATACTTAGAACTGAAACTCAAGTTTTTTTCATCAAACCCATACGTGTGGGATTTACGGATAGGCCTTAAAATTATATTGAGGTTTCTAATAGCATTTTTTTCAAAACTGAACAGTTTGCGCGAGAGACATTTCCAAAGAGGTAAAATGTATCCCCCCCTGTAACTTCTAAAATAAGAGAATGATAAAAGTAAAAAAATATACAGGCTGCAATTGAAATCATGGGCATCCTTTCAAATTTAGACACTACTAATGATACTATTTGCATTACGGCTAATAATAAGCTGATTTATAAAAAAAAAATGCAAGCAAGGGATTTATTTATTTATTTATTTATTTACAAGCTACTTATTTCTAATAGATAGGTATCCGTCACGTACATAACTGACGCGAGGTCTACGTATTCTACGCGGCGCGGGCGGCATTTTCGTAAAGCAAACTGCGCCCAACCGAACTTTATACTTTTTATGACAGGATTTAATTATAAGGGTTTTCAATAACATGCTTTAATTTTATTTTTAGTATTCGTAACATTAGTAGTTACATGGGCAGTGTCTAAATTTAAAAGGATGCTCATGATTTCAATTGCACCTGTATATGATGTTATCATGTAAACTTCCACTGAAAATTCGTTTGGACGAGACCTAGTAAGTTTTTTTTAATACGTCATAAATCGTTAACCTCAATTTACCTTTCATTGAATGAATGAATAAACTCAAATAAAAAAAAACCATAAACACGCGATAGTCCGACTAGCACTTGGCCGGTTTTTTTTACTTACCTTGTCTTGTACTGAGTGTATTATGCAGTGCGTTGCGAATACATCTGACTTGGTTTTTTGTCAAAGTGCAATAGTAACAGGGTAGCACAATAAGGAATGTGCACTTGATGCACCTGCTTATTAAATATATAATAACATCATGTAGTGTCTGAAATAAATTATATTATATTTTAGAAGTTACATTTTATTGCTATCTGAATATAAAAGTTAAAAAATATTCATATACTAATTTGTCATACAGCGTAATGAATTGTAACTGAAACTACAAGTAAAAATAATAATATTGAAAAAGTTCACAACTTACTAAGAAAAACTCTTATAAATATATTTTCTCTTATATAAAATTTTAAAAGCTATTACTTTAAAGTTATGCAATAGAAGTTCATTCTGAAACGCTAAGAATTATACAACTTGTATATTTTGCATTGACTCCTCACGGAATGTTTCGGAACTACTGAAGTTAGAGCTCAAAAAGTGTGTACTGTATAAAAAGGTCGCCAAATATTGACCAGACCTTGCGCCTACAGACTACTACTTTTTCCAGAATTTGGATAACTTCTTGGCGGGAAAAAAATTCAATACCCAGGAGGCAGTACAAAATGCCTTTGAAGAATTGGTTGCCTCCCGTCCAGCTGATTTCTTTAAGAAGGGCATCAATAAACTGCCACTGCGTTGGCAAAGATGCATTGATTGCATGGGTGATTACTTCGATTAATACAAATAAAAAATACATGAAAAAAAATCGTTTAATTTTTTTCATACAAAACTGCAATTTCATAGGTAAAGACCTATTATAAAGGTCATGGCAAATAACAGAATAAAAGTGAAAATGACACGTAATTGTGAATAGGTTGGACATCCCTGATGTAGAGATTGCCGTTATAATTTGGATATTTACCTCCACTTCAAAGTTTTTAAGATTCAAAATTACAATCAGATACTTGACAACTATTGTTGTTGTTACACCACATGTAAAAAATATGGCGGAAAGCTAAAATAAAAAAAATATTATTATAAAAACGTAAAATTTTAGTTGTTTTTTTTACATTAAAAAGGAAAAATATAGCTCAAAATAAAATTGAGCTGGTTTATTGTATTCCAAAAAATAAAATCAATGATTTTCAGTGGTATTGACAAACCAAAAAATCCATTCCATCAAAGACAGTAAGGTATACCAATTTTTACTGCACCATTAAGTGCAATTTAACTCATTGATATTTTTTGTTATTTGTATAGACAAACACTTCTATTCACTTAGGAATAGTCTACGAAATCTATTCATGAGTTGCCGATCCTGAGACTTAAGATGAAGTCTCGGACCCTGTAAATTATATTGCCTTTCCGAAACAGCAAACTGTTTTACGGATGGTGGTACTCATGCAGATGAGAGCTCTACACGGCCCATCTCTCCCGATTTGTTTGTGGCCATCGAACTAACAAAGCACTTGTAAATATTAGAACACAGATAGATATAAAATTTTTACCGCATAGTTATAGGCCGTATTCAAAGATCTTGAACATATAAGTAACATATCATATGCTCGATGTAGCGAAGATATGCTACTTTCGTCAGTCAGATGAGCACTAGTCACTATGTTAACTTTAATTGGTTTGCTCTTTGTACAAACATCTACACGTTTCCTTAGGACTTCGACTCTTCTCAAAATTAATATAAGCATAAAGCAATAAAATATGATTTCAATATCTTGAACTAGAATCGGAGTAAAGGCCAATAAAAATGATATAAATGGTACATGTAATGGTTTCATGTACAAATGTAATATTATTTCGAATAAACTATGCAATGTCATTAGAATAAAAATCATATCGGAGTATATATATTTTGCAATATCATCACGATTGTTGATATGTAATGTAACATCGATATCATTTAAGTTTTTGAAGAATCTATGAAATATATTTCTTTGCAAGAGAGCACTTAAGATTAGAACCACATATTCAACGTTTGAAGAAACGAAAAAAACTAAATGACTTGTCGTTATTACATGTAAGTTTGTGGTCGCCATGCTCCACGAGATTAATATAAAAATTGAAATTGTGTACAAATAACTAAAATAAACTATATATTTATGATAATGGAATAAATATATCCTATTTATTCCGAAAAAAATTTGAAGAAGGGACAAATATTTATATTTTTCTGTACATTTGAAACGTTCCTTTTTTATTTTCTTAACAGGATCGATGAATAATGAAGTAATTTTCATGTTTAAAAGAGGTGATAACGACAGCACTATTAAGGTAACACTACGCATATTAGAAACCCCCCCCTCAAGTGACCTTGTTGTTTTATGAACTAAATTAATTGTAAACACATTCAATTAATTAATATAATAACAATCATACTGAGTTTAATTTCTTATCAGGTTAATCTTTGTAGAGTAGGTACATCTGTACCTACTCTACAAAGATTAACCTGATGCCTGGAAGTGGCAAAACGAGACACTAAAAGGACGTACACGTATCCGCAGTACATCATAGATTTTGGATTACTATCTATTATTAGGGATTGGTCATCTTGGCGTTCATTGCAAGTGGCTTATCTACAGCAAGCAGTAATTGGATAAAGGCTGATGATCATGATGATGATCTATCATTATCAGTTGCATGTATTATTATCATGTTTGAAATTCTCAATGCATGACGATTGATTCTTCATTTTGTCCGTTTAGGTCACTGCATGTCGTTTTTGTCTATATTATTAATTAGTCCAGCCATAAGTTCTGGTACAAATGAAATTGCATTTTTTTAATGAAATAATGTTATATTATTATACCTACATATTTAGTAAAGTCTCAGCAAAAACAAAAAAATATTCTATTCGAAATGGCCACCTTTTGCTTTTATACAGGCCTTTAATCTGTTTGGCCACGAATCTATGGATTTACGCACTGTTTCCAAGGTAAATTTCGTCACTGCTTGCTCAAAAGTTTTTTTCAGAGACTCATCGTGTCGTTTAGAGCAGGCCATGTTCTATAAGACTTACCATAATTTGAGGTCTGGGCAAGAGAGGGCCAGTCTTCAGCTCTTACAAAGTCCGGAACGTTGGTTTCAAGCCAGGCTTGGGTAGTTCGTGCCTTGTGACCAGGTGTAGAGTCCTGCTCGAAAGTACACGGTATATTTTAAAAAAGTGTATTGCTGAGAGGTTTCACAACATGATCTAAGACTGTAATATCTTGATACACTTTGGCTGAAGTTTTTACTCCTTTTTCACAAAAATGTAGTTTTGTGATTCCTTGTTAAGACACGCCACACCAAACCATCACTGACGCAGGATGATGACCACCTTTCTGACCACTTGAGCAGCTTCTTTAGAACTGTGAGCGTACACTTTATGATTTTCCTTATTATAGTGATCTTCAATCATGAAATTTTTTTTTATCGGTAAAGAGGATATTTCTGTGCATTTCACCTGCATATCGTGACAGAAGGATAGTTTTGATCCGAAGGTTTTGATCGATACACTCTCTTTAATTGTAAATATTGATTTAGGGCATGTCCTATAATTAATAATATTATTGACGATAAGCACCGAGCTTCAGGTCTTGTTTTATAATACGTGACAGAGTCCTCGCGGAAATCTTCATTTCTCGCGATAAGAAGTTTTGCTTCCTAAAGGGGTTTCGACTATATCTATCTTTTACAGCGTGAACAGCCTTTGTAGTTCTAACAGCACGCGGCCGCCCTGATCTTTTTGGGTCTTCGACAGACGAAGTGTTTTTGTATCTGTTGATAGGTTAAGTTAAGATATACAAACATATGGCAGATACCAAGCTTTTGAAGTGTCTGGAATATGACCGACGGCTCCATAGTCTATATCCACTTTGTTCAAGGTGCACCCCATTCCATATTGTAATTTTATAATGAACACGAAAAATATGTGAATTGAAATTGAGTTTTTAAAATAATATAAGTACGTGTTCCAAATTCAAAATAATTAAAAAGTTGAAAAAAAAAAAGTTTTTTTGTAACAGTATAATTTATGGCCAGACTATTTATAATATACGTATACTAATAAAATAAATAATTTTAACGATTCCCAGGAGTAATTTGTTTTTTTTTTACGTGAGATAGCTCGAAGTGGAAATCAATTTTACCCACCATGGTTCAAGCCTTGTCGTGGGGCTCAGTAGCCTAAGGTGAAACCAGCACCTTTGGTGAAGTCAGTTAAACCTCGTCAAAGGCATTGTTGGCACTCGCCGGGTTTTAGTGGGTAGAGCTGCATTCACCTTACCATCTTTCGGGCGCAGCGAGTCCCACATACCCTGGAACAAAAGAAAAAGAGGTGGAAATCAATTAAAGTTATCAAAATAAAGAATGAATTTGAGTACAATTCACACGCGGTAAAAGTGTCACGTTTATTATATGAGAGAGAGATTAATAAAATGGTGGTTAATTTCAATTTAAATATTATCAAAAATGAACGGGAAGATGGATTCGTTCTTCCTGTTAGGAAGATGGGATCGATTATAAGAGTCCACTTGTATTATATGACGCGTAAATAAATAAAGCCGACGGTTTTCCAACGCGGGAGCAGGCAACAATTGTCCATAAGAAAAGCATCGGTTTTGGTCCTAGCGTAAGTAAGCCACACTGGAAATTACAATCTGAAAAATCGTACGTCACTCGTTACCATTGGAATGTGACTTCTTCTCCTTTATAATATTACTTTCCCTTTAGAATGGTAGTTTCGATCTCATTGTTCGACAATGTTTTCACTGCTAGCTGTGTGCCGTTACAAAGACGCGGTTGGTTTGATATTTCGCAACATTATGACCACCGATCTTACTTTTCATTGAAGGCTATGTGCCTGCATCCTGGAAAATCCAGTGACATCAAAAATTCTGGTGGATGATTGATGAGATCTTGGTAAATTGCGTAATCAACTGATATATAGCTCGTTTGCTCAATCAAAATTAATCACTGTAATTTTGAGCGACGTAAGGGAACGTCTTTTGAATGAGCTCGGTTTTGGTTCCAGTAAACTAATAAAAATTGAAAGGAAATCGTCTTCAGGGATTTTGCCAGTGCGAATTTCATTGAGTTGTTTTGAAAATAGAACTCCAGATCGATCATTTTGCAATTTGTCAACTTTACAAATTCTTACTTAAATATTATATTATCTTTTTTTTATTAACGTTTTCCCACAAAATGGAGTACTATAAAATACATTGAGTTCATCCGCTGACTTTGATCCACGCTCAAGTCACACATCACAGAACTGAAAATCTCCTGCTTACAAAATCATGGTCCTACCAAATCGGTTTTGATTGTTTCGCAGATTTTTCATAGTTCTGTCTAATGAACACCACACTATTAACCTAGATATAAACCTTTACCTTACTTACACATTTTTTTGAAGTTACTCTGAATGATTATATTTTAATTTTTTTTCACCCAACAGGCTAGTCCATCCATAACATTTGACAAAAGAAATCTGTGGATAGAGGTTTAATTTTCTCTGTAGTTTATATGGAAAAAGAAAAGTGTTTTTTTTTTTACTATTTTCGTCGCTATTTTTACTTTTGTCTCTCCATAAGAAGGCATAACTTAACGAAAATATTTCAAAAAAATAATAATGCCGGTCGACCCGTTTGCGAGAATTGCACGTAAAACCAATTTTGCGATTCATTTTAATTTATTAAGATGTATTATTTATTAATATATACATAGGTTGTTTCCTGAGTTTCGGGAATTGTGTTGTAAATAATCAAATTAGACAGAAATTATAGACAACATTATTGGTGCCAGACAAGTCTTGACTTTTTTATGTAACTATATCTGCTGCTATATAATATATAGTATTGTTCAATCTGATTTAGGTGTTTGATTGATATTTTAACCATGAAAGACGCAGCAAAGACTCCTGTAGAAAAAAAATGTGTGGAAACATCAGAAATTATTAGTCATCTGTAAGGTATATTTTGAGTCTAGAGAATCTATTATCGGCCAACAGTACTATTTTTGACAATAATTTCTGCCTAATTTAATTAGAGCACAATTCTCGTTAATTTACGTCTCTTCGAGTCGTATCGGCAATTTTTATCATACTCCAATCGGAGTTTGGTAAATAATTAACCGGAAATATTTTTTAAACAAAAAGAAAATCAGTGAACTGCAGAAAAAACTCTTGAAAACGAAATCCCTATATCATACTTAAAACAACACTATATTTTCAAAAGTGCAGCAGTAATAAAAACAAGCATAAATGTTTAAAATATGGCAATGTTACAAACGTACGGATTAACAGTCAGTGGAGCTTCAATGGCTTTGTGTACTTAATAAAAAAAAGTATTGTAAGGATTCTATTCTAAGCTAATTAATACTAGGAACAAGTATCATATGGAATTGACATTCGCGTATACCTGAAAGGGACAGGCATATTTTACAGGGATACCACATTCATAATAACAAGTCTACTTATTTTCTTGAAACAAGTGAATTAAAAATAATAAAAAAACTGGTAAAGGTTACCAGGTAAGGTTAAACTAACCAAACATTTCTTGTAAGTTTAGACAGCTGCATTTTTCCGGATTATCGAAAATATTATGTAATGACTAATAACAAACCACTAAAAACATAAAAAATAAAAAAGAAGGCTATATACGTCTTAATATGTATGATCTATAGTACATAGCTTTTTAGGATAGCAATAAACAATTTTTTTTATTGTGTTTATTTCGAAAATTCCAGTCACCCTTTTTATATAATACCACATTCTTGGGTAATCTGCCTATAACAAAACTGGTATCACCATACCTACACAAACCGACCAAATTAAAAAGTAGTACAAAATGGCGGCATATTTGACAAACTGTTCGCGATTGAGAATGTTTGTATGGCATTCAAATTGAGTCGATATTTTTTTGTTGGGCACATCATTGTTGTGCCCAACAAACAAAGAGTGATATTCTGACAAAGACAAAAGAAAGTGCCTATGTCTCTGTCACTCTTGGAGTTTTTCGTATGTTGTTATCTCGTTCCAATACGGTATTATTATTAGCTTGTAAAATCTATTGATACTTGATCTTAGAATTAATAGCACCGTATCCTGTATCTCATTATGTTAATTTTCTCTGCAAGTTGCAACCGCTGTTAAGCTTCTTTATTCCAGCAAATTTACTCTCCTCTAATTTAGAATATCAATGACCATAAAACGAGCTTGCACATACAGGGATACCACATTCATAAGCTTGCAACTTTCATATTTTAATAAGCATTGCAATTTTCTTAGTTACCTTTTAGTATTTTTTGTTTATTTGCTACTATTTCTTTTTTACCCGTCTGCAAAGAAAGGGTTATGTTTTTCGCGACTATCTTTGTTTGTAATATTTTTTATCCCTTCATATCTTCCAAAACATAAGATGGATTTCTTTAATCAAATTATCGTTAGATACCTTAATACCTACTATTGGATAGCTATAATACGGAAATATATTTCGTGATTAATACACATATAAGACGATTTTTTTTAATGTTAGTTGGATAAGCAAACTGGCAAACGTGCCACCTGATGGTAAGTGGTCGACGTCGCCTATGAACATAAACTAGTTTATCTGGAACGAGCCCAGGCAACTCATTTATGTGTTGCCTATCCTGAGACAGAAGGTGTTAAGTCTCGGTGCCAGTAATTACACTGCCTGTCTTGCCCTTTTCTCCGAAACACAGCCATTCTGTTTCACGTGAGAAACAAGCAAGATGGTGGTACCCATGCAGCCGGGGGCGCAGCACAGCGATTTCCTCCCACCGGTATAACATAGCGACTTATCAGTGGAGATCCATTTATATACAGACCGGGTATCTATGTTCTATGCTTTTGAATTTATTATTCGTCTTATTTGTGTATCGATTACGAACTTAATGCCACGGTATTATTTATCCAATATCTTAAGTATCTATCTCAACATTACAAAGATAAACTCCTACTTTTTTCTTTTCAGTTTTTATTTAATTTTAATTTTTACTCACTTTATTTATTTTTTAATTTTCACGTTTTTTGCAGTAGGATTATAATTTTTTAAATGCTTATATTAATAACTCGTAACAGGAATATCCGATTACACATTTGAATCTTCTCGATTACAATATAATTCGGCAGAGTAACGAAGGTATACTGGTAGAATGAATCGTAAAACCGCTATTAGCGTCTTTTTATACTAATTTAATACAGTCAATATACAACTATTTGCTTACTAGTTATTATAAATATCGCCATAGTATTGTAAGTAATTATTTTAAATACATAAATTATTATTAGCATTATTATTAATCATGTATATTTAGATTTATCAATGTGATGATTTAATTATTAATCAATATTATCTTTTTTATTATATTCATTAATCCGTTTGGCGCCACCGGAAGTTGATAGATATATAAATAGCGTTACATCCGGCTGGTGCTGCCAGTGGCTTGTAACACTTATTAAGATACTAATTAAAGTACACTATATATTATTTATATTATTTGGGTTTACTTTTATAGGGTTATAACATAGCGCTAGTGTTTGCTCGCGGGTTCAAACCTTTCGACTTCGATTTTTTTCGATTCGACTAGAATGTTGCCAATTTTATTTATTACTAGCTGTTGCCTGCAGCTTCGCCCGCGTTACTCAACTAATATATGTCACAGCGTGATGTTATGTAGCCTATAGCCTTCCTCGATAAATGGGCTGTCTAACACTGAAAGAATTTTTCAAATCGGACCAGTAGTTCCTGAGATTAGCGCGTTCAAACTAACAAACAAACTCTTCAGCTTTATAATATTAGTATAGATAACACCAAATCACAACAATGCCGATTATAACGATTCACAAAAATAAAAATAAAACAAAGTATTTAGCATAATATGGATAATCAAATTCGAAAGATTTTTATATGAAACCTGTAATGCACATCTGACCTGAACAAAGTTTTGACCTTTGTGGTTTCTGGTTCTCACCAGAACTTCGAATTTCCCGATGGTATCCCGAAACATTTATTTCGAAATCGTTCTCACTATCATCATCATCGATGTCATTCTAATTATCAACAATCCCTAAAATATAAATTTGAAGTGAATTTTGATGCATTAATATTAATTTATTATTAAATAATTTTAATTAAATTATTATTAAATAATTAATAAAATTGAATAGTCCCTATAAATAATATAACAAAACTATCAACACACAAAAGGTACACCCAATAGTTTATAGAAGCGATAAATCCTTTTCGTAAATATCTTTGGAGATAATAAAAGGAAAGCTTTTCGGCTGCATTTAGCTCAGATAAACCTTACCGCTGTAACGTTACAGTGTTTCACCATTATCGACTATTTATTAGCTTTCTCTAAGAAAAGTATTTTCTTGTTAGATATTTTCTCTTATTAGATGTTTTTTATTTTTATTTTGGAAATACATGAGATAACATTTATCCGTTATATTTATTTTATATATGTACATTGTATCAGCAGACATTTTGTCGTCAATAGTTAATAATCTATATTATTATTGAGTTATTATCACTTTTTTATTCGAATGAATCGGCTGAATGATGATCATTGTCCACTACCCGTAAACATTCAAACAATTTACTTTTGATTAAAAAAGCCTATTTTTTGATGATAGGTACAACAAATTTTATAAGTATTTTAAAAATTCTAATAACGAATGAATAAAAATATTTAATTTCTCAAGGAATTAGCTTTTAAAAAATAAGTTTTAATCAGCTTAACAGTAAAAAGCTTAATAATATATTTTTGAAAGATTATTAAGAATTAGACCTTAAGAATTTATCTCTTCAAGAATTTTTGGGAGGGGTTGTTCTGTGGTGCGGGACAACCCCTCTGTGGAGGTGGCGTCGGTCCCTTGCAGGACTGACTAGCCGTCGAGGTGCCCTGTTAGCTTAACAGATCCGGGGCACCTCACCAAGGCGGCACTGGTGGCACTCACCGGGTTTTAGTGGGTAGAGCTGCGTCCATTCACCATCTTTCGGGCGCAGCGAGTCCCACATACCCACCTGGGGAGATCCACTCCCCAGGCGGGATGCCTCAGAGCATTTCTCGGCGTAAAAAAAAGGAGATATTACCTACGACCTCTTTTTATAATTGAATACCGAAAAACTACAAAACATTACATTTAGTCCAGAGGTAGTGCCATGCTGCTTTGAAGCCGAATCGGGCCGGTATGACCGGGGTGGTACCTCTCGCTCACATAACATAGGCATCAAGTGACAGCTATGCTGTCACGTTACGGGCGGTTTGTGGGGGGAATAGGGAAAAGGAAGGCAACGCATTTGCATAACGTTTGGTTGTGCGGATGTCTATAATGGTCCTCGGTAGTCAGCGTAAGGCTCCGACTGCTGGGTTGCCTCCTTGTGACATAAAAAACAACCTAATACTAAAAGGAAACCTTCCTACTTCAGCGTAACCCACACAAAACGATCACCGTGCAGTAGCCGGTCCGTGTTAGATGCGTGTGGCAAGGGATCGGTCGTCTAAGCGTTCATTAAAGGAGGTCTATTTTCAACAGTTGAGGGATAAAGGCTGACGATGATGATGCTGATGATGATGAACCCACAATTAGTAGTAAGATTTTGAATTGCTTTATTAGCGCTTTTGTTTGTTTTTTTTATTATTTAAATGTCCTTTTGTTTCTCTTTTACATTCTTTTGTACTATGCCCGCTTTAAAACCTCTTCATACACTCTTTATGGTTTGCTGGTAGAGATATCTTTTATAGAGATAAGCACACCATGTATCAGACGTATACTATAGTATTATATTAGTTGTAATAAATTTTTATGTACATAAAGAATAAATAAAATAATAATAATATCTATGGACGTTTTTACACCACGTCAATCTGGTCCCGTGCTAAGTACCTCTGGTACTCGGGTACCAGACAACGGAAATATATTTAATAATTTTATACTTTACATATATTTAAGATTTTTATTATATAATACACATATTGAATACACATCCATGACCCAGGAACACAGAAAATATTTTTGTTCCCTGGCGGGATTCGAACCCGTAACCTCCGGCTTGAGCGCCAACGCGCTTACCACTGAGCCACAGAGGTCGGCGATAAAATAAAATAAATTCATATTTTTTACAATTAAGCTTATAAATAGTAGGCTAGTGTAGTACTAAAAACAAACAGAAAAACAAAAATAGAAAAGAAAAATATTAAGAGATAAAAAAAAATGAAATAAATAGGGAAAAATGAAAAATCGAAAGTAAATAAACAAGGAGTCATAACTCGAATCCTCGTTTAACCACCAACTAAAGTGAAATTGACAAATATCGGAATCGTGACGTCATAAGTCTTCTGCACTCTCGCAACACGGACCTTTGGTGATTATGTCCATCCGAGTCAGGCCTAATAGGACAAGGATTATAGGGGGCGGATTAAGATAACGGGGCGAACACTCATTTAGCTTAAAGCGCTGAGCGGAAAAGTGGAGATACGCCGGTCAGAATGACACTTTGAATTAGAAGTTTCCTGACCAATTAAGTAATCAGACCGATATTTTATTAGGTGTGTGAAGAACATTTAGGGGTTTAGAGCAAATATTTGTAAATAAAAACGTGAAGAAGGTAAGGATTAGACCCGTTTCAGTGCTGATTTTGTCATCTTTGCTGTGTTATGGAAAATCAAATCCATTACTAGTACCGACACCACTGAGTATGTGGGCCATGAAATTCTGAAACTGGTCAGTGAAATGTCACTGACATAATATCAATTCAACCAACCAGTGATTTGTATGTACGTCCCATCGGCCAATCTATCAATAGCCATCAATCGGCCAATAAGAGCGTAGAACCGGTGCAGCGTTGCAGCACAAAGGCGGAATTAGTGTCCATACTAGACACTATAACATTACCGCTCTATTCCGGTTATATGCTCGATGACCGAGACTATCTTACGTCTTTAGATGGGTAATACTACTATACTACAATGACTAGTCCGGATTGAATTAAACTATTTTTATTAGGAGCTATCCACTACACTTTACAAATTTTGAACTATCTTAAAACGAAATTAAAAATATTTTTATAGATTTTTAAATTTGACCACTCCATCCTCCGTAAGTGGTCATAATATGTAAAGTGCGGAATAATTGTAAGAAAACTTGATTGTGTTAATATTATAAAAAAACAGACATTCAAATTGATGCATATCTAAGGGTTGACTAGTTTGGGTCCAAAAAGGTCCCTAAATTAATTCAAAACATCATTTTTTCCAATTAATTTAACATTATCAACTAAAATTTATGATTAAAATTTATGTTATTGACACATGATATTGTAAAAATTTCGCGTTCATTTTATTAATTCGAGGCAACGTAGTAAATTTTTTTAATTGATTCATATTTAATATCTACTTCATCATAATCAGTATCATAAGTCAGTATATTATCTAAGACTCCTCACCATGGTTCAAGCCTTGTCGTAGCGGTGGGGCTCAGTAGCCTAAGGTGAACCCAGCACCTTGGGCGAAGTAAATTAAACCGAGGGAGCTGCTCTTTGTACCCCTCTTACAAGAAGAGGGGACAAAATGGCAGAGGTACAAGGGGCGAGGATGGAAACCTCACCTCATTGTACTGTCGCGACGTTGGGTTGTTCTGTGGTGCGGAACAAACACTCTGTGGAGGTGACGTCGGTCCCTTGAGGGACTGACTAGCCGTCGAGGTGCCCTGTTTGCTCATTAGATCCGGGGCATCTCACCAAGGGCGGCATTGGCGACACTCGCCGAGTTTTAGTTGGTAGAGCAGCGTCCATCTTACCACCTCTCGGGCGCAGCGAGTCCTATAATCCACCTGGGGAGACCCACTCCCCCGCGGGGTACCTCAGAGCATTTCCCGGCGTAAAAGAAAAATAAAAGTATATCTAAGACTGCCGGATTGTCTATTTATTACACAGAGATACTGTTTTCAATTGTCAAAACAGTTTTGGCCCTATCGCCATACATTTTTTTAGATGGACCATTTTAACTTTCTAATGTTGTTATACAGTCTTCTCAACATTGAAAATCTATTTTAATTGCAAGCCAAAAGAGTTAATGAATAGGCATTTCTCCTAAATTCCCGTATTCCTAAGTGTATAAAAAAGGACGAATAACAAGACAAGTTGTAAAATGAATAAATCAACGAGTGAACCGTATATAGAATAAAGTCTTTACAATTCAATTGAACAATCAAATCTAGCAGCTGAATTTTAAAATACGTTAATAGAGCTATAATGTCCCACCGGTCTTGGAGTCCATGGAAATGTAAAACAACTGACGACAGCTTGGGAATTCAAACTTGTACAAATGATTTTATATTGGCGAATAATCTCACTTAGTTTTATTAATTAAGGATTTCAAGTGTCACCATTAACGTTATGAAACTTTCAAGGCCTGATAATTGAAAAGCTTTTTTATTATTATCAACCTTTCACCGTCCATTATTAACCTCCATTGGGTGATGTAATCCTCTATGCACGACAGGAAGGCTGTACCGTCGCCGGATATAACTAGGATGGGACCACTGTACGGAGATTGCCATGCCACATAGTAATAGGTCAACCTAGCTCCGTCTCCTTCAACGTGGCCTCCACTTGAGAAGTCTTATAGCCCGTCAGCGGTCAGTTCTTAAACGTATGTGCCCGGCACACTGCTTTTATTCTCGGACAATGACCTTAATAGAGGACAGTTTAAACTTATTTTATTTATACTATAGTATAATATTAATTTTCTACTTTATCTATTACTTTTATTGGAACGTAGATCCTTATCGCGCGTTATGAAAGGGGGCTAGACGGAAAAAATTAAGATGAAAAGTTAAAACGACACTTTTTGCTATATTTGTGAGCCGTGCGGCTTTTTTATTGACACATCACTGCGTCGGTAGCTGCTTTTATTACGCTATTGGGGCTGCTTAGTAAAAAACCCCAGTTCAAATCCCACTTTTTTGTTTTTTTTTTAATTATTTTACGCCGGGAGATGCTCTGATTTTTATCGATAAAAAAATCATAAAAAAATTATACCTCCCCGAATAAATATTTTCCTTACACCTTTTTTTTTGTTTTTTATTACAATTCCTTCACTAATTAATCGAAAGGAACTTCGTTCCATCCGGGTGTCCCTTGAAACCTCACTAGTTTTTTTTTCAATATTATAAAATATACGAATTATATCCGCCAAAAAGATTTTTACTCTTTTCCTTGCGAGGGTAACGTCATTAAGGCAATTTCGATGTAAAAGGGAAATTACGATCCTTCGATGAAAAATAAAATAACAGGAAAAAATAAGTGATTTATTTAGTAATGCAATTTATATAAATGAACATGGGATCTTTGCTACAATCCATTCTGTTAGACAAAGATCTTCTCTTCAAAACAAGGACACAAAGGTATAAGGCTATGGTAAGCTTCGGGGGGTCAGCCGTCTTGTTGTTCTTTGAGAGAGGCATAATATTAAGTTCAGCAGTGGTCGGAAAAAGGTTGGAACTGATGATAAAACTTCATTATATTTTTCTTGAACGTAAGTATTGTAATATCCCATCCCACACATGTTTGATAGTAAATGTCTATGCATGCCGAATATCAAAACTCTACCAGTAAATATTACTTGTCAAATGTATGCAATGCTATCATGAGTTATGTGCAGTTCTATCCAATACATGAATTCTATACAATCCTTGGATGAACCTGAGTTATTGTTTATTCCAGTACCGATGCTAAACCTTTGATTTACATTCGGTTGGGTACACTTGATAGTAGATCTTGTATATATCCTTTGAAATCTCCTAAAATAGTCGATGCTTTGCAGTACAAAATAAATAATAACGTATGCGTGTCATAATTATGTAAATTTGTCCACAATTCAGTTGCGCTATTATAGTTGTAGCAGTATATATGACATGTGGTTTCATAGTAAATTAGTGTTTGTGAAATATGTATTATTAAACGTTGTTGGATAAGTTGACGAATTTTACACCTTTTGGCTTATAGATGATTCGATATCTGGTTGGTTACATATTATATTTTTTGTAATACTCTACAAAAATATTATTATTGGAATTGTGTCTACTCCTGTTTTTTATTTTACATTAGAGGTACGCAAAAAGGCGGTCAAGTCACCGATATCGAGCACCTCACGGTTTATTACAATAAGTAGATATTTTTTTTATTGCAAGAATAATATAATAATAATACGCTATTTTGAAAGTAAAAAGACTATGAATAAATATAATAAGTATTATAAGAAATTTCTAAACTCGCAATCGCAAATGACACGAGACGAATAATTTGTGAGAGAGCTAAATAATTTTTGTAATAATTTAAAATTGAGATGAATTATTCATATTTAAAAAAAAACAACCAGTCACAGGGACTGCTGATAGAAGTGAAAACAAAACAATAAGATTCAAATACCTATAATACAGGCTGTAAAAGATTATAACAACAATGTCTTAATAGAAAATGATAAATTTTCTATTAATTTCAGTAGGGCGAAACAGTATTTCATGCCCTCACACCGCCTACAATTATACAAGGCGTAGATCTGACCTCAAATGGTATACTGCTCTCACCTATGGGTTGGAGCGCCCCAATATCAGCTCCTTCCATTTGACCGCGTGCAACGCCGAGCGGCACGAATCGGCTTGATTCTTTGGCGCTGCGTAGATATGTCGGAGCGCTCTGCATCTTCTACCGCATCTACCACGGGAAGTGTTCTGAGGAATTGTTCGGACTAATACCTGCAGCAGAATTCCACCACCGGACATCGCGTAAAAACTCCAAATTTCACCCTCACCATTTCGATGTTCGAAAAGCCACAACAACTCGATTTTTACGGCATTTCCTGCCTCGCACAATAAATATATGGAATCAGCTGCCCCTTACGGTATTTCCGAATCGTTACGACTTAGGGACCTTCAAGAAAAGAGCATACTCCTATTTGAAAGACCGGCAACGCACCTGCTAACCATCTGGTGTAGCGGGTGTCGTTATCACTTACCATCAGGTGAACCAACTGTCCGTTTGCCCACTCTTCTATAAAAAAAGGAGATAAAAATAGCTTAGTAAAAAGTATAAAAGTATAGTATGATAAAAATATTAATTATATATGTTATAAGAAAAATGATTTAATTCTAGTTATAAATGAACGACGATGCTCTAGTAGGTCGGCCTTTTGAAATGAGCTTTTCTAAATTTCTCCGTGTAGCTGAACATGAGACCATCGCTTGCTTACCGGTGAAGGAAACATCGTGAGGAAACTTCATGCCTGATAAGTTGTAACGCCAGTAACTCCAGTAACGCCCCTGTGCTCGTGTCGGGCCGAGGCTGGGGTTAACCTGGATCCAGATAGGCACGACGTCGTCGGGCACTGCTAAAAGTATCGTGAAAACGTACGGCCGAGCAGTCCCCCCTTTCGAGGAGGAGTCTGGCCTCTCGCCGGGGCCAGCCTGTGGCTGAGGGTCCTGTGTTGCCTGCAAGATCCGGGACCCTCAAAAGGCGGCAGAGGGCGCTTGCAGCGGTTTTAGTGGGTAACGACACTGCCCAAGTGCGAACCTCACACACGGCTAGGTTCTATAAAAATCTCACTAAACATTATTATGAAACGTACAGTTTATGTGCAAACTCAAATTGACACGGAATTTTTAAAAAGAACTAAAGTGGGTATAATAAATCCAGTGTTGATAATCTTTGTAACAGAAACAAATTATAGTAGGATGAAAACCATTGGAAAAAGAAGAGAATATAACAAAATTGGAAGAAAAAATATTTACGGGCGATCTGAGGGCGGCAAAGTGGAAAGGGGGCGTCTAAGGGTAAAAAACGGTTTATCTCGTTTTCCGGCAAAACTACAAGTCTCAAATTCACCCACAATATAATCTCTACCGTTGCGTTAAAACGTATAACAATAATAATTTATTTGGCGACCCTAAGCCTTTTGGGTCACAAAATAATGTAACCAACAAATTTTAATTTAAATATGAATTTAATTTAGGATTAACCCTTACGTAAATTTCATTAAGCATTTATATATATATATATATTCTTTACCTCCCGTTAATAATTTACATTTTTGCTCAAATATTTTTTTTTATCGAACTTAATAATGACGGTTGTTGAAATAAGTATGGTAATGAAGTGAAAAAATTGAGAAACAAGAGAAAACTGAAAACATAAAAAAAACTAACCCAATCAGTCACAGGGGCAGCCGATAGAAGTTAAAAAAAAAATACATTCAAATACCAAATCAAATTCAAAAATCAAATAAGGGCTGGGCTGTAAAAGATTATGACAACCTATATAATTTAAACGGCGCACAAAATGATCGCATGACATTAACATTTCAGTGTGTTTGACGATTGGCTATGTAAACAAAATTGCGTATTGCATAATCATAAATAAATCAAACTTCATATAAACGTCAAATAGCGTCTCATAACGGTTTTTTTTCTTTCTTTATTAGGTAAAAAACTGTATCTTTTAAAATTACAATGTTAATAACCGTGCATTTTTATGTATATATTTATATTTTAAAAGGCTTAAAATTTTGTTAAATCATAATATAACCATAAGAAATTGACTATGGCTCGTGAAAATAGGAATATTTGTTTCCGATTCTATGTAATATTATTATTATATATTTCTTTTTCTTTTCCTATTTTATTATGTAAACTCTTTTTTTATTTGACTCATTTATTGGGAAAGGCTATATAGGTTTATCGCCTTTTTCAATAAATGGGCTATCCAACAATGAAAGATTTTTTCTAATCGGACCAGTAGTTCCTGAGATTAGCGCGTTCAAACAAACAAACATCAGCTTTATATTATTAGTATAGATTATTATATTTTTATGACATACTATTAAGTATTGATTTTGCCATTATCTGACTTGTATTAAATTCGCCAACTTGAAAACTTTGTTCTTTAGCTTAGTATATTCTTCCTAGTAACAAAATTTTAAAAAATCCACTTCGGTTTCAACTACACATCCTACAAGTTAAAATAAATTTTAACAGTAGACGGGACTTTATACTGTTTGACTTATCTATTCGAAAAGTGCCTGCAGTTTCTTCAAGACTTTTAGTTACCCAAGTAGAACATTCCAGATTCATAATATTTTATTATATTTCGTAAAGTAGACCGTGGCGTGCCATAACTTTTCCTTATTTAAATAAATTGTACATTCTTTTAGATTTTGTATGTCCTGTCTCTATTATGTTAGTGATATATGTGTTATTACAAAGTACAAACAATATTTTGGGATTGAATTCTCTAACTATGAAATATGTATTCCAATAAATAAAAATAAAGCATTGGTTCGTCATTTCCAAACGTCGAAAGTTCGTCTCGACTTGCTTCGGATATCCCAATGGATTTCAAATAAAAATTTTAGAGATTGAAACAGGCATTTCAACTTGAAAATTCATTTACGTTCCTTCTATAGAACCTAAACAATATATTGTATCTTGTAGGGAAAATATACATATATTTTAGAAAAGGAGTAAAATATGGCTTAGATCTCATATTGATATGCTTTTTTTTCCTTTTACGCCGGGAAATGCTCTGAGGCATCCCGCAGGGAAGTGGGTCTCCCCACGCGGGTATGTGGGACTCGCTGCGCCTGAAAGGTGGTGAGGTGGACGCAGCTCTACCCACTAAAACCCGGAGAGTGCCACCAATGCCGCCTTTGGTGAAGTGCACCGGATCTGTTGAGCAAATATCCTACCTCGACGGCTAGTCAGTCCCTCAAGGGACCGACGCCACCTCCACAGAGGGGTTGTCCCGCACCACAGACCAACTTCTCCCAACGTCGGGATAGTACAATGGGGTAAGGTTCCCATCCTCGCCCCTTGCGCCCTACTCTTTTGTCCCCTCTTCTTATAAGAAGGGTACAAAGAGCCGCCTCGGCTCAATTAGCTTCGCCCAAGGTGCTGGGCTCACCCTAGGCTACTGAGCCCCACCGCCAAGGCTTCAACCATGTTGGGGTCATATTGATATGCTGCTAAAGCTCGGAGTCATCTATCCAACGCTTCTTATTATATACTTCTATCCTACATATTATATAATATGTGTCAACTAAGATGGACACACCACATTAACTGTAGTGCAAGGAACGGCAATAAATTTAAGACATTTATATAAATACACTAGTGGCACCGATCGACGTTGTCCTGCACAAAAAATATATATAAAAAAATAAAAGAAATTGTTTTGTGAAACTAAACCATTTTCGAATCCACTTGAACACAATATACAAAAATAAATCATCAAGATCTATATAGTGCTCGAAATAATATCACATATATAATAATGTCACAATCACCATATTCTTTATCATAAATGCCTTTGTAATAAAAAAGAAACAGTATTTTTAAATTTGAATTTGGAACGTTTCATTGTCGTATGAATACAACGACCTCTATGTATGAATATAATTTATCATGATTTCTCATTTTGGCGCCAATTGTTATTAAATATTTTAGTGATATTTAAATAGAGTGGAGTGATAATGAGAATTTAAATTATAGTATTATATAAAGCAGCTATGGAGTCTATGTTCCTGTATGGTATATGTGTGGTATGATTAATGATCCTCCGGTTGTGATGGAAGGAGGTTTTAAGCTTGTAACTGGCCTAAATGCTTATTTCTTAAGCAATCGCAAAAAAATGTTTATGTTTATATCATTAAGACAACCTTAAAAGTGAACATGGATTTTAGTAAAACTTCTTCAGCAGTAGACGGGTTTGGTGACGTAAAATATTATGTTCGTGTTCACTATGAAACCGAAGTGGATGACAAGAAATCGACCGCACAAGGCTGATACAAAATATAATAATTCCTTATGAAAATCTTAAGGCCTATTATAATAACAAAATGAAAATGAACAAAATTTAAAGTGTGAGTACTGAGTGAGCGACGATAGTCTATTCACTAGTGAGTATAGGCCCGAGCCTATACTCACCGGACCTGCCACTCAAGAGGCCGACCTCTTGAGTGGGAGGTTCGGGTTCAATCCTGATTGGTGCCGGTAATGAAATGGGTTTTTCTTAATTTTTCCGTGCATCTGAACATAAGACCGACTTGCTCACTCGTGAAGGAAACATCGTTAGGCATGCCTAATGACATAAAAAGTCTTTGAAGGTGTGTGAAGTTCACCAACCCGCATTGGGCCACCGTATCTGTACACATTTTTTTTTTGTTATCGTAGGGATATGCTTTTTACGAATGTAGCCAAGATCTCGGGTAGATCCTGACCCTATGTGGGACTCGCGCCTGGGAGAGCCCTACACGTAAATTAAAACCAATGCGAGCGCTACGAGCTCTATGTATCATCTACGAGCGCTATGTATCAGCCGCTTTTTGAGGGTCCCGGATATTCAGGCAAGAGACAGGATCACCTCAGCGACAGGCTGCTACTAAGCAGTACCCACGACGTCGTGCCATACAGACCCAGGTTCCCATCCTGAGCCTGACACGAACACAAGGGCGTTACTGGAGGCGCTTAAGTAGCGCCTCCTACGCACCCCCGTTCGTTGCCCGCGGGGGTCGTCGGTACACTATGGCCCAACATTGAAAGACACGTGCCCAACAGTGGGACGTATAAGGATTGATGATGAAACCGTTAAAGCGCGAATAACATTGGTAGCTAGGTTACCTGTACCTGTAAGAGGCAGTGCCATGCTGTGCAGCCTAACTGGGCCGGCACGACCGAGATAGTATTTCGCCTCTCGCTCACATAACACCGGCGTCAAGTGACAGCTATGCTGTCGCGTTTTGTGCGGTGTGTGAGTTTCCGGTAGCCTATTTAAGGGGGGGGAGGTATAGGGAAAAGAAGGGAGGCGCATCTGCGTGGCCTTTGTTATGCGGATGTATATGAGCGTCGGCCCCGTTAAGCTCCGACTGCTCTTTTGCCCCCTGATGACATAAAAATTCCTACAGTTCCTGGATCGGCTTGTATCTAATGGAGTTTTGAAACTTCTTTTTTTTATCTTTTTTTATTAAGGAGCTAAAAGTCCTCACGAAAATTGATATTAAGGCTGATACAAAATATAATAAGTCCTTATGAAAAACTTAAGGCCTATAATAACAAAATAAAAAAAACCGACCAAGTGCTAGTCGGACTCTCGCACGAAGGGTTCCGTACCATTACATAATATACAACATTAAACACTTTAACAAAAATAAGGTTTATTTTTATGATTGTTTTATTTGAGTTGATTGAATGAAAGGTAAATTGCGGTTTACGATTTATGACGTATTAAAAAAAACTACTCACTAGATCTCGTTTATCTCAAACCAATTTTCGGTGGAAGTTTGCATGGTACATTATATATTTTTTTAAGTTTTATCATTCTTTTATTTTAGAAGTTAGAGGGGACGACGACACATATTTTACCACTTTGGAAGTGTCTCTCGCGCAAACTATTCGGTTTATAAAAAAATTATATTAAAAACCTCAATACCATTTTAAAGACCTATTAGGGTTTGATGAAAAAAAAAAACTTTTTTAGTTTCAGTTCTAAGTATGGGGACCCCCAAAATTTATTGGTTTTTTTTCTACTTTTGTGTAAAAATCTTAATGCGGTTCACAGAATACATCAACTTACCAAGTTTCAACATTATAGTTCTTATAGTTTCGGAAAAAAGTGGCTGTGACATACGGACAGACAGACATGACGAATCTATAAGGGTTCCGCGTTTTGCCATTTGGCTACGGAACCCTAAAAATGAACGAAATTTAAAAATATAATATGTACTCAATAAATAAATTAATAAAATGGATCTGATACTAAATGTATCAAATATTGCATTGATATTATTGACGAAAATGTTTGATATGTGGAAACTATTGAAAAACGTTCAATGCATATGTGTCAGTGCGCTATATAAAAGCTAATGGTAGTATTGGAATTCGCAATTATCCGTGAACCACTTTATTGGACTTTCATCAATCATCAGTATCATCAGTGAATTGAATGTCGATATTTATATTACTCTAGAGTAAACTTTACAAAAGACAACCTTCTAGATTGAAGAAGCAAACGTGTGCTAACCTTACTCCTCTCTCTCTTTGCCTCGGAGTATGGCCCGGCCCCCGGGGCTAAATCCATAATATAATATGTCATACAAATTATCTTCATTTCGTGGGATTCGAATCCCGCGATAATACACTACAGTGTAAGACTACCCACATTACTAGCCGGGACGGTTTCGTTTTTTTGCGGAATTCCAAAAAAAAAGGGAATTCGAGTTTATATTCCCCTAGAATGAATATTGCAAAAGACATAGCCTACTAGATTGAAGGAGCAAACGAGTTTGCTTCTTCAATCTTATCCTTCCGTCTATGAGCAAACGCCAAAGCAGAATATATCGTTGGTCAAGATGAACAGGGTATTAACTCAAAAAAGCCAATTTTTCAGGAGAACGATTTAAAGTTTTCAAATCAGTATATTTCAATTTCTATAAATAATTGGTTCACCTCGCCTATATATTTTTTAAACTTACTTTATTGGTAACGTTTTTGTTCACTTCATGACTTTCTTAGTTTTACTATTTATGAGAAAAAAAAAGAAATTCTTCAATCAGGGACATAATAATACCTTTTAACACAAAAAATACTAACAAACCTAAGTATTAACTAGAAAATTTAATTTTCTTATAAATTCAATTTTGAGGGTTCATGTTCCTATTCTCGATTTTTTTAATGAAAAATATGTTAACATTATGTTTATAAAGCTATGCCATCTTATTTTTTTCGTGATTTGTTTATTTCTTTAGTTATATTTAATGAAAATTCATAATACTACCATGTTTTACAAATGTTAGGAATAAGTTTTAAAAATAATTCAAAATCAAAACAGGATTTCCTTATTTAAAATAGTATTTATTTTAAAAAAATCACATGGGAAATAGTTCTACAATGTTTTTAGCTTTGTTTAATATTTTAAACTAATTTAAATCAGCACTTACCTACACGTGAACACACAAAATGCAGTCGTTGGCTTATTACTAATATAATACAATTTTTGTACATACTTAACCTTGTTTATAATAATTAAATTATGGCAACATTAAAACAATTTCACTTACTTTACTTTTCTGTTTTATTCGACTAGGCTAACCAGCTAGGTAACCAGAATAAAAATATTCATATTGAAATCTTCGGTAATCTTCACAAAATCTTATACTAAAGAGAAAATCTGAATAATAAAACATAAAGAATACTTCTAAATAAAATTATAACAATTATAGGTATAATGGTAACAATAATAAACAACTTAACAGTTTCGAAACAATCTAGTAAAAGTCAACTTTGTTTTTTTTTAATTAAAAACAATTAAAGGTTTTTATAAAAGCTTTTTGTCGATTAAATTAATAACCCCATTCATTTTGGTCCGATTTTTTAATTTTCTTACTATATAATTGCGCAAAAGCAATATTTTCTACGACAGTTTGCTTCGAAGATTTGCCGAAAGCAACTTTACTTCTTTAAAATCTGTGTCAAATTAAGAGGTATTATAATCAAATGAGTCTTTATTTTCTGCTGCCACTTTAAATACTTTCATTTCTGTTATTTTAACCGGCTCATTGTCGGTATTTTTGAGTAACAATGTCTTACCTAACTAGTTAGACATGGCTTTATATATAAAAAACAATTAAATGCCATTTCGTTCAAAACAAAAGGGCTGACCACTTACTTTCGCAGTACGTATTGATAGTAAAAATAGGTAATTTATATTTAAGGTTAAGGTTAGTAAATATATTTAAGTTTAAAACTGTCTACCATAAACGAACGATGTCTTTTCACCACAATTTCGCGAGTAAGAATGAATGCGACTGTGTTGGTCAAACGGACAAGCGAAAAGGCGCGAAAAGGACGAAGATACTACCCCTCTCTTTCATCGATTTGACGTAATATAGTTATGCAACCACGTTCATTAGAAAGATCGCAAGATTTTTAGTAGGACTGTATTATTAAGTCAAAAATCGAAAATTTTAAGTTAATACCCTGTTCATCCAAACGAACGATATATCTTTATATTTTTGTACCTCCACAACAGTTTTTTTTTGACATAATATAATTTCTATTAGTCATCCACCCACCCAAAATTAGTCTCAAAACTACAAATCTAATCCAAATTCAAAGAATAAATTCAAACAGCCCTTGCTTACTAAACAAATTAGAAAATGGAATGTCTTTATATTGCATATTATAATTCTTCTGTGCGTGACTGAACTCCGAAATGGCTGGACCCATTTTGATGATTTTTTTGTGTGTTTTAAGTGGATTCGAGAATGGTTTATATTCACAATTCGGTTCACTATAAAATGTTTTGTACAGGACAACGTCTGTCTTATATAACTGTATGTATTGTTACAAAAAAAATACACATTTAATTTATATAAAAATAGTTTTTTTTACGTTTAGTGTTTATATTTTAATAATAAAAAGCAGAGTGAATATATTAAACACATTGTTTTGTTCTGAGATCGCCATCGAAAGCTGTAATTTTAAATTAAGACTTGTATGTTTTAGTCTTGGTCTTGTGAGATTCAGAGCTAAATAAAAAAACTGTAACATGAAGACTAAACAATGTAAAATGTTACAAAAAAAATAATTCACATTTAATTTATATAAAAAATAGTTTTTTTTACGTTTAGTGTTTATATTTTAATAATAAAAAGCAGAGTGAATATATTAAACACATTGTTTTGTTCTGAGATCGCCATCGAAAGCTGTAATTTTAATTCATTATAATGAAACAATTTTTACGGTTTTTATCGCGGTTTATTAAGATTTTTACAAGCCCGACGTTTCGGATACTTTACGATTGCCATTCATGTAGATAATATTGATTAATACGTGGGTAACACTGAAAATATTTAGAACTGGCCAGTTAGAAACATTGAAAATGAAAACTTTTTTTGAATTTCAATTTTAGAACTCTTAGGTAACCTAATGTAGTATATTTCATTCATTTTTCATTTGTTTTTGTGAATTGGCGGCAAATCTAAAACTCTTGTTACACGTGAAAATGAACATAACGCGAGAAAATTTTCGGTCAATGATTTATTATGACTTTCGTTGTGGGCTTACTCAACAACAAAGCTATGATAGGCTGCGATTAGCATTTTTTAATGAAGCCCCATCTCGTGGCACTATTTACAATTGGTTTAACGAGTTTAAGCGTGGACGTAGCAATCTCAGTGATGATCCGCGTGAGGGACGTCCTATAACAGAGACTACTGAAGATAACATCAGTGCTGTGCGACGCATGATAGAGGAAGATAAGAGAGTGACCTATCAGCAGATACGGACAAGCCTAGGCATTGGTATGAGTCAAGTTCAAAAAATATTACACGAACATTTAGGCGTCAGGAAGCTTTGTACCAGATGGATTCCCCATACTTTAACCGACGACCAGAAACGCCTCCGCATGGACTGGTGTCGTCAAGTGTTAGATAAGTTCAATGGCGGTAACTCAAATGCTGTATTTGACATCATCACAGGTGATGCCATAATAAATGCCATAGAAGAGACTCCTAAGGAAGAATGGGCCCACTGCTTTTCTCAGTGGTTCCATCGAATGCGACGATGTGTAGAAAGAAACGGAGATTACTTCGAAAAACAATAAAAGTATTGGCAACTTTCTACATTAAGCCGTTTTTCATTTTCTAAATATTTTCAGTGTTACCTAGGTAACTAAAGTTAAACATTTATAAATCTAAATATACGTGATTAATAATTCTAATAATTAATCATGTATTTACAATAATTATTTATAATATTATGGCGATAGTTATAATAAGTAGATTTGGTAAAAGAACGCCAGTCTTGACATGCATTCTACTTGTGTACGTTGTGAAAGGCTTTTACCGAAATATATTTTGATCTAGAAGATTCAAACGTTTTAATCGTATATTCCTGCTGAGAGTCGTTACACACACGCATTATCCAATTTTTGGGTGTAAGATATAAGGTCGGGGTCGCCCGCTTTACTCACCGCTTTCCTCGGCAACGTGGTCTGCTCCGGAGACTCTGTAGGTGACGCGAACTGTTCCAACCCTCGTATCCAACACCACCATAGGGACACACTGATTCGGATCTCCAGCGTAGGATGAATGATGTTAATCCTCGATCGAGTTAAACGGGTTACGGGAGGCCTCCCGGTTTGTATGCGCGCGCGGCAGTGGTTGAGTTTGTACTGGCTATAAGCGCACACTAGAGGGCGCATTCACGATCGCATTCGGATGGCGGTATATCGCAAAGCGACCCCTCAGTTCAAAGGAAAAGAAATAATAATATGTACTTAAACGATATTGTCCAATTTATGCTACCTTGCAGATGTACGAAAATACGAAATAACTCATATATCTATTTTAGTTTAAACAAATTATTTGTTCAGGTACGGAACATGCCGCCCACCTTAAAAGCACGTAGTGTCTTTTAAAAGAAGAATAAAACTTATAAAGAAAATCATATATTAATTAAAACTAAACTTAACTATTAATATTGGTTGTATACAATCTGACTATTGTAGTGGAAGAGGACAAATTTTGACAACAGGGCGTTTGAAAAACGTATTGCCCATTTTTAATGTTACGACTCGCACAACCTGGTCGGAGCCGGGATGAAGCGCGTGAATGCGTGCGAGCTTCCATTGAAGGGGTGGTAGGTTCTCATCACGCACCATAACAACAGTGCCCTCACGAAGAGTGGAGCCGCGGTCTTGAAACCATTTATTAGTTTGTTGGAGTTCGTGAAGATACTCCTTACTCCATCGTTTCCAAAAATGTTGAACCAACTGTTGAATCCAGTTCCAACGAGTAAGTCGACTAGGATTTTCGTCTACCAAGGCGACGTCAGGCACCGCAGTTAGGGGTTCCCCCATTAGGAAGTGAGCCGGAGTCAAGGGAAGAGGATCCGAAGCATCCGAACTCAATACGCAAAGAGGTCGCGAATTTAAAACGGCTTCTATCTGACACGTAAGAGTGTGCATCTCGTCGTACGTCTGAATTCGCGTACCTACCACGCGGTGAAGATGATGTTTAAAGCTCTTTACGGAGGCTTCAAACAATCCGCCGAAATGGCTAGCATAAGGAGGTTGGAAATGCCACGTAAGGCCCTGCCTTAAAGTTTCTTTGTTTAAAATATTTAGAACTGGATCGCTACGTAAAAACGCGTATAAATCCTTTAAGTAATTATTACAACCAACAAAATTCCTTCCACAATCTGAATAGATATCTGTACAATAGCCACGCCGGGACGTGAAACGTCGCAAGGCGGCTAGAAAAGCTTCTGTAGATAACTCGGATACGAGTTCGAGATGTACGGCCTTAACTGACATACATACAAAAACTGCAACATAACACTTCACTACCTTAGCATTTCGAACCTTGTTAGCGCGAACATAAAAAGGACCCGCAAAATCCACCGATGTCTTTTTAAAGGCACGAGTTGGACGTAGCCTGGATTCAGGGAGCTGTCCCATGCGCGGTTGCATACACGCAGGGCGCGCCCGGAAGCAACGTACGCATCGATGTATTCGCTGACGCACGATATCACGACTCGATAAGATCCAATATCGCTGTAGAAGCGAGTATCGTACCAACTGAGGTCCCGCGTGCATCTGGGTCAGGTGAGCGTCGTCGATTATGAGATCCGTCAAGGGATGTCGTTTAGGCAAAATCAATTGATGTTTAGAATTAAACGGTAAAAGAGACTTGTGAAGCCGTCCTCCCACGCGTAAATATCCGTCACTATCCAGAAATGGCGTAAGACGGCGCAAGCTTAACGAAACTAATTTATTGTTAGAAATATTTTTTATATCCTCATTAAAAACTGAATGTTGCGTCAAAAGTATAAGGCGATTAAGTGAAAAGTTATATTCAGGAACCGTGATGTAATTTGGAAGTGATTGTTTAATATGTTTATTTTTACATTTGTTGTAAAAACGAAAAATGAAAGCGGTCACACACACAAGTTTATTTAACGACGAATATCGTGTGATAAAACTATCCGTATCGCCAAGGGGATACGTCACAGCTGTGTGGGAATACTTAGCAAGCCGTTCCTTTGTGTTACGCTTTTCTTCGCTGGTATTTAAAATCGGTTTTTGTATAGGCCAAGAGTCGGGATTTTGTTGGAGCCATGCGGGACCATGGTACCACAAGGCACTCCTAACCAATGCGGCCGGCAATAGGCCACGAGACGCTGCGTCTGCGGGGTTATCAGCAGACGGGACGTGGCGCCAACAGCTTGCGGGCACACGGGTCAAGATCTCACTGACGCGGTTAGACACAAAGGTCTTCCATTCATGTGGAGAAGAACGAAGCCAAGCCAATACGACCGAAGAGTCGGACCAAGCCTGAATTTGACCGGGACGGATCCTGTCTCCGTATATGTGGTTCACCCTCTCAATTAATTTAGATAACAGGAGTGCTGCCATCAGTTCAAGGCGAGGAATAGTAAGACACACACGCAACGGTGCGACACGAGTTTTTGCCATTATTAAATGTGTCTCACAATTACCACTCCTGCCTATGTGTCGTATATAAACGCATGCGGCGTAACCGATTTGAGACGCATCCGCAAAACCATGTATTTGAATAGATTCTATGTCGTCAGTATTAAAAATATAACGAGGAAAAGAAATCGATGATAAGAGTGGTAGCTCCTTACTAAAATGCATCCATGAATTTAATATATCAATAGGCGGCTGCTCGTCCCAACCAATGTTCTCCAACCACATCAACTGAATTAAATGCTTAGCGAATAATGTTACTGGCGACAATAACCCGAGAGGGTCGTATATTTTTGCTATATCGGATAATATAGCACGCTTGGTACAATCGCGCGAAGTAACGTGAACCCTGAAGTTGAATGAGTCCGCTCGGGGGTCCCACTGTAATCCGAGAACATTGACACCCCTATCGCCCTCCATCTCTGCGAAAAGGACATTCTCACACCGCCCACCATGAAACTCTGATGGCTGGACTGCAGCGAGAATCGCGGGCGAGTTGCTATGCCACTTGCGCAGCTCGAACCCAGCTGTCGCGCAAATAGCAATCAACTCCCGCTGAAGAAGAAGAGCCTGGGTTTCGTCGTCGGCGCCCGTAATGACGTCATCGACGAAGACATTATTTAATAAAACGGCCGCGGCCAGTTTGAAACGCTCGGCCTCATCGTTAGCCAGTTGTCGGATGGTACGAAGTGCGAGATAGGGAGAGCAGTTGACGCCGAATGTGACTGTACATAGCCTGTAGTCACGTAAAGGTTCCTCTGGTGATCGACGCCAGAGAATACGGTGAAAATCTCTATCACTTTCACGTAATAATATATTACGAAACATCTGTTTTATGTCTGAACAGAAAGCAACACGATGCACACGAAAATTTAAAAGAACATCAACGATATCTAGGTGAAGTTTAGGTCCTGAGAACAGCACGTCATTCAATGAGTACCCGCTGGTCGTACGACAGCCGGCATCAAAAACAACTCGGGTGCGTGTTGTCTGGCTTGAAGGCTTAATCACACAATGGTGTGGGATATAGTAGTTGGCACCAACTGAAGACTCATCATCAACAAGCTCCATGTGATTGAGGTCAATGTACTCCTGAAGGCAAGCGTGATAGTCGAACTTCAGCTGGGGGTTACGTTCCAACCTATATTCCAGCTTATGAAAACGAGCAACTGCAATTTGTCTTGAGTCGCCGAGGGGCGGGGCGTTGACCTTGAAAGGCAAAGCGACCACGTATCGCCCTGTGATATCTCGATTATGCGTTCTTCGAAAAAAGGATTCGCATAATTCGTCATCGGGAGTGTAACTCCGCTTCTCTGGTACTGACTCCAGCTCCCAAAATATTTGAAGGTTGTCGTTGTCAAACGAGCTATAACAAACTTGGAGTGGAGTCGAAATGCTTCCATTAAATGTAAGCTTACCTAACAGTAAATAACCGAAGACACTACTCATCGCAATCGGTGTACCGGGTGGACCCATAATAGTGTTATTTAATAAAATGTGGGATAGTATATCCGCTCCTAATAACATCTCAACCGGTTGAGGTGTGTGAAAATGAGGATCGGCCAAGGTAAGGCCCTTTAAATGCGGCCACTCAGAGTAAGGCAAAGACACACTAGGCATTTTTGACATTAACTTAGGCAAGATTAATGCGTCAACCGGAATAACGGGATGATGTTTATCCTTTGGCGTAATCGAGCATGTGACCATACCCTTAGGTACCAATGGTTCCGTATCACCTATGCCAAGTACCGGTACTCGAACGCCAGTGCGCGGCAAACCCAGACGCTGTACGCACGTCTCGCTTATGAACGAGGCCTGACTCCCGCCATCAAGCATACACCGAACGGATGAAATTTTATTATCTCCCATATATAAATCTATTACAGCGGTAGATAATAACACCGTAGAATGCGACGAATGCATTTTTGTCGCGTAATTATTATGTATGCGAGCGTCCTGTCTATTCTCCGTAGGAGGGAACGAGACAGCGCTAGCAGTAGTACTGTTTACAGTCGTTAAAGACTGCGGTGAAATTAAATGAATAAGGCTATGATGTCTTTTTTGACATGTACGACATACAAAATTCGATTTACAATTTCTTACATCGTGTCCGACGTTTAAACAATTGTAACAAATATTTTTGTTTTGAATAAAGTTGTACCTATCCTGTGGAGAGAGATTTAAAAACTCGGTACATTTAGAAATTAAATGCTGACCGGCGCATTTCAAGCAAGAACGATTCCTATCACGTGTATTATAAGGTCCAGTTTGCTCTGTGACTGACGCGACGCGTGCGGTGAATGAATTACGATGTACATTTAATTTCTCGCTACTTTTCTTATGATGCTTATTATTAATATTTTCTGGATAGTTTTTTATGGACTGTATATATGAAGCCATAGCGATTTCGTCGGCTGAGATTTCGCGTTCTAAAAATTCAATTAAAGTATTAACATCCGGTATATCGGACGGTCTTGACAATGAACGTTCATAATTCTTTCTCAAACCTGTGGGTATTTTACGCAGTAATAAGTTAAGTAATATAAAACTCCACTGATCAATAGGAAAATCCATAACCTCAAGCGCCCTAATGTTTTCCTGGTAGACATTTAATAAATTTCGTACACTTTGATAAGATCGCTCGGAACATGTTTCAAGGTCGAGTATCCGATCCATATGTTTAGATGCGACGATACGCCTATTTTCATATCTATATTTTAAAATATTTAACGCGATAGTATAATTATCACCTGTTATAGGGAGTGATTTGATCAAGTTATATGGTTCATTTTTAACCGAAAGTAGAAGGTATCTTAATTTTTCCGTCTCCGTGTAGGCTCTGTTGTGATGGACTAATGAACTAAATAAATCAAAAAACGATTGCCAATCGGTAGGATCACCGCTAAAATCGGGTAACGGCAAGACGGGTAGATTTCTTTTATGACAAATGTCGTCCTGATAAAGTGACCGACGCCGATTCAGGTCGTCATTTTTATGACTATTTATGTACGAAACAATGGCATAATATACGTCGTTAAAATCATTGCGTATTTTAATATGCTCGTCTTTATCAAAAACCTTGTGCTTTATGAGCGTTTTTTCAATTTTAGATTGAATTTTATTGAATTTTCTTTGATGTGAACTTAAATCACTAGCTCGCGAACGAAATTGTTGATCATTTGTGGTTGCAAGCTGTAAAATACGATTAAGCTCGTCGAGGATCAAATCCCTTTCGAAAATGTCTTGTTCACACAATATTTCTAATTGTAATTCGTCCGGCATTTTGCGTAGCAAAGATGGCGGCGAGATAAAATGCGAAAAGAAATACGTTTATTGAAAAATGAGTACGTAGTACTGCTATTAAACAAGATAGCACAAGCTGGACAATGATCCTGGTTCGAAGGAACAAAAATTTATGTAAGATATAAGGTCGGGGTCGCCCGCTTTACTCACCGCTTTCCTCGGCAACGTGGTCTGCTCCGGAGACTCTGTAGGTGACGCGAACTGTTCCAACCCTCGTATCCAACACCACCATAGGGACACACTGATTCGGATCTCCAGCGTAGGATGAATGATGTTAATCCTCGATCGAGTTAAACGGGTTACGGGAGGCCTCCCGGTTTGTATGCGCGTGCGGCAGTGGTTGAGTTTGTACTGGCTATAAGCGCACACTAGAGGGCGCATTCACGATCGCATTCGGATGGCGGTATATCGCAAAGCGACCCCTCAATTCAAAGGAAAAGAAATAATAATATGTACTTAAACGATATTGTCCAATTTATGCTACCTTGCAGATGTACGAAAATACGAAATAACTCATATATCTATTTTAGTTTAAACAAATTATTTGTTCAGGTACGGAACATTGGGTAAGTAATAAAAAAATACATTCATTTATTAATTGAAGTGTAACTTCTTTGCGCGCATGAGGGTAAATTTTTACGGATGAAACGTCACGAAAATGTGCACCGTTTTTGTTCAAGAAGAGGGAGAAAGTGATTGAGACCGATAGAGAGAGAGTGAGAAAGGGCGATCATAGGATGAAGCACATAGCCATGGAGTGAGAGTATGGAGCAAGCGAGTGAGAAAGATCGAGACAGAGAATGAGATAGAGCGAACGTCATATCGCAAGTCTCGGAAATTTAAAGCTTTAGATTAATTAGTATGAACTTATAAGAGATTTAAAAAATAGTTTGCCAAATAACTTTTACCTCTGACATGTGTAATTTGTACGCACGCACTTTTTTTTACATGAATTATTACTACCCATGACACTAGTCATTTTTATCAGTGTGCTTTTATGATATTTTATGTATGTTTGTGAAAATTAACAGCCGACTATGTCGCAAGATGGCTTACTCTGTGAAATTATTAACAAATAGATTTTATACAAACCAGTTTTTCTAGCCTATACTGCTAGGCAAAGGCTTCCCTCTCATTATAAATAAGATTTTATCGTCATCATCATGATCAGTCTCTATCCATCCACTGCTGAACATAGTCCTCCCCCCATGAACGCCAAGACTGCCGATCCCTTGTCACTTGCACTCCGTGCGGTGGCGCATCCAACACGGACCGGCCACCGCACGGAGATCGGTGTTAAGATTTTTTAATCTTAGCTAATAGAAATGTCTACTACCCACCGTTTAGTAAAAACTAATTTTGTCTTGTTAATTCCTTGGTCTTTTGTAGTATAAAATTTAATCCATACGAATGGAATAAGAGATATACAGTCGCTGCTGTAAACTCTATCTTCAAAGTTGTAAATAAAGATATAGGAGGTCAGACGAAGAATTCCTTCCGAATGAGCAAAGTTTAGAAATGTTTCAGTTTCTTAACAAGTCCTTGAATCTGTGTCAGTTCTGATTTGTACTGGCAACTTAGAAATACTTTAAAGGAAACTAAAACCACTAGTATAATGAAGAGTTTGTTGTACATAATGGCATGGTTAAAATAAGAATAAAAAACATTATTTTATTTAATAAAATTTTAAAGAATAATAAATAGACTTCATTCAGTCACATTACATTGATGTGACCAATGGTATATTGATAAATATATCCCACAAAAAACAGTTTCACTGTAAAATGTCGCGCCAAGTACACGTCTAACTATATATATATATATATATATATATATATATATATATATATATATATATATATATATATATATAATATATAAATATACGTATAGCAAAAATAAATTTTGTGAAAAAAAAAAAATTGCGTGACATTATGTGTGTAGTATTTCTTAATTTTAATTATTTTCATTTGAAGTTATTTCCTTACTGTTTTACATTTTTTTAGCTTCTGACAAGGAGAATATTTAAAGGCCTTAAAGGACAATAAACATAATAATAAGTACATTGGTATCAAGTAAATTTATGACATTCTTCGTATGGAGTTGGATTTGAATTATTCTTAAGAAAACAATAAAGAAAGTAATACATCTAAAGTTTTGATTTTTTTTATTCTGAAGGCATTGAGGCAAATTTTACAATTGAAAACAATTTTTTAAACGTACTTGGCGCGACATTTTACAGTGAAACTGTTTTTTGTGGGATATCTCTTTTTTTTGTAAAGCATAATATATTAATTAACATAATTACATTTCAAAATTTTAATATTTTAAATATTTATACTTCTTGGGTAATTCATTTCAAATACTTTAAAATTTTAAACTTAAACTTCTTGAGTAATTCGTAAAAATTTTAATTCATAATTTTTCTCAAATAATTTAATAATAAAAGAGGTTAGTACTATTACAATACTTTTACTTTGAATGACGCTTGTGACTGACCAGTGACCAATGCAACATCGTCATATTTTTTAAATGTTATTTTGATTTTCAAAATTAACATAGAGCATGCGTTCCTGTTATTCCTCCTGTTTAAATATTTAGAGTGTAAAAGGGAAAGTTAGATACCAGATGGCGCAACATGCAACTTGACCGGCAGTTCAAATCAATAATTAAATTAAAGTAAATTATTATATTTGCTTATTAGTAAATCATGTAATAATAAGCTCAAATATGTAATTAAAAAAAAAAAAAATTTTTTGCTCTTGTCCAATATATGATTCATTATTATTTACCCTAAATTTATTAAGTTATAGTTGCACACTACCATGCCTTCAGAATAAAAAAAATCAAAACTTTAGATGTATTACTTTCTTTATTGTTTTCTTAAGAATAATTCAAATCCAACTCCATACGAAGAATGTCATAAATTTACTTGATACCAATGTACTTATTATTATATTTATTGTCCTTTAAGGCCTTTAAATATTCTCCTTGTCAGAAGCTAAAAAAATGTAAAACAGTAAGGAAATAACTTCAAATGAAAATAATTAAAATTAAGAAATACTACACACATAATGTCTCGCAATTTTTGTTTACAACCAGCCCTTTTCCGCTTAAAGGTTTTTTATTGCACGGTCTGTAACAACGGGAAAACAAATTTGTATTGACAATAATAAAAGTATGACAAGTCAGAAATTTGAAGTAAAATTACTTACATAATATCATAATCCCACAAAAAACAGTTTCACTGTAAAATGTCGCGCCAAGTACACGTCTAACTATATATATACACGTATAGCAAAAATAAAAAAATAAACTAATGTTTATAAAAAATATGAAATAAAAAAACCAAGTACATACACAAAACCTCTCGGATTAAAAGAAACACTCATTAAAAACTGTGAAAATTGAAAAAACTATTGGTGTAGTATATTTACAAAAAAAAAAGAAAAATTTGCAATCTACAAAAAAATATAAATTAAAAAAAAGTAATCATTGTGATTTTCAATAATTGCAAAATTTTTGTGGCAAATTTTACAATTGAAAACAATTTTTTAAACGTACTTGGCGCGCGTCATTGAGTACCCCAAATTTTTTCATGGCTAATCTAGAGCTAGGGTAATATTATTCTGTGATCTACAGCCAGGAAATTGGTATGGAAAAGGAGTATAAAAACAACAATTGTTGCAGCCCTTCTACGCCATGTGGTTGGCCTCACTAATGATTATTTTGATGTCTTCAATCAAATCTATTAGAATTAAAATTCAAGCTCGTACCCATTTCTATAAATATTTCTTATTCCTATTACATTTATACTCATATGAATATGACGATTTCTTACCTTTTAATTGAATCAAGAAATAAGGAAATGATTTTATTACTAGTAAGGTAAAGTACCCAGTAACTGCTTAGAACCACCTTTCCACTCTTTTTATTTGTATATCTGCATTTTTGAATATAGATATACCAATGCAGAGAGTGGGCAGGTACTGATTCCTGAGCAGCTACTGGGTACCTTAGATAATGTTTATTAAATTGTTTTTGAAAATTATAACATTAATGAATGCTTGAGGAACACAAACTTCTCGAACTGATAGTTGACATTAATAATTTATCTTAGTGATATTGTGAAGCCATTTACAATACATCGAAAATGGCGCGCGCCAAGTACGTTTAAAAAATTGTTTTCAATTGTAAAATTTGCCACAAAAATTTTGCAATCATTGAAAATCACAATGATTACTTTTTTTTAATTTATATTTTTTTGTAGATTGCAAATTTTTCTTTTTTTTTGTAAATATACTACACCAATTGTTTTTTCAATTTTCACAGTTTTTAATGAGTGTTTCTTTTAATCCGAGAGGTTTTGTGTATGTACTTGGTTTTTTTATTTCATATTTTTTGTAAAGATTAGTTTATTTTTTTATTTTTGCTATACGTGTATATATATATAGTTAGACGTGTACTTGGCGCGACATTTTACAGTGAAACTGTTTTTTGTGGGATATCTTTTTTTTGTAAAGCATATATTAATTAACATAATTACATTTCAAATATTTTAATTATTTATACTTCTTGAGTAATTAATTTCAAATACTTTAAAATTTTAAACTTAAACTTCTTGAGTAATTCGTCAAAATTTTTATTCATAAATTTTCTCAAATAATTTAATAATAAAAGAGGTTAGTACTATTACAATACTTTTACTTTAAATGACGCTTGTGACCGACCAGTGACCAATGACGGACCAATGCAACATCGTCATATTTTTTTAAATGTTATTTTGATTTTCAAAATTAACATAGAGCATGCGTGCCTGTTATTCCTCCTGTTTAAATATTTAGAGTGTAAAAGGGAAAGTTAGATACCAGATGGCGCAACATGCGACTTGACCGGCAGTTCAAATCAATAATTAAATTAAAGTAAATTATTATATTTGCTTATTAGTAAATCATGTAATAATAAGATCAAATATGTAATTAAAAAATTTAATATTTTTTGTTATTGTCCAATATATGATTCTTTATTATTTACCTGCCTTCAGAATAAAAAAAAAAATCAAAACTTTAGATGTATTACTTTCTTTATTGTTTTCTTAAGAATAATTCAAATCCAACTCCATACGAAGAATGTCATAAATTTACTTGATACCAATGTTCTTATTATTATGTTTATTGTCCTTTAAGGCCTTTAAATATTCTCCTTTCCAGAAGCTAAAAAAATGTAAAACAGTAAGGAAATAACTTCAAATGAAAATAATTAAAATTAAGAAATACTACACACATAATGTCTCGCAATTTTTGTTTACAACCAGCCCTTTTTCCGCTTGAAGGTTTTTTTTATTGCACGGTCTGTAACAATGGGAAAACAAATTGTATTGACAATAATAAAAGTATGACAAGTCAGAAATTTGAAGTAAAATTACTTACATAATATCATAATCAATACTGAAATTAACTTGTCTGTCTCTATTTGATTATTGGAACAAATATAAGTCATCAACATATAATGCTATAACAATTTTTACATCATTATTAATTTTTGTAAAAACACATGGCTCTATACGACTCCTTTTGAAACCTAACTCAGATAAACATTGCTCCACTCTCTAATACCATGATCTAGATGACTGCTTTAAACCATAAATTACTTTGTTTAACAATCTTATTCTTATTTTAATCACAATTAATAACTAGTTGAACCTTATAAATGTCCTCTTTAAGAAAAGCATTTAAGAATGCTGTTTTAACATCTAAATGAGTGACATCTAAATTTAACTGAACAGATAGTGCGAACTATAATTTCAAAGTAGAATGTCTGACATCTGGTGAGAAAGTCTATTCATAATCAATACCAGGCTTCTGTGTAACCTTGTGCCCTTAGCCACTAAACATGCTCTGTAACATACACTATTATCACTATTTAATTTCCTTTTATATACCAACTTGCACTGTACTAAAGTTTAATCAAAAGGTAATTCACTCACAGGAACCCATGCATCATTTTCTTCAAAAGCTTGCATGCAGCTTTTCCTCTATTGCCTCAATCCACTTGTCTCTTTCTGGGCTCTCCAGAGCTTCATGGACACAGACTGGATCATTAGTAACATTTGGACTCAACGTTGTACATAGATTTGGAAATCTATAACGCTCTGGCAGCTTTTTTATTCACTTGATTTGGGTCCCCCTTTACTAAAAGTAAATGGTACTGGTTCCTCATTTTCTTCTTCAGATTGCTGTCTGTGTATGATATTCCCGTAACTGCTCCATCTTTCATTTTATTCTGGTCATTTATATTCAAATGGCTAATCTCCTATGACACTCTTTACTAATTACTGTTGAAGTAGGAGTAAAAAAAACATAGTTTATGTTCCATGACCAACTTATAAACACCATCTTCTTGGTTTGCTACAGCCACCAAACTGTTTTTTCTATTGTAAACATAACAGCATTTCTCCGTTAACTCCACATTGTTTCCATTCTTGATAAGTTGACTAATGTAAATCAATCAATTGGCTATAGTAGAGTATAGCAAAAATTTAATATCAATTTAATTGGTAGGAGATGAAGTCAAGAAACAAACTCCAGCGGCATTTATTATGCGGTTATGTCTAATTTTTAGAGGTTTGACCGAATAAAATCGGTTGAAACTAAATAAAATAATACATTAAAATCACATTAAAGCACCACAATTACATAGATAGAGATAGTACATCTCACTTTGTTAAATAATTTTGTTATTTCTCGAAAAATAATTAGACTGTATTATCATTTTTCTTTCCAATTGGCATTTTCTGTTGGAACCGGCTAAGACCTGAGGCCATGCTGCCATATCTGTTGTGTTAACAAAAATATCTTGTCTGTGCTTTGGAGAAACGGCGGAAAATGCCAAAAAGCGCGGCTCTGCCCCTCTAGCACCCATCAATCAACTATTACTTCCCATTCTATTCACCCAGAACAGTTCACAATAATATTCGCCAACGAATCACATATTACACAGATTAAGTTTTAAAAACAAACACTATAGAAAACCATCAGAACAGTCCTACAATAGAAAACCACTCCAGAACAGTTCTCCACAATATTCGCCAACCAATCACAATATATACAGTTTTTAAAACAAACACTAGTAAATCACTCAGAATGAACAAAACACAAAATAACAATTAATTATCGGGAAACTGGGAAGAAACGAAGAAGATTGAGCTCTTAACAGAAACGAATATATGAAACAAAAGACGTTTATCAAATAAAAAATACGACAGAAAAAATATATTATACGAAAGACGTTTATCAAATATAAAATATGACAGAAAAAATAAATAAAAATAAGCTATAGAGAAAACAAGAAAAAAAACGAAATACTTAATTTTTAATACAACACCGTATATTGATAACGATAGGCAGCATGGCCTCTAGCCTTTGCCTGTTCCGATAGGATAAAACTAAAAAACAAGCAACCAACTTCGATGTCAAAACTCAAAATTCTCACTGTAACGTGATGTAAAATATTTTCTCTAATCCTCTCTAATCACAAAACAGCGCAAGCAATAATTTTCATGTTTGAAATGTATTAAATAATTGCTGAGATCCAATAATTTTTTGTAATATGTGTAAAATTCGTAAAAAGAAACTTATTAAAAATAGTGTGAAGTCTTAGTGTTTTGGCAATAATAAAAAAAAAAAGCCCCAAAAATATGAGGAGGTTATGTTTACATATGTCTCGAGAATATAATATACACAGTGCCTCACGCCAAAATACTTGGATGTGTTCTTGGCGCTAGACACTAACGTGTCTCCTGACTATAAATTATATGAACTGTCAAAATAGTTATTATTAACTTATTTTATTACATTATATTATATATTATTATAACATAAATAAACGTATTTCTATGTAATATAAGATGAAATTAACAGTTTTCAGATTATTTCACGACCACCTCTGTGGCTCAGTGGTAAGCGCGTTGGCGCTCAAGCCGGAGGTTGTGGGTTCGAATCCCGCCAGGGAACAAAAATATTTTCTGTGTTCCTGGGTCATGGATGTGTATTATATATGTGTATTATATAATAAAAATCTTAAATATATGTATAGTATAAAAGTATTAAATATATTTCCGTTGTCTGGTACCTATAACACAAGTTCTTCGAGAACTTACCACGGGACCAGATTGACGTGGTGTGAATGCATCCATAGATATTATTATTATTATTATTATTTCGTTTACTTATGTTGTTAGACCTAGCTTCTTACTTTTAATTAATTCCATGATTGTGATCATGATGTGAATGGGAAGTACCTACCCTATAGATTTTGGTTTGATAGACAGTCAAACGGACAACGGAATTATAATATAAGGATTCCGTTTTGTCATTTTTAGGGATGAAATCCTGTGGTTTTTACGCTTGGAAATGCTCTTAGACATCCCGCGAGGGAGGTGGACTCACCAGGCAGGTATGTGGGACTCGCTGCGCCCGAAAGACGGTAAGGTGGACTCAGCTCTACCCCGTAAAACCAAGCGAGTGCCACCAATGCCGCCTTTGTTAAAGTGCCCCGGATCTGTTGAGTAACAGGGCACCTCGACGGCTTTACAGTCCCCCAAGGGACCGACGCCACCTTTGCAGAAGGGTTATCCCGCACCACAGAACACCTGCTATTTTGTCTCCTCTTCTTATAAGAGGGGTACAAAGAACATCTCCCTCGGTTCAACTGGCTTTGCCCAAAGTGCTGGTTTCACCTTAGGCTACGGAGCCCCACCACCACGACAAGGCTTGAACCCTAAAAATGGTACCGTTTCACGATTATAAGTGTAACAATCAGCAACAATTCAGTACATGAACAAAATCAGGGGACGTAGCTAGTAATAAAGTTATTGGAATGACTGAATAAAATATACAATATTTTTGTCTCGTCTTAAGGATAAGATAGTGTAAATATATGTACAGATTTGCAGCGTAAATTGCTTCTGCCTGTTACACTTTGACTCAACCCTATAATATCACAAAGACAACAATAACAAAATATATTTACGCTAGATTTGAGATGCAATACGTTTTCGCTATAAAGGTAACGAAGTGAGTGAGCACATAACAATCTCTTATGTAAGACAGGGGAGATATAAAGGAATTCCGTTTTTATGATGAGAAGGCTACGTAAATATACGCTTTAGTTTTTTTTTATCTTTCTGATTTTTTTTTATTCCTGTACCTTATTTTAATATTATGTGTGCTTATAATATTTTTACGCAATTTTTGATATGAATTTTATTTATACCTTATCATAATGCTTCAAATATTTACCATCACACCATCATTTTTACACGCGCAGGTACGATATATATATGCGTTTGGGGTGAGAGAATGTATGTGCAAACCAATATTGCCATCTATCTCCAAAACTACTAGTCAGATTTTGATGCGGTTTTCAGTGATGGATTGGATTTGAAGGTGAATGTTATTAGATAGGAGTAATGTATAGGATACAACTTGCCAGGGGTGCTGCAGTAAAAAAATGTTTTTAAGAACCTACTACTAGTCCAATTTTGATGTGATTTTCACTCAGTCATAGGTTATGGTTTGATTGGAACATGTTCTTATGTGTTACTATGAAAACTCAACAGGGGGGAGGGGGTGCAGTTATTAGTAGTAGCATTTGTTAGTGCAAAACCAAAACTACTAGTCAGATTTGGAAGTGGTTTTTAATTATTGTGAGGACTCTTTACTAGGTGTTACGGTGGTAACTAACTAGGTGGCGTAGCAGTAATATCTAGTCGATTTTGATGCGGCAAACTTGTATGATAGAAAGTGTCGATTTTATAAAAAAAAATTAATAACCCAATCTCAAACAAAGCGAAAAAAGCTACAGGCAAGAACTAGTATTATTTGAAGAACCAAACGCCTATTTGAGAAATAGATTAATTGATGTAAAAGTTTTGATTAAGGTTCTTGTTGTACGCAAAAATGAAAGAAGTTTTAGCTTTAGAGCTACGAATTTGTTTAGTGCTTTCTCTATTACGAAAATTTGGATTCGTTTTTTTTATTGCACTAACTAGACGTTACGTCTGTTATACATTCCGTTTTCCTCATTAGGGGCATACTTAGCTTTTCTTATCATTAATGATTTCGCATGAGCCAGGTTTACCTCAAGGACCTATGTGGGCACTCGCACTTGGGCATGATGACCACCTGCGAAGATGGGAAGGTGTGGAGGTGGCGTCGGTCCCTTAGGGGACTGTCTTGCCGTCGAGGTGCCCTGTTGCTCAACAGATCCGGAGCACCTCACCAAATGTGGCATTGGTGGCACTCGCCGCGTTTTAGGGGGTAATGCTGTGTCCTTACCATCCTTACCTTACCATCTTTCGGGCGCAGCGATTCCCACATACCTGCCTAGGGAGTCCCGCCTAGAAAGAATGGGTCAGATGGAAAGTGAAAATAGTTGCTGTGAAGTTTGAAAAATGTCGGGAATGAAAAATATTAATAAACAACGACACATTTCGTAAAAAGTTATTTTGTTTTAATAAAACAAATAGAATGAGATAAGCAACCCATGAATATTACAAAATTTTTAAATTTGTGTCCACTGAAATTACTTTATACTCTCAAATTAAGCACCCTTATCGTTTGTAATCAGAGCACTGAGATCTTGCATAAATTGAGCTACATGCTTATGCAAAACATGCCAACAATCTGTGCTTTAAATTTCGGAAACATTAAAAAATTTCATACTAACGTTTAACGTAGAACAAAAATGCCGGAGCATCCAGGCCAACACGAAAAAGACAGCGCTCGTATTTTCACTGTGCTTAAGCCCGTTTCAAAAGTCGCACTACAAAAATGTTTTATACGAAGCTGGTGCTTTGTGGTTTTGTAAAGAATTTTATTACGCATTGTTTGAGTATGCTGTAATCAACATTTTTTTCCGTATACGGGAAACGTACGTTTGTTTCGCATAGATCACTGGTAAATTGAGAATATATTATGGCTGTAATTTTTTTTACGCGATAAGGAGGCAACCGAGCAGTCAGAGAGTAAAACTTATGCAGATGCGTTGCCCTCCTTTTCCCTATATCCCCAATGGGCCATCGGAAACTCACAAACTCTACAAAACGCGACAGCATAGCTGTCACTTGACGCTTGACGGTTTTATGTGAGCGAGAGGCACCACCCCGGTCGCGCCGGCCCATTCACGTGAAAGCGTAACAAACAAACTTACTTTCACGTTTAATTTTCTAATATTAGTATTATTATAATATTATTAGCGATCGTAATCAATTATTTCCGTCCATTACTCGACATGGGTCTGTTTCAATAAACACCAAAACGGCATGTTTTCCTTTACTCTATCCTTTCCTATATAACTAAGACTGGCCACTGCAGTCTGCTCGAAAATCGTAGTCCCATCTTGTAATAATGTATTAAAGTACGAATATTCAAAACGGGAAAGTTTGTATGTTTGTACTAAGTAGGTACTACTCATTCACGCAAAAACTACCGAATGGATGTTATTGGAACAATAATATAGTTTTACATCAGAATAACGCAAAGGCTATAATTTATCTCTGTACAGCCACGGGAATGTGAAGTACGCGGGGCGTAAAAATATATATTCTTATGGAAAGTTCTGTCATTCCCTAACATTAAGGTTTCGCACCCAAAAAGTTATAACAGGGCCCTATTACTGAGACTGGAATCTATACGTCCGTCCTTCCGTCACAATGCGTATCTTTTCGGTTAATTTAGTTTGATCTAGTCAATGATTAAAAAATAGTATTTTCGATGTACACACAGTTTGCGATTCTGACTCGCACTTGGCTGAGTTTTTGCTAGTTTATATGCACCCATTATTCAAGAATTAAATCTTTCTGGATTAGTTAATCTTAGGTGCTGCAGATAGTCATGTATCACAGAAATAGTAGCCAACTGGGCAGCTCCGTTACTGGCCTTCCGCCAATATGCCAGGTTTAAACCTAATTATGTTTGTTAAAACAGCGACGTCAGTTTGACTTTGCTAAAATAAGGTTGCATTTTTAGTTAACATCTCTTTGTAAGAGAGTAAAAAAATACATACATAATATTACCTATTATCTTATTTTGTAACTCAGGAATCCTGCTGACATAAAATAGTTACGCTTTTAAACATTTCGTTTCCGATCTTTTATTTTGTAATCTATATCTGTTTTGCCACGACCAAAACAATAATTAACTTTTCCCTAAAATAGTAGCTTTCCTCAATACAATAATAGTAGGTATACGTTTGAGGCGATCTACGTGTACAACTCGTCAATTTGACGCTATCTTTGCGAACCGGTTAAGGGTTCCTTCGGATGCGCGTAGACAGAAAAGCCACAATACCTGCCTGGGAGACCCACTTCCCCGCGGGATGCCTCAGAGCATTTCCCGGCATAAAAGAAGAGAGACAGGAAAGCAGAACGACAAGTACACTCGCCGGTTCAACTGCAAGGGCGTGCACAAACAGCCTTTTTTTTTTTTCTTTTTCTTTTACGCCGGGAAATGCTCTGAGGCATCCCGCGAGGGAGTGGGTCTCCCCACGCGGGTATGTGGGACTCGCTGCGCCCGACAGCTGGTAAATGGACGCAGCTCTACCCACTAAAACCCGGCGAGTGCCACCAATGCCGCCTTTGGTGAGGTGCCCCGGATCTAGAAAACAAACAGGGCACCTCGACGGCTAGTCAGTCCCGCAAGGGACCGACGCCACCTTCACAGAGAGGGTGTCCCGCACCACAGAACAACCCCTCCCAACGTCGGGACAGTACAATGGGGTGAGGTTCCCATCCTCATCCCTTGCCCCCTGCTCTTCTGTCCCCTCTTCTTATAAGAGGGGTACAAAGAGCCCCCTCGGCCCAATTAGCTTCGCCCAAGGTGCACCGCTCACCCTCGGTTACTGAGCCCCACCGCCACGACAAGGCCTGAACCATGGTGGGGGTGCACAAACAGCCTAGTAGTTCTTTTATAATATGCTTGTGCTCATGTAAGTACTATTAAAATCGTGTCGAAGGGAAAGCGTGTGGATAGTGTGGATGCAGAAAATATTTGAGTAAATAAAAAAAAGTTGACCAAACTGGACGGCCAATAGAACATCTGTGTGTGCTAGAACCCGTAGTCATTAAAAATACGATAGATGGAATACAATAAAGAAACATCAACAATCGCGTAAGCACGTACACAATGGAGTCGAGAGTCACGATAGTAACACGGTAGTGATGGTGTAACAGCGTCATGCCGTTTGCTGTTATGGTATTCGGTCGGTCAAAATATTAATAAACAGAATTCCACCTTCTTTCCTCACTATTAACAGCCTCTATCTTGGCATTCTCAAGCACTGTAATGTCTGGAGGTGGCTATTATCGTTGATCGTATCATTACACTGGCTCTCGTCGTCGAGATCGAGCGATCGTTCAGGATATTGCGTTGCATACCCTACTGATTGCGATCTGTTGTTTGTATTTCAGGTGATTTACAACTATTGTATAGTTTAAGTGTCGTGTAACTTGTTTACTCGAATTTCAGTTATCTTAATGAAACAATTTTTTACCTATTTCATAGGTATTTGCTAAGATTTCTATAGAAAATGTTGGGCATGAAAAAATCTTAAAAAGCCGCGATAAAATCCGTAAAAGTTGTTTTATTATAATTACGATATTAATTTATTTATTCATTTCTAGGTTTTGCAAATAGTTCGAACTTTTTGTATTTGTAAAACAATGATTTTATTTTATTTTTAGAATCAATTGAACTATTATAAAATAAATCTACCCAAAGGGAGCCGGCAACTGTATGTCACGATTGTGGCGCGGCGGTGGACTCGGCCCAGCACACTCTAGAGGTGTGCCCGAGATGGGCGGCGCTGCGTCACGATCTGACGTCAGTTATCGGAGGGGACTTGTCTTTGCCGAGCATCATCACCGCGATGCTCCGCAATGACGAGTCCTGGACGGCGATGGTCTCCTTCTGTGAGGCAGTAATGTCCCAGAAGGAGGCCGATGAGCGGGTGAGAGAGGAGGCCGCCGACGAGGCCTCCCACCGCAGGCGACGAACGGGGGTGCGTAGGAGGGGCTACTTAATGCGCCTCCAGTAACGCCCCTGTACTCGTGTCGGGCCGAGGCTGGGGTTAACCTGGGTCCAGATAGGCACGACGTCGTCGGGGACTGCTAAAAGTATCGTGAAAACGAACGGCCGAGCAGTCCCCCCTTTCGAGGAGGAGTCTGGCCTCTCGCCGGGGTCAGCCTGTCGCCGAGGGTCCTGCGTTGCCTGCAAGATCCGGGACCCTCAAAAGGCGGCGGAGGGAAGCGGTTTTAGTGGGTAACGACACTGCCCAAGTGCGAACCCCACACACGGCTAGGTTTAAAACCAACCCCGGTCCTAGCTATGGTTTGGGCTTCAAATTTCCGCTGCAGACCAAAAAAAAAAAACTACAATGTATTTTTTCCCATAGGTAGGTTTGCTTAAATGAAATATGTAACAATATTTTTTGGGCAAACTGAATGTGTTTTTTTGAGATAAAATTTAATACGCGTAGTGGGAGGTGGACGCAGCTCTACCCATTAAAACCCGGCGAGTGCCACCAATGCCGCCTTTGGCGAGGTGCCCCAGATCTGTTAAGCAAACAAGGCACATCGACGGCTAGTCAGCCCCTCAAGGGACCGACGCCACCTCCACAGAGGGTTGGTCCTGCACCACCGAACAACCCCTCCCAACATCGGGGACAGTGCAATGGGGTGAGGTTACCATCCTCGCCTCTTATCCTCCTGCTCTTTTGTTCCCTATTCTTATAAGAGGGGTATAAAGAGAAGCTCCCTCGGCTCAATTTGCTTCGCCCAAAGTGCTGGGGTTCACCTTAGGCTACTGAGCCCCACCGCCACGTAAGGCTTGAACCATGATGGGTCTACATAATTTACTTAATAGAAGATAGTATAATATATTGTTTTTTAATATTAATGTGAATTCCACTTATTATAGTGAAACTACTTTTATTAAGTGCTTTTATATGGCTGACGTGTCGCATACTTTACAGCATCCTTAAAATGTTGGACATGGAGAAATTTAATAAGCCGCGATATAATTCGTAAAAGTAGTTTCATTACAATGTCATAAATTATTGAAATATCAATGCACGGAGATTTATAGACTAATAATCGTATAAACCAGCGACAAACCACATTTGATAATCGGTTCACTGCGGTCTCTATATATCTTTAGTTGAATTGTCTTAAACGTGATCAAAATGGTCGACTGAACGTCAACTGTTAAGATCTCAGCGCACGTTCTATTCTTCAACAAAAGAAAAATTCATTTTATTTATGAATTACGACGAAATGTTTCATTTGTGTTTGGTCAGTTTAAAACCAAAATTTAATATTTTACATTACCCGGTATGATGCAGCCGAGAGCGCCACACAGCGGTGTCGCGCTCCCGGCTGCATGGGTACCACCATCTTGCTTGTTTCTTCCGTGAAACAGCTTTGATGTGTTTCGGAGAGAATAGCAAGACAGGCAGTGTAATTACTGGCACCGAGACTTAACATCTTATGTCTCAGGATAGGCAACACATAAATGAGTTGCCTGGGCTAGTTCCAGGTAAACTACCTACCTACCCTTTGATGGCACTTCTGCCAGTTTGCCTATCCAACTAACATAAAAAAAACAATAATTTTCATTGTTAAAACCATTCAAAAGGGGACCATGTTTCTCATTTTCATTACACGGGGCTCGATTTTTAGCGACACCTCCTGCGTCATAACTCAGATCTAAAAAATTTGGTAAAAAATATTTCTTAAAATTTAACCCATTTCACATAAAATTCAATTTCATCATGCTATTAAGCTTCGATCTACAATACAAACTACATACCGTCTCAGCGCTAAAAATCCGTCTTGGTAAATACGAGCTCACTTGAAAAGTGGGTTCATATTTTATTTAGTTCGCTTATAACACAGCCAATGTAAACACGTCTCAAAACTTGCAAAATTCTTGATAGAAACTATCGAGTGAAGTCCCAGTTGAATGAACACTAGATTGACTTCAATCCAGTAACTTGCTTCGTGTGTTTGATTGCGATTTCTTAAACGTTTCTTTCGTTCTAGGACTTAATTTCGGCAAACATCTGTCTGACTTGCTGTGTTTTAGAAAATATCATATAAAAAAAACGTTATTTGATAATTAATTTCACATATTTCCAATTAGTTTTAAAGAAGGTTCAAACGATCAGTTTCCCCTAAGTTACAAAAAAAAATAAGTTCAATACCAGGGTGGTTTCTTATGGCCGATGATTGGGATTAAGCATTTTCAATTTAAATCAAAAATATCATCAGATAAAATAAATAAGGAAAGAGAGCGAATCAAACATAAGTGTTATATTATGTTTTTTTTAAATGTTAGTTGGCTAGGCAAACTGGCAAACGTACCACCTGATGGTAAATGGTCGACGTCGCCCATGAACATAAACCAGTATACCTGGAACGAACCCAGGCAACTTATTTATGTGTTGCCTATCCTGAGACATAAGATGTTAAGTCTCGGTGCCAGTAATTACACTGCCTGTCTTGCCCTTCTCTCCGAAACACAGCAAAGCTGTTTCACGGGAGAAACAAGCAAGATGGTGGTACCCATGCAGCCGGGAGCGCGGCACAGCGCTGCCCTCCCACCGGTTATATTATGTTAATATAAAACCTTTTTTCCTTATAACAGAAATAATACTAGCATATCTATCCTATCAGCTAAATTTAAATATCCATTCTCATTTTATGAAAACTTGAAAGGTGCATTCAGTCAAAAACACAGCTATTCGTATCCACCATATTTTGTATTTTGACATCGATCAGTAACAGCTGTGAGGGATAGGAAGGAAGATAGATAGTCGAAATTTTATTAAATCATTTGTATCAGCCAGCGTACTATCCGAAATATATCGTCTACATATATTATGAAATTATGATCTTTTTTATATTTCCGACGTTTTGGCATTACCGATATTACTGACATTATCAACATTACTTACGTTACCTAGTACCTCTTGTTTTTACTGACATTATCGACATTTTGAGGTTACAGACATTACGGAGAAGTCTAAGTTTTTGAGTGGACTATGAGGACAATAAATTGATCTCTATGGGTGTCTATATATCGAACTATAACTCTTAAACGAGTTTACATTGGATGTGGTTTTATGTTTAAAAACAGGTTTTTTTTTATGAAAATCGATTCAATCCTTCCAAGGCCCTTGTTATTTCTTTGTGAGTTCTTCAAAAGTATAACCTTTTAATAATATACGTATAAAATGTATATTACCTTCGACGTATTAAATACGGTCTACAATCGATCTCCGACGACAACAGCCTGGGGTATCAATTATCTCTGACATAACGTCATCACTCACTTTCTCCGTCGATATTCAACTATGTATTGATTTTACACTGTTTGGAATAAGTTTGAGGTTGTAAACTGTTACAATATATTGTTTTAAAATGTTCACGCGAATAACACTCACTATAATAAAACAAATTTTACAGATGTTATGGAAGTTTATTTAATACGTACCCAACGTTCCGTGTCCGACGTAACTATTTGTCTGACGTTTCGGATACTTCACAGCAACCATTTTTTATATCGCAGGGAATTCCTCATGGATGCACCCAGGATCTTCCTGTAGTTCCTTCCAGACACAATGTGAGAGTCGCACCTGGGAGTGCCCACCCTAACTAAAACCACTGCGAGCGCTTTTATCCGCTTTTTGAGGTCCCAGATATGCACTATAAAGCACTTACGTAGCATTATAAAAATACATATTTTTCATTATCAAGATCTGTATTTAAATAAACAGTAGACTAATTTGTAATAAACTCAAGACTGCGGGTATGTTGCGGAGGGATTTCAATGACTTGCGTGTTTAACATAATAGCCTTGGGATACCTCGTTACTGCAGTGCGTCAGATATGCTCGGAGATACGCACGTATGGTTTTGAAGAACTGGAAGCAGTATGATTGAAACATTTCAAGAAACGTGAAAAAAAAAACGAAAAACTTTAAACTATGTCCTTATTCCGATTGACAATAATCCGTAAGTATCTTTACGTTTATATATGTGTATTATTTCCTATAAACTGTTGTATACTAGACAACGGAAATATATTTAATATATTAAATTATATTAAATTAATTTGCAATTATCCAGCGAAACACGCAGTCTTTACAGCAAATGTGTGAGTGCACGCATATGCATGCATATAGCACCGCCCTCCTTTCCCACACTGCATATGCGTACACTCGCATGCACCACCACCCCCACATGCACCACAACCACAGTAAAAGACCACCACCAAACAATCTACGCACGTTTCGCCCCGACACCGAGGCATCCTCAGAATGTAGACTCTACGATTAGTAATCGTTAATACTTTTATATTTTATACTATACATAATATATTTAAGATTTTAGTATACAATACACACCCATGATCCAGGAACAGAAAATATTTTTTTTTGTTCCCTGGCGGGATTTGAACCCGCAACCTCCGGCTTGAGTGCCAACGCGCTGACCACTGAGCCACAGAGGTCAAAATTATGTAAGTACTGAATTGTAAATTGGGAACTGATATTTATTGATATTTTACATTTACTTAAACTTTTGTAATTAATATTTGTTTAAGGTACTTGTTAGTCTACCTAGCTTGTGCACTTGATAAACTTTATACAAGTTTTACGTTTTAATTAAAACGTTCGGAAAAGTTCAGGCGGTAAAATATTTTCAATGTGGAAGATATTCAAATATTTTTGAAAAGGCAACCGAGCAGTTGGAGCCTTATGGTGACTACCGACGCATAATATATACATCCGCACAACCAAAATTTATGCAAAGGCGTTGTCCTCCTTTTCACTATCCCCCTCAATAGGCCAATATGGAAATGGGAATAACTAAATCGATCGTTTATTATGTGAAGTTTCTCGTATCAAATGCCAATTAACGATGTTTAATACCTATTGTTATATTGTGTTCTATTATGTAAGAATATATTTAGTTGAAACAATATCTTTTATAAAAATAATCTTCTTCTCCAAATAACACAAATAAAATAAAAGATTTCAAAAATCTTGTCATTTTATGAAGCTACATTTATGACATGCATTTGTTTCTAAATGATGAATTTAAAATGTAGAAGAATCATCACCGTCTTGATAATATTCTCTTTGAAATTTAAATTTATCAAAGGAACAAAAACAATCGCAAATAAGAGCAAAAGTGAAAAATCTTGCTAAAAATTAGTTCATAATTATTCGTGACATGGCCATTTGCTAATTAAAATATTAGATTCTTTTTGAGAAAATAAGCTTTGTAGAAATTGTAGCTTCAAGCGTTTAAGAGAAATGAAAATATATATTTTGATCAAAGCGACACGTTACAGGATAAAAGTTTAAAGAGAATGATGTTTATATTTATGGTATTATCAACAAAAGTGCCAAGTGGGAGTTCAGCATGTTAATAAACCCTAAACCACAAGTATTTTTAATGCATTATAATTTATTTAGTGCCTATCCTTAAATATATATATTTTTTTCTTTACCGCCGGGCTCTGAGGCATCACGCGGGGGAATGGGTCTACCCACGCGGGTATGTGGGACTCGCTGAGCCCGAAAGCTGGTAAGTGGACGCAGTTCTAACACGGTTCTAAACCCGGCGAGTACCACCAATGCCGCCTTTGGTGAGGTGCCCCGGATCTAATGAGCAAACAGGGAATCTCGAAGGCTAGTCAGCCCCTCAAGGGACCGACGCCAAAACCACAGAGCGGTTGTCCCGCACCACAGAACAACCCCTCCCAACGTCGGGACAGTGTAATGGGGTGAGGTTCCTATCCTCGCCCCTTGCCCCCTACTCTTTTGTCCCCTCTTCTTATAAGAGGGGTACAAAGAGTCCCCTTGGCTCAATTAGCTTCGCCCAAGGTGCTGGGCACACCATAGGTTACTGAGCCCCACCGCCACGTCAAGGCCTGAACCATGGTGGGGGAGTTTGGCATGCTAATAAATCCTAAACCACAAATATTTTTAATGCTTGATGATTTGTTTAGTGCCTCTCCTTAAATATGTCTAGAACTTCATTGGTTTTGATGTAAAGCATAATTGGTGTGTCATGACAGTGAAATCAACGCGAATGCCGTGATGGCAAATAGCATGACACTGTCATTTCTTTATTTTGTTTCACGTCAATCTTTAATAAAAATCTTTTATTAAATTTGAAATTAAATAATTATTATAAAGATAATCTTTCGTTAAATCTGTGACTGCCTACTTTTTATAATCCTTAGGAATTTAAGCTATAATGTTAAGTATTATATGTTTATTTCTTTTTTCGAACAGCTTTGCTGTGTTTAAGTGGAAAGGGCAGGAGAAGTATTGTGATTACTGACATTGAGAATTACTTGTCTTATCTTTTTTGTTATTATCATGTCTTAGTTTACAATAAGCTACATTTTTTTATTAATGCAGAAATGCTTTTTGCGTGTAGCCAGGATCTTCGGGTAGATCCTGATCCTATGTGAGACTCGCACCTGGGAGTGACTGCGAGCGTCTTCAGTCCCTTTGGGAGGGTCCCGGATGTTCTACAGGCAACATAATCACGCCAGCGACAGGCTAGCCCCGGCGTAGGCAAGACCTCATAAGGAGGGACCTGCCTGGCCACTACTAAGCAGTCCCCGCGACATCGAGTTATACTGGGCCCAGGTACACAATAAGTTGCCTGGCCTAGTCCAAGGTATACTTGTTTATGGTCATGGTTGACGCTGACCAGTTACCGTCAAGTAGCTCATTTACCCATTTGCTATCTTTGCTATCCAAGTAACAAAAATAAATTGGATATCATGCTTATGCGCATAATTGATCTAACGATAGTGTAATAAAGATATAAAAAGCAAATTTAAAAATTTTGAAAAAAACCCACGACGGTTAAAACTTAATTGAAAAATGATAAAATAATTAAAAAACCCCGACATTTAAACAACAGAGTATCAGTTTTCATAGCCCTTCCCTACGCACCTATTTGGTTCTCGAAGACGTAGATGTGGCAATAACATATTATTCAAGTCCCTATGAACTTAATATAAAACCCAATATAATCCGTAGAGTTTTCATCGTAACATATAATACAAGAACATGCACCGATCATACCAGAACACATCACTGAATTAAAACCGCATCAAAACAAATGTTTACTGCAGTGCCCCCTGGTGGGTTGTAATTGTAACACCTATCTAAGAACATGCACCAATCAAACCCAAACCCATCATTGAAATTCGTATCAAAATTAAAATAGTAGTTTTGGAGAAAAATGGCAACATTGGATTGTACAAAAAACGTTTACTGCAGTGCCCTCTAGTGAGTTATCAACTTAATATCTATCTAATAATATGCACCAATCTAATCCGAACCCATCTCTGAAAACCGCATCAAAATCGGACAAGTAGTCTTGGAGATAAGCGGCAAAATAGGTTTACACACACAAACTGCCTCTCACCCCAAACGCATATTATACAGTCTCCGTTCCTTTAATACTATACAGATGACAGCGATGACGCATTGGGCAAATTAATTAAACCGGCAATGGTCCCGCACAAGGAAAATGAAATTAAAGATTACAACCTTAAGATGGCCATCCGCAGCAGAGACCAGGCCGTCATCAATGAACTAACCAGGACTTGAGGACAATGGGACGCCCAACACCAACCAGAGCAGCCCAACAATAAAAATAAACATTTAGTCAATTATTAACATTAACCAGCTATGAGTACCGGGAGTGAATCACTAGGATCCACACCCCTTGACAGGGATTAAATCTAACAATTTAACGATGACAAAATAAGAGGAGCCTAGAACCACCTACTTGAGCGCGCGTGACCACCATCCACCGCTCAAACACTTTACCAGCATCAAGTGTTAAGTATAGGGATGCCGCCCACTGAGTTTCTTGCCGGTTCTTCTCAGGATAGGGCTAGGGTTCGAACCGGTGGTAACATGTCACTCTCCCTCCATCATCTCGATGGCTCCTCTTAGGCTAAACAGTATTAAAATCATCATCATTAACAAAACTAAAACAAGCGGAGCAAACAAAAACCATTACTTTACTACTTTAATCGAACAATGGTGCGGAATGGTCTGCAGAGTTATTAAAAAAAAAAAAAAAAAACAGTCGCCGTTCCGTCGCGGGTAAAAATAAGGATTTCTTATACGACCTAGGTGCTATCCAAGTCTTTCTATATGCTATCTATGCTTATTGATATCCCGATAGTAGTAACTATTCTGTTTTTTTTTTAATTTTTTTTTATGGCATAGTAGGGCAATGAGCAGTCGAAGCCGTTTGGCGACTACCGACGCCCAAACACATCCGCATAACCAAAGATTATGCAGATGCGTTGCCCTCCTTTTCCCTAAACCCCCCCCCCCCCCAATGGGCCACCGGAAACTCACAAACCGCACGAAACGCGATAGCATAGTTGTCACTTGACGCCGGTGTTATGTGAGCGAGAGGTACCACCCCGGTCGTGCCGGCACGACTATTAACTATTAACAAAGGACAGTGAAACTGTTTTACGGAAAAAATAGGCAGGATGGTATTACCCATTCAGTGGCACAAAACACCTCTCATCAGCAAATATGACGAAGTATTTCACATTAAAATAATTAATGTAGACTAAAATACATTAATTAGATTCAATCATTAAATTCATTTTGTTTTGATCAAACCAATTTCGATAATTTGTCGAGAATTGTATTTGCTTAAATCCTGTAGCGATGGAAAATTTTGTTGAATTAATTCGAGGCCTCGCAAACGGGCATATGCATGGCTTCATTTTAATATAACATTGATACCTATAATAAACATTCCCAGTTTAATACTGATTATGTTAAGCTTGTACTATAATTAGAAATCAAATCTAGACTCAACATGAAATTTATTATTTTTCGTCATGAGATAAAACTTTTTTTTTCTTTATTTAAGGGATTTTTTAACATAACATGACAATGTCAATCCCATTGTACCTTATTATACGAGGGCGGCACTGAAAATTTCGGGAATCAAGGAAGTGACACAACATTACTATTTAAAAATGTATTTATTGCTTTTCGAAGTATTCTCCGCGAAATTTGACACATTTTTCCATACGATGGAACCAATCATTGAAGCAACCATTCCATTCGGAAGTTGGGGTCTCCAAAATGGCCGTTTTGTATGCGTCCACAGCTTCTTCAGGCGATGAAAATCTCTGACCACGCAATTTATTCTTTATTTTAGGGAAAGTATAGAAATCATTAGGGCTTAGGTCGGGGCTCTACGGCAGATGGTCTAATAATTCTATGTTTTCTTGCTCTAAAAACTCTTTTGTTCTGTGCGCGGTGTGAGAACTCGCATTGTCGTGATGGAGGATGATGCGGCGGTTGCAGTTCTCTTTACGAAGTTCAGAAACGACCTGTGGCAAAAATGCTAGCATACCATTCTGCATTAACCGTTCTTTGTCCCTCAAGAGGAATAGTCGCAACATGGCCGGTTTCGGAGACAAACGTGGCCACCGTTTTTTTTGCAACACTCCGTGAACGAACAATTTTTGTTGACTTTAACTCATTTTCGAACACCCATATTCGTGACTGGTTTTTTGTTTCGGGTTCGTACGCGTATATCCAGGATTCGTCAACTGATACGATGTTGTATACAGCATTTGAGGATCGTGCGTTAACATTTACTATTTCTATAAAAAATATACAATCCTAACAATTTTCATACGTTAAAATTTCCAACTGCTTCCTTCATAATAATATTATATATAAGTTTAATTGATATTATCACTAATTAGTTAAATCACACGTAATTATTGTCTTTGTCACTAAAATTCCTATAACACTTTCACTTCACATGATTACAACTTCAACAAAACGACAGTTTGCGACAGTAATAATACATTTATATTTCAAACTATGAAAACAAACAAAGCAGGAATTTTATAATTCCAAGTTATAACCACAGAGTACATTAGTTAAAACTTCAATTGTAGTAATGTTACCATTGCATACAATTAATATAAAAATTTTCACTATATATTTTTTGTTTTAAGTTTATTTACTTTTTAAACACAAAATGCTCAATAATCAATGTTTTAAAACTTATAATAATAGTTAAATATTTTTACTAATTATAACTCTTCAGCTTTGTGAAGTTTTTTATTACGAAAGACCCATTTTTATTTATAGGCTTGCAGCACTGAACAATCCCCAAATAGGTCTTAAATAATGTCGAAGTTGACCACCCCTGCTCTACTCTGCCCGCCTCGTGACGTATGCGCTCGAGACAAACGTCATAACACAATGTTTGTATAACTGCATACACTACAACCTCTAAATAGACAAAACTAAAGCGCGCGAGAATGGCTTTTTAGGAATTAATTATTATTTTCTGGCTAGCGCAAGGGGGAAAAGAAGTAGAACTAAAATAACGCAGACGCAAACCATTTAAAAACCGAAAACAGAATAAACTTATTTAAAAATTACTAGTTTTGCCTGTAACAATACTGAAGACTCACGGTCATCGCTCGGATAACTGCAGGAAGCAACAAGTCCGCGCCAACCTCAGCGATGAGGAGCGCCGTTGCCTCCGCCCAAGTTGGGCACTCCGCCAGGGTGTGGTCTGCAGTGTCTTCACTGCTGTCACAGTGATGAAACCTTGGCGAGTCTTCCGTCCTTGCAAACTTCCACAGATACCTTCCTAAGCAGCGGTGCCTCGGTGAAGGTGATGATGCTGTGCTGCCAGTCAATCTACTACTCCAGGATTGGATCAACGGTCGACACGGTGCGGTGTCTCGCACTGGCTCCTCCTACCTCTCCTTCCACTGACGGAGCACTCGCCTTCGCAGGCGGCTCCACCAGGATTCCACTTCTTTGGAGGTCCTCCTCTCCTCATCGTCTAAGCACGCAGCCTCACATGAGGTCGTACGGTACGCATGGACGGTCCTAACAGCCATGAATTTCTGCGGTCGTCGCAGCAGAGCCATGTTCTCCGTCTTAAGGCAATTGTAGATCTAATGAAGCGCGGGTGAAGTCGCAGGTACCGCGTAGTTTCTTAAAATAGGCTGTATTTTTATATGCCGTAAAATGAAAAATCACGGGTCGATAAAAGCGGATATGAAGGTCTTTGGATATAAATGTTCTCAATTACTTTGACAACTTCCTGGTGCGGTTTTTCCTTCCTAAAGTGACGTACCACTAATGTGGGGGTTGTGGGTATGAATCAAGAGGATGAAATTGGTATGATAAATTTATATTTCTCGGCACAAATACGAGATATATAAACATTTCTTACATTAAATATATAATTTACATTACTTACAACTTACAGTAACAACCCGTAGCATGGTTTTATGGGTTTATCGCGGAACTACGAGTAATATGTTATAATTATGTTACGTGGTGTAATTAAAAAAAAAAACTTTTTTTTCCATTAATGTGTTGTCAAAACACTCGAGATAGTAGATCTTGTTGCAAGTACTTACACTGCGTTTCCGACTCAATTTTTTTTATTAGAAAGCTATAATTAGTCGAAAGAACTAGGCAAAATGTTGATACCCATGTATCTGCAGCACTGCAGCACTGGCGCCAATTTGTTCCTACATAGGTACATTGTATATGGCAGTAAATTTTTTTTTTAAAATATTACTTGAATAAGCAAACGGGCAGGCCATCCAACTGTTAGTAAGTGGTCACCATCGCCCATGACCATAACCTCAGCCTCTGTCAATGTTCTATCCTCAGGCAAGATGGCGAGTCTCAGTGCCAGTAATTATACTGCCTTTCCTGCCCTTTCCTATTACAGGATGGGAGTACCTATGCAAATGGCATGCAGCACAAGGCGCATCTCCCACTGGCAGCATTGTATATAACAATCATTATAACATTCTATGTATACTTTATGATATAATATATGTTTTAATATATATGTATAAGCAGTGCCATACAATGTTAACGGTTACGATTTCGCGTCGATCCAAAATATATACAATTAGTTTGTAATTGTATAGCGGGTATCAAATAACGTGTAAGTATTTATATAATTATTGGCTGTTAATAAGTAATTATTGTTTGATATATGAAGCTTAAATGTACTTAATTAATTGATTGTTTACTGATCATGTGTTATTCGTTATACATAATAATTAATTATTGTTTTGTTTTGTGTGCTAATATAACTAGTGGCCGTAAATACTGTTACATAAACTTTTCGTTTTTTTCGACTTTTTAATTATTTTGAATTTGGAACACGTATTTTATTTTTAAAACTTCTTTCGATTTTCCGCCATTTTACATATTTCTTCGTGTTCATTATCAAATTAAAATATGGAATGGGTTGTTAACAGAAATAGGATTGCAGTGATCGCCTTGCACAAAGTGGGTATGGGGCCGTCGATCATATTCCTGTAGTGTAGTGAGTAATGGTACTTATATTATTTTATGTATAACCTTTAGATCTAAGTAAGCATTTTCACGTATATAGCTTTATTGTGAATATATTTAATAAGTACTTTTGGTTTAATAATAAATGGGACCTCGAATCAAAAGGACGTTTTTCTAATAACCCTGATTGACATGTATACATCTAGACACATCACATGGCGACCCTGCCAGGATATATACCACTAAACTGAAGACTACCATCGAAGTATAAACGTGATCTGTCTCCTCTCGGACTTCGAAGACTATGGGCAAAACACAAAGCAAGGACCAAGTGGTGATTGCGCAGACTGCTGGCGGTGACCACCACGCGAAGGCTGCAGCGGAGCACATACAGACCAACAACATCCTACTTTCTATCATATGTGCTTGTCTTTTTCCTACTCCTCCTGAATACTTCTGATTAAATTCGTTGCGGGTCCCAAGGCAGTTTTAACGTATCCCTCGGGCTCCCTGAGATCGTATCAAAGTGTCATTTAGTGGTTACCGCTGTCGATCCTGGCTATACAGGAGTAGCAGTGGTGGGAACGAGTGGTGGGCCTAGCCCGGACAATGTGCTTGTCTCCTCTGGCTGTACAAGAAGCGGCACACTGGCTGGATGCAGGAGCAGACGCGACAAGAAGCCCTGGAGCGTGTCCTGTCGGAGGGGAATTCAAGAATGTGCGCTGGACGAGTCAAAGATGTGAAGCTAACTAGGTATTAATTATAATTGATTTTTTTTCTTATATTATTTAGGCTTAGGCAGCATTAAGTAAAATAATATTATTATATGGTTAAGATTATGAGTATAGAATTAGAATTATCTAATATTTAAATTATTATAAGGATTATATAACTAAACTAGGACCTTCCAGAAGAAAGGTCATAACTTTAAGAGTAAGATATCAGAAGCTAAGAGCTTGTATAGAGATTTTAAAAATATTTTGAGTAATTTGTATGAAGATATTTCTAATGAACTGTTTATTTTGTGCTGTTCTACAAAAGATTATTATACTAAAATATTAAATTTTGAAAAGGATTCTAATTTAGATCCCGGATTAGCTTACCAATAAAAATGTCGACCGAAAAGTTTGATTTAAAAACGGCTGTTAGCCTTTTACCAAAAATGAACAATGACGAAAATGTAACTCGAGAATTAATTGATGCGATTGAGTTGTACTAGTCAATGCTTGATGATTGTGGTAAACAGGTGTTAATTAAATTTGTTTTAAAAAATAGGTTAACCTATGGGGCAAAAATGCGTTTAGCTACTTCTTATAATTCGGTTGCATTACTATTAAGAGATATGCGTACATATTTACTTACTCGCAAATCTGCCACGGCCTTACAGTCTAGTTTACAAAGGGCTGGGCAAGGTGAAAAGTCTTTTAAAGAGTTTGGCGAGGAAATCGAAAACTTATTTGTAGATTTAACTATTTCACAGGCAAGCGGCGATGAAAATGCCTATAAGGTGCTGCGCCCACTCAACGAGAAAAACGCTGTTAAATGTTTTTCAAATGGCCTGAGAAGGCAGCGCTTATCGACAATTATCGCAGCACGAAATTTAACATCTTTGAAAGATGCTATCAGGGTAGACGAAGATGAGACTACTTCAAATTCGGACCACCAGTTTATGTCATACAATCGCCAACCACCTCGTTTTAATAATAGAAGTCGTTTTATATATAGAGGTCGTGGGTTTCGAGCCCAAAATTATTATAATTATTTTTCAAGCAGCAGGCAAATGTCACAATCGCATCAATTTTCGACTTCGTGGAACTACGCGGGGTGAAGAGGCCGCGGCACCCGAGCACAGGGCGCGTCAGGTTACGGTGTAAGGTATGTTCGAGGGAATCGTGGACATTTCGCAATGCATTCTAATAATAATAGATATTTAAATAATGTAACTGCAAATTATTAAGATCAGGGTTCGAATCCCGTGCCGGTATATGAAAATGAACCGGAAAATTTGGATAAGTTTTTCGTTCCTAATCAGATTTTAGTGTGTGATAGTATTAACTGGGTAAATTTATTAGAATTTTTAGTAGATACAGGGGCCTTTTTATCGGCTATTAAGTATGAACTTTTGGATTTAACTAAATTAGAGTTACACTTTTGCAATTTAAATATTCACGGTGGCAGTTTAAAATCGGTGGGTTATGTTTACTTAAATCTGTGATATAATAATGTATTTTTTAAGCATAAGTTTTACGTGTTTAGGAATTTACCTTGTAAAGCGATAGGTATATTAGGCCAAGATTTTATTCAACGGTTTTCTGGCGTGATAGACTATGAAATGAATACTCTTTCCCTTAAGGTCACGCAGTGTAAGGTTACCTTACCTTTGAATTATTATAATTACAGTTTAACTGTAGAACCGCGATGCGAAATTATTAAATATTCCTACGCGTATTAATTATGATTGTGTAATTTATCCTAAGGAAATCAAACAGGGTATATTTTTAGCAGGTGTAGTTGCTAGGCCAAGAAATGGTAGGATCCCAGTGCGAATATAATACGACTGACCAGGAGGTTTCTTTATGTTTGAATGAGCTCAACATAGATAAATTGGATAATTATAATTTTTGTAAATTTGATAGACCGGGTGTTAACGTATACAGAATAAAAACTTTATTTTCATTACTGAATTTAAGTTCATATTTAAATAAAGAAGAACAGTTATTCATCAGTTCAGTTATCCGACACCGACATGCGCTGACGATGTCAAGCGTTTTGTGGCATTTAGTAACTATTATAGAAAATTTATAAATAACTTTGCAGCAATAGTTTTGCCTTTAAATAACTTATGAAAAAAGAATGTTCAATTTCAATGGACAACAGAATGCCAAAATGCTTTTGATACGCTTAAAAAGTTACTTTCTTGTCCTCCCGTTTTAGATTGTCCAAATTTCTCTAACAGTAATAATTTTATTTTACATACAGATAGTTCTGGTTTCGCTATCGGCATTGTACTTAGTAACTCCAATGGCAAACCAATCGCATACGCCAGCCGATGTTTAAATAAAGCCGAGTTAAATTATGCTACTATAGAAAAAGAATTGTTAGCCATAGTATGGTCTGTAAAATATTTTAGGCCGTATTTATTTGGTAAAAAATTTGTTATCAGAACCGATCATAGACCTCTCCTTTATCTCTTTAATATGACGAACCCGTCGAGTCGTTTAACTAAGTTTCGTCTTTTGTTAGAGGAATATGATTTCACTGTCGAATACAAGAGAGGGAAGGAAAATGTAGTCGCCGATGCACTGTCTCGTGTATCGATTACATCAGATGATTTAAAAGAAATGAATAATAAGTTAATATGCGTTATGACTCGCGCTCAATCAAAAAAGATGAATCAATTACCGGATTTGACAAGTACCTTAAATACTTCTTTAGATAGTAATAGGTCTCTAGATCAACCCAAAATTGTAGAAATATTGAAGAAAGGTGACACGGATGTGGAATTAATTATTTTACCTGAAAGAAAGAAGTCTACATAGAATATTAAAAAATAAAGATTTAAAAATATTTTTTTCACAAAATAAGAATTTTTGTTATTGTGAAAGTAAAAATAATTTATTTGCAAGCTCATCTTCTTTATCAGTAAACTCGCGAGACGATTTGCTGAAAGAAATGGCATTATTTTGCAATAAATTAAATATAAAAGAAATTATAATAGTTAAGTCGAATAAAAAAAAAAAAATATATAGAGCTTATATCAAAATACATTACGAAGAATCCATGTGGTTTTCCAAGAGTTTGTGTTGTAAGAGACGTGCAAAGAATTTATTCTGATGATGAAAAGAAAGTTATAATGAATGATTTTCATTTATTGCCTAGTAGTGGGCACGCAGATGTTAGAAGAATGGTAAATAATATTAAAAAATATTATTATTGGCCATCATTAGAAAAAGACGTTAGGTGCTATGTCGAGAAATGTAATAAATGTCAAACACAAAAATATACTAAAATTCACAAGCAACCCCTATCTATTACAACCACAGCATCATCGTCATTCGAAAAAGTATTTTTGGATATAGTTGGGCCATTAGACAGAGATGATTTCGGTTTCGTTTACATTTTAACTCTGCAATGTGAGCTAAGTAAATACGTTGAAGCATATCCATTAAGAACTAAAACAACTACTGAAGTTGCTAAATCATTTGCTGAAAATTTCGTTTTACGATACGGAATCCCAAAAGAAATAGCTAGTGACAGAGGTACTGAATTTATTTCAAAAACAATGTCAGAAATGTGTAAACTCCTAAATATAACTCAAACTATTGCAACAGCGTATCATCATCAAAGCATTGGATCATTAGAGAATTCACGTAAAGTTTTAAAGTGGCTATTTACGCATACAAACTAATAATAATCCTTCTAATTGGAGTTCATGGTTACAGTACTGGTGTTTTTCTTATAACACTACAGTACATTCAGAAACTAAGTATACACCCTTCGAGTAAGTGTATGGTCATGTATGTAGATTGCCCACCAATTTAAGTAATGATGTTGAACCATTGTACAATTTTGGGGATTATGTGTTTGAATTTAAATACAGGTTAAAAAAAGCTCACAATGATGCAAGGAATAATTTAATTTTAAGTAAACAACGAAGAAATTGTAATTATGATTTGTCAATTAATTCTATTTTTTATAAACCAGGCGATACATTGTTATTAAAAAATGAAACTGGAAATAAATTGGATACCTTATATAAGGGTCCATATGTAGTAGTAGAAGACCTTACACCTAATGTTAAAATAAATTTAAATGGTAAGCATGTTATAGTACATAAAGATAGAACTTAGTTATATAAGAAACTGGAGTTAGCATAAGATTATAATAAAAAAATAAAAAAAATAAAAGTAAATAATAATAATAATGTCAGTTTTTTTTTCACTAAGGGGGATGATGTAGTGTAGTGAGTAATGGTACTCATATTATTTTATGTATCTCACCTTTAGATCTAAGTAAACATTTTCACGTATATAGCTTTATTGTAAATATATTTAATAAGTACTTTTGGTTTAATAATAAATGGGACCTCGAATCAAAAGGACGATTTTCTAATAACCCTGATTGACATGTATACATCTAGACACATCACATTCCAGACACTTCAAAAGTTTGGTATCAGCCGTATGTTCGTATATCGTACTATAACCTTTATTATTTGACGACCTCTGTAGCTCAGTGGTAAGCGCGTTGGCGCTCAAGCCGGAGGTTGCGGGTTCGAATCCCGCCAGGGAACAAAAAATATTCTGTGTGCTCCTGGGTCATGGATGTCTATTAAATATGTGTAATGTGTAATTATATAATAAAAATCTTAAATATATGTATAGTATAAAAGTATTAAATATATTTCCGTTGTCTGGCACCCGTAACACAAGTTCTTCGAGAACTTACCACGGGACCAGATTTCCGTGGTGTGAAAGCGTCCACAGATATTATTATTATTATTATAACAAATACAACGTTTCGTCCGTCAAAAACCAGAAAAAACCGAGGCGGCCGTGTGCTATTAGAACTACGAAGGCTTTTAATGCTGTTAAAGCCAGAAAATCTTATCAAAATCTTATCGCGAGGAATAAAGATTCCCGCTAGGACTCTGTCGCGTATTATAAAACAATATCTGAAGCTCGGTGCTTAATTCAATATACAGGACTTGCCCTAAATCAATCTTTACAATTAAAGAGGTGTTCTTCTGTCACGATACTCAGGTGAAAGGCACAGAAATATCCTCTTTACTGATGAAAAAAAATTCACTATTGAAGATTACTACAATAAGAAAAATGATAAAGTGTACGATCACAGTTCAAAAGAAACTGCTCAAGTGGTCGGAATGGTACAACGTCGTCAACATCTTGCGTCAGTGATGGTTTGGTGGGGCGTGTCTTATCAAGGAGTCACAAAACTACATTCTTGTGAAAAAGGAGTGAAAAATTCAGCCAAAGCCGAGTTCATCTAATACTAATCTAGGTTACTAATTCAATCGTTAATTGTATATGAAGATCGTAAGTTTCAGTCCCAGTGATCCCAGCTTATCTTATCACAAAAGAAATGAGCGGGATGGTGGCTTACCGTAACTGGGATGGTTTTGACAGTCGCGCGATCAAAGCGCATATCTCCCAAGGATAAAAATGTTATAAAGTAAACCTTCTAATAAAAGCCATACAAATATTTAATCATTTGCCGGACAAATTTAAGGAATCACCTTTTAATAAATTTAAAAATGAACTTACGACATGGCTTAAAGAAAATTGTTTTTATGAATTAAATGAATTTATGTTGCAAAATAAATGACCTTTATTGGGATTACAAGTAATATTGGAATTGTATTTTTTAATTATATATTGTGACATTTTTATTGTTGTTATTAAGAATGTAATATTATTTTTAATTTTAAATGACATTGTTACAATTTTTTTATCACTATACATGACAATTATTATTCTTTATTTTTATGACTTTCTTTATTTTATTATTTATTGACAATAATTATAATGAATTTATCTTATTAATTAAGTATAATATTAACATAAAATGATATTTAATGAATTAAATTTTAGTAGTTTTATATATTAGGTATATACATTTTCTGTCACACACCATAGTTATGGTAGAATGTACTAGGGCACTTATTTAAGACACCACCATTGTACTACATTCTTGTGATGAAATAAATGATACTACCTCATATAATGTGACTGACATGCGTGACGCATCGATAACAAATCTTGGGCTGAAGAGAATTTATACTGCCAGCTAGATGGCATGACGATCATGCAGTAACTGTAAGTTCAATCCGAAAAGCGGAGAAACGAGGCTTATGGTGACATTTTTACCTGAAATAAAAAGAGTTGAAGCTAGACCACTCGCTGTATTGACCAAACAGCAACTCAACTTTAAACTTTCAATTTAGTGTCAGCTTGTGTCCAAACATTTAAAACATACTACACTAGTTGCCCGCTATGTCAAAGAGTCGATCGTCCTACACTATCATGCTTTCAAGCCTTTTATGTGCTTTGTGTAATGTATTAAGAAATATTCATACTGAGGTCATTTTAGCAAAGTAAATCTCGATGCCGAAGCAGGGTTTGAAACGAATAAAGAACGCGCGAATGAATAACTGGCGAATAAATAATGCGTGAAAAAAGGAAGCGCGAATAAATAGCGTGCATAGGTAAAAACGCGCGAATGAAAGGCTCACTAATCTAGAATGCGAAAACGATGAACTTATGAATGTAGAATGCGAAAAAAAAACTCGCGAAATAAGATCACGAAAACTAAGAATGTGGTGAATGCGCAAAGGAAGAACACACGAATGGAGAACGCGCGTATGAAGAACGCATGAATGAAGATCGTGCGAAAGGAGAACGCGCAAATGAAGAACGCACGAATTCAAGATAGTGCGATTGCGCAACGTGCGAATGAAGGACGCGCGAATATAAAACGCGAACGTGGAACGCCTGAATACATGTGATCACTACCGGTATACTATTGGTCTATGTAGAGTTGTCTATCATCAACCCTACAGATATCAATCGTTGCCTTTTTGACGTTGATTAATAAAAAAAATGAACCTCAAACGAATGAAGAGACCTTCGTCAAGTGTGACGAAGTAGGCAGAGGAATTTCCATTATCGAATCAGGAAAAGGCACTTTGTGTATTACATATCGCACCCCCCGGCGAATAAAGTCGCAAAGCCAGATTACGACTTTTTTAATGTTATTGCATAAACGTATTCTACGAGCCATAATACATCTCTGTAATTTATTTCATATTTTTCGTTGCAGTATTAAAGAAGTTATAAGAAAATATTGCTTAATTCTACAGAAAAAAAATTAAGGACAAAATCAGCAATCTGCCCTTACTGATACATTCTATGTGTACCAAAACAACAACCTCCATTACGACTTTATTCTGGTGAAATGTGTTGGTCGAATTTACAGTAATACTACATTACAAAATATTGAACAGCTCACTCAAACAGTAAAATAATATTATAGCGTTTTGTTCGTAAAATATTGTTTCAGTAATAACCTATTAAGGAAGCAAACAATATTTTTATCGAAGCGGACACTCAACTACGCATATACTGCCCTAGGAGGATACCGGTCGCAAGCACCGGAGAATCACTCTCAGACTTCTGGACTCACTCACAGACAGACTGGACCTGTACCTGAGACTGAAAGCCTGGGCAGCCCCCCGTATTTTGGAGGGGGCGGGATGACAACAAAATGTGCTCAATACATTAACTGTCCGAGGTAAACGGAGCAATCGGCAGAAGTTCTCTATCACTATGACCGTGGATTTATGTAACATTGGGGGGCTTTATACAAATCTAAACGCCGTACACTACTCCCTCCAGACAGCGAAGTCGACCTTGCCCTTTTTGACTGAGACACAGATATCCTATCCAGCAGATAATTCTTATCTCTTCTATACAGGTTACAAATAAGAACACTTTTTGTACCGCTGGCTGGAGTTTGCGCGTACGTCAGAGAAGATGTCTGCTTTCGTCGTCTTGGCAGTCTTGGATATGGAAACCTCTCCATTTTCTGGTTGCGCATAGATAGCGACGACCATCCACACGTCTGCCTATATAGGTCTCACAGCGGTAAATGTAAATGGCTACACAGGAACACGTCCGCAGGAACCACAGTTGTAGCACGGAATCCGTGCTACAACTGTGGTTCCTGTGGACGCTCCACTTGGCTCGTCAGGCCACTGTCTGGTTCGGATTTCTGTGCCAGTTATATGCCCATCATGGCTTCTTTTTGCGGGCTACAGTCACGTTTGGCACCATAGGTCATCTGATTGGAATGGGATGCAGAGATGGTGCTGCAAGCCATGAAACTTTTTTTTTTGCTCTGCAGTCAGCAAATCCCAGCCGTGGCTGGGTTGATCCTACAAGATGGCTACACGTCATAAGTGAGAAACTTACCGAGCTTGGGTCAATGCATCGATATCCCAGGGTGTAAATACCAGCGAATTAAAAAATGAGTAAGTATAACTATGCTTCCAGGTCGTTCATAAGAAGTTTTACTAAGGCAAAAGCGGAGTACGTGAGCAGAATTTACAAGCAATTGGTCTAACTTCCTTCGGGAATTCTTACATTTTGGTCGTTCCTTTGGCGAATGTCTGTTCAAGGGAATGTTTGTAAGCTATTGTTACCATCACTGCACATGAAGGACCCTCACTCATTGGCCCATACCGCAAAGGATGAGGCTAACCTTCCAACTCTCTTGTTGTTTCCATCTCCACTTCGGATACCCGAGAGAAATACCACCGACGATCCCTCGGAGAGATACTTTAAACCCGTATGCCAGAAATAATTTTCCGACAGAGCTTAATGCGCAAAGCCTTCTTTTCGTTGGGCATCTGTTAGTGCTACGACCTTGTGCTTCTTAGTTTGAAACCGTCCTTCGCGTTTCTTTCGGCACTCTTATTCATTGGGCATCGTTCCACGCTCGTGGAAGACAGCTTTAGCATCTGATCCCTAAGAAAGGGGACCACTCAGACCCGTCCAACCATAGACCAATAGATTTAACTGCCTTGTTCTCAAAGATTATGAAATGCAATGTTAACTGCCAGTTTCGCCAGCAGCGGTATTCAGAGGAGCACTAGCAGATTAGCGATCACCAATATAGCTTTCAACGGAATCGCTCAGCCGGTGATCTTCTAATATTCTTAATACAGAGATGGGTGGAGGCAGTTGAGAGCAAGGGGAAGCGATGGCGGTTAGTTTAGACATAGCGAAAGCCTTTGATTTGGCACGGCGTAAAGCACTTACAACAAATCTACCGTTCTATGGGCTTTTCAAGAAATTATGTAAATGGATCACCAGTTTTTTGGCAGGTATGAACATCAAAGTCGTTGTCAACGGTACATGTGTTTACCTACCTTGTTTTTTCAACATGCACTTCATACGACAGCACCGAAGATACATAGGCAATTCTAATATCTCTCGGGAACAAGTCGACGAGTGTCGTTACAAACTAGTGTCTGAAATCGAGTCTCTGTTAGCCAAAGTCTCAGAATGGGGGTGACTTAAATAATCTAGTCCAATTTAACCCCAAAAGGACATAAGTTTGCGCATTTACCATTAAAGAAACACCCTTCGTCGTTACCCTCCCATTTGAAGGCACTTTCCTTATCACCTCAGCCAGTATTGGAATACTTGGAGTCGAAATGTAGAGCAATGTGCAATTTCGTGGCCATTTGGAAGGAAAGGCTGAATTTGCCTCTAAGAAACTCGATGTGCTCAGTAGGGCGAAGCAGTATTTCATGTCTTTCCTCTGCCAAAATTATACAAGGCGCAGATCCGGCCACACATGGAATATTGCTCTCATATTGATATTCAGATTGTTCTTCTGAGTGTGTGACCAGCACACTACCATTACAACGTGCTTATTCTTCGGGTGATATTGGTATTCGGTAACGTTAGTTCTCTGGCGAATGTCTGAGGAATCGACCGCCTTAGCGTTTATTGAAGTGGGCCCATGTTCAGCAGCTGTCGGATAAAGGCTGATAATGATGATTATTTACATCGATGTCTCGATTAATTTTGCTTTTGTTCGTAGGGTAATATTTGCTACAATGGGAAGAATAAATTAGTATTTTACAGCTAATGTTATTTACCAGAATAAGAAGGTAATATGCAAATACAAAAAGTGGTCACTTCAAATGTACCGAGAATAAACCCGTAATGTGATCTTACTGAATCGCGCATGCATGTAATACACAACTAATAAATCCGCAACACTTTTTTACGTTTAGAATTTAATTTCGATATTACGACGAATAAAGTCGTAATATGACATTGCGGTACCGAAAAAAGATAGCGATGTCGATGATGATAATTTATATTTAATTAAATATCTGATATGGTATTATATTTAGAATCATAATCTTTTAATATTGTAGCTACAAAAAAAATAACCTTTAAATGTATACCTCAACTACTTATATGCGGCTAATACTTATTAAGTTATTACGACTTTATTCGCCGGGGGGTGCGATATTATATAGGTACCTATATTTTCCGATATAAAATATATTATAATCATTAACATAATTACATATTGTATACGAGTGAGTTGAATTGCGACTAATGGATTTAATCAATAAAAACGCAATCAAAACACCTTTGATACATTGCACAAGTCGACTTTGAAAAGCTGAAACATAAATGCTAAGCTCATGGCACTGGGATTATATGAAGTAGTTACATGGAATTTCAATTTAGCATCACCTGCAGGCTGTACTCGCTGTCCGAGTCCTCCACCCTCCGCCTCCGCTCTCCGTACTAACTATGTATATTAAAGTCTGAAACTTCATATCAATTTTAAATGGCTTTGGCAATAATATTATGAATTTTTTGTAAATTAATTTATATACAATAATTTTTAACTAGCTGTTTTCCCGTTTCCGTAGGTGGTAGGTTCACAAGGTGCTGGGTTCACCCTAGGCTACTGAGCCCCACCTTGTCGTGGCCTTGAAGCCTTGACGTGGCGGCCCCATCATTGTTCAAGAACAATGACGGGGCATAAAATATATCATAACATAATATTATGTTACTCGTTGTTATTGTAGCTTTTCTTTAGAAAGATAATTGTTAAAATTTGGTAGTGGTGGGGTGAAAGCATAACAAATAAACTAATTAACTCACGTTCTCATTTTTAGGGTTCCGTAGCCAAATGACAAAAAACGGAACCCTTATAGATTCGTCATGTCTGTCTGTCAGCCGTCCGTATGTCACAGCCACTTTCTTCCGAAACTATAAGAATATACTGTTGAAACTTGGTAAGTAGATGTATTCTGTGAACCGCATTAAGTTTTTGACGCAAAAGTAGAAATACTTACCCCATACTTAGAACTAAAACTCAAAAAAAAAAACATCAAACCCATCCATCCGTGTGGGGTATCTATGGATAGGTCTTCAAAAATGATATTGAAGTTTCTAATACCATTTTATGCTAAACTGAATAGTTTGCGCGAGCCACTTCCAAAGTGGAAAAATGTGTGTAGTAACCCCCCCCCCCCACCCCCTGTAACTTCTAAAATAAGAGAATGATAAAAATAAAAAAAAATATATGATGTACATTACCATGTAAACTTCCACCGAAAATTGGTTTGAACAAGATCTTGTAAGTAGTTTTTTTATACGTCATAAATCGTAAACCGCAATTTACCTTTCATGCAATCAACTCAAATATATTTTAAAAAAACATTTAATTCCATAAACATAAACCTTGTTAAAGTGTCTAAAGTTGTATATTATGTAATGGTACGGAACCCTTTGTGCGCGAGTCCGACTATCAATTGGCCGGTTTTTTTATATTAGTTAGGAAGTCATGTAAATTTTGTGAAGCTCATAAAAATCTTCCCGTTTTATGATTTGAGAGTCAGTCTCATGATTGGAGTTCGATCATTGTCAATATTGTATCACTGTCATAATTAATGCTTATCATCATTTAATGATACATTTTACCAACGTATCATTAAATGATGATAAGAAACATACGATATCATAATTCGTTTGTTAAGACACTAAAATTAACGTATTATTATAGGCAACCCAGCTTTTTTTTCCGCCAGGCAATGCTCTTAGGCATCCCGCGGGGGAAAGGGGACTCCCCAGTCCCCAGGCGGGTATGTGGAACTCGCTGCGTCCGAAAGATAGTAAGGTGGACGCAGCTCTACCCACTAAAACCCGGCGGTGTTCTCCTAGTCGTGCTGGCCTGGTACAGGAACTATGGTATGGTCCGCACCGGTGACGCTGTGCCTGGAGGCACTCTCCTCTGGAGGTAGGGGGGTGAATTCCCCCCTCCTCCTTCCCCGCTTAAGGCACCCTGAACACATAAGGGTGCCTTATAGCTCGGACCGTACGCGCGCGCGGCAGATCCCCCGATCAACCGCGCCCAGGTCCCTCACGGCGGTACGACCGCCTGTCACCGCCACGCTCTCCCGCGAGAAGGGGCGCCAGTGCGCTCCCTCTCCTGCTCCACCTCCTCCTTCTGCGACATCACGACCTTGCAGAAGGAGAGGACCGCCTCCTATAGCACTCCCACTGGCGATCATCGCGTGGATGACCGCAGAGAGTGAAAGGTCGGCGCCGACCTCGGCAACGAGGTCCGCCCTTTCGAGCGCCCACGCAGGGCACTATACCAGGGTGTGGTCTGCAGTGTCCTCCTCACTGCTGTAGTGATGACACCCTAGCGAGTTCTCCGAGCCTACCTCCTTGCACATATATACCTCCCGAAGCAGCTGTGCTCCGTTAGGATCTGCGCAAGGTGGAAGGCTATAACGCCTTGCCACCGGTCAACCCACTGCTCCAAGATTGGACCGACGGCCGCTACAGTGCGGTGACCCGTAGTCGGCTCCTCTAGGCTCTCCTTCCACTGGAGGAGCACTTGCCTCCGTATGCGACTCCACCAGGGCTCCTCTTCACCGGAGACTTCCTCGTCGTCGACACGCCTTCTTTGCCAAGAACGAGCCAGGGCACCTGCCACCAGGTCCCACGATGCAGAGCCTGCCAGTACACACGTAGCCTCGTATGAGGTAGAGCGGTACGCACGGACGGCCCTAATTGCCATTGCTCTCTGCGGCATTGCTCTCTGCGGTCGCCGCAGAAGAGCCACGTTGTCTCGCGTTAAGGCGGCCGCCCATCTCGGTGCGCCGTACAGCCCCATGGACTGCAAGACGCCCATAATATGTAGGCGGCAGCAGCCAGCGCTTGGTCCACCCACGTTGGGGAGGAGGCGACTTATCGCCCGCGCGGCTCCGAGCAACTTCAGCACTAGACGCCGGAAATGCTCCTGGAAATTCCATCTGCTGTCGAGGATGAGGCCCAAGTACTAGGCAACCCAACTAGCTGACTTTAAACATTATTTCTTCGAGTGTAGAACTCTAAAAAGAAGTTTCTAACGACAGTTACTAGCATTGTCGTATTTTATTAGTATGTAAGTTAAACATAACCAGAATATAATATTTTCCTCTAGCATAATAGCTAAGTACAAAACGCATACTGTGATAATAGCTTATCTTTCGCATTCTCATATATAAATAAGCAATAAGTAGTCGAAACATTTAAGGCATTTAATTTGCAACGGATCTCGCCTTGAACTAGCTTTACAAACACGTGGAATCACAAATCAATAAACGTATCCAGTGAAACGGTTAACAGATATTGCATCGCTATCAAACGATGTCATTAATTCAATTATGCAAACAGACACAGGACACTCGTCTATGCTAGTTATTTGATAACCATTCTAATTAGATATTGACCTTTGCAATACTTATTTAAATAATTTTTGTTTGAAGAATATTAATAAGAAGAAAAATTATCATGCAATTTTTTATTATTTACGGCGAGGACAAACGAGTGTAATTTTTTGAGCCGTTTTACGCGACTCACATTGCGTAAAACGGGTCGCGGCATATACGCTGTATTCAGTTTCAGCCCTATTTGTGCCACACGGCGACGTATAGTAAGTTTGCGTCGCCCTGTAGCACAAACAGGACTTTAGTATGAAACAGAAAGCAGCATAAATTCCGCGACCCGTTTTACGCGTCTCACAGCTCAAAAAATTACGCTCGTTTGGCCACGCCCTAGAGCTGGATATTTTTTTATACTAAGTTACTTCATAATTATGTTTGATTACTTTTAAAAAATAATTGGTAATTATATGAAAGTTTGGAATCTTAACATACGCACACGGCAAAAGGATCTGTATGAAATATTATACATAATAGAAAAAAACACATAAGAATAATTTATAATCTGCATGTGTGTAATATCTTGACAACTTTACTGAAGGTTTTTTAAACATAAATCTAAGTACACGCTACAATGCCTCGGGCAGTATCTTGAAAGTTATAATAATATAATAATAATTTATTTCAGAGAGTTCCATATCGAGTTAGTAACAATGATAGCTTATATACTAGTGTTAGTAGTTTTTATAATATTTAAACATTTTATATTCTACAGTGGAGTTGCACCCATCTCCACAGGAGAGGGGAATCTCACCTATCTGAGAATACACTCAGGGTGCCATTGGTGCTGCTGCGGAGGCGGTTTAATGCAGAGGCACACCGTCCTCTTATGATGGCTGCGAAGCCGTCAATCTGTGCCTCAGCGAACATACCCGAGGCGCTACAACGCCAGGGCAGCCCCATCAGCACCCTGAATGCATTATTATACTGGACACGCAGATCGCTGTACTGTGTTATAAAACTTAACAATAACAACGGTTATAAGGTACTCAATGTTTTTATAAAGCTTTTTGCAAGAACCGTCTAATTATAAAAGAAATCTATCATAAAAATATTTAAGTAAGAGGTGGGAATACATATTATATTGGAACTCGGAGTAGTTCAAATAATTTGATGATAATATTAGCATAGTATTTAAGTAAAATACTCATCATAAAATATAGTATATAGTAAATAATACAATACAACGTTACTTGAAGTGAGAAACGTTGGGAGAACTTGGTTGTTAGCCGGTAATTCTTCATCAAGTTTGGTACCGTAAATAAATATAGGTAAGGTAGGTAGAGGTCTCGAAAATAACTTACTAAGCATCCTTAGAACTTTAGGAGGGTCGACGTATTATAGAGTACTTACATTATGTATGTAAACTTATCCGTGTACATAATATTATGAAGGCAGCCTGGCAGCTTGGCAATTAGATAATGTTTATTATACGTATTGTTATTTGGGTATAGACTCATTTACTACGAGGTTACCTTAATCAGAGCAACAATGGTTGAACGTTTCAAATATAATATTTACATTAATAGTTCTGCGGTGTAGGAAAATGATATAGACTCAGGATAACGTTGACTACTGAGGTAGCCTGATGGTCAGTTACCCACGAACATAACAAATTCATTCGGGACCATACATTGCCTATTTCGGGCCACAGGATTAGTTACCAGTCATCCTGTTCTACCAATTCTAGCGTAATACAGCGAAGCTGCTTGATATAAGAAATGAGCTGCTAGTTGGTACACGCTACAAAGTGTACCACCTCTTGTTCAGTATGCGATATAAGATTTATAAATTATCGTTTTAAAATTCTAAATTTTACCTGTCTGAATATTTTGGTTTATTAGTATGCTATTTTTTGTAAAAATGTTGTCTGCTCTTACCGGGATTTGAACATATAGCCTTCCAAAACGGTCCGCCGAACGAAGAGAAACGTTGTACATACAATATAAGGCAAAAGAGGCCTAAGCTAGACAAACGATTATAGTATACATAAAATCAATATATTTTGCTAAAAGAGTTTCATTTCTCAGTAAGAAAATCTTGGTAAAGTGATTTCACCTGTCAAGTATTTACCGACACCTGTGCGGTCGGGTAGAAACGAGTTCCATCTTCAAATATTTGAGCTTGCCTTAGTTTACTTTTAACTTAAAGAAAATCTTTAAACTAGTTCCACATTGTTAACTTTACAATAGATTTCTTAAAATCACATTCTAAAAGGAAATAGCTTGGAGTTCTTTAGATTTCACCAATTTTGAGTGTATTTAACCATACCTTAGAGACGTTATAGTTTGCCACATCCAATACTCAAAAGCTAATGAAATCAAGAAGGTTTTGTTACAGAATTACCTTCTGGTAACAGTGATATAAACTAAAAGGCTAAGAGGCTTCAGTCTGATCGAATAAAAGGCAACCTGGCAGAGCCTAAATGATGAGGCAGGCGATGAAAACAATATAATTGCACCAATCCTGCAATACTTTATGTCACCATCAACATCTTACCATTTTAGTAATGGTGTGGCATATGCTGAGTGGCTGAGTGACTTCTATGGTTCGCAATATTAATAAGTTTGTGAAAATACTTTGAGATTATGTTAGAATTTTGTTGTGAACAATAAAATATTATTCTCCCTCTTCTTAAATTTTCCCTTTTTATTACAGATTAAAGTTTCCGATAGATTCATGAAAAAACTCAATGTTATATAGATGTAGAAGCATTTTTTTTTACTTTAGAAAAAATATTTACTCTATGAAGCGTGCAAATACCAAGTGAACATATTTTAGTCAAACTAAATTTTAGTTTATTTTGTCAAACAAATAAACGGCTGGCCTATTCGTCTGTAACTAATAAGTACCTATAGTCTAGACTAAAAAAATGTTTTCTATAAACAGTCTTCTTTTTAATTTTATTAATAAATTATACACTTATATACCTACAATACGTTGGTAATAACATAGAGTATATTATTATTATTAACTAGCTGTTGCCCGCAGCTTCGCCCGCGCTAACTTACAGCCGTATTCGGGTTGATAATGATGATATTTACAGCCTCATCAGCTACCTGCCAGTGAAAGTGGCCCAGTCGTTTCAGAGATTAGCCGGAACAAACAGACAGAGATACATTAACACGTTTATATATTAATAGGTATTTTATTAATTTATTATATACAGGTAAATAAATATCAACAATGTTATACATAATATTATTATGTAAAGTAATAGTATTATACAATATGTAAAGTAAAACTAAAAACTGAAAAAGTAAGTTGATATACATTCTTTTTATTTATTAATACTGTATATACGAGGGCGGCACTGAAAATTTCGGGAATCAAGGAAGTGACACAATATTACCATTTAAATATGTTTTTATTGCTTTTCGAAGTATTCTTATCTATTCCATACGATGGAACCAATCATTGAAGCAACCATTCCATTCGGAAGTTGGGGTCTCCAAAATGGCTGTTTTGTAGGCGTCCACAGCTTCTTCAGGTGATGAAAATCTCTGACCACGCAATTTATTCTTTATTTTAGGGAAAGTATAGAAATCATTAGGGCTTAGGTCGGGGCTGTACGGCGGATGGTCTAATAATTCTATGTTTTCTTGCTCTAAAAACTCTTTTGTTCTGTGCCCGGTGTGAGAACTCGCATTGTCGTGATGGAGGATGATGCGGCGGTTGCAGTTCTCAAGTATTTATTTATTTCTTATATTGTTTATCATACGATTTCTCTCATATACATTCCCGTATTAAATCGGGCCGGTACCCATTCTCGTGTGAATACAGCAATTAAGTTATTAATACAACAATTTCTTTTTTTTTTTTGATGACGTAGGGAATATCTTTTTACGTATGTGCCAGATTATTCTGGGTGGGTTCCTGACCCTATGTGGGACTCGCTACTACTACGGACCCCCGTTATCCCCACACTAATGGGAGGGGGGATCGCTTCGTCGGTGGCCTTCTCTATCACCCGCTCTGCAGAGAGTAGAGACAAGTCCCCTCCGAATAGAGACAAGTCCCCTCCGGCTCCGATGACCGATATCACACTGCGACGCATCGCCGTCCATCTCGGTCACACCTCGAGCATGTGCTGGGCCGAGGCCACCGCCGCGCCACATTTGTGACACTCACACTATTTATGCACACACAGCACCTATAACCGTGTGACGACCATTTAAATGTGAGTGTGTTTTTTGAGAATATATTCTTTGACCAAAAAAATTATAATGGTATAGAACACTTATTTATACACGAGCAACCTTAATTAAAGTTTGAGCCTTGAAAGAAAACTCAAAATTATCGTAATGAATATTTGCAACATATAAACATACATTTAGCTACATCTTACATGTCCGAAAATACAACGTACGATTTAATTAGAAATTATACTAAAGAGCTCGTGCAAACGTAATTAATTCTGTAATTAAATTCCTGTAAGGTTAGCTTAAATGCAACAGCTTACATTTGCAAACTTCCATAATGAATTATCTGCCATTATCTATGTAAGACAAAATGCCCGGAACTTTAGCTAACTTTAGCCATTACAAGCATCGTGGCTGAACGAATCATTCATAGTCACGTTGGTCTTTCTTTCATTCTCATAAAGTTTTGAGGATATTAAAGTGTCGCCACTTGAGTCTTGTGCAATTTGGACTGGAGCCAGATGGTATATTACTTAAGTTTGGGACGAAAATCCTTTTTGTCCTGCAATGTTTAGTGTTAGATAATCTAGAATTATAGGAGGTTCATTCTTTGATATATTGGAGAAGAAATAGGTAATAACTAAGGGTTTCATTAAAAATATATTAAAAAATCGCTAACATGTCATGTGACTGTTGCCAACTTTTATAAGATTCTAAATTGTATGGTGTTGTAGTAAAATTTTAATGGCGATATTAACCAAGTTTTGTTGCATATTATTCGTGATATTTTTTTCTTTTGCTACGGGAAATGATCTTAGGCATCCCACGGGGAAGGAGGACGCCTCAGGTGGGTATGAGGGACTCACTGCACCCGAAAGATGATCAGGTGGACGCAGCTTACACAGGCGTTGTCGCTTGTCCCGCACCACAGAACAATCTCTCCTAACGCCAGGACAGTGCAATGGGATGAGGGTCCCATCCTCGCCCCTTATCCGGGGGGATATGCTCTTTTGTCCCCTCCTCTTATAAGAGGTGTACAAAGAGCAGCTGTCTCGGTTAAATCGGCTTCGCCCAAGGTGCTAGGTTCACCTTGGGCTGCTGAGCCCATTAACATTATAATGAAACAATTTTTACGGATTTTATTGCGGTTTATTAACATTTTTACATACATTAAAATCCGTAAAAACTGTTTCATTATAATGAGTGAATTCGCGCAAACATTAGAAAACAATAGTTTTTACTTATGTTTATTAATTACTAAAATGAACATAAATTATAACTGTTTTACATTTTCGTAGAATATTTGTAATTGAATATTGTTGTTTCATGTATATAACATTATGTTATTACATCGCTTTTCGTGTCCCAATATACGAAAAAGTCAAAACATAACATGTACGATGATAAACACGCAGTAATTAGGCATCGTCTGGGGCACAGCTTGCTTTCATTTTAGACGTATTTGCATAATGAAATTAGCAGCGCATGTGTGTTTGCTTACAAACGCCAGACAGACGGAGAATATAGGTGTGAAATCTTCTACTGTTTTATATAGATATATATTCAAATACTTTATAATAAAAGTATAATAAAAATTACAAGAAAGAAAAATATTGCTTAAGGTTAAAAATAATTTCCCAGGTTTTTCTCCTCTATTTCTAAGAACTTTGGGTATTGTAATTTTTATCAGCTGTTTAGTATTTTTACGTTTTTTTGGTAAAATTTGCGTTTACCGCTTATTATTAATGGATATTTGTTATTGAATGTGATATAGTATTTTAATTTTTATCAGCTGTTTAGTATTTTTACGTTTTTTTGGTAAAATTTGCGTTTACCGCTTATTATTTATGGATATTTGTTATTGAATGTGATATAATATAGCGATCTTTTATACATTTGATGAAAAGGTTAATTAAGGCAGTATTTAGGTATGCTCAACTTGTTACATGTGTAATTTTAGCTTTTAACCATGTTTGTTCCTTGATGTATCCATTAAAAAAAAAGCCAAATGTGCCACCCGATAGCAAATCATACATACATTGCCTATCCTGAGACGTACGATGGTAAGTTTCGATGCAGGTAATTATAGTCTGTCCTGCTCTACTTTTCCGAAACACAGCGAAACTGATTCTCGCAAGAAATAAGCAGGACGAGTGCATTCCCCCACCATGGTTCAGGCCTTGTCGTGGCGGTGGGGCTCAGTAACCTAGGGTGAGCGGTGCACCTTGGGCGAAGCTAATTGAGCCGAGGGGACTCTTTGTACCCCTCTTATAAGAAGAGGGGACAAAAGAGAGGGGGCAAGGGGTGAGGATGGGAACCTCTCCCCATTGTACTGTCCCGACGTTGGGAGGGGTTGTTCTGTGGTGCGGGACAACCCCTCTTTTTTGGTGGCACTCGCCGGGTTTTAGTGGGTACAGCTGCGTCCATTTACCAGCTGTCGGGCGCAGCGAGTCCCACATACCCGCGTGGGGAGACCCACTCCCCCGCGGAATGCCTCAGAGCATTTCCCGGCGTTAAAGAAAAAAAAAAAAAAAACGAGTGCATTCATGTAGAAGTGCGCACATTTACAGCGCATCTCTCCCACCGGTAAAATTATTATATAATTTTTTATGTTATTTGGACAGGCAAAATGACAGACGTGCCACTTGATGGTAAGTGGTCAACTTCGCCCATGAACATAAAGTAGTTAACCTGGAACTAGCCAGGCAATTCATTTATGTGTTGCCTATCCTGAGTCTTGGTGCCAGTAATTACACTGTCTGTCCAACCCTTCTCTGCGAAACACAGGAAAGCTGTTGGTACTTATGTGGTACCATTGCAGGCGGGAGCACGGCACAGCGCATCCCTCCCACCGGTAAAACGGCACGTATTTTTATGCTGAGCATAAAACCAATAGCCATAAAATATTTCAGTATGTGTATTTAGTTAGCTTGCAGCGACCACAAATTTATCCACATTTTCCGTGAGCCTAGTCAGTAATGAATGTACTATAAATTTTGCCACTAGAGTTGTTGATAGATTGTCGTTTAAAGGTTAAATAGAAAACCGAGCATCGAATTTTAAAACGATTTGTTTATTTTAATTAAAATTGTGGGTTGTTTTCGAAAAATTTTATACTAATAAAGTGATTTAGTTTAATTTTATTATATACCTATATAATAAAATTAAACTAATAATTTATAATAAAAAATTGTGTATGTACTTTTTATTATCTTGCAGAAGATATAAGTGGAGTTATCTCATATGGAAGCGAATGCGTAAGAAGTTTTTTCATTATGAAAAAGTTGTTAGTATACATTTTACTATGCTGCTGTTATATGAAGCTTAAAACTGCAATAAACCTCGGTAGGTTTAATTTGTAGATCATTATTCTCTATCGTCTATTTCTTTTACCTATTAGAGATAATATGTAAATTAAGTCCATACAGGTAAAGACGTGGACTACTTTTTCTAATACGTACAAAATTTTCAGAAAAATATAAAGAGACCATGGAAAATTTGGGTATGGTCCTTGGGTTGGGTGATTCGAATTTCTACTGAATTTAATTAATTTTGAAATTTCCCATTACAGCTTGGCAAAAAAGAGTATGGAAAAAAAGAGGGTGCCACTTTCACTTAGGCCTCATCATAATATGGAAAATCAGCAAGATAATTCAATCAAATTGTTAAAAATAAATGAGAAACACTAAGCTTTACTCAAAACCTAGTATTTGTCGGCCAAGTATTGTCAACATCATAGGTTTCCATTTAGTAAAATATTTAGTTCCACCTGTCACCACGTCATACTCTTTTTTGCCAAGCTGTACCTACTTCTGTACATATATTTTTTTAAAATAACTAACATATTAACGAACGTACAAACATGGAGAATATTATATTTGTATTCAGTATACAATTATTAATCGTTTTTTAAGTTTTTAATATAAATGTAGACTAAACTATAACCGCCTTATTCCAAAACGAAGACTAAATATAGTACCGAGTTTATTACCAGCTTTAAACCATGGACTAATATAAATGTTATTACAAAAACTAGTTTAACGCTAGTACCAGACTATCTATGGTACTAAAGTTAGACCACCGTGACCCCTAGTTTAACTTTGGTACTAACCTCAAAACTTCAAATTATCAGATGTCTTATGCATTGAATTTGCGTTTTTTCGTATTAATTGTATTGAAAGGTAATTAAATGAATTCGATGTAGACAACATTGTTGAATTGGACTAACATTTAAAATAATTACTCTGACATCCTTATATAATTTAACATTCTATTTCTGTAATTTTGTTGTATTGTATTTTGTCATTGATACACATACCTATTTTATATCATATGTAATAATTCTAATTAACTCTGATATTTTTCATGTATGTTTGGATTAAATAAATACACTAACCTTTTCTTGAGAAGTCCAATTATCATCCTTTTTTTCTTTTGTTGATTCATTTTACAGCATAAGTAATGTTCGTGGCACACAAATTCACAACAAAAAATAGTATACTATCCTTGTGTACAATGTACCGTCTATTTAGAATCAAAGAACAATAATGGCTGTATTGTAACTATTGGTAAGTGGTAACTCGAATTACATTGCAATAACTAAACAATAAACATTTCGATGACATTAGAACTACGCGCGCTTTGTGTTTCATTCCCTTATACGCTAGCTATATAAACAACTTAACAGCGAAATATTACAATATTTGTGTGTAATAAACAAGAATTTAAATCACACTACCTCAAAGTACAAAATAGTAAAGATTTCAGATATTTTATATAACACAATAAATTTTATTATCAAAATATTGATGTATTTTCCACATTATATTTAATTATAAATAAGCGACCTTTGCATAAAAAGGAACGGTGTACCGAACTAATCAAATATTGAACGAACAAAATGAATTTATGGTTAAACGAACTTACCTGAAGTGAAGTTCAACCAAAATTTTGTGAGAATGCTGCATCTGAGAGACTTCATAATAACCATGTAGTCCGTTTTACGACCTACAACATCGCCACACGATTTTTAGATATATATTTTTAAAAAAGAAATATTAAGTTCGTTCACTCACGGTTCGACCGCTCCCGACTCCCGCTCGGCTTCATTTGGTTTAGAGGATTAGTCGAGACTTTTATTCTGCACCCTGGGGTCCTTGCTCAGCATACGTCACCTGCTTGCTGCGTGCTAGGGTTTGGGAGGGAGTGAAGTCTCTCAGATGCAGCATTCTCACAAAATTTTGGTTGAACTTCACTTCAGATAAGTTCGTTTAACCATAAATTTTATTTCGATGCTGCATCTGAGAGACTTCATAATAACCATGTAGATGTTCAGCGCTTGTTGTAGAATAAAACAGTCATAACAATCTTATCATTTGTTTTTAATCTATATTGTAAATAAAACATTTCTAAGAAAATATTGACTACAGTTTGAGATTAATTATTTATTATAATTGTATACAGTCAGTCTTTTAACTATTATTTAATACAGCTTGAGCAAAAGCGTTATCATCTTCTGCATTAATTAGCGGTTGATTATAAAAGCGCGCAAAACAAAGCGAGTTTCCTGACCAGCCTGCTATTTTCTTGATCAAATGTAATGATACGCCGGCCCTGCCGGCGGAGGAAGTGGCGGCGTGCCGCGTGCTGTGCGCCGTGAACACGTTCACGTCCACTCCGCTACTGCTCAGAGTTTGCTTAATCCAGCGGCTCATGGTCTGGGAACTCGCGTTGTGAACCGGCTTCTTAAAGGTAAGGATTAATTTATCTGTGTTTTTGTGATTTCGAAAATCACTAGTTCTTTCTAAGTATGCTAACATGGCAAGTGCAGGACAAATTGAAGGCTGGTCTTTAAAGAACGGAATAATTAGTCTTGGATTATGCCTATTTGGCACTGAAGTCTTAATTAAATCATTAATAGCAACTACGAATAAATAATAAGTCAGGAAGTCTAACTCAGAACAAATGACACATAAAAAGTGGGCCTTCTTCAAACCAAAACGACGTATGATTTAAAATACCAATCACTTTCGATGTTACAAATAGACGTCATTGGTGATTTGTATAATTTCAGAATAAATGCAGGTATTGGTCGGCGCGCATGCTGCAATGTCACCTATGACAGTCGAGTGATAGCTGCGTTGACGATGTCATGCAATAAGTGAACCAAGTCAATAATAAAACAATATTATTTAATATTTTTTTACAATGATTTCTTTAGGCCGAGTCCACCGACGCGCCACAATCGTATAATAAAATTCTATTACTGGCTCCCTGTGGGCCGTACGGCACAGGTATTCATCAAAGCAACTATGCATAGTGAGCACCTGTGTCAGACGGAAGGGTTTGTGCTTACGCCGCATCCACCGCTCGAGGACTGGATGCAAAGCAGCCGTTAGGCATTTGTCATACGACTGCCGTGCCGGGTCCACCCCCCCCCCACCACCCCACCTCCGTATTAACGCTCCTTTCCTAGTCGGCGAACCCGTAGGATCTCGTACAACGTAAGGTTCTCACCGAGAGCCCTCCTAACGGAGACATATGAATGCGTCTCGGCAAGAACCTCCGCCACAAATTCTCACAGGGGGTCACCGGCTAGGTCAGTCTGTCACCCACGATACTGTACGGTACCAGCTAGGCCTTATTCCTCGCGGTAAGGTGACCCACACAAATGGATGCACCATACATCGCCATACTCCGGAGTATAGCTGCCTGCAGGCGGCGCTGGTTCCTTCGAGGTTCGGGAGAAGTCTGCCCAGCGCACTTGCTTTCGATCCCAATATTGACAAATGTGGGTCGAAGGTCCACCCTCCGTCACAGATGGGCCACAGATACTTGATCTGGGGGCTCATCCTCACCCTCCCCCCTCGGATCTGGAGGGTAGCTTCCGGAGGGTGTCCTTTAGGGCCGGTCCCGCGGAAGAGAAGGACTTTGGTTTTCTGAACTCGGGCCCGAAGCCCTAACCTTTCTTTGCGGCTGATCACGAGATCGAGCCCGACTTTGGCCAGCTGCACCGCCTTCTTATAGGCTCTTCCCCGGGATACTCTTGTCTTTCAAGCTTAACTGCAGCTAACTACTTATTTTGCCGAATTGGATCGGCTGGGATACTAAAAGAAAACAAAGCAAGCAAAATGCAAAATCATTTTAAAATACCTCAATTATATCGATATACATTTAAATAATGATAAAAATATAAACATATTAGGTATATTATACATTTCATGAAGAATAAATAAAATAACTTCTACATTGGTTCAAAAATTGACTGACTTCATTTTGCATAGTATTGACCATCTCGGTTTGCTTATTACATTAACGTATTTGAATATAATATAATTTTACTACTATTTACTAGTGAGAAGTGATCCCTGGAGGTTTTAATTTTGTATGGCTCCTGCACCACTTCACTACAAATGATGGCATGATGATTAGCAGCTGCAATTCATAATGAAAAAACGAAACCGTATGCGTAAGTTTGACGTGTGTTCGCTTGCAAGAAAAATGTCCGACTGATGACGCGCTGGACACGACTTTTAAGCCCCGCCTACTTGGACACGACTTTTGTTGGGTCATTTTTATAACGCAGTTACATTTCCTGACTTATTATTTATTCGTAGAATAGCAATAACAATGCGTGAATCCTCAGACTTGACGTCTGATATTTTAATTAGTGACAGCGTCTGCACCCGTTGTCCTGTGGACAACGCCATGAGAGTTACCATCTTTTTTGATAAAATTTCTGTTGTGATTGTATCATACGGATAGAATTTAGACAAATATTCCAAGACTAAATTAGGATCCCATATAGAACAATATTTTGGGAAACAGGGCTTGCTCCTAAAAACTCCCTTAAAGAATCTTAGTATACAATCATCATTGCAACGTGATTTACCCATGATTAAAGACAAACTTGACCGATAACAATTTAACGTGCCATAACTTGCATTCTCATTAATTTTTTTAGTCAGAAAACGTAGTATATCAGCTACTGATCCATCGTATAAATTGACATTATTAATTTGGCAAAAATTAAACTATTGTTTTAATCCTACATTATACTGATTAATTGTACTTTTTGACAAAGATTTTAACATTATTGCAATAGACTCCTTCGGTATTCCACGCTTCAAGTAGGCTTGCCGCACAATATCGCACACGCCAGGGTAAGACTGGGCCACAGTGGGTGCCGTTCTCTGGAAGGTGACAATAGTAGATTTCTATTAGGTTTAAAATAAATGACGTCAGATTTGAGTAGCGACCGAAACAATGGGAACCACGGCCGTGACGGCCAGTAAGGGACAACTACTATACCAGTCGCTTCCTCCTCAACTATTTTGCTAAGGCTCTTAAGAATGAGTGCAAATGGCGGGAAAGCGTAGAAAAAGTAGTCATGCCATGAAATAGTAAAAGCGTCAATCTCAAAGGCACCTGGGTCTTGCTTCCAAGAAACATATCTTCGACATTTATTATTTAAACGCGAAGCGAATAAATCTATATTAGGTTGACCGAAATCAAGTATAATCCGTTGAAAATTCTTTTCATTTAATTCCCATTCCGTATCATTACATCACAATATTACTTTTATCAAAGTTGATAACAAAACCTAGCTGTTCAAGTTTTACCATTAGTACATTAATAGTATGTTTACATGTAGCATAATCTTTACCAATACATAGTATATCATCGAGATATACAACTATTATATGACCCTGCTTTCTTAGCCATGTGAGGAGTGGCTTAAGGAGCTTTGTGAATACAAATGGAGCAGAATTTAAGCCGTACGGAAGACAGTTAAATTCATAAAGATTATTATTAAATCTAAATCTTAAGTATTTTTTATATGATGTATGAATAGGTACTGAAAAGTATGCTTCTTTGAGATCAATTGAGGCCATAAAAGCACCTGTAAAAACTAATTTTGTAGCGGTACGGATGTCTTCCATTTTAAAATGTTGATTATGTACAAATTTGTTAAGATTTTTTAACAATGGTCGACATCAGCTCTCGTTTGCGGTTTGCTCGTTGCAGCACTTTGATGTTCGAAGTAAAACTGGTCCATGGTATTCTAAACATTCTTCGAAGAGTCCACATTTCAAACGCTTGCAGTCTTTTGCATGTGTCTTTCCTTAGAACCCATGTTTCGCAGCCGTTCACTGTTGCTCGTGATCTCCTATTTATAATATTGCTGCATTATGCTATCTCTTTGTTCGTGACTTATTTTTTCGCCATATTTCTTTGAGCACTTACAACTAGCCTTTAAAACTTTATTGTCATACACCTTATTGTTTTCTAATGTTTACGCGAATTTCACTCATTATAATAAAACAATTTTTACGGATTTTATCGCGCTTTATTAAGATTTTTACAAGCCCGACGTTTCAGATACTTTACAGCAACCATGGTCACGGGAGGACTGAGGTGTCATACGTCCTATCATTACAAAGTTATTCGAAACTACCCTATGATACATCAATATTTTGGTCAGTCCTATCTACGCAGAAAGTGCTAACTGTATCTTTAATCTGTGACATATTATGCTTGGATTTTGATTTGATAATTTTAATAATGGGATCCCAAGCAGGTGGTAAAAGCCAGCCATCTTCTCTATTGAAATTAGGATGTTTTTTAATTTCAATAGCCTCACGGATCATCCTTGGTTGGAATCTGTGTTCTTTTGCGAGGACTTGTGGTTTATCAAATCTGATATAATGGCGAGCTTTGTCAAGACTATGTTCAGAGATGGTAGACTTAGTGTAGCGACGGTGTTTTAAATCAGCTATATGTTCTTTCACGCGAGTTTTAATGTATCTTTTAGTTTGGCCTATATAAGAGAGACCACAGTCACAATCAAGCTTGTATACTCCTGCATCTTGTAAGGGTATATGACACTTGACAGATGGTAAGAATTTGCTTATCTTTTTTGGCGGCTTGAAATAAGTTTTTATAGAAGCTCGCTTTAGGATGAAGTCAATCTTGTCAGTGACGCCTTTAATAAATGGTAGAACTGCAGGTACTCGCTCGACGGTGGCTGGTTTCACACGTTCACTGTGACGGAGACGCGGTACCCGAAGCTTGTTGTCACGCAGTACTTGCTTGACATGTTGAAGTTCGGTCTCCAGGTGTTGCTCATCACAGATCCCTTGTGCTCTCTGAAACAAAGATTTACCCACGGTAGCTAACTGTGTTGGATGGTGGTGAGACTCGCCGTTTAGGTACTTATCCGTAGGGGCATGCTTCCTATACACTGTGTGGCTTAAGGTATTGTTGGCATTACGGATAACTAATACATCTAAGAAGGCTAGAGAATTATTTTCTTCTAATTCCATTGTGAATTGAATTTTGGAATTAATGGAATTAAGATGGTCTAAGAATATGGTTATTTTATCAGATGGTAATATTGTGAAAGTATCATCTACGTACCGCTTGTAGAACCTGGGTGTTATGGGCGAAGTTTGCAGAGCAGTCTCCTCGAAGTCCTCCATAAATATGTCGGCAACAACAGGGGATACTGGTAAGCCCATGACCACTCCATCTACTTGCTTGTAGAAATAATTATTCCACAACATATAGCCAGATGTAACTTACATCTGATCAATCTGTCAATGTCGACTTTCTTTTATTTCTCAAGGTAATATTAGTTTGTTTACTCTTGCTTTGGACTCGTAACTTTCGCGGGTTCCGCGTGACGAGTGACACACGGACACAACCCCCGCATGGGAATGCCGAAGCGGTACTGGGTCTCACAGGTGATGCGTGGTCCGGGGTCCACGGTTAGTATGGAAACTTCGAATTTTTATCAAAAAGTTAATATTTTTTTTAGTTTTTGGAAATCTAAAACTGTCAACACATCGTCAGGGTAAAAACCTATGTGTTTGTGATTTTATAGGAATGATTATTGTAAAAAACACGGTCGTAATATTCATTTATATGAAATTTTAGAGGTTACTTCAGATTTTTTTTCTATCGAGCAAAATTTTTCCAATCGTGTTTTGAAAACTGTCATCACCTCATACATACGTTCTGTAATACATATTGGAAATTTCAGTGCCAGAAATCTTCAATTTGTTAAATAGCAGCTAATAGAAAACAGCAAATTTTGCCGTTTTCACATACCAAGGGCCCTTAACGTCAAATCTAAGATATATAAGAGTATGGCAATATGATTTATGTTTAGCTGCATAAGATTCACTTTTACTAACAACATTTTATACAAAACGTGTGGACGAACTTTGACGAGAATAAAATGATAACTGCGATTGTCATTATCTAGATGAATATATTTTACGAGAACATAATTTTATGACTCGTTGTCATACTAACAGGTGTGAATACATTTTGATAATATTATAGTACAACTTTGTTCTTGTAACTTCAGGCATGGGTAGAATTCCCGAATAGTATTGTAATATTTTGTAATTCCATGAATAATTGTATGAAAATTACGAAAAAAATTAAGCAGATGTATTGGCACCTTGAGATCTCAAATATGGCATAACACTAAAACTAAGATAATGGTAGTTATCATTTTGTTCCCCGGGGACGGCGAAATATTAGCACACGTCTGCTCTGTACGACGACGAAACGTAGAATTTGCCATCTGTATCGTGTACAAAGTTATGATTTATTTTTCAATTTGTTACTTATAACTACTGACCGTCAGTGTTCATGTCTAGACGGGTGCGTGCCGAGTCATCATACTGAAATAAATATTTTATATTGTATTATCAAGATTTTTTTTTCCCTTTACGCCGCGAAATGCTCTTAGGCATCCCGCCTGGGGAGTGGGTCGCCCCAGATGGGTATGTGGGACTCGCTGAACTGCGCCCGAAAGATGGTAAATGGACGCAGGTCTACCCACTAAAATCCGGCGAGTGCCGCCTTGGTGAGGTGCCCCGGATCTGTTAAGCTAACAGCGCACCTCGACGGCTAGTCAGTCCCGCGAGGGATCGACGCCACCTCCACAGAGGGGTTTTCCCGCACCACAGAACAACCCCTCCCAACGTCGGGATAGTACAATGGGGTGAGGTTCCCCTCCTCACCCCTTGCCCTCTGCTCTTTTGTCCCCTCTTATAAGTCGTCGTATTGTCTTAAGAGGGGTACAAAGAGCCCCCTCGGCTCAATTGGCTTCGCCCATGGTGCTGGTCTCACCCTAGGCTACTGAGTCCCACCGCCACGTCAAGGCCTGAACCATGGTGAATGGTGAAAAAAATATAAATTACAAATAAAACTGCTTTATTGAAAAATAATGTAATTTTATTAGATTGAAAGCTATTAATATCTTCTGCATCATAAGTTAAACCATAATCGTAATTTTAGTTCCATTCTTTCGCGAGTTAGATACGTCGTCAGAGTGCCGCATAGACATAAATGCGGCACTTCCAACGTGGATTTTATATAGTAATACTGAGGTATTGATATTAATGAGTTTAGCATCAAAACACAAAATAATTTGTTTTAAGGGAACTTAATTTTTATCTAATAGTAATTCAAGTACTTATCAGTAGTAGTAGTAGTAGTAAGCAGGTCTTTAAAGGAAATTCTGACTAATTATCATTGAAAAGGAAAAGGATTATCGCAACCAATGTTTTTTTTTTCATTTACAAATGTGTGAAATAATAATCAATATGTATTTGAATTAAAGTTCTGGTTTTCTATTGTTGTGGGTTGTGGTGATCTGTACTAGGAGAATCGTCGGGTCGTTCTATAAAAATGTTTAAGTATTAGAATATTATGATAAACTATGTAAATGTCACTCCCAGTTTAGAATGATAACAACTCAACAAACTTAAAACTGTTGATATATCAAACTGGTGTGTCTAATTTTGAGGTGTCTACTAGTTCTTCTACGCGAAAGACATGGTGATGTTCAGCCAACAAGCCTTGACATCTTTTAAAGGAGGAAGAAAAAGGTTGCCAATGGTAGGTACCAAAGGTCCATCGAATTTCCGGCCCAGGTAAGAAGTGTTTGGTTCTCCCTTTCAAATTCAATAACGCAAAAGTATACCTATATTACTTCTTTTAAGGTTATATTGTACGTTTTACGTATAATGCAAATTTAATATAAGGAAATCTACGAAATAGAATTAGTTTAAAAATAATTATGCAGCACACGCTAACGAAAAAAGAGACTTTATTCATTTGAAAAATTGGCCAAAGCTAGACTCAAGAGAAAGAATCATTAATCTTTGTTACTTTTTAATTTCGCCGAAATTTTTTTGTGGCATTGAGAAATTTATGAAAGTGAAAGAGTTGAATCATAAAATACATTAAAAGTTTCGTCAAGGGATTTTGTTCAACTTTTAATTTCAGTCAATTATATACTCACTTAAAACTTTTAGTAGGTGCTTACTCTCTTTTGTGTAAATTTAAAACTAATGAATTATTATTAAAAGATAATCAGACAAAGTAATTTAGAAGCCTGGAATCTAAATGCTTTTAGTCGTTACTTGTTTGATCACTTCAATGACAGTCACTTTGACACACATCTGTTATCATATAGGCTATCGTTTTGCCATTTTGCCACTTTATGTTCCAGTACCTGGATGACCGAGCTTTGCTCGATATTTTTTTTTTGTTTGTTTAATAAAATGACATTTTCTAAAAATGATTCCTAGCTAGATCGATTTATCGCCCCCGAAACCCCCTATATACTAAATTTCATGAAAATCGTTGGAGCCGATTCCGAGATTCCAAATATATATATATATATATATATATATATATATATATATATATATATATATATATATATATATATATATATATATATATATATATATATATATATATATATATATATATATAATAAAAAGAATTGCTCATTTAAAGATATAAGATATCTGCCTTTGCTGATACTTTGTCAAATTGATAGAGATAACTGAAGTAGTATATTTTATGCGACTATTCGTTTCAAGGTGTCAAGATTCTAGACAGACAAACGAAAATTTTCAAACAAAATATTAAAAGATATTGTCAGTATGTATAGGTAACGATAGTTTTCGAATAGAAGTAATTCAATAGACGAGACATTAAAACGAAGGAATAATAAAAAAAAATCAGTCAGTTTTTCTGGAATTATCTTTTATTCAGGCATATCTTATTATGCCATGAAGATATGAGATAGTGATAGATCAAAAGCTATGGTGATGTTATTAACCAAAAAGTTAATTAACTATATAATGTACATACGCTATCCTAACTCTATTCAAACGGAGCGCGGAACACACCCATCACCAGATTAATAGCCTCAACGTGACCTAAAAAATATAGTGTTTTAAGTAGCGATGTAACGATACCGATACCGATATATCGGCCGATATAATCGGCAGACCGATATATCGGCATCGCCGATTTAAATACAGCCGATACACAGTTTGAAAAGCGCTTGAAAAGTACGACGCGCTTCACGCCTCAGAACGTCTTTTTTCAACTGCAGGCCTCATACAAAATGATTTACACAACAGATTATCTGCTAGTAATTTGAATAAACTTTGTTTCCTTAACAAAAATCTTCCTAAAGTGAACTTTGAATTTTAATATTGATTTACTTTTGATTTGATTCCTTGATAAATGTTACCCAAATAAATGTTGATATGACATTTTACCTATTTTTTCATTATTTTTAATTTCCATTTTTGAAACACTTTACAAAATGGAGTGTTTATTTATTCTATGTAACATAAGTAAGTTTTATGCATATAAAGTACATCATTCTTTATTTACTGGGCGTATTTACTACCAAGCCATCGGTATGGGTATCGGTATCGCCGATTATTTTCCTCGATAATCAGTATCGGTATCGTATCGGCAAATTCATGTATCGTTACATCCCTAGTTTTAAGTATCCACAAAAGGGTATAGTAAAATTGAGTTTAGGAACATTAACTTTGAAATCCATACATACGATCTCCGTGCAGGCGGTGAGCCTAGTTGGATGCTAGTGGCGGTGATACCAATCCGACCCCAGGAGGCCGTGTGGTCGATGACTACACGGTGGGCGGGGGGTAACCCCCCTCTAATAATAAACCATAAATGAGCCAAATCGGCTCACACTAATCCGATGAAGCGTTAGGGCCTTTGGGCCATTAGCATAAGATCATTCCGAAAAAAAGAGTGGCGGTGATTTTAGCGCTTTTCGAAAGAAGCCTACATCCAGCAGTTGCGGTAAGAAGTTGATTGAGAAGATGATGATAAAATCAAAAAATCAAGCAAAAAATCGACATAATCTGCATTATAGATGTTTGGAGGACATAAACGCTGTTGATATACGCGGCGAACACGACTGCGGTGCCGTGAGGTAGCGTCCGCAGCTTATATCAACAAGCTCCCAAAGTGATCCATACAAAGCTGTCAACCGTGACTACCCACGGCGAATTAATCGTACATTTTCACGGTGAAAAAACGTGTGTCCTAACTCAAGCTCTTTTTTCAACAAAGCTCAACAGAAGATAAATACAGTAGAGTTTTGAAATCCGTTTATTGTGTATGTCCATTACTATGAATTCTAAACGTTAAATTATATATATTTTAATTATATAATTATAAGTATTAAAACATGATCCTTTTGAGAATAATTGATATAAACGCCCTTGAGTTCTCAACCCTAAACATCTTCCACTTTTCTGACCAATGAATGTTGAAGTAGCGGCAGAATTTTCTCGCTGTTCTTTGAACATAAACTTTCTCATAGAATATATATTACTTGTTTTAAGGAATTTATTTAAAGTATATTTTATGAACCGCTTGCTCTCTAGTTTAATGATCCTTTTTAAATTGATGGTTTTTAAAGTGGGATAATAATATTTTTGTTTTGAGTTTAGATTGGGAAGACACGGAGATTTCTGTTGTCACCGATTGAAGTAGAAGAGTGGCCGAGGTTAGTCTTCGTATTCATCAAAAATTGGCAGTTTGAACCGGCTATGGCTATATTTTTTAATTGATAGGCCGGTCCCACCATTGAACTATATTACTTACGGCCACCACTCGTTCCCACCGCTACTATACTTTTTTTTCTTTTGCGCCGGGAAATTCTCTTAGACATACCGGGGGGAAGGGGGACTCCCCAGGAGGGTATGTGGCACTCGCTGCACCCGAAAGATGTTAAGGTGGACGCAACTCTACCCACTAAAATCCGTCGAGTGCCAAGAATGGCTTTGCCTCACCAAAGCCATTTCCCCGGATCGGTTGAGCAACAGGGCTAATCAGTCCCCTAAGGGACTGACGCCGCCTCCACAGAGGGGTTGCCCGGCACCATAGAACAACCCTTCCCAACGTCAGGACAGTGCAATAATGGGTTGAGGTTCCCATCCTCGCTCCTTGTCCCCCCCGGCTCTTTTGTACCCCTCTTATAAGAAGTACAAAGAGCAGCGACCTCAGTTCAAGTGGCTTCGCCCAAGGTGCTGGGTTCGGTTAGGCTACTGAGCCCCTTCGCCAAGACAAGGCTTAGATACCATGGTGGGGACCGCTGCTATACTGCTACATCGTCAGCGTAACCATCAACTGAAAAATCACCTTTGATACGATCTCAGGTAGCCTGAGACCCCTCAAACCTCAGACATTAAAACTGCCTTAGAATTTGCAAAGAATTGAATCTGAAGAATTCAGATGGAGTAAATATTGTGGCTCTGTATAAACTGAAAGTCAAAACGTATGTCATAGTAGCATATTAACACCCGTATTCACAAACAATACTTTTCTCAGTAAAGTAACAACGCTATGCGAAGTAAGGCATTTCTCACTGCGTTGCATATGGCAAGCCTTTTAATTCATAAACAATACTCAAGCGACCCTTGACTAAGCAAATGCACAGCGTTGAATAGAGCTCTGTGATTGGTTCGTTTGTGTTGCTTAGTTCACTTCGCTCGCTGCTTGACGTTCATTTCATTTGTAATAAATCATAATCAAAACATAAATGGTGACCGGTGTTCTAAAACTATTTCGTTCGTCTTCGTGTTGATTTTATTGTGTAGGTATTTGTAGGGTGGCAAGAGTATAAAAAGTACCACATCTTTGGAAAACCTGTAGCGTCGTCTGAATTCATCCAAATTATATAAAGGTTTAAAGAACTTTTATTTATCATAAGAATTTATAATTCACTTAAAATGAGATACAATATTTTTATACATTTACAAAAAAGTTTTAACATCTGGGCCGTTGGATACAGTAGGCTTCAATAAAGTAACTACTTTATTGAACATATAATATGATTTTTTAGTTTGGTTTTAAATATTTTTATATTATTATATTATATTATTAAATATTGACCCAACATAATAATATATAATAATCAAAAGGATTTAGGAAATCCCGTATCACTTTTCTGGTAATTATTGTGCTTCTCTCATTGATATAATTATCAAATTCTTCTTCACTATTTATATTGTCTACGAATAAATAATAAGTCAGGAAGTCTTAACTCAGAACAGATGACACATAAAAAGTGGGCCTTCTTCAAACCAAAACGACGTATGATTTAAAATACCAATCACTTTCGATGTTACAAATAGACGTCATTGGTGATTTGTATAATTTCAGAATAAATGCAGGTATTGGTCGGCGCGCATGCTGCAATGTCACCTATGACAGTCGAGTGATAGCTGCGTTGACGATGTCATGCAATAAGTGAACCAAGTCAATAATAAAACAATATTATTTAATATTTTTTTACAATGATTTCTTTAGGCCGAGTCCACCGACGCGCCACAATCGTATAATAAAATACTATTACTGGCTCCCTGTGGGCCGTACGGCACAGGTATTCATCAAAGCAACTATGCATAGTGAGCACCTGTGTCAGACGGAAGGGTTTGTGCTTACGCCGCATCCACCGCTCGAGGACTGGATGCAAAGCAGCCGTTAGGCATTTGTCATACGACTGCCGTGCCGGGTCCACCCCCCCCCCCAACACCCCACCTCCGTATTAACGCTCCTTTCCTAGTCGGCGAACCCGTAGGATCTCGTACAACGTAAGGTTCTCACCGAGAGCCCTCCTAACGAAGACATATGAATGCGTCTCGGCAAGAACCTCCGCCACAAATTCTCACAGGGGGTCACCGGCTAGGTCAGTCTGTCACCCACGATACTGTACAGTACCAGCTAGGCCTTATTCCTCGCGGTAAGGTGACCCACACAAATGGATGTACCATACATCGCCATACTCCGGAGTATAGCTGCCTGCAGGCGGCGCTGGTTCCTTCGAGGTTCGGGAGAAGTCTGCCCAGCGCACTTGCTGCCTTCACGACTTTCGATCCCAATATTGACAAATGTGGGTCGAAGGTCCACCCTCCGTCACGGATGGGCCACAGATACTTGATCTGGGGGCTCATCCTCACCCTCCCCCCTCGGATCTGGAGGGTAGCTTCCGGAGGGTGTCCTTTAGGGCCGGTCCCGCGGAAGAGAAGGACTTTGGTTTTCTGAACTCGGGCCCGAAGCCCTAACCTTTCTTTGCGGCTGATCACGAGGTCGAGCCCGACTTTGGCCAGCTGCACCGCCTTCTTATAGGCTCTTCCCCGGGATACTCTTGTCTTTCAAGCTTAACTGCAGCTAACTACTTATTTTGCCGAATTGGATCGGCTGGGATACTAAAAGAAAACAAAGCAAGCAAAATGCAAAATCATTTTAAAATACCTCAATTATATCTATATCATTTAAATAATGATAAAAATATAAACATATTAGGTATATTATACATTTCATGAAGAATAAATAAAACACCTTCTAAATTGGTTAAAAAATTGACTGACTTCATTTTGCATAGTATTGACCATCTCGGTTTGCTTATTACATTAACGTATTTGAATATAATATAATTTTACTACTATTTACTAGTGAGAAGTGATCCCTGGAGGTTTTAATTTTGTATGGCTCCTGCACCATTTCACTACAAATGATGGCATGATGATTAGCAGCTGCAATTCATAATGAAAAAACGAAACCGTATGCGTAAGTTTGACGTGTGTTCGCTTGTAAGAAAAATGTCCGACTGATGACGCGCTGGACACGACTTTTAAGCCCCGCCTACTTGGACACGACTTTTGTTGGGTCATTTTTATAACGCAGTTAAATTTCCTGACTTATTATTTATTCGTAGTCTATTGTATAAGCACGCTATTAAAATGGAAAATTATGACGCACAGTAAAATCCAACTCCGAAAAATATTTATCGTAACACATAATAGACCACAGAGAATCGAGAGACAATAGCTATGCGTTGCTTAAAACAGCTAGCAGGCTACCTTAGCTGTGCGTTCATTCTAAGGGACGCATAGGGCTAGCCGCCACTCAAGTATTATCTATGAATAAGTTTTACGGGACCTGTGCGCTCGCGCGCACTGTGAGACCGCACAGTAACGTTTGTGAATACGGGTGTAAGTATACTTCAGTACTAATATTGTACAATGTTAGTTTGAAGCCCGGTAAACCTCGAGGGCTATGACCCAGTTCCTGTTGAATCTTAAGTGACGAGCAATATCAAGTCAAATCAGGTACTCGAGGTGAGATGAAACATATTAAGTGATACAAGTTATATTGAAAATGAGCTCGTATGCAATATTGCAAATGGTGTCTCGTGGTTTATATGACAATTTGAAGTAATAAAGATAGATTGAGGTCTTTTGAAAAGAATATAATATAGTTAATTCAGGTCAAATTAACTGGTCTTGCAGCCTTTTTAAACGGACACAGAATTTTAACAAATTGAAATAAAAAAATGATATTTCGGAGTACAAAAAAAAAACTGAACCTTACTTTCAGTTTAGTTCAGTTCTGAAGTGAAAACTTCTTTAGCATCGTTATGTTTTAAAAGTCGATGAAATAACAAAGTGACATTAAAAAGAGACATTCATAAGATTTAACGTGGGAGAAAATGAGACAGGAAACATTGTACAGTGTTTCTTATGTTCGTGATTTTTTAAGGTTTCACTTCTATCACGTCTGAATTGCACATATTACCTATGTTTTTTTTACTTTAATATAGAATTTAAAAAAAATGTCTCGATTATTAAAATAATAATCGTAAGACAGTCCTTAAGTCCGTAAGACAATCTTATTAGCTATATTGTGACTTATTTGTTATATTTGATGTCCAACGCGGATGAGGTGATTAGCCCAAGTTTTTTTTATTAAAACTTCCGCGAGTACCGATGTCAGTCGACAGTGGTACCGCGGCGGGCGTTAGTGTGATTAGTTCCTGGTCTTCGCCGCAACCACCCGCCCGCGACTTGTTTAAATCTTTGGTAAAAATTGGTTGTCGAAATAAACAATGTTATGTCCAAGCTAAGTTTTTTCAACAAATATGATTTTTGCCAACCTCTTGTTGCCCGTAAAAACATTATTTGTCCTATGTGTAAACTGTTATTACAACGGTCTTATCTCTTATGTAATGTTTGTTTGTTTGTTAGGCATTTATATAAAATTATTAGGGATCCGTATCCAAATGGCAAAAATGGAACCCTTATATATACACACACTGACATGACAAATCGTCATGTCAGTGTGTGTATCTGTCCGTCCGTATGTTACAACCACTTTTTTCCGAAACTATAAGATCTATACTGTTGAAACATGATTACATAATACAAATTACAAATATATGGAATCAGCTGCCACCTATGGTGTTTCCGAACCGATACGACTTAGGGACCTTCAAGAAAAGAGCATACTCACATCTAAAAGGCCGGCAACGCACCTGCTGATCTCCTGGTATAGCGGGTGTCTGTGGATGTCGCTATTCACTTACCATTAGGTGAACCGACTGTCCGTTTGCCCCCTCTTCTATATTAAAAAAAAAAAAAAAACATCTACTTACCAAGTAGATGTAATCTGTGAACCGCATTAAGATTTTTACACAAAAATAGAAAAAAAAACTTGGGTTCCCATACTTAGAAGTTAGAACTGAAACTCAATTTTTTTTTTCATCAAACCCATACCCATTTATCTATGGATAGGTCTTCAAAAATGAAGTTTCTAATACCATATTTTTCTAAACTGAATAGTTTGCGCGAGAGACACTTCCAAAGTGGTAAAATGTGTGTCCCCCCTGTAACTTCTAAAATAAGAGAATGATAAAACTAAAAAAAATATTATGATGTACATTACCATGCAAACTTCCACCGAAAATTGGTTTGAAGTAGATCTAGTAAGTAGTTTTTTTAATACGCCATTAATCGTAAACCGCAATTTACCTTTCATTCAATCAATTCTAATATAAAAAAATACATTTTTTCAAAATAAACCATATTTTTTGTTATATTTATTGTGTCTAATGCTGTATACATTACATAAGTAATGGTACGGAACCCTTCGTGCGTAAGTCTGACTAGCACTTGGCCGGTTTTTTTACAATAAAATCCTACTAATATCGTAAACCCGAAGGTTTGGAATTATTTTGTTTGTAACTCAATAGTAAGTAAACGAGCGGAATTGCGTGAAATTGCGCATCGATTGACCACAAGCCTTTGGAATCCTATTATACATTTTTGGTTAACTAACAAAACATTGTTATTTGATGGTTATTGTACTAAAATATTAAACACAGGAATGACAGTTTGACATTTAGGCATCGAGCATGTAACCCGAATAGAGTGGTAATGTTGTGTTTTGTGTGAAATTAAATTCCGCCAAATTTGTGCTGCGACGCTGCGCCGGTTCTGTGTTCTGATTGACCGACTGATGACCACTAATGGATGATTGGGCGATGGGACGTACACATAGAACGCTGATTGGTTGAAATTCTATTACGTCAGTGACAAATCACTTATTGGTTTCGATTTTTTATGGCTCACAATATTACTACCTACGCTATCCGGTTATATTATTATGCTCGATGTATTAAGGTATCATTCCTCCCGTGAGTATTATTGCTGTAATATATTCGAAATGTCGGAAATGTAGCAACTTTAATATTCCGCTTTAATATCTACAATTATTATAAGGTTATTATGATAACATTAAATTACGATTGTAATTCTTAGAATTTAATATATTAATGTTACCAGAGGTAACGGCTGGTAATAAACACTCATTATTTAAAGTAGCCTGTTGTTGAAATATTCTAAAACAACTAAGTGATGCCTTTACAAAATACCTTTTACAGTTAGAGCGGTGCGTGACCGGTTGAATTTTTTTAACACTTTTCATGCGATGAAAAATATTTCAGTATTTTTCAATGGCTCTTGTTAACCGAGTGCTTCATTATAATTTTATACGGGATTTTTCAAGCTATTGTTATGAACGTCACTGGTACGTTTCATTTCAGTTATTTTGTGTATTTTCGTTTTTATTTAAAGATCTAGAATGTACCTGCGTTTGAATATTCAGTGTCGGCTGGCAATTGAATAATTAATGTCCGGTGTCCGGAAATCCACAACAACTCGATTTTTACGGCATTTCCTGCCTCGCACGACTAATATATGGAATCAGCTGCCTCCTATGGTGTTTCCGAACTGATACGACTTAGGGACCTTCAAGAAAAGAGCATACTCATACCTGAAAGGCCGGCAACGCACCTGCTAATCCACTGGTGTAGCGGGTGTCTGTGGATGTCGCTCTTCACTTACCATCAGGTGAACCGAATATCCGTTTGCCCCCTCTTCGATAAAAAAAAATCTAAGGTTTTTTTTTGGATTTGTGCTATATGGTGATAGATTATGTTCAATAATCATCATGAAATAATCATGATCACATTTATTCATGTTTGTCTCACATGAATAACTGTGATCACATGAATAATATACAAAATTTATAGTTAGAGTAAAAACATGTCAATTTATATATAGGCAAAATATCATGTATATTAATTATAGCTGCATATTGATATAAAGACTGTTTATCGTGGTATTATGTTATCTATTCCAGGTATAAGATACACTTTGTGAATAATTATGAATTATAGACGATGTAGGTATGTTATTAATATAGTTATAAACTTTTGTTCACTATCAATTTTTGGATCTTCATTATCTGAATTTTGAATATCAAATTAATTAAATTTTTTAATTAGCTATTAATCACTTCCTTGCTTACACGCACATCTGGACTGATCACGATTTTATGTATATATATTAAGGTTTGTGTTTCGAAGTCCCGGGGCTTTGTAGGATGTCTCGTGTCCCGGGACTTTGAAATTGACGGGAATTCCCAAAACATAATTTAGTATAATACATGCCCATGACCCGTTGCAGACATCTATATTCACCATACAAATTATCTGCACTTGGCGGGATTCGAACCCGCAACCGCTGCGTAAAGTGTAATCACTCGACCAGCAAGCCAGTCATATAAGTACAGCTTATATTCATATTATTAATAACGTAGCGTTATGCTTTGCACTCAAAATGACGTCAAATAGTGTTTTCCCGTGGTTTTTTTCAGATGAATACTTTCGAAGATGTAAGAAATATACAAACTCACAATCCTCTTTATTAAATTAAGTATATATAGGGGTTAAGGCACCTCGTAATTACTTGTTACAAATGCACAGTGTTTATATAACAAGATCGATATCTGATACACAAACAAGGCATCAAGTTCAAGTTTGAGCCAAAGGAATATAGGATATCAAAATGTTTAGTAACATTAGATTATAATGCACATCTATACCAAATTCCTATAAGGCGAAGATGACGAAGATATATAATGACTTCTTACACTGGCATTTGATTGCTTACAAAAATATTAAACTGAGAAAACACTCTTTTTTATGCCATAAGGAGATAAACAAGCAGTAGGAGCCGGTGACTACCAACGCCCATACACATCTGCACAACCAGAGGTTGCCCCCCCCCCATCCCCCAATGGGCCACTGGAAACTCAAAAATCGCACGAAACGCGACAATATAGCTGTCACTTTACTGCGGTATTATGTGAGTGAGAGGTACACCACCCCAAAAAGGGAGATTCCTTTTTTTCACATAAAAATAATAAATGATAATTGTGTAGGTACTAATTTAATTGTATCTAAATTAATCTGATTAGTTTTGTTTCTTTATTTGCATAATATCCCGAAATAAAAAAATCAATTGGGGATGGCGTTATTGTTTGTAAAGTTTTCCTTTTTCAAAGGAGATGGATACGATTCTATACATTCGAAGGCCAGAATGAAATGAAATGGTATCAATTAATTTAATGCATTTAGGCTTATAGATCCCTCGCTGGAAATTCTCTATATTTTGGCTTAACCTGAGAGCGGAGTTATTGGACGTTTTGTAAAAGTGAGGTTATGTTACAATGTCTATAAAAAAACGATCACTAAGTTCTTAAAGCACTTAAGTTTATTAAATTTAGTGAAGAATGTTTGAAAACTCATTACAAATATCAATAACTTGAAATCATAAATAATAAATCAAAAATAGGACTGGATGTACCTTTCGAAAATAAGTCCAGGATAAAAAAAGCTCTGAATGTACCTATATCATACTTTTCAGTCAGCTGTCAAAGCTGTCATTAAAAATACGATTTATTTTAGATCAATACAAAATCGATAATCATTTTGGTTAATCAGATATTTATTGAAATTTGCCTTATTAATGTAACTTTACTTCACTTCATTGTTTACGTCTTCGATTGTTCATCTTAATACTTTTAAGTTAATTAACTAGTCCAAACTTTTTTCTTTTCAAATTCTGTAATCGATTATAGTTGAATCGATTACCAATTAATTTGACGAAAACTATCTTTCTCATTTATCTCTGCTTCCAGATTCAAAATTGGCCCGATTTTTTATATTTTAAATAAAAAATATGAAATTTTTAACCATATCTCTACTTATTACATTTTGGCCTACTAGTCCCGATCCCCTTTGAGGCAGTAGAAGCCGCGTGAACCGCTATACTATTGTGTAACGGTTCGACGCAGCATATATTTATGTATTTAAGACACAGAATCACTTAAATCTGTGATCTAAGATGATACTAGCTCAAATGAAAATGAGTCATATAAATGCAGAACTCTATTAATATAACCTTTATATAACTATGACCTTTGACCTTAAGCATTATTTTCCTATACAATAACGTAACAAACATCAATCACTTATGAGTCAGACGTGTATGTGGGCAAAAAGGTTTTATCGGTGGATGTAGTGAGCCCTTCCCAGTGATGTATTATCGATATAAATATTCCATAGCCTGTCTTTGATAAAAATATCGGGTTAATAATTTTCACAAACATTTTCTGTTGCTCTATAGTTGAATACCTTTATAATGTATGAAAATGTATCATGTTGACAGCATTTTCAGTACGAACTCATTTTATTTAAAAAAAATCTTTTATCTATTATAAATTACCGATAGATGGCCCCTCAAAACCCTCTTTGGATGGCCTAATGGCCATAGTACGTTTTTTAGCGAGCCTAATGTAGGTTAAGGCCGTTCATTTTAATATTATGTCTTATAATGCAATCGTATATTATAATTAGGTACCTATTATTATTTTATACAATAGTAAAAATGGGCTTTTTTTAGAAACATTGTATCGCACAATTGAATACAGTATAAATCCTCTGGCGAAAATTAGGCTTCCCTACTATAATATTTGAAAGCGCCACCAAAAAACAATAACGTCTAAAACCAACAGGAATCTTCTAAGACCACTATTAATAAAGATACTAAAAGGTGAAATAAGGAGTAATATTATATTTAAGTGGCACGTGTTCTCAACGGCTCTGCGTGAGCGTTAGTGCCGAGTGCTGGCGTTTGTGGAGTCGTAAAACTGCAATTCGTTTGTCCGTTCCCCTTTATGGCGGTTTAAACGGAATAATATTTTATATAATATTCTCTAGGTACTAGCTAGGATGTGCACCTCTTTCCCCACCATGGTTCAGGCCTTGTCGTGGCGGTGGGGCTCAGTAACCTAGGGTGAGCGGTGCACCTTGGGCGAAGCTAATTGGGCCGAGGGGGCTCTTTGTAACCCCTCTTATAAGAAAAGGGGACAGAAGAGCAGGGGGCAAGGGGTGAGGATGGGAACCTCACCCCATTGAACTGTCCCGACGTTGGGAGGAGTTGTTCTGTGGTGCGGTACAACCCCTCTGTGGAGGTGGGGTCGGTCCCTTGCGGGACTGACTAGCCGTCGAGGTGCCCTGTTTGTTTTCTAGATCCGGGGCACCTCACCAAAGGCGGCATTGGTGGCACTCGCCGGGTTTTAGTGGGTAGACCTGCGTCCATTTACCAGGTGTTGGGCGCAGCGAGTCCCACATACCCGCGTGGGGAGACCCACTTCCCCGCGGGATGCCTTAGAGCATTTCCCGGCGTAAAAGAAAAAAAAAAGAAAGGATGTGCACCTTTAATGTATTGTTTGCTAATGTTTACACTTTTCATTCATATTTTTTTACGAAGCTTCACGTTTCAGATACTTTACAGGAACTAAATTTTCACGGAAGGACCAAAGAATCCCAAATTTCAGGCATATAAAATCCTAAATAAAAATCCGTCATGGTTGTTTCACTTTTGATAGGCTTTGAAAATTATTATAAGACAAACATGACGTCATTGCACGAATAGAGACCGATCAAAGGTAAGGTAAGGTTAGTACAAGCCTCCCCCCGTGGGAACTCGTGGCGGAGGTTCTTGCCGAGACGCACTCCTATGTCTCGGATAGGAGGTCTCTTGGTGAGAGCCTTACGCTGGACGGGATCCTTCGGGTTCGCCGACTCGGGCAAGAGGCGTTAATGCGAAGGTGGGGGGAGGACCTGGCGCGACATCCGTACGGCAAAAGCCTAACGGTTGCTCTGCGTCCGGTCCTTGAGCAGTGGATGCGTCGTAAGCGCAAACCCCTCACCTTTCGTTTGACACAGGTGCTCAGTGGGCATGGTTGGTTTGGTGAGTACCTGTGCCGGATGGCCCGCAGGGAGCCGTTGACAGTATGTCACGATTGTGGCGCGGCGGTAGACTCGGCCCAGCACACCCTCGAGGTGTGCCCGAGATGGGCGGCGCGGCGTCATGATTTGACATCGGTCATCGCAGTGTACTTGTCTCTGCCGAGTATCATTACCGCGATGCTCGATGATGACGAGTCCTGGACGGCGATGGTTTCCTTCTGTGAGGCAGTAATGTCCCAGTAGGAGGCCGACGAGGCCTCCCCCCGTGGGCGACGAACGGGGGTGCGCAGGAGGCGCTACTTAATGCGTAAAGTAGTCTGGGCTTTGCCGGGGCCAGCCTTTCGCTGAGGTGATCTTGTTGAAAGCCTATCCGGAACCCTCAAATGAAAGCGGCTGAAGGCACTCGCAGTGGTTTTAGTTTACGGGTAGGGCACTCCCAGGTGCAAGTCCCACATAGGGTCAGGATCTACCCGAGATCCTGGCTACATGCGTAAAAAGCATTTCCCTGCGATAACAAAAAAAAGGTTGGTACAAGCCTATGTAGTAATATCCCCCAAATACTCAAATGAATCTCAAATTTAAGACGTACGACGTGTCAGATTCAAAGAAAAAAGAGGGACAACACGAGTTTAAGTACGTCTTAAATTTGAGATTCGTTTGAGTATTTGGGGGTTAGTTTATACATTTTATTTTATAGTAAGACCTATTTTTTATGCCACAAGGAGGCAACCGAGCAGTCGGAGCCTTATGGTGACTACCGACGCCCATACACATCAGCACTACCAAAAGTTATGCAGATGCGTTGCCCTCCTTTTCCCTATCCTCTCCAATGGACCACCGGAAACTCACAAGCCGCACGAAACGCGACAGCATATCTGTCACTTGACGCCGGTGTTTTGTGAGCGAGAGGTACCACCCCGGTCGTGCCGGCCCAATGTGTACGTCAACGTATATCAGAATTGAGTACCCTGCGTGCTACTCTAGCCGTGTAACATGTAACGTATTTGATACGGTATCAAGTGAGTACTTGGCACGAGCCCGCTGCGAGCAGCTCGTACGTAGAGCGCAATAAGCCCGCTAGGTAACCCGCGGAGTGGCGGTATCCTCGGCTCTAGCTGCGGATCCGGGGGCTCGTAGTTACTCGGTGACCGTAGGCGAGCCGTACCCGCTTGTAGGTTGATATAGTATCAAATACGTTACATGCTACAAGGCTAGAATTAAGCTGATCTCGTTCATGTATTAAACGTACAACCAATTTTTTACAAACCTGGCTTACAATTTGTAAAACCAATATTTTGCTAATCTGGTATTTTTTATCAAGCAATAGAATCTCAATCGAAAAACCAGTAGAATATTGGATTAAAGAAGCTACACATATGTATCACAAAAGTTGGAAATTGAGTCGGTTCTTAAAAACAAACGAATTTCCAAAAATAAAAAGGAACACGACGTGAAGAAGAAACAAAAATGCTAGATTGACTTCGCCTGTTTTTCAAAGATATAAAGACAGAAATTAAGATAAGAATAGAGACTAGAGAGTGAAGAGAGTTTACATGAAAAATTCGACTTCCTCAGTGGCCACGCCTTTTTAAATAACTAATATCTAATCTTTATCTAATATAATATCTAACTTTAAAGTATTGATTGCAGTTAGTTTTTGCCAGGAACTTGCCATATTATTTAAATAGCTAGTACATGAAATGAATGAAAACCCAAGTACCTTCGACCTGTTACAACATCTATACAAGCATGACTTGAAAGAAGTGTTTCCCAATATTAGTATAGCTTTAAGAATTTATTGCATAATATTACTAACAACATCTTTATGCTGTGAGTGAAGCTTCAGCATTAAAATTTATTCACGTTCAATAATGAGTCAGGCGTATCTATCTGGCCTTGCGATCTTAGCATTTGAAAACAAAACTGTCTTAATGCTACGGACTTTGAGAAGCTAATTAGAATCTTTCGCAAAAAAGAAAGAACGCCGTGTAAAGTTGTAGTCTTTCCTGGTTATATATTTCTCTGTGCTTCTGTTGTCACAAATGATATAAGGATAACGTTTTCAAGATTTTCACGAATGTTCACAAGAAATGCTACTTATTTATCAGTTTCCATAATTTTTCTCGAACACTGAAGGGAGGGGGCGGCACTATCAAATTTTTGCCCGGTTCGAAAAATCGTAGATCCGGGGCTGGATTAACTATTACATTTCCTCAACACTATGCGTCAAAGCTTTAAGTATATTACGTAGTGTATGCTTGAATGGCAGACATCAATATCCTGCCCTAATTACTAGGCGCTATGTCTAAGACCGCATATCAGGGTCTATAAGTGGCTCTTCTGGGCTTTGAATATCAAATAGTTCTATTAACATATCTCGAATCATCTGTGTTAAGAGCATTCTGTCATTAGTAACAGTAAATGTATGGAGTTGATATTTAATAAGCTTAAATAGCGGGGAATAAGATTGAAATTAGTGTTCGTTTTGAGCATCCCACACAAAAAAAGGGTTGAAAGCACTTTTCCAGTGGTGGTTCTTTGTCCCCACCAAGGTTTAAGCCTTGTCGTGGCGGTGGGGTTCAGTAGCTTTAGGTGAACCAAGCATCTTGGGAGAAGCAAATTGAATCGAGGGAGCTGCGCTTTGTACCCCTCTTATAAGAAGAGGGGACAAAAGAGCAGGGGGGACAAGGGGCGAGGAAGGGAACCTTACCCCATTGTACTGCCCCGACGTTGGGAGGGGTTGTTCTGTGGTGCAAGACGACACCTCTGTGGAGGTGGTGTCGGCGAGGTGGACTCGACGGCTAGTCGGTCCCTTGAGGGACTGACTAGCCGTCGAGGTGCCCTGTTTGCTCAATAGCACTTTACCAAAGGCGGCATTGGCGGCAGTGGCACTAGCCGGTTTTTAGTGGGTAAAGCTGCGTAAACCTTACCATCTTTCAGGCGCAACGAATCCCACATACCCGCTTGGGGAGTCCCCCCTCTCCCCAACGGGATGCCTCAGAGCATTTCTCGGCGTAAAAGAAAAAAAGTATAGTAGCGGTGGGAATGAGTGGTGGCCGCAAGTAATATAGTTCAATGGTTCCCACCATCATTCCCACCGGCCTATCAATTAAAAAGGTTCTTTGACATGATTTATCAAAGTCGTTTCAGCCGTTTCAAGAACTCTTTTATTACTGCGTGGAATTTTTTTATGTATAACTAACTATTCACAAGGAAGTAATGAATTAAAGTAAAATAATGCATCACTTTTGAGCTATACTTATATCATTTATCTATCATTATCATTTCTTTCAATAAACGCCAAGACGGCCAATCCCACCCTATCCAACTAGCATGGATCATCGTCCAATTTGTTAGAGGTCAATCTACATTTGGTCATCTCGAACACGACCAATGATTCTATACCTTGAAATATTTTGAAAATATGTTTCAAACGTTTTCACGAATACGGATTAAGGTCTTTGTTAAACGAGGACTGAATAAAAAAGGTGTATGGCTAGTTCATTTAAAAAATGTTCTCTATTTTTGAATAAAATCAATACTGTTTACTCTTGTTTGTGAATCGCATTTTATATTTATACAGCTCTATTGCATAAATAAATACAGCAGAAAAACATGATCCTTTAAATCAGCGATTATTCTATATCTGTGCAACTTACTAAATGCATAGTTTTAATTACATTGGGCAAAATTCTTCCACACAAAAGAGATTGAAGATAGCCATTAAACAGAGGCATTAGAAAAACTTTAATATCAAATTTTACAATTTAAGACGTTTTAAAATTATTAAGATTTAACACATTACAAAATTTCCCAATTTCCGGAAAATTAAAAATAATCTGAAATATTTTGTCTGGTGGTTTGGTAATGGTAACCTACAACAGCTCTATTTTAAATATTTTTATGTCATACTAGGGGTCCTGGGTTCAAATCACTAGATAGTTATACGATGGATATAATTTCCTGCGTTTGTCCATGTATGGTGAGGTAAATAAATAATATATCATAAGGTGAATTAGCCTTTTTCCATTTTATATAGAATGTTGTTAATTTCCTTAAAAAATATTCACGAATTTCACGTATTATCGTCTCTGTATAATTACTCGAGCGAACTAAACGCGTTAGTTGCTATCCCAAACAAGACACAAGATTTCAATCTCTTGATTGCCCGAACCATATTCCATTAGTGTTGGCATTGCATTATGGATCGTGTGGTTGTAATCTAACAATAGTAATAACCGTGGATTTGCTTTGTCTTGGCACGTAAAGTTCGGGTTAGTTAGCCTTTGATGTGATGATTCGCGTAATTAACCATATTTGAAATGTTACGGACTAGGAATTCCAAAATTGAATGTTGTTTAATATTGCTATGCTATGAGCATGACGTGGTTGTTGTAAAGTATCCGAAACGTCGGGAATGTTAAAAACTTATTAAACCGCGATATGTTTAGATGTAAAAGTTATAATTTCACGGATTCAAAATCCGTTTATCCGAATTATAAAGAAAAAATATGTTATGTGCTGTAACTATAGTTTAGTCTGATAATAGTATCTTTTCTCTTTAACAAAAAAATGACTTACATTTCTAGCCATGTAAACGGTATATTGCACCGTATCTTGTACAAAATAATAAGACTAAATGTTCATTAAAAGCTGAAAGCTTAAGAAAAAAATCTAAATTTATTAAAACATAATAATAATAATATCTATGGACCGCTTTTACACCACGTCAATCTGATCCCGTGATAAGTTCTCAAAGAACTTATGTTACGGGTACCAGACAATAGAAATATAATACTATACATATATTTACGATTTTCATTATATTATGATACACATAATATTTAATACACATCCATGACCCAGGAACACAGAAAACTTTTTTTTGTTCCTGGTAGATCTCATCATAATATGGGAAATCAGTAAGAGAATTTAATCAAATCGTTAATAATAAACGTGAAACACTAAACTTTACTCAAAATCTAGTATTTTTCGGCCAAGTATTGTCAACATCATAGGTTTCCATTTAGTATATATTTAGTTCCACTTGTCACCACGTCATACTCTTTTGCCAAGCTGTAAAAAAATGTGTGTGACACTATAATATGAATATAATTTTATCTATTGTTTTCTAATGTTTACGCGAATTTCACTCATTATAATAAAAAGGCTTTTACCACCTGCTTGGGATCCCATTATTAAAATTATCAAATCAAAATCCAAGCATAATATGTCACAGATTAAAGATACAGTTAGTACTTTCTGCGTAGATAGGACTGACCAAAATATTGATGTATCATAGGGTAGTTACGAATAACTTTGTAATGATAGGACGTATGACACCTCAGTCCTCCCGTGACCATGGTTGCTGTAAAGTATCCGAAACGTCGGGATTGTAAAAATCTTAATAAACCGCGATAAAATCCGTATTTTTTATTATTATAATGATTTTATCTCATGTTGATCTCATGTATTTTATTAAGTATTAGTCCGTCATACTTAACATATTTTCTCTTGCACACATGTTCGATAAGTTCTAGATAAAACTTATCGATTTACGTCAACTACCTTGAACATTATTTGCGATATTGCGATATATTAGCTAAATTGGCAAAGAAAAAAGAAACATTTATTTTACGAGCTCTTAAAATTTTAACAGTGAATTAGCTGCAGAAATTTAATTTGAAACAATCAAGTTGCAAGGAAGGACGGACGGACAGAAGAGTAGCAGTTGCAGAAAATACTATTTGTTCATGAAACTTCATGAATTATTATTCATTGTTAACTTTAACTCGCGAAATGAATTTGTTTTGGCACATTCATTTGTATTTGGATCGGCTTAATTATATTTTAATTGATGTTTTACGAGTCTGAATTCTTTTTAATTAATCTTAATGAGATTGTTTCTCCACGGTATTACCGAGCAACGGAAATTTATTTATCGGTTGACTTACTAACGTTAACGACATTCTTTTCTTCGCTCAGGTCCTTTCATGTCAGAATTCTAAAGAGTGAAGTGATTTTACGAAAACAAACTACTGCACATGATTAAAAAAGTCTTATATGAATAAGACATAGGTAATATTTGAAGTATATTAGAATTACTTAGTGTAATATATACAGCTCTTGAATAGCTTAAAATTTTTATTTTAAGGTTTATTAGTTAGGAAATTATTAATAAATTATTCCAAAAATATTTATCATACTATCCTTTAGTGTTTATAACGCGTTTAATATTGACATTTAATACATCCAAATTTTGTGTCATTTTACATGAAATACCTCGTGAAACACGGAAATGTCAACACCAGCTGCCCTTAGCCGGTATTTCCCAGATCTGCCCAATTAACGATCACCTGACAGAATTGTGTCAATTTTGAAGTTTAGTTTCATATCAACCTTTTTTTTTCCCATTTCTTGGCCTGCACGGTTTGTGCGTCAGCCATGTAAAAAGGTTAGGAAGTGTGTTATTGGGTTAATTTTATTGGATCGGAATTTGGAAAAGGATCAGGTAAATTTAGTATATAAGTACATAAATGGTTATAATTTTATATTGTTATGAAAATTGAAACTGGATAAAATTCTATATACATCAATATTTATATTAGATAAAAGGACAGAAATTGAAGTAGGAAAAGGAATTTTAATGAACAAAAGCGAGGAAATAAAAGCGGAACGGTCATGTCGAGGACAGGCAAAGAATATATGATTAAAATCCCCAACATCATTGCCACACACACATATATCGCTAGGCAAAAGGTTAAGCCTAGCCAAATGCAAGGGAATGCATGCATGTCCCAGCCTCATACGAATAAGGGTCGAAGTGATAGCTTTACCAAACGTCAGATTTGAAAACCACGGTTTAGGAGGTATATCCACCTGGATCATGCTGTAATGTCGACCTTTCGTCTGACTTGAAGAACGCCAAATGTGTGTCCAAGAATTCAATAACTGGGATTTAGGAAGGAGAACCAAATCACAATAAAAGTTTTGGTACGGAACCAGATCTCCGTCATTGACCGCAGCTTTGGCAAGGCTATCGGCCTTGGTATTACCAAAGATACCCGAGTGCCCCGGAATCCAAGCAAAAGAAACTGTGTAATTTTTGATGCAACATTGATACAATAAATCGCGACATGCAATAATGACTGAATGATCATTTCTGTTACTGCTAATAGGAGAGGCTTCCAAGGCTTGGAGGGCACTTTTAGCGTCAGTTAAAATTATTGAGTTTTTTATTTTTAGAGAGTTTAGCTTCATCATTAAAATGTACTCCAGAGACTTCAGCAGACCAAAACATTCTCCAGTAAATACTGAAGTCTCTGGAGGCAATTTTATTTTCTGTACAATGCCAAACTGTTGATGGAAAACGCCAACTCCCACAGACTCCTCGGGACCGGGTTTGGAGGAATCACAAAAAATTTAATGGCAATGTTTCCATCGGCTGTCACTGTCAATAATAACAATAAATTTGGCATTGGCAGAAGGATCTTGTTTACTTAAATCGAAATCAAACATTATAGATGGATTTAAAGTTAAGGCATCATAGTTAACACAAAATATAGGAAGGAATTGTGATCTATGTGTTGGAGCTTGAAGAGCTAAGTATTTTTGGAGACTAACAATAAGGCATGGCGGCGATTTATGAGCCCAGTACGGATAATCCATACATTCCAACAGAGACCGTAACTTAGAGTAAAGAGGATGATTATAGACTTGGAATGCTCTAAACAGGAACCTGTCACTAAGAAATTGTCGTCTGAGGTGCAGGGGGGCTTCAGAACATTCGAACTGCAAAGCGTTAATAGGGTTCGAACGCATTGCTCCAGCAATTATCCTCAGAGCCTTAGACTGGATAATGTTTAACTTATGGAGAGCTACTGCATTACAGGGTTCAAGTATAAATGTTCCATAGTCTAAAATAATCCTTATTAGGGCATTATATAGAAGCTTTAGAGAGAAAGGATGGGCTCCCCACCAAACTCCAGAGAGGCAACGCAGTATGTTTAGAATCTTCTCGCATTTGGCACTTATATAGTAGCAATGAGGGCTTCCTGTAAGTCTAGAGTCTAAAATTACCCCAAGAAATGTTGCTTCACTTTTAACGGGAACTCTAATGTTATTATAAAATACAGACACTGGTGGAGGAAGCCTCATACGTGAAAATAAGACTATAATACTTTTAGGAACCGAAAGGCTTAGAGAGTTATTGTCAAGCCAGACTTTTAGCAATTTAAGGGAATATGTCATAGTATCAGACATGTTGTCAACAGAATCACCTGAGACATAGAGGAGTAAATCATCTGCATATTGGAGTGTGTTAACTTTACCCTTAAGGGAGGCTTTCAGATCATGAGAATATATATTGTAAAGTAAGGGACTTAAAACTGAGCCCTGAGGTAAACCATTCCAGGCAATACGGGATTGGTATGAGTCTTCTGATATTACTTTAAGCATTCTACCAGAGAGAAGATTAATTATGAAGCTTATAAAATTTTGTGGGATATCGAAATTAATCATTTTTTGTTTCAGAGTTGACATTGACAAAGGTTGACATTATCATAGGCTGCAGACACATCTAAGAATGCTGCTAACACAGAATTATTGTACGAAAATGCCAATCTTAAGTCTGTCATAAAAATGCTGAGACTATCCATAGTACTCCTGCCTTTCCTAAATCCAAACTGGTTTGGATTTAGGAAAGTAACCCCTTACTCTCAATAAACCATTCTAGTCTATTCTTAACTAAATGTTCGGAAATTTTGGAGATAACTGAAGCTAATGCAATTGGTCTGTATGGTGATGTCATCATCATACAGGAGGAGTCATTCAGGTTTTGAAGAAAAGAATATGGAATTCCATCACAACCTGGGGCTGAATCTCTAAGTTTTGAAAGAACCCCTTTGAGTTCTGAAAGGCTAAAGGAAATTAATGAATCGCTACTATCATGCTGGGAGTGAAGATAAGGCTGTGAATCAGAAGAAATATTATCTATAGATGGGACAAATGGTGGAGCTAATTTGTCAAGAAACAAGTCTACTGTACTGCTATCCATAAAAGGAGACCTTGGAGTTTAAAAGCGGATCTGAATCTACGAATATTTTGCCAAACTTCAGACGGAGAAATGTCTGGTGAAATTGAGGCACAAAAAGATTTCCAGCCATTGAATCTTTTTTGTTTTAGTAATTTACGTGTTTTAGTTATAAGATTACAAAGAATATTAAAATTTTGTGTGGTAGAATTTTCTCTGTAATTTTCTTCAGCTATCTTTCTCTCAGCTATCGCAGCAGAACACTCACTGTCCCACCAATGAGGTGATGGAATATACTCATTGCCACTATTATTTTTTATAGGAAAAACTTCCTCAGCAGCCTGTAGTAGGGCCCGTGAAAAAGCTTCAGCACGAAGATGATTATTACTGTCATTTAGTGGAGGTATGGTTGATACATTTTGTTGAACTTTATCTCTAAATAATGACCAGTTGGCATCCTTAAGTCTATATTTTAGTCGGGGAGGAGCCTTTGACATCTTTTTGCAAATTTTTTGAGGAAATGATACAATTAGGGGAAAGTGATCGCTTCCATATGAAGACGATAGAGGCCACCAGTTTAATGTAGGAGCTAGGGAGGGACTACAAAGGGTAAGGTCTGGTGCACTAATACCCTCATGGGACTGTGTCCTTCTAGTAGGACAACCAGAGTTTGGAAGGCATAAGCTATTATCATCTAAGATGTCTAAGATTTTAGCCCCATAATGATCAGACTTAGAACTTCCCCACACAGAATGTTGTGCATTGAAATCTCCCATTACCAAGATAGGGCGCGGAAGGGAAGATAGAATGCTATGAATATTGTCAAAGACTTCAGTGGAAGGGTGAGGTATATACATATTTACAAAACAAATATTATTTACACTAGCAGCAATAATGGAAAATTTTTCACTGTGATTAGGGATGGGTATGTGGACAAAGGGCACCCCTTCCCTCAGAATTAGTGCAACTCCACCATACCCATCTGTCATGTCCTGGAATTCTAAAATTGAATCCAGGACGAAGCCAAGTCTCTTGAAGAGAGACTGCAAATGGTTTGTATCTATTCAATAAAAAAATTAGGTCACTTTTTTTACTATTAATACTCCGGCAATTCCATTGAATCACCAGAGACTGGTTTCGTGGATGGTCCTGTCTGTCCATGAGTTAAAAAACTTTTTAAAGAAGCGGCATCGTCGGACGGTATTTTAATTATATTAGATTGTGAAAGGTACTGAATTATAGAAATGATGAGATCCTTTGTTATTATTTTTGATAAATCATTGTAATTTTTGAGACAGCCTGTAGAAAAGGAAGGAATGTTGCTGTAATCTTGGATAAGCTCTGCATGCGCTTTTTGATCATATCCCTTACTAGCATTTGTGGGACGAGCTTTGGGTTTCAAGAATACTGTTTTCCTATATGACTGTGAGGGACTCTTAGAAACGCTTGTTAAATTATTGGGGTTGGAGTAAGTAATAGTGGGACCAGAAGGGGCCGATGAAGCAGAAGCAACAACGTCAGCATAAGATTTTGAAACTGGTGGATGAACTTTACTGGCTTCTGAGTAAGATGTAGAGTTTCTAGCCATTGTTTCTTTTATAGCTTTTTGCCTAGCATATTCTGGGCACTTTTTGTCTGTTGCGAAATGGGAACCAGAACATAAGATACACATAGCATCATCTCTTTCAGTCTCGCAGTTTATACCTGAATGGTTGTCACCACATTTGTAACACCTTGGAGTGCCTCTGCATTGCATTTTGGTGTGACCAAAACGGCAGCAATTAAAGCATTGTAGTGTGGGGTAAATATAAAGCTCTACAGATAGGGAATTGAAACATAAAAAGACCCTGGGAGGTAACACCTTCCCATCAGAGGTTAAAACTATGGTCTCAGTTGGAATGAACTTTAGTGTCTCGCCGTCATATACCTTCCTGTTTAATCTCCGAATTTTCAAAATGCTTCCACAGTTCTGCGGAAGCTCAATATTTTCCATGATATCTTTCTCGTCCCAGTCACATGGAACACCTCTCACTATTCCCATGCGGGTGATAGTGAAGGCCGGAATAAATGCTTTGTAATTATTAACATCAAGAGATTTGTGATTTAGAAATGTGTTAGCATCCTGAAATGTTTTAAACTGTATAGACAACCTGTTCCTTCCAATTTTTTTGATGCTTCCCTCTACAATGCTTTTAATTAAACTTTTTTTAAGGAAAAATCCGAATTGTACTGGGTGAATAGATCCGGTTTGATTTGGTTGTAAGATTTTTTGAACATGGACAACATAAGGCGCAGGGTCTGACGCCTGGTAAAGCGACCTAGCAGCGCGAGGGTTACTTGTAATATTGTTAGAATTAGCAGCCTCATTATGGTGGATTTCAGTGTTTTTTATCATCAGACTCAAACACTTTAGGAATAGCATTATCCTTTAAATCATTGGGGGAAAGTTAGCAATCTGATAGACCTATATGTCTGTGATTCCTTATCTTCTTTTGATTTCTAGCTGAGGTTCTCTTTCTTTTAGCCGATTTCGAGCTTTCCGAACAGTCTGTATCTATAATTGAACCTTCCGTTTCCATTCCCGACGCATCGATTGTGACTACATGAGACACCTGGAGGGATGTCCCTCCAGGGTCTTCGGGCTCCAACATGGGCGCCAAGAGAAAAGTCCTATTTTACATATAATACAATGAAATTACTTACCAAGCGAAGAAAACAAACTAAAAATATAAATAATCAACAATAACTACTAATATATACACTTTACAACTTAAATGATCCTGTAATATTATATTAATTTAATTTTCAAAAGTTTAATTTAAAAAAAAAACTCCCGCCTATTTCAACACTTCCCGCGCTTTTTCATATCAACCTTTAGAAGTAGAATCCGTGATTTACGAGATACATATTTTTATTATACATAATGATATTTTTTCATCTTACTTTTATCACTTACCACCAGGTGAAACGGATGGCTGTTTGCCCCCTCTTCTATAAAAAAATATATTCTAAGACTTAGACTTAGTTAAATTACAAGTGATGATTGAGTTGCTGGGGCCTGGTATAAAGTAAAGTCCTGTCTCAATTATTTATGAACTTTAACACGGTACGTAGAAAAGTTATTAACACTCTGTATATGAAAATGTCAAACATAAACGGATTTGGGCTAGTAATCCTTTTACTGTGAAATGACGTAGAATGTTTATACGCATTTGTCATGAAAGTATACAAAATTTGTTTATTCAATTAAAAATTAATCTGTTAGCTCAACTCGCGAATCAAACACAACACCCTGAGTGCGTTATAATAGGACAGTGGTATAATATGACAGTTTACAGCGGAAAATGTATTCGCTAGCTGTATTGTATGTATAGCGTTCCTATACATACTAACCCAGAACTTAAGTTCTCACAAGGTTTAATTTTTAAAATAACACAATACCTATATATAGAATATTGACAATATTGTCTTCCAAGAACCCAGGACCTCGAAGAATAAACATATTATTCAGTACGCTTATTAGATGCGCCTTAATTAATAATTAAAAAAATAATTAATGCTTCTATTATATTCTATTCCCTAAACATAGAAGCCACTTATCTAGAGAGGCAGGAGATAATAATTTGGATATTTTTTGGCCTATATATGAGTATCACTATACTATAGTTCAGAAAGAATAGGAAAATAAGTGCAGTGTAAACACGCATCGGGCTTTTTTCAGGTAATGCATAGTTTTACATAGAACATGAAAAATAAAAAATAAATTTAATTGACTCGTTACCTTTTTAATATAGTTATTTAAATGGTATTAAAAATTGTAATGCTGAAAGAACACTGGAAATATTTTTCCCATCTATGCCAAGAGTGCGCTACACTTGTTTAGCCTTTTTTTTCTTTAACGCCGGAAAATGTTCTGAGGCATCCCGCGGGGGAATGAGTCTCTCCACGTGGGTATGTGGGACTCGCACTGGCTGGCCCCCGAAAGCTGGTAAGCTGGTACGCAGCTCTACCCACTAAAGTCCGGCGAGTGCTACCAATGCCGCCTTTGGTGAGGTGCCCCGGATCTAATGAGAAAACACGGCACCTCGACGGCTGGAACTAACGATAACCCCTTCCAACGTCAGGACAGTGATATGGGGTGAGGACATCCTTGCTCCTTGAGAGCGGAAAAGTCACTCTTCCGCTCTTCTTATAAGAAGGGTACAAAGAGCAGCTCCCTCGGATTAATTGGCTTCGCCCAAGGTGCTGGGTTCACCATGGGCTCAGTGCAACCGCCACGACAAGGCTTGAATCATGGTGGGGATAAAATAAGGCACTACTAAAATCTAATGTGTAGTAAATTTATTACATAACAATGAGAGATGAATAAGGGGATCAAAACCAAAACAGACGTCATCATATTATTTTTTCAATAATATGGGAATAATAGAATGTTATTTATTATATTATTATGTTGATTGAATGGGGGAAAATGTTACTTCTACAGATTCTATTGTTCGAAATGTTTGTAGGGAAGGACAAAAATGATATTGTCGTTTCGTTTCATCATTTCATTGGTAAACTATTTCGGTGTAGCGGTTTTGGGTGACGAACTAAATGAAAATTTGAAATTTAACTTTGATATCAATTTTGAAATGAAATAATAATTTTATTCCAGTAACTAAGTATAACTTTCATGAAAGCTTTTGAACAGTAGGTATTGTCTATTATTGAAAAACCATTGTCTGACCTTGAGCAGTGGATTTTTAAAGGCCAAATGAAGATTTTTTAATCATCATCATTATCAGTCCGAATTCCATTTATAATTTATTCTTCTTAAAATAGGAGTCTTTAAGCGTTCAAAATTGATTTATGTATGGAGAAATGCAAAATATTACAAATATTTTGCTTACAAGTTATAGGTAATTTAGGGCAAATTTTTAAGTGATAAATTACTGTGTAGTAATATTTATAACATGTAACATAGGAACTAAAATATCCACTCATCTATATATTAGCATCTCGAATGTAACCTAAATTTCATAAATCATCTATAAATCTTTAAAGTTTTATAATTTCACAAAGCGTATTCCTTGCAATGGTTAAGTGAAATATCGTGATTAATACGCGTGATGAGATTATAAAATTTTGAAGGTGCATACACGGATTAAAACCAAAACTCTCTTTAAAAAAGTTCTTTCTGGCTCGATTTAAAAAAGGAGTGCGACGTATAAGTGACATTAAGAATAATCAAGGTAGATAGATAAAAATACATATAACAGCCTTCTTCGTCTCTTAAAACATTAATTAATATAAAACGCTCAAATATCAGAGAGTTTGTGAGTACATTTTAATGTAGACTCAGCTAAGTCCTCAAAAACTTATCGGACTTTATTAAAGTGAGATATGAAAACTTTTTAGCCACTGGAATTTTGCCAAAGGTCAACACAGATAAGCTCGTACCTTTTTAATTTTCCGTCTGAAAATAGCCTCAATTGCTTTATTAAATAAATGACGGGGAGAGATGCATTCAGTTTTGCCTTTTTTATTTAGTCTGCGCAAATGAGGTTTTAAGCAAGTTTTTTGCTTGTTCAAGGTTTGATTAACCTTCTTAGATTGCGGTCAATATTTACCACATTAAAAAAAAGTTTCACTTTTACCGTGGTTTAATATAAGCACACAATCCTTTTTTTTATGAACTTTAAAATGTGAATTTTTTAAACCACATAAAAACTGTTTATAATTTAAATGTAATTCACATAGTATTTAAAAATTCAAGAACTAAATGATGAATATGTTTATATACTTAATCATTGTAGGAACGCCCTTAACCGTAGCGCGATTTGAACCCGGGAACCCAGCAAGAGTGCAATAATAATATATATAGAGAATGTATTTCGCCGAACTATTTCTCAAATTATACCTCTATTTTTAGATATTCTCATAAAATAATGCATGTGTTTAAAAAAAAATTCATTGTTATAGATTTGAAATATTTGTGAACGTTGATGGCTCGCTTTGTTGCTTAAATAGTTATAATACGTAAAGGCAAAGGCTACAAAGGATTCGTGACACGCCAGTTCTCTCGCTCCGCTTTTGTGTAGGCTTGATAAATCTAAAATATCTTGCTTTATATGTATAGACTATTTCTTTGTAATTCGTACGCTTGTACCTAGATTTTTTTATGTAGAATAATATGTTAAAGGTATATAGCACAATTACAGTACCTACGTTGCAAGGTTAGGTTTTTACACTAGATATTTTCCGTAACTTTGCCTGCCGATTTCTAGTCCAGATTCAAAGTAACAGATATATTATTGCTTACTCTTTAATTTCGTTCTGTTCTAAAGTACAGTCAAAACTTCGCAGTTTTTGTGAACTTTGGCGTTACTAATAAAAAGGAAGATGTTATTTTTTCCTAAACAAGTTTTATGAGAATTTCGACTCCAAGCGTACTTTCCTCTACTTATTATAAAAAAAAAAAAAAAAAAAAAACTATTAAACTAGTTGCGGGTTAAATGAGATACAACTGCGGTTCTTGCGTAATTTGGTTGAAGTGCTTTGCAAGAATTAAAAGCATCGTATTACTCTTGTTAATTATCCCGCCGTTCTCCCCCTTCCTGGTATTATTTTATTTTATACTTTTTATTACTTTAGTTTTCTTATGGCGGAGGAATAAAATAACAATTAATTAAAATGCTGCAGTTTTATTATAATTCAAATCAGTTCTTGAATTTCCTAGTTGTGTATTCTCCTGCTTCATCTTATCTAGTCGTAAGTCCTTGTAGGGGTTACAGTATACAATCCATGTTCCACCAAGGACCTGATGCTAGGCGTATTTAATATTTTTAATTGCGCAGAAAGGTATTGGTCGTTTTTAAGTGAAATATGTCGTAGTGAAATAACGATGATGACTTATCATGTTCTATTTTACTTCATACTAGTTCACTTTTGCAAGTGTAAGATAACATAACTAAAAGTTTTGTTGTGTTACTCTTTTTAAAATAGTATTTATGTTTTTCTTATTTGTGCCTCGTATAGGGGTCGACGTTACTCATGACCATGTACGAGTTCAACCGGGACTACCTCAGCTATATTCATGCCTGGTAATGCGTCTCCAGGAACGACCCTGTGCTCTTCTCGGGTTCATGATGGGAACTTGGGCCAGAATGACAGGAAAGCACGCGGAATGCTTAGTAGCGGCCCGGTAGTCCCCCCATACGAGGAGTCTGGCCGTCGCCGGGGCCAGCGACTGATGGCGCTAGAAGTGGTTTTAGTTGACTGGTAGGGCACTCCCAGGTGCGAGTCCCACATAGGGTCAGGATCTATCCCATTTCGCATTTCCCTGCGATAAAAAAGCTATATTCATGCCTATTTTGAAACCTAAGAAAATAGGATTATTAAAACAATTGACAGCAAATTTTAGTTTCAAACAATGACTTAAAATAGGTATCTCGTAAAACGAGATGAGAGAGACGAGACAAGATTAATTATTCATCAATTTTATGCTAAGTCATTCTATTCGGTGTCACTGACTTATTAATGGTCACAAGGTATGGGCAAATTGACGTGCCAAAGATTCAATGATAGGTGGTCAACGTTGACCACAAACATCATAATGTCTGAATAACCTTTTCAAGTGCCAGATTTGGTTGATTCATTGCATTACTTATGTTGGCTAGTTGGGTGCGGGATCCCATAAGGATCTGTTCTCTATGGCAAAAGTCTAACGGCTGCTCTGTGTCCGGTCCACGAGCGGTGGATGCACCGTGAGCGCAAACCCCTTACATTCCGTCTGGCACAGGTACTCACCAGACATGGTTGTTTTGGTGAATACCTGTGCTGGACGGCCCTCAGGGAGCCGTTACAGTATGTCACGATTGTAGTACGGCGGTAGACTCCACCCAGCACACCTTCGAGTTGTTTCGGATCCCAGGGGACGTGGCTTTGCTGAGCCTCATCACCGCGATGGTCGGTGACGACGAGTCTTGGACGACCTAGGTCTCCTTCTACGAGGCAGTAATGAAATGAGAGAAGAGGCCGCCGACGAGGCCGAGGCGCTACTTAATGCGCCTTCAGTTACGCCCCTGTGTTCGTGCCGGGCTCAGCAGTGCTATTCTGGAGTCATTTTCTAGGCTGTGCGCAGCGTCGAGCTCATCGCTGCCACAGCTTTCGACAAATCGACGACGAGCACAGCGCTGAGCAAATCGGTATTCTGAAACTAAGATGCGCTCGTCGACGAATTCGTGGCTGTGCGTGAGAGCTCCCTCTCAGCGCTGTGACGTCTCGAGCTCTAGGGCTTGACACAAATGTCTCGACAAAATAATCGGTAAATATCGGTTAACTGTTTAGTAAGCGATAAAAATAGAAAATAGGGTTTTTCTTGATTATTAAGCAGAATATATTATTATTAGGCTTGCTTTTGCATTAAAACGTGAGATTGAAGAATTTTTTATTCATTAATATGTCCTAAAATCTTATTTTCCAGTTGACAATTGACATTTTGTAGAAAAAAGGTTTTGTTTGTTATGTTTTTAAGTTTTGGGCGATAAAAGGTTACATTCCTTAAAATTTATATATTACTAGCTGTTGCCCACAGCTTCGCCCGCGTTAACTTTTAAAATTTGAGGGGTTGACCACCCTTATCACTTAGGGGTATGAAAAATAGATAGTAGCCGATTCTCAGACCTACTGAATACGCATATAAAATTTGGTAAAAATCGGTAAAGCCGTTTCGGAGGAGTACGGTAACTAACATTGTGACATGGAAATTTTATATATAAGATTTTCGAATTAAATCATATTATGTCGTGGCTAATAATTGTCAAGTATAAGTGTTAGGTAGTTCCGTAGTTATGAAACTCGTGTTTTATGGTATAAAATAATAAACATATGAAACGTACGCTTTCTTTATTTATTTTTAGAAGTTTATTTATCATAACAAGATCATAATGTCAAGAAACTGCGCAGTCCCACCTACGGCGCAAGTGGAGAAATCATTGGAGTGTCTGGAAGAGAGACGCTGTCTTGTCACAAGGTACGCTCGAATCTCGCACGCTCGAAATCGTACACGAGCGGCTTGGCAAGATGTAGCTTAATAGCGACGCTAGTCGCATATTCTAAATCACCTAGAATTATAAATGAAACTATTAACTTATTATTGCCTTACATTAAAACAAAATAAAATATTTAAAATATTATTTAGTTCGTCTATGCTATAGGTTTTTAGATTCTATACTATATTCTATAAGAACATTTTTCTATGATTTCGGCGACACCGTAAATTAAAACAAAATTGGGTTTTATATTTACCAAAAATAATTAAAAAAAAATAAGGAAATATTAACTGTAATAAGAAAAACGACATTTAATTATATTACAATGCCGATTTTATATATATTTATTTTGATAATATTATATTATTTAGACCACAAAAACGTAGTGTTTATATACTCTTTACTTTAGACTGTTCATAAAATTATTTTCGTATAACTTGACACCTAACATTTTTTATTCCCCTATGCCAACTATACTTTATTATTTTATATTTTTATATAAATTAAAGAAAATCATTTTTCTAAGTCGTCCCTTTTTTAGCTTCTTACAATATATAAAACATTGTAAAAAGTCGCATTGCCTTACTTACTAGTTTTGTGTCTAAAATATGTTTAAATTGTAAATAAATAAACAATCTTTACATACTTTCACCCCGAAAATGAAGCTTTTGGATTTGACAGTAAAAAGCGAGGCTGAGAGGCGAGCTCGACGCTGATTTTTGTTACAGAATACCAAAATGTATGAAGAAACGTCAAAAACTCGCCGTAGAGTAGTTCTTGTCCCTCCCGTCACAGCCTTGGCGGCGCTAGTATATGTTCGACATGGTTTGACGTACTTAGTGAATACCAAATTAAATTCACAGCGCTGTCACAGCGTTGCGACAGCGCTGCGTTTCTTACAGAATAGCACTACAGGATGGGAACCTGGGTCTGTACGGCACGACTTCGTGGGGACTGCTTAGCAGCGGCCGGGCAGTTTCCCCTTACGAGGAGTAGTCTGGATTTCGCCGGGGCCAGCCTGTCGCTCAGGTGATCCTGTTGCCTGCAAATCCGGGTCCCTCAATAAGCGACTGAAGGCGTTCGCAGGTAGTGCATTCCAAAGTGCGAATCCCCACATAGGTTCAGGAGCCTTACCCCTAACGTCATCAAAATAATGCATTACTTAAACAGGGACAAAAAAGGGACAGCAAGATTAAAACATAACAATGCCTATACTTATTGCTAATATAATATAAGCTATAAGTTCTTTATGTGTGACTTGGGCTCGTAGATTTTTATTTCGCTTCACAATAATGTAGGTGTAATCATTATAATAATTTGTTCGTGGTGCATTGCAGCTTGGGTCCCCTAGATGCTATCTTTTCTTAACTTTTGTGAGTCTTTGCAATATGGCACTGTCTCTCACTTTAATTGAGGAGGGAAACTGGAAATAACTTTCTACTCCTCCTGAATTCTTTGATTAAAATCTTTGTGGGTTACCAAGGCAGTTTTAACTCCTCTTGTTATAATATTTAATATTGCACACCTCACAAGTGAAGCTTTGAGAGTGCTCTACTCTCAACGTGTCAAAAAAGCAGTTTTCTCGAAACTGAAATTGTTTTTTTTTTGTTATTTATATCACACTTATAGGTTAATGTGAGTACACTAATATAAATTCAAATGATCTGTCGGACACATAAAATATATTTCAATAACAATTATTTTGTTTAACATAGTAAATAATAGCATTAAAAATAATATTTTAATAACAGATGTGTTTTTTATGTCTGTATGTGGTAGTGATATGGGTCGAAAAAATATCGTATTGGAATATGTTTTTTTATCATCAAAATTAAAAACTAAACAATCGTTGATTTAAAATCCCTGTGGCTTTTAGCCCTTTGAAAGAGTAAAAAACATATAATCCACGGCCATGACGATCTCTTGAGATTAAGGCGTCTTTGAAAAAGTAAAATAAAAAACAAATCCCTCGCAGGCAGAAACAATTTTTTAAGACGCTTTAATCTTAAGAGATCGTTCTATTCGGAATACCTTTTTAGATTTCTATGTAAATTATGGCCATAAAGTTATTCGGCCTTACATGAGCGAATCCAGTATGAAAAGTCGCGATTCGATTAGTATAAAAGCAGGTATAGGTATGGAGTAATTAAGAAACGATTTCAAAAACCAAACCAATTATGCTTGTGCCACACGCGCGTGAACGTATGGGTACCGCCATCCTGTTTATTTGTTCCGTAAACAGTTTTGGGGTTTTTCGGTAAGGAGTACAGAGGGAACAAGCGGATAATTTATTGTCATTGAAACTTAGGTATCTTACGTTTTAAGATAGGCGTTCATGGTTTCATAAAAGTGTGGCTAATTCCAGGTTACAGTTGACGATTGACACTTTTTATCACTAACTTTATACAAGATATAGAATTATCATGATATACTACATATACTCGTATTTTAGTAAAATCTACAGGAGCGAAGCTATAGGCGCCATAAAGGTTAAGCTTTTAACATAATTCAGGTTAATTTAATAATTAATGTCAACAAAACATATTTATAATTCTGCTAGTGGCGGGAAACGAACCTGTGACATGTCCATAAACCTTCGCAATGTACCTACTCATATATCGTCATAAAATTGCATTAATTTCGCTTTTGACCTCAAGTAAAAGCAAAATATTATTTTAAATCCCATCTGACTATTTGGGTACGGTTGGATAAATATACAATGCTAGTTAATCTGCGTTATTTTTTACAGTGAAATCCTCTTTTAACCTTACTTCCCAGCTCTGAATGGTGTTTTGTGTTTGAGACTTTTATACCGAGCACTGCATCATGAATATACTGCATTGCAACCGGGGAATAAAAAATATTGTGCTTCTTATAATAATTTAGCCAAAAATGAAAGGTATTTTTTTAGTAAATTGCAAGTTTTAAGTTTTGTCAGCAGAGTAAGATAACATCATAGTTATCATAGCTTGGCATTTTCAGACTTATGTTTTTTTTTGGCATATTTAAATAAAAGTTTTACATGAAAATTAGAGAGAAACCGTTTAACACTGCACACATTTGAAACTAACATAATAACATAGACATAACAGTCTCATTTCATTTGATATGATATTTAGTATGGAATGAAAGAAACAGAAAGTTTATGAAGCAGATGTAGTTAAGATTTTAAGTGAACGTGGCTACACGAGACTGAACTCATGAATAAGACATTAGTAGACAATGTCGCAATATCGAGCTCCGCAAAATAAAAGTGAAAAACATGGTAAATATCCCGTTTTAATTAATTTTAGTAAATGTAGGTAGTTTAAAAACCGAGCGTCGAATGAGAATCTGTTAAGACACGTGCAGTCGTCGAGCTGAATATAATGATTTTAGACACAGATTGAAGATGGCCTTGGAGTAATTTAACATAGCTTTATTTCAATTTGAATTTGTTACAACGGAAAGGCATTTGATTTCGTATAATTAATTCAACTGAGCGTGGATGGTAATTTAAAACGATCCGGAAAATCATGACTGAATTATCGGGTATAAGTTGAGACGACATGCCCCACAATGAATAACGAATTTCTCATAATGACTTTCAATTATGGTTTTCAGATGTTTGTTTCTCAAACGATCTGCTGATCAATCATTTTGCGACTGTATTTTGTAAACGGAATTCTATTGTTTAGTAATTTTGAGCTTTAATTTATTTTTATATTTTATTGAAATAGCAAGGTTACAGAATATGCCTAATATCGATAACGTTTTTTCATTACGAGACGTTTCGATTCTCTATTGGTAGATGATATGGAAATATAATAGCTCTGCTAAATAAAAGTGAAAAATATAAGGAGTAGGTAAATATCCCGTTTAGAAAAGAATATATTATTATTATGATATAATATGAAACATTAAGCATAAGGTAAAAGCGATTGCAATATCTGCAAGATGAATTGTGATCGGGAGGGTCTTGTGTGGATAAAGATTGGTTGATAGACTGCCGAGTTTGACCTGAAATCTTTTGTAGCATATTATAGCAATCATAGCGATATTCGCTTTTAGATGATCTTCACTATCCACCGCTCTACAAAGGTATCTGTGGTGTCTCAGTGGTTTAATAATGGAAATATCACATTTATTAAAGAGTCTCGTAAATATCCAGTCTCGTGAACAAGACATTCGCAGATAATGTCGAAATATCGAGCTCCACGAAATAAAAGTGAAAAACATGGTAAATATCCCGTTTTAAATAATTTTCGAGGTAGTGCCATGCTGCTTTGCAGCTGAATCGGACCGGCTCAACCGGGGTGGTACCTCTTGCTTGTGTGGACAGCGATGCTGTCGCGTTTTGTGTTGTTTATGAGTTTCCGATGGCCCATTGGGGATGGGGTACAGGGGGGCAATACATCTGCATAACCTCTTGTGCGGATGTTTATGGGCGTCCGTAGCTACCATGCGCCTCATTATTTTGGTAGAGTAGTGCTAAATAATCAAATATGAATAAATATATAAATAAAAACAGGAATAATTTTATCAGGATTTGTTCTGTGGGATATTGGGGGGATAGGGAAATACTATCCGCACGCCCATATACATCCGGAATACTTTTAGTGGTGCGGATGTATATGGGCGTCGGTAGTCACCATAAGGCTCCGACTCGGTTGCCTTCGTTCGTATGACATAAAAAAAAACTGAACATTATTTATCATCATACATCGTTTGGAAACTTCCTTCCCTTGAATAATTCTTTCTTTATAATTCCTTTTTTATTGTATGTTACTTACTTTGTATCAGTGCGTTTTCCGTATTCAAAAATGTAAAGCTCTTAATTTAGTGTATAATGAGTTCAGTCCACAATGCTAGGTTGGAACTAGCCGGGTTCGAGTTAGGTGATTGTGGCCTCTCATAAATGTAAATGGGGCGAATCATTTGCATACCAGCGCGGTTACAATTTACATTTTTAACAAAAAACCTTGCTTAAACAATAAATAAGACATATATATTTTCAGTAATTAGCACATTTACTGTTCCATTTTTTTCTTATAGCTCATAATAAGAGATAGTGCCATGCTGTTTTGCATCCGAATTCGGCCGGCGCGACCGGGGTGGCTAATAATTGTCAAGTATAAGTGTTAGGTAGTTCCGTAGTTATGAAACTCGTGTTTTATGGTATAAAATAATAAACATATGAAACGTACGCTTTCTTTATTTATTTTTAGAAGTTTATTTATCATAACAAGATCATAATGTCAAGAAACTGCGCAGTCCCACCTACGGCGCAAGTGGAGAAATCATTGGAGTGTCTGGAAGAGAGACGCTGTCTTGTCACAAGGTACGCTCGAATCTCGCACGCTCGAAATCGTACACGAGCGGCTTGGCAAGATGTAGCTTAATAGCGACGCTAGTCGCATATCCTAAATCACCTAGAATTATAAATGAAACTATTAACTTATTATTGCCTTACATTAAAACAAAATAAAATATTTAAAATATTATTTAGTTCGTCTATGCTATAGGTTTTTAGATTCTATACTATATTCTATAAGAACATTTTTCTATGATTTCGGCGACACCGTAAATTAAAACAAAATTGGGTTTTATATTTACCAAAAATAATTAAAAAAAAATAAGGAAATATTAACTGTAATAAGAAAAACGACATTTAATTATATTACAATGCCGATTTTATATATATTTATTTTGATAATATTATATTATTTAGACCACAAAAACGTAGTGTTTATATACTCTTTACTTTAGACTGTTCATAAAATTATTTTCGTATAACTTGACACCTAACATTTTTTATTCCCCTATGCCAACTATACTTTATTATTTTATATTTTTATATAAATTAAAGAAAATCATTTTTCTAAGTCGTCCCTTTTTTAGCTTCTTACAATATATAAAACATTGTAAAAAGTCGCATTGCCTTACTTACTAGTTTTGTGTCTAAAATATGTTTAAATTGTAAATAAATAAACAATCTTTACATACTTTCACCCCGAAAATGAAGCTTTTGGATTTGACAGTAAAAAGCGAGGCTGAGAGGCGAGCTCGACGCTGATTTTTGTTACAGAATACCAAAATGTATGAAGAAACGTCAAAAACTCGCCGTAGAGTAGTTCTTGTCCCTCCCGTCACAGCCTTGGCGGCGCTAGTATATGTTCGACATGGTTTGACGTACTTAGTGAATACCAAATTAAATTCACAGCGCTGTCACAGCGTTGCGACAGCGCTGCGTTTCTTACAGAATAGCACTACAGGATGGGAACCTGGGTCTGTACGGCACGACTTCGTGGGGACTGCTTAGCAGCGGCCGGGCAGTTTCCCCTTACGAGGAGTAGTCTGGATTTCGCCGGGGCCAGCCTGTCGCTCAGGTGATCCTGTTGCCTGCAAATCCGGGTCCCTCAATAAGCGACTGAAGGCGTTCGCAGGTAGTGCATTCCAAAGTGCGAATCCCCACATAGGTTCAGGAGCCTTACCCCTAACGTCATCAAAATAATGCATTACTTAAACAGGGACAAAAAAGGGACAGCAAGATTAAAACATAACAATGCCTATACTTATTGCTAATATAATATAAGCTATAAGTTCTTTATGTGTGACTTGGGCTCGTAGATTTTTATTTCGCTTCACAATAATGTAGGTGTAATCATTATAATAATTTGTTCGTGGTGCATTGCAGCTTGGGTCCCCTAGATGCTATCTTTTCTTAACTTTTGTGAGTCTTTGCAATATGGCACTGTCTCTCACTTTAATTGAGGAGGGAAACTGGAAATAACTTTCTACTCCTCCTGAATTCTTTGATTAAAATCTTTGTGGGTTACCAAGGCAGTTTTAACTCCTCTTGTTATAATATTTAATATTGCACACCTCACAAGTGAAGCTTTGAGAGTGCTCTACTCTCAACGTGTCAAAAAAGCAGTTTTCTCGAAACTGAAATTGTTTTTTTTTTGTTATTTATATCACACTTATAGGTTAATGTGAGTACACTAATATAAATTCAAATGATCTGTCGGACACATAAAATATATTTCAATAACAATTATTTTGTTTAACATAGTAAATAATAGCATTAAAAATAATATTTTAATAACAGATGTGTTTTTTATGTCTGTATGTGGTAGTGATATGGGTCGAAAAAATATCGTATTGGAATATGTTTTTTTATCATCAAAATTAAAAACTAAACAATCGTTGATTTAAAATCCCTGTGGCTTTTAGCCCTTTGAAAGAGTAAAAAACATATAATCCACGGCCATGACGATCTCTTGAGATTAAGGCGTCTTTGAAAAAGTAAAATAAAAAACAAATCCCTCGCAGGCAGAAACAATTTTTTAAGACGCTTTAATCTTAAGAGATCGTTCTATTCGGAATACCTTTTTAGATTTCTATGTAAATTATGGCCATAAAGTTATTCGGCCTTACATGAGCGAATCCAGTATGAAAAGTCGCGATTCGATTAGTATAAAAGCAGGTATAGGTATGGAGTAATTAAGAAACGATTTCAAAAACCAAACCAATTATGCTTGTGCCACACGCGCGTGAACGTATGGGTACCGCCATCCTGTTTATTTGTTCCGTAAACAGTTTTGGGGTTTTTCGGTAAGGAGTACAGAGGGAACAAGCGGATAATTTATTGTCATTGAAACTTAGGTATCTTACGTTTTAAGATAGGCGTTCATGGTTTCATAAAAGTGTGGCTAATTCCAGGTTACAGTTGACGATTGACACTTTTTATCACTAACTTTATACAAGATATAGAATTATCATGATATACTACATATACTCGTATTTTAGTAAAATCTACAGGAGCGAAGCTATAGGCGCCATAAAGGTTAAGCTTTTAACATAATTCAGGTTAATTTAATAATTAATGTCAACAAAACATATTTATAATTCTGCTAGTGGCGGGAAACGAACCTGTGACATGTCCATAAACCTTCGCAATGTACCTACTCATATATCGTCATAAAATTGCATTAATTTCGCTTTTGACCTCAAGTAAAAGCAAAATATTATTTTAAATCCCATCTGACTATTTGGGTACGGTTGGATAAATATACAATGCTAGTTAATCTGCGTTATTTTTTACAGTGAAATCCTCTTTTAACCTTACTTCCCAGCTCTGAATGGTGTTTTGTGTTTGAGACTTTTATACCGAGCACTGCATCATGAATATACTGCATTGCAACCGGGGAATAAAAAATATTGTGCTTCTTATAATAATTTAGCCAAAAATGAAAGGTATTTTTTTAGTAAATTGCAAGTTTCAAGTTTTGTCAGCAGAGTAAGATAACATCATAGTTATCATAGCTTGGCATTTTCAGACTTATGTTTTTTTTTGGCATATTTAAATAAAAGTTTTACATGAAAATTAGAGAGAAACCGTTTAACACTGCACACATTTGAAACTAACATAATAACATAGACATAACAGTCTCATTTCATTTGATATGATATTTAGTATGGAATGAAAGAAACAGAAAGTTTATGAAGCAGATGTAGTTAAGATTTTAAGTGAACGTGGCTACACGAGACTGAACTCATGAATAAGACATTAGTAGACAATGTCGCAATATCGAGCTCCGCAAAATAAAAGTGAAAAACATGGTAAATATCCCGTTTTAATTAATTTTAGTAAATGTAGGTAGTTTAAAAACCGAGCGTCGAATGAGAATCTGTTAAGACACGTGCAGTCGTCGAGCTGAATATAATGATTTTAGACACAGATTGAAGATGGCCTTGGAGTAATTTAACATAGCTTTATTTCAATTTGAATTTGTTACAACGGAAAGGCATTTGATTTCGTATAATTAATTCAACTGAGCGTGGATGGTAATTTAAAACGATCCGGAAAATCATGACTGAATTATCGGGTATAAGTTGAGACGACATGCCCCACAATGAATAACGAATTTCTCATAATGACTTTCAATTATGGTTTTCAGATGTTTGTTTCTCAAACGATCTGCTGATCAATCATTTTGCGACTGTATTTTGTAAACGGAATTCTATTGTTTAGTAATTTTGAGCTTTAATTTATTTTTATATTTTATTGAAATAGCAAGGTTACAGAATATGCCTAATATCGATAACGTTTTTTCATTACGAGACGTTTCGATTCTCTATTGGTAGATGATATGGAAATATAATAGCTCTGCTAAATAAAAGTGAAAAATATAAGGAGTAGGTAAATATCCCGTTTAGAAAAGAATATATTATTATTATGATATAATATGAAACATTAAGCATAAGGTAAAAGCGATTGCAATATCTGCAAGATGAATTGTGATCGGGAGGGTCTTGTGTGGATAAAGATTGGTTGATAGACTGCCGAGTTTGACCTGAAATCTTTTGTAGCATATTATAGCAATCATAGCGATATTCGCTTTTAGATGATCTTCACTATCCACCGCTCTACAAAGGTATCTGTGGTGTCTCAGTGGTTTAATAATGGAAATATCACATTTATTAAAGAGTCTCGTAAATATCCAGTCTCGTGAACAAGACATTCGCAGATAATGTCGAAATATCGAGCTCCACGAAATAAAAGTGAAAAACATGGTAAATATCCCGTTTTAAATAATTTTCGAGGTAGTGCCATGCTGCTTTGCAGCTGAATCGGACCGGCTCAACCGGGGTGGTACCTCTTGCTTGTGTGGACAGCGATGCTGTCGCGTTTTGTGTTGTTTATGAGTTTCCGATGGCCCATTGGGGATGGGGTACAGGGGGGCAATACATCTGCATAACCTCTTGTGCGGATGTTTATGGGCGTCCGTAGCTACCATGCGCCTCATTATTTTGGTAGAGTAGTGCTAAATAATCAAATATGAATAAATATATAAATAAAAACAGGAATAATTTTATCAGGATTTGTTCTGTGGGATATTGGGGGGATAGGGAAATACTATCCGCACGCCCATATACATCCGGAATACTTTTAGTGGTGCGGATGTATATGGGCGTCGGTAGTCACCATAAGGCTCCGACTCGGTTGCCTTCGTTCGTATGACATAAAAAAAAACTGAACATTATTTATCATCATACATCGTTTGGAAACTTCCTTCCCTTGAATAATTCTTTCTTTATAATTCCTTTTTTATTGTATGTTACTTACTTTGTATCAGTGCGTTTTCCGTATTCAAAAATGTAAAGCTCTTAATTTAGTGTATAATGAGTTCAGTCCACAATGCTAGGTTGGAACTAGCCGGGTTCGAGTTAGGTGATTGTGGCCTCTCATAAATGTAAATGGGGCGAATCATTTGCATACCAGCGCGGTTACAATTTACATTTTTAACAAAAAACCTTGCTTAAACAATAAATAAGACATATATATTTTCAGTAATTAGCACATTTACTGTTCCATTTTTTTCTTATAGCTCATAATAAGAGATAGTGCCATGCTGTTTTGCATCCGAATTCGGCCGGCGCGACCGGGGTGGTACCTCTCGCTCACATAACACCGGTGTCAAGTGAAAGCTATGCTGTCGCGTTTCGTGCGGTTTGTGAGTTCCCGGTGGCCCATAGGGAAAACGCATCTGCGTAATCTCTTGTTGTGCGGGCGTGATATTCGCCAAAAGGCTTCGACTGCTCGTTTGCCCTCGTATACTATAAAATAGTGTACTTGCTTTAGTTAGCTGAAGAGTTTGAGTGGGTATTTAAATTCTGCCTAATTCATTCAGTTTCTTATATCATCACATACAACGAAATTCTGCCTAATTCATTCAGTTTCTGATATCACCTTATACAACGAAATTCTGCCTAATTCATTCAGTTTCTTATATCATCATATACAACGAAATTCTGCCTAATTCATTCAGTTTCTTATATCATCATATACAACGAAATTCTGCCTAATTCATTCAGATTCTTATATCATCATATACAACGAAATTCTGCCTAATTCATTCAGTTTCTTATATCATCATATACAACGAAAGGTTAAATATTCATTCGTTTTGTTAACATCCTTCATCCTTCTCTACCAGTTTCTTTCTTTTTGTGACTCTCAACTATTTAAAGTGTCTAAAGTTATAAGGCAATCATTTAGTTCATAATATAAACGATTAAACTGCACACTGTCTAAAATTTGATTAAAATATATTCAGTAGTTTTCATATTGATTAATCACTTTATAACACGATTTTTATACATAAGTAATCTATACTATTATTATAAAGCTGAAGAGTTTGTTTGTTTGAACGCGCTAATCTCAGGAACTACTGGTCCGATTTGAAAAAATCTTTCAGTCTTAGAACGCCCATTTATCGAGGAAGGCTTTAGTCTATATATATATATATATCATCACGCTGTGACAAACAGTAGTTAAGTTGAGTAAGTTACATAATCTTCCTTTAACTCAATTAGGTACGTTTGGGCATACCGAACTACAAAGTCCAATATAGTTAGGTGTAGTAACTATTAACAGGTTGACCTTTAAATGTAACAAAGGAACAATACAGACCTCACATCGTTTCGTTTTATAGCAGCGTTCCCTTTGCGTCAAAGGTTTGCCGGATAATCACATGCTCACTAACTGAAGTATGGTAATTAGTTAGTTAACTTTTTTCCTGACTGCCTGATTGCGACTAAATGTGCAACTTTCTTTGAAAATTGGTTTATTGTATGTGTATATGCTTGTGATTCGATATTCAAAATTGTTTATAACACAAACTGTTGGTGAATACCAATAATGCATAAAATCGTGTTATCAATCACCATACATACTTGTTATGGCATGATTTTTAATTATTAACAGTTTATCATAGTAAGACACAATTCTTTTATGAATATGCAATACTTATGTCACAATAAAAGCTTGTAAGAGGTAGTGCCATGCTACTTTGCAGCCCCACCATGGTTAAGGCCTTGTCGTGGCGGTGGGGCTCAGTAACCTAGGGTGAGCGGTGCACCTTGGGCGAAGCTAATTGGGCCGAGGGGGCTTTTTGTACCCCTCTTATAAGAAGAGGGGACAGAAGAGCAGGGTGCAAGGGGTGAGGATGGGAAACTCACCCCATTGTACTGTCCCGACATTGGAAGGGGTTGTTCTGTGGTGCGGGACAACCCCTCTGTGGAGGTGGCGTCGGTCCCTAGCGGGACTAACTAGCCGTCGAGGTGCCCTGTTTTTTTCTAGATCCGGGGCACCTCACCAAAGGCGGCATTGGTGGCACTCGCCGGGTTTTAGTGGGTAGAGCAGCGTCCATTTACCAGCTGTCGGGCGCAGCGAGTCCCACATACCCGCGTGGGGAGACCCACTCCCCCGCGGGATGCCTCAGAGCATTTCCCGGCGTTAAAGAAAAAAAAAAATGCTACTTTGCAGCCGAATTGAGCCGGCACGACCGGGTGCAACCTCTCGCTCACATGATACTGGGGTCAAGTGACAGCTATAATATGCTGTCGCGTTTTGGGCGGTTTATTAGTTTCCGATGGCCCATGGGTGGGGATGGGGTAAAGGGGGCAATGCCTCCCGTGCAGATATTAATGCGCCTCGTTCTAATGGTAGAGTAGTGTTAAATAATCAAATATGAATATATAAATAAAACAAGAATCATTTTATCAGGATTTGTTCTGTGGGATATTGCGCTGTGCCACACGCCCTGCATTGACACCAGTTTGCTTATTTCTTAAACAAAACAGGTTTGTTGTTTTTCGGAAAGGATATTACTGGCACCTAGACTTGCCATCGTACGAATCAGGATACCTATCCTTGTGTTACCTAACACAAGAACGAATTACCTGGTTAGCACTAGGCCCAGATAAAGTCGTTTGTGTTCATATGAGATATTGAGTACTTATTAAAACTTGTCAAGTTGCCTATCAAACTAACAAAAAAAAAAACGTAAGTTAAATCTAGTTAAAATAGAGTGTGAATTAGAAACATCAGTTTCGTAGATCATCTTTTCTGTCGGAATTTCCTTTACGGTTAAGAAGGCTATAGAGGCTCTCTCGAGGCCAGTCTAATGAGATCTTAAATTATTTAGATAACACTTCCTCGGACCTCAGCCTCAGACATAAACAAGTACCTACAGCTAACGAGATAAGTTTGTTAATTTCATCTTAACCAGTACGTCATAATGTCTAGTATCGTATGAATTAGTAAGCACCCAAAGATACATACATATAATGTGTAACCAACTTGCTTTAATGTAAGTAATGGACGAAGTTATTAAATTGTAATATAAAGTGAAGTTCGAATTTACATTGTTACTTTAAAACAGGTGCTGTTATATACTTTGAAGTCTTAACTGTGAAATATTGGGAAGTTTTAAGTTCTTGCTTTTAATCATTCATGATTTTTTAAATTCATTTATTTATTAACCCACTGAATTAAAGATACATAAATACATAATGGCCGAGTCGTTGGAGGGCTTGCAGGAGATGCTGCACAGACTAAATGAATCTTCCCGGCGTGTGGGTCTTAGGATGAACTTGAACAAGACGAAAATCATGTTCAACGAACACGTTCTCCCTAGGCCGGTTAACGTTGATGGCATAACTCTCGAAGTCGTGCAAGAGTATGCCTATCTTGGGCACACTTTGCAGCTAGGTCGACATAACTTCGGAGAGAAGCCGATAGGAGGATTTAATTAGGATGGCCAGCATTCAGGAAGCTTAGCCATATTCTCACGTCGTCTATACCGCAGAGTTTGAAGACGAAAGTCTTCGACCAATGCGTTCTCCCCATGATGACCTACGGGGCTGACGCGTGGCCTCTAAATCTACGTCTGGTCCGTAAGTTTGCCGTAGCTCAACGTGCTATGGAGCGTGCTATGCTGGGTTTTTCTTTGACAGATAGGATTCGAACGAAGACATCCGTCAGTGAACTAAGGTAGCCGATATCACGCAAAGAATAAGCTCGTTGAAGTGGCAGTGGGCTGCTCACACACTCATGAGAACGGATGGCCGATGGGGTAATAAGGTTCAAGAGTGGAGGCCGCGTTTAGGTAGACGAAGTGTTGGTCGGCCATTTACCAGGTGGGAAGACGATCTCCGTGCGGTGGCCGGTCCGTACGAGTGGCAAGGGATCGACCATCTTGGCATTCATTGAGGGAGGCCTATGTTCAGCAGTGGACGGATAGAGGTTGATGATGATGATGATGATGAAATACATGATATATTTATATCACCTGTTCAAAAACCTTTCATTAATTCATCATTATTATTCATCATTAAATTTTATAATTCTTCCGTGCGTGTGTATGTTACTGAACTCTTTCTAAACGGCTGGTCCAATTTTGATGAAATTTTCTGTGTTTGAGCATAGTTTAGATTCACATTTCGGTCCATTAGAAAATATTTACCACACTTCTTTCGGGCTTGACTACTATGTATTTTCGGGCTAGTAATATTATAAGAAATTGATATTTGTAAATTTGGATGTAAGGGTGAATAATCAAAACTATTCATCAGATTTACCTAAATATTTCACTAGAATTAGTATTCTATCACTAAGTGCCACCGGTTTTAAAAACAATCATCATCAGACGGATAATGGTATAAATAATTAATGATAACGCGGATGAGGTTGCAAGCAACAGAATATGATAAGAGTTATATATTATTTATATATGGACTAATAAAAACTCATTCAAGTTTTGTAATCTCGTTGCAAGTCGTAGTTTTTGAGTTCCATCCCAATCTGTTTACTTAAAACCAAATAATATGTTTGGTATTTGTAAAAAGTCACACCCTACTCAGAAAACTAAATTTATTTATGTGAAGCTTTTTGTCTGCGAATCGCCCTTTGGTGAAAATTTAATTAAGGCAAGGCTTACTATTATTATTACTTAATTAAGGCAAAAGTCAAAAATAAAATAAATATTTTTATGACAGTTGCATAGGCATAATGGCAACGTTGCTCATGAACATAAAGTTTATACCAGGCAACTGATTCATATGTTGCCTATCCTGAGACGATGTCAGTAATTATACTGCATGTCTTGCCCTTCTCTCCGAAACAGCAATACTGTTTCACGGGAGAAATAAGCGGGATGGTGGTACCCATACAGACAGGAGCGTGGCACAGCGCACCTTCTCCACCTGTGTAAAATATCCTTCATCATTATTATGATAGTATTTATCAACTTTTTCGTTCACTGATGGGTAGGAGGTTCCTAAAAAATAATGAAACGGTTGTATTACTTTTATAACGTATCATCATCAGACTCTATCCGTCCACTGCTGAACATAGGCCTCCCTCAAAGAACGCCTTGAACGTTTGACGACCTCTGTGGCTCAGTGGTAAGCGCGGTGGCGCTCAAGCCGGAGGTTGCGGGTTCGAATCCCGCCAGGGAACAAAAATATTTTCTGTGTTCCTGGGTCATGGATGTGTATTAAATATGTATATTATATAATCAAAATCTTAAATATATGTATAGTATAAAAGTATTAAATATATTTCCGTTGTCTGGTACCTGTAACACAAGTTCTTCGAGAACTTACCACGGGACCAGATTGACGTGGTGTGAATGCGTCCATAGATATTATATTATATATTATATATTATCATATGAACACACAATTAAAGATTTTATTACAAACATATTGAAGTTCAGATGTATCGTTTACACTTACATTCATGAGCCCTCCGATATAAACGTGGACATATATGGGACCCTTATTTTTATTCAGATGAACTCGCCCTACATTACGTGTGACGCGTAAAAAGATGGTAATCTCGTGGAAATCGTGAATTGGACCTTTTATAGTTTGAATAATAAAGTTTCTCTTTTGGTTTCACGTACGATTGACTAAATGGGATAATTTTGCTGTAATGATCGAATCTGTGTCGAATGTTAGTTCTTCAAAAGTTATAAATACAAGAACGTCTGAATAACAGGATATTTTAGGCTCAAGACATCAGTACCTTTTAAAGCTCTTGATATTTTTCTACTCCCTATAATACCCCTACCTCTTCTACCGCAAAAAAATTACTTCTGCATTATTATGTTTTGTATTTTCGTTCAATCAAAATTTGAATAAAATGCTGCTAGATTTTTTCACAGTATAGTATGTCCGTTAGCTATTCATAAATAAAATTATATTAAATACTAACATTTTACTCTCTCTGGCTGTTCCGTGTTAGATGAGAGTGGCAAGGGATCAGCCGTCTTGGCGTTTATTGAGATAAGCCTATGTTCAGCAGTAGACGGATAGAGGCTGATGATGACGATGATCATGAATACTCTAAAATTTTGAAAATTTTATTAAATCTAAGGTTTTTGTGTTATACTGACAACAGTTTACGCAATCAATATTAGTTTTTACGTTACGTAGTTAACGAATATTACTATACAACTTTGCAAATTTTGTAATATTCTTTTAATAAATGTAGGTACTGAATCAACAGTAGTATTTCTAGCATCTGTAAAAAGTTGTTAAATTCTTATAAATTCTAGCCTCAGCTCTAAAGAAGTTTTTGATGCACTCACTAATTGTAATTGAGGGACCAAGGTACTTGATGAAACAAGTTAGCTCTTCAAATCGATGTTTATGTATGAACAAGATCTTCCAACGTATCTGCAAGTTATCTAGAGTATTTATTTTGTCCTGAGTCAATAATTCTATTCGCTGACAAATTATATTATAATATTATAGTTCTCAAAGACAATATTGACTGTTACCATTTGCTTTAGTCTAAAACAATATTAATCTGAATTAATAACCTTTGGCTATATTCGTATATATGTATATATAATTAATAGGTCAATAGCATTTATATCATCGAAAATAGGACTTAAAGCTAAGGCTTATTATTTTAAGAGGTGTAGTATTTTGTGTTTTCTATCAGGCATAGGATTGACTAGTGACATTAACACGGTCTATTTAGATTTTTAAATGCCTACGTAAGGGATACTTTACAGCAATCAAATAACGGGAGGACTCCCGTAACTATGGTGTGATAAAATCCGTGAAATTCTTTATAATTAATAAAATTCGCGTTAACATAAAAAATAATTTTTTGAAGGAATTCGAAAATGTGCGAACGTTAAAGAAACTGTTACTGATAACTGACAAAAAAGTGCGTGCGTACGAAGTACATATGTCAGAAGTGAAACTTCGTTGGCAAACTAATTTCCGAGACTTGCGATGCGACGTTCGCTCTATCTCACTCTCTCTTTCTCGATCTTTCTCACTCGCTTGCTCTCTACTCTCACTCTACGGCTATGTACTTCATGCCACGTGCGCTCTTTCTCACTCCCTCTCTCTCAATCGGTCTTAACCACTCTCTCCCTCTTCTTGGACAAAAACGTTGTACATCTTCGTGGCGTTCATCCGTTAAAAAAATTACCCTCATGCGCGCAAAGAAGTTTCAATTCAAACACTAGCTAAAAAATTGAGAACAAAACCACAGTGTAAGTATATAACAGTGTCGAATAGCCTAGCTGATGAATTAATTACATATTACTCCATCAAAACAGTTAGGCGCATGAGAGCAACGCTTCATTGAAGCAACAGGGTTGTAACTTGTTGTTTTTTTATTAAAATATTTTCTTCCGTAGTGATCCATTTATCGAATTGAAAGAACTAGTTTACAACTACAATTTAAATAGGTATCTCATGACGTTAGTTAATCTCAGCCAAACTCGATAGTTTAAAACACGGTAATCAGTTTCATATTATTTATTAACACACAACAACTTCTAGAAGTTTATTATCAAAAAAAAAAAAAAAGCAATCCATTTTCGGAGATAAACTTAAACGTGATCACTTGTCGTCACAGAAATATATCAGGTCTCGTCGATGCGCATGTTTGTGGGAGTGTGCCGTTTCGAGCGTTTGTTGGTAGTTTCTAGACTGTTGCACACTGATACTGTGGCCGGACCGATCGTGGAAGCTTAGGTTCGAATCCATTACGAGTAGACACAAACCCAGACCGCGCTAACAGCAGTAGTAGAGGGGGGCGTCTCCCTTTCGAATATTTCTTAAGTGAGCCTGTTTACTTACTGTATCAATTGAGCTTAAAGGCCGACAGGCCGAAAAGTATTTCCGAAAAAAACACTGATACTGTGACAAAACTCCCACTTTCGTTTTGAAACAATCTGATATTGTGTTGATGATGAACACGATGAAAATAATAATATTATTTCACGATAATAGTTTAAAATAGGCAGAAATTATTGTTATGAGACTACGGTCCGACCATAAAACTTAATTTCAAAGGTGTTTTGATACTTGAAAGGGCTTATGAGCGATATATAACGCTTCCCGAGGCTGGTCATTTTGTGTATAATAATAGAGAAATACCTGTTTCCTCCAGAGGTTATCCCAAAACAATTACTTTGCTTATCGTGATGTTTTCACATCGATACCCGTTATACTAAGAGAAAAATAATTGGTCGGTGATCCCCCGTGGGAGCTCGTGGCGGAGGTTCTTGCCGAGACGCACTCCTATGTCTCGGATAGGAGATCGCTTGGAGAGAGCCTTACGCCGGACGTACTTGTGGGTTTGCCGACTAGGGCAAGGGGCGTTAATGCGGAGGTGGGGGGAGGACCTGGCGCGGTAGCCGTATGGCAAAAGCCTAATGGTTGCTCTGCGCCCGGACTTTGAGCGGTGGATGCGCCGTAAGCGCAAACCCCTCACCTTCCGTCTGACACAGGTGCTTACTGGGCATGGTTGCTTTGGTTAGGTTAGTTACGGCCGTCCGGCACAGGTAGTGCCGGACGGCCGTTGACAGTGTGTCACGATTGTGGCGCGGCGGTAGACTCGGCCCAGCACACCCTCGAGGTGTGCCCGAGATGGGCAGAGCTGCGTCATGATCTGACATCAGTCATCGGAGAGACTCGTCTCTGCCGAGCGTCATCACCGCGATGCCCGGTGACGATGAGTCCTGGACGGCGATGGTCTCCTTATGCGAGGCAGAAATGTCCAAGAAGGAGGCCGACGAGCGGGTGAGAGAGGAGGTCGCTGACGAGGCCTACGAATGGGGGTGCGTAGGAGGCGCTACTTAATGCGCCTCCAGTAACGTCTCTGTGCTCGTGTCGGGTTCAGGATCGAAACCTGGGCCCGGTATGACACAACGTCGCGGGGACAGCTTAGTAGCGGCCGGGCAGTACCCCCTTACGATGAGTAGTCTGGCCTTCGCCGGGGCGCTGAGGTGATCCTGTCTGTTGCCTGCATATCCGGGACCCTCAAAAAGCGGCTGAAGGTGCTCGCAGTGGTTTTAGTTAAAGTGGGCACTCCCAGCCGCGAGTCCCACATTGGGCCAGGATCTACCCAAAGATCCTGGCTGCATCCATAAAGATTTCCCTGCAATAAAAAAAGAGAACAATAATTAATTAAACAAGATGTTCGAAAGAAAGCAAAAGAAACGTTGTGTATATGTTTGACTTTTCGACCTTTATGGGTTTTGTGTCCATATAATTACTTCTCATACCTCCAAGAATGTGTACAAAGTTGCATGACGATCGGTTTAGTAGTTTTCGCGTGAAAGCATTGCAAACAAACTTACTTTCACATTCATAATATTGGTTGGATAACCAAGAGTTATGTCAATTTAATTATTCGATTTAAGTAAGGACGATTACGACTTATTATTAAAAGTTATTTAAGAGTATGCAAAACTAAATCACAAATATGCTTCTATTTAAACCAAGGAAAGCGTTTGTTACTTAAGGTTACACAAGTCGCTCATCTTTCCATACAAACGCAGATTAGTAATTACTACAATGTTTGACGTTGACCATAAAAAACGAAGTATAATATAAATTTATCTCGTCGTTATCTATGACTGTATGTGCCCATTTGTGTGTACATTTAAAAAAATACTTCTAAACTTTCGTATTTAAACAATGATTTTAGCCCATCTTTGGGCGAAAACAAATAGTATACAGAGCACCAAACTCAAAAATAAAGCCTGTACTATTTAGTCCTTATTTTAAAAAGACTCATTAATAATTTTTCTATAATAACGGTTTTGTTAAAATGACATTTTCGGATTAAATCATTGTACATTTCATTTACAGATAGCTGATGCGGAACCCTAACAAAAAACATTAAGTAATATGATCTTTCTATTAAAAGGCTTTACGGCCATTCAAAAGAAAACCGCATATTTCCTATTCAAATGCCTCAAAGAGTCGCTAATGATCGAAATAAAAGAAATGAGTATAAAATTGTTCAATATCAATTCGTATTAATGGATGTGAAATGCTTATCAAAGCCTGGATATTATTCATACGTTGCGCATTGCAGACGTTTTCTTGTCGCAGAAGATTGATGGGCTAAGTATCGCTAACAGCTCCGGGCGCTACCAAATATGCAACACTAAGCTTATGAATAATGAATACCCATATAACGAGCAACATAACTGTACAATATTCGTTCTTGCTTTTTTGAACAATAAATAAACATGATGATTTCCAACTAGCGCATAATATTTCATTGGCATTTATCCGTCTGTAGCAGACGATTGAAACAGTATCAGCGTAAGTTAATTACTTATCTATTATATATATATTATAAGGTATATATATATATGCAACGTATTGTTTGAGGTATGTGATGGAAGTATGTATGTGCAACGTATTGATAAATTTTCCTCAAACAATACGTTAGGTATAAGATATAGTTTGGGACTTTCCTCATAGAATACACATTTCCCCAAACTATACAAAATCTTAACGAAAAAGTCATCAAACAATACGTTGCACATATATATATAGTAAAATATATATATATATATATATATATATATATATATATATATATATATATATATATATATATATATATATAGTAAAGTGGGAGGTGTTGCCGCTAAAGTCTCAAACCAAGCTTAATATTATAATAATATATGCAACGCATAATATTATGCAAAGAATAAACACATTAAAGTGGCTTTGAACCAGTGGAAGGGAAGCGCACCACGCTGCACTGGTACCACCATCCTGCTTGTTTCAATAACAACTACATTGGACGACGATAACCTAGAAGTGGCGGCCTTGTTTTTTTTCTTTAACGCCGGGAAATGCTCTGAGGCACATCCCGCGGCGGAGTGGGTCTTACCCGGTGGATATGTGGGACTCGCTGCGCCCGAAAGCTGGGCTTGCTAGTGTGTAAAATAAAAATATTTTTATTCAATGTTGTACGTCAAAGTAGCTTATTGAACGTCAAATGACTCTACTACCGGTTCCAAAACTAGTCCACTGAGAAGAACCGGCGAAACAAACTCAGTGAAACTAATCTTTTCAATATTATACAATATAGGTACATAATATGATATAATTATACATAGAAGCCATGTAGGAAACGCCTTATTCCCAAGGTGTGGTATCTTCAATAAATTCTTTTATTTTGTAGTATCCTTTACCACACAAACGTTCTTTAACAGTTTTTTTAAATTTATTTATCGATAGGTTTTGAACGTTTTCTGGGATCCTATTGTAGAAACGTATACATTGACCCATAAAAGAATTACTGACCTTATGTAGCCTAAAATATGCCTAACATATATAAATTGATGTAAAATATAATATTTGTTTTTGCTTTTAAATAATGAAACTGTTTTATTTAGTTTTATGTCGAAATATCAAGCTCCGCGAAATAAAAGTGAAAAAAAAAACACGGTAAATATCTCGTTTCAAATAATTTTATGGATAAAAATAACAATGTTACTTAAAAACTATTTCATACTACCTACTGTTATAATTTTACAGTATTAAATTACTTACATCGTTCCACTCCGATAAAAATTATACATTTACAAGTTATTCTTCATAATGTAAACTCCGTAATCGTTAAGGGTCATTGCACGTCTTTCGCCTAATCGATTAAATATAAAGATCGATTAATCTTTTTAGAGGGGGAAAGTGAGGATAGCCTCCGTACGATGGTTATCATAATATTACTAGGTGGTGCCCGCAGCTTCATCCAAGTTAACGTAGGTATATCTACAGCTGTATCCGGATTGATTATACTTATAGCTTACGGCACTCAGAGCATAGCGGCGACAGGCGGTCGGGGATTCCGTCGCGCGCGCGTAACTTCAGAGCTATAAGGCACCCTTATAGCTCGAATAAGTATATGTGTTCAGGACAGTGCCGGATGGCACCTCATTGAGCCCCGCGGACATCCACGGCTGCCGTTGTGCAGCAATGTGTTGGTGAAGAAATTTTTAAAATCGCTTTAATATTTTTTGAGTTAAATCATAACAAGCAAACAAACAAAAAAAAACATTTCTTTTCTTTTTATAATATTAGTAGTATGATATATTTTATGGTCGGATTTTTACTGGATGTGTCCATGACCTTAATAGTTACTCATGAGCTTGTTGTTTTTAAAATAATTTAAAGTAGAAACATAACGATATAATTACAAAGTCTCTTCATTTAGAGTTTTGTCTATTATTGGTTTTATTTGGAGTTATATTTAATATATAGATATATAATATAATATGTATAAGGTAATTTTAAAACCGATAAGCCGTGTCGATCAGAATGGATGTGGGTGTCACAATATTTAATCATTATCCTTGAATAATTTGAATGACATAAATTTGTTTTTATCAATATTTTAATCTGCTATGTAAATATGTAATAATGTAGCTAATTAGTAAATAATATATCCAATAATAGATGATGAGTTTGATGTACAAAATTACTAAATAATAACAATATTAAAAGGTTATATTTGTTATAACTACATCCAAATTGGTTTAACCATTTGAAAGTTACGATGTCACAGACAAACACATAACGGTCAAATTTAGATCGAATGACTTGCGTTTAAAAATAGCCATGTGATAGGTACTATTTAACAATCGTAATGAACATGGCATTCAATTTATTTAAAGGTTTATGATATTTGGTAAGAAATAAGAATATTATACATTATAGGTAGTTATATGAAATATTAGTAATTTCTTTTTTAATAATGAGTTGGCTATATCAGATAATTTCAAATAGTCAATACCAAATAATACGAATTATTAGTTGATACCAAGTAATAATAAAAACCAAGTAATTTAGTCGATATACCAAGTACTAGTCGATATCAAGTAATAATCGATATCAAGTAATAGTCGATACCAAGTAATAGTCGATACCAAGTAATAGTCGATACCAAGTAATTTTCGATACCAAATAATTGTCGATATCAAGTAATAGTCGATATTAAGTAATCTATTACAAGATTGGGCTTGACAGTTATCTAAAGGAGTCTGCTTAGTTATGGCAGGCAGATCAGTATAAATCACAGTGGACAGCTTATCTCCAGTGAATATCCCGTAGGGTGACTAATTGAGGTGATCTTGATCTCAATATATCTAATGCCATATTATTAAACATTTTATCTTATTATTATAATATATTAATGTAATAAATTTGAAGTTTTTACTATCGTTTTGAGGAGATTAATATTTACATTATCCACGAATGCCTTGTTCACATTATACAACACAGGTGAAAAGGACTATTTTAATTTTAAATCTTAAATTCTTCAACAATAATTGGAAACTCAAGTATTATCATCAGTGACCTTTATATGTCCCACAGCCGTGCACTGGACACTGGTCGCCTTCTTTAAATTATGTGAGAGGTTAGACCACCAAAGCGTTACATAGATTTAATAATAATTGTGACAACTATTCTTCCCATTTTTGATCCTGATCATTCCAGAGTTTATTAAATACTCTTTGGTCGCACAAATTAATCGGACTGTGTTATGAAAATTTTTAAACTAAAATTAAAACCGACTTCAAAATTTAAAAACAACTAAAAAGTAATAAAATAATTTCCTTAATGTTTGTGCCTACAATTTATAATCAACTTGTTCTTCTACTAATATACAATCTTTGCATTTACCACGTCATTATTGTTACTTTTGCAGTCGGTGTCAGCCAAGTTAGGTAGGGAGGAGGTCGGTCCTTCTGCGAAACCGTAATTTCGCAGAAGGAGGCCGCGGAGCGGGACAGAGAGGACGACGCTACGTCCGTCCCGCTCCGTCGACGTAGGACGGGAGTGCGGAGGAGGCGGTACGCGCACCTCCTGACTCCTGTCTAACGGGACTCGGGGTAAGGTTGGGTACCTGCCCTGGTAGAAAGTTCCGGCGTCGGCGGGGGTGCTCTAGGTTGTCGGAGTCCCCCCATATTAGGATGAAGCCCGGTTAGCCCTTGAGGGAACCGGCCGGTCGTGGGGGGTGTTCTGTGTTAGTCAGATCCAGGACACTCCCCTTTAAGCGGCTGAAGGCAACTCGCAGTGGTTTTAGTGCGGTATACCGGCGCCAAGGGGGGGGGGGGGCGCCGGGAGTCCCACATATCCCCGGGGACAACCCATATCCCCGGGTGAATGCGCAAAGCATTTCCACTGCGACAAAAAAAAAAAAAAAGAAAAGGTAGGGAGGTAGGTACATCAACGAATACGACACCGGCTTCAAAAGTAACAATAATGACGTGGTAAATGCAAAGATTGTATATTAGTAGAAGAACAAGTTGATTAGAAATTGTAGGCACAAAGATTAAGAAAATTATTTTATTACTTTTTAGTTGTTTTTAAATTTTGAAGTCGGTTTTAATTTTTGTTTAAATTTTTTTTATTTCTTAATTTTTAGTGATTGCAAAATTCGATAACTGATTTTATTTGTATGCAATATGGGTAGAATTATTTAAACGCGTTGCTCAGATTAGATAGCGCTGTATTAATGAGATGAACGTAGAAAGGGTTTAAATCATTCATCATCATGGAATTGTGTAAAACTTTATATACATGTAATTGAAAGCAATCACAGCAGATTTGCTGCTATTCATTAAATAATTTAGTTATATATAGGTATAGAATGGATATTATGATGACCTAGAAATACGATGATGCGCTTCCAAGGCACAGTTGTTTTTTGTTCATTTAACAACGACAAGTAAAATTAAATTAAATTAATTAAACAAAATTACATGATTGCATGATGAACTACGCCCAATAAAAGCTGTAAATCGTCGAGGATTCCCCTCGACTATGTAAGGTCTCCATCATCACACCTGTAATGGCGCTTATAACTCATATGGGTGCAAAGTTCTCATTAATTAAAATTAATTAAGTCCAAACACAAGGTAGCTACTGTAAACTGTTGAGGAGTTCCCTTAACTGTCATTTGTCTTCATCATCAGACCCTTAATGACAGTCATAACCCATCTAGGTGTGAAGTTCTCATCATTACAAATCAATCAAGCCCAAACACAAGGTTACTGATGTAAATCGTCGAGGAGTTCCCTCGACTGTCTTTCGGCTCCAGCATCAGATCGACTCTAGACCTTCATTTAATTGTAGTCCTTCAAAACACTTTATAAAAAAATATCAAACGCACTAGTCGCCCCTATGATTTTCGAAAGTTCCCCTCGATTTCTCTGGGATGCCATCATCAGATCCTAGTTTCCTTATCATGGGACCATTTGGGAAGCCTTTAGAACAATAAAATATTTTTTCAAATCGGTCTAGCCATCTTCGAGTAATCAGGTAACATACATAAAAATAAAAAAAAATAAAAAAAAGATTCCGACGAATTGATAAGCTCCTCCTTTTTGAAGTCGGTTAAAAAGATCTTTCATAAAATAAACAATGTTTTAAGTAAAGCGGTTTTATTAAAAATAAAGAATATAACGATTTTAATAATTTGAAGCAGTGGCCATCTTAGATTCACAATGACATGGAGTATATTTAATTGTATTATCATCAGAACCAAATATTTGTGGCAAAAATTAGATAAATCTTTCAACATAAAGAAGATAAAATTTCAATTATTAAATATCACTCAAACTAAAAACAACCAGGCAAGCGAAAAAAGGCTTTCTGCCATTCGTATAGTAAAATATACTGAAAGGAAATAAAGCATGTTTAGATAAAAACAGGACGGAAGAAAACGCATTTACTAAACGTGCCCAAATCAGGGTATTCCACCCTACGAACATCTCATTCATCATACTTGTAAACGCTCGGGGCAACCGCTCCCTTTTATATTATGTTCTTTGCCTTTATCTAAAGTCGCATTTATCAAGGAAGTGTGTAGACTGAAATATATAAAAAAGTAGTTCCATCAATCGCACACAATCGACAGATATATTTTAGGGATCCCTTATAATGCAACCATTAATCTGATTGCTCCAGGTTGTATGTTTTATATTGTAGAGACAATAACTTTTTGTGCCAGTTCGTAGAAAAAGTTTTATGGTGAAAAATAAGCTTTCCGTGCTTATATAACTTGTGCCTAAATTTTAATTTTAATCAAATAATAACATAATTGTTGCTTAATTTCATTATAAGGTGAATAATTAACAATGAAATAAATATTGGAAAAATATTTTAGCCTATCTTGATTGTAATAAAAAATAGGAAATTTTTAAAGAATATTTTAAAATTTAATGACAGATTTATTAGGTAATTTTATAGTTCTATTACATTACATACATGAGAAATATTCTGATGATTCTAAATTCAACTCTTCATATTTAAAATTTATTTTCAGTTATGTAGGAATCTATCATCCATTTCAAAGTTCTTTCGCAAAGAGTATTTTTTATATATATACAGGGTGACCTGAAATTCGATACATTACTTTGAAAGACAGAAAGTAGACCTCATTTACAGTAATATTTTTCATGGCATCCCCTATCCGAAAGTTGATATTTACAAAGTTATTGAAATTTCAATTTTTTTTCTTTATTTTCGACTTTTTGACCTTGACATGACGTATTTTTAAAAATGTTTGTCTTTTTAGTGATTTTTTTTATGTATTTTAACCGTCAATGAGTCAAATAATATTTTTAAGGAATAAATAGGGACAAACTAAGCGAGAATTTTTCATTATGAGACATGAAACAGAATTTTCTTTTAAGAAAAATGCTCATTAGCTTTCCAAAAATGTGCAAATGTCTACATAAAAATATGATGTTGTAGTAAACATAGAAGTAAAATGAAATAATGTCTAAATCGATTTATTTGCGATAAGGTTAAAATAAAAGGAAATACTTGAATTTAATTACGTTTATTGTGTTTAAAAAACATCAATGTTTAATTAAATTTAATAATAAATATTCTACTTTAGGTCTTGTTCAAAATGTGAACCTCTGTTTGCCATGAAAAATATTACTGTAAATGAGGTCTACTTTCTGTCTTTCAAAGGAATGTATCGAATTTCTGGTCACCCTGTATAATAAATCGATTCGTCTTCCTATCGGTGTTAAAGTTTTTGAAGCTAACGCTCACATTTGTCAGATTTAGTTTCGATGTAAGAAGATTTTTACTTTACTTTTAATTTCCATCAATACGAGCACATCACGTATTTATATATTGAAGTAATATTGAATTCATGTTGCTTATGGCTAAAATAATAATAAAAACTGGAAAAAAATTCACTATCTATGTACGTGTACGCAGAGTCCTGGTAATTTTAGAACTTGATAGAATCGGGTATAAAAAATACGTACACATTTATTAACATAATACCATACTACATTTATCATGCAAATTGATTGTTCTCAAATGTTGTAGGATTCAAACCCGTACTCACACCGTGTAATATGACACTATTACCACCAGATGATATACATATTTTTCCCTACCATGGTTCAAGCCTTGTCGTGGCGGTGGGACTCAGTAGCCTAAGGTGAACCCAGCACCTTGGGTGAAGCCAATTGAACTGAGGGAGCTGCTCTTTGTACCCCTCTTATAAGCAGTAGGGATAAAAGAGTATAACAAGGGGCGAATATGGAAACCTCACCCCATTATACGGTCCCGACGTTGGGAGGGGTTGTTCGATGGTACGGGACAAGCTCCCTGAGGGAGATGCGTCGGTCCCTTGGGGGACTGACTAGCCGTGGAAGTGCCCTGTTACTCAACAGATCCGGGGCACCCGACCAAAGGCGGCATTGGTGGCAGAGATGCGTATACCTTAACATCTTTATTTTATTTGTTGTCATTTTTCAAAATTTATTGTAATAAGAAGATAACATCAATGTATATAAAAAAACCAAAGACTTTTTTTAGAGGTACCTATTTTTAATAGTGTTGGGTTCACCGATGCGGCGGCTAGCCCAATGCGTGTTGGTGAACCTCACACATTTTCAAATACATTTTCAAATAAATCAGGTATGCAGGTTTCCTCACGATGTTTCCTCACTGGTGAGCAAGCGATAGTCTCATTTTCAGGGGCACATAGAAATGTAGAAACCCCCATTTTAAGGTATCGCAGGGGGTCAGTATTGAATCCGTATTTTCCACTCAAGAGACCGAGCCCATACTTACTAAATCAAACGGCTTAATTTTTTATTTAATATTTATGATTTATATAACTGAAGCAATGAACATTAAAAAAATTAAAATAATAATTGTCTACAATTGACGCCATGCTATGTTTTATATAAGTTATAAGTTCGAGCATTATTTTCTCTGTTACTATGCGCGGTGCGTCGCACAACGGTTTAAGAGATAGACATTTAAGTACTAAGTGTTGTTTAAAAGTTCGCAAACTCTTTGTCGTGTTAACAATTTTAATTATCTCTTGGTTTTAATTAACAAAGCCAATTTAAACTTTAATAATGTACTTGGATTAGCATTTGTTGAGAGAAAGGTACATTAATCCCCACCATGGTTCAAGCATTGTCGTGGCGGTGGGGATCAGCAGCCTAGGGTGAGCGCAGCACCTTGGACGAAGGAAATTGAGCCGAGGGGGCACTTTGTACCCCTCTTATAAGAAGAGGGGACAAAAGAGTAGGGGACAAAGGGCGAGGATGGGAACCTCACCCCATTGTATTGTCCCAACGTTGGGAGGGGTTGTTCTGCGGGACAACATCTCGTTGGAGATGTTGTCGGTCCCTGGGACTGACTAGCCGTCGAGTTGCCCTGTTTGTTCATCAGATTCATGGCACCTCACCAAAGGCGGCATTGGTGGCACTCGCCGGGTTTTAGTGGGTAGAGCTGCGTCCACTTACCAGTTTTCGGGCGCAGCGAGTCCAAATACCCGCCTGGGGAGAGCCACTCCCCCACCTCAGAGCATTTCCCGGCGTTAAAGAAAAAAAAAGGTACGTTAAGAAAAAAAAGGAAATTTATTAAAAAAGTGTAATGTTAACGCGTCATTGAAGTAAAACTTTATAACAAAGTAATTCAAAGAAACACAAAACATAGTAGCGACTATAAATGTCGGTAGTACCTATGTATATATAGATTTGTGAATTATTTAAAAGAATTAACGCAATGAAACAAATGTGCATTTATATGAGACTGTTTATTTGTTGCTGAGCAACAGCTGTTTACCACATGTTGTTTAACGACGATTAAACAGTCAACAACAGTAAAACCGTAACTCTCTGCCTTTCTATATTAACTTATATCACCCTCTACACTTCCGTTCGCCTCGCCCGATCACACTTTTTGTAACGCTCTCGTCTCGCATTTACCAGCTTATTACACAAGTCAAGCGTGCGTAAAGAAGTTGTGCTTCAAAAAATCATAACAAAAATGGAATAAAATATAGCAACGACAGAGTCATGCCGTTTGCCGTCACGAGATTCGAAACAATATACATACTTTTAATTTTGTGACGTAATGTGGTGGTTACTTAGATGGTATCTTGGTGATTTTGTTCTTAAACATGTACGAAAATGTACCCCTTTCAGAGGTGCTTGGCTCATAGTTAAGCTGTTTGCTTATAATGACGACCTCTGTGTATTATTTTCTTTTTTTAAGATGTTTTTGGTTTAGCATTCTTGATTTATGAATATTTTAAGTACTACGTATTTTAGTCTTTTCATCACATCCTTCGGCTCTTCAAATTCAATACAATAGAAAATATGATTTTTGTTAAAGGTTACGATTATAAGGGTTGATAGTCCTATAAAAATGTACAAAGTTTATGAAAAAAATCGAAAAAGCTTTGCATAAAAATGTTATCACAATAGCAACTTCAAAGTAGGCTTAGTGTTTGATCTTTAAATGAAAAAAATTACTTCGACCCGTCTGAAAATATATTTCTTGAGTAAAATAACTCCTTGAAATAAAGTTTATAAAATATTTTATTCTAATGTTAAACATTTTCATGTAGGCTGTTCATGATATTGCCACAAGTATTATATACTAATATTATAAAACTGAAGAGTTTGTTTGTTTGTTTGAACGCGCTTATCTCAGGAACTACTGGTCCGATTTGAAAAATTCTTTCAGTGTTAAACAGCCCATTTATTGAGGAAAGCTATAGGCTCTATAACATCACGCTATGACATATAGGAGTTGAGTAACGCAGGCGAAGGTGCAGGCAATAGCTAGTATAATATAAATCCTTATAATATGTCCCTTTGCTAGGCGCGGGTCTCTTCTTTAAAATCAAGCAAGAAGGGTGTTGGGCTATAGTACACTGATGTGCTGGCCCAATGCGGGTTGGTGAACTTCACACACCTTTAAGGACTTTTAATTTCATTATGAAGAAACCTGCATGGTTTCTTCATGATGTTTTCCTTCCCCCGTAAGCAAGTGATAGTCTGATGTTCAGGTGCACGTAGACAATTAGGAAAACCCATTTCGTGGCACCACATGGGTCAAGATCGAACCCGAACCTCTCACTCAAGAGGCCGAGCTCATATCGCTACACAATACGTAATACTACGCTACATAATAAACGCACAAACGTCTATGCGATTAGTGAAAGACGCTGAAGATCGATAATAGTGATATCGATGATAATTTATAATTATTCGGGAATTAATAATAAGAGTCCTTATCAATACAAAAAATATATACATGGTATATAATCAAGTCGAAACCCTTTAATACTGACAACATTAAATAGATTGTGTCACTAATCCTTTGCCAATAATTTAATCTCCAAATATTTATCTATCGGTTATCTTGGCGTTCATTGAAGGAGCCCTATGTTCAGTAGTGGACGGATAGAGACTGGTGAGGTATAAAAGGGGCAACAAGCAGTCATTCAACCTCCCCACCATGGTTCAGGCCTTGTCGTGGCGGTGGGGCTCAGTAACCTAGGGTGAGCGGTGCACCTTGGGCGAAGCTAATTGGGCCGAGGGGGCTCTTTGTACCCCTATTATAAGAAGAGGGGACAGAAGAGCAGGGGGCAAGGGGTGAGGATGGGAACCTCACCCCATTGTACTGTCCCGACGTTGGGAGGGGTTGTTCTGTGGTGCGGGACAACCCCTCTGTGAAGGTGGCGTCGGTCCCTTGCGGGACTGACTAGCCGTCGAGGTGCCCTGTTTGTTGTCTAGATCCGGGGCACCTCACCAAAGGCGGCATTGGGGGCACTCGCCGGGTTTTAGTGGGTAGAGCTACGTCCATTTACCAGCTGTCGGGCAAAGCGAGTCCCACATACCCGCGTGGGGAGAACCACTCCCCCGCGGGATGCCTCAGAGCATTTCCCGGCGTTAAAGAAAAAAAAAAAGTCATTCAACCTGGTAAGTAATTATGGAAACCTTTTTTTTATGTTAGTTGGATAAGCAAATTGGCAAACGTGCCACCTAATGGTAAGTGGTCGACGTCGCCCATGAACATAAACTAGTTTACCTGGAACGACCCCAGGCAACTCATTTATCCTGAAACAAAAGATGTTAAGTCTCGGTGCCAGTAATTACACTGTCTGTCTCGCCCTTCTCTCCGAAACACAGCAAAGCTGTTTGACGGGAGAAACAAGCAAGATGGTGGTACCCATGCAGCCGGGAGCGTGGCATCCACCTGATCCACCCCAATTACTATAACTACAGTTACTGATCCTCCCATGATCTAGTGGGACCAATAGACGTTGTCCTGTACAAAATATAATTATTTTTTTCATTTTTTTGTGAATCTAAACCACTCTCAAATCTACTTGAACACACATAAAACCATTAAGGTCTATCCAGCCGCTTGGAAGGAGTTCCGTGACATACACACTTACAGAAGAATTATATATAAAGATACATAATATGTGATAATATTATTGATCTTGCCATTTTTTTACGGATAAACTAAAGTATAGCTCACTTACACAGAAAAAAGACGACTAACAAAATCATATTATGCACTCTACTGTCAAACTGGTAATTAAAAGCTAAACGACCGATTTATACTTACATTAAAAGTCAGTGGAACGATTCACGCGTTCCATTACTTTGTTCAGTAACGGTTCAACATTAGATATAGGCCGACCGACGGACCTGCCGCTCTAATTGCCAATTACGGTGATATCAATGAGAATAGGCCATTTAACCCACAGTTTAGAAGCAAAATTTGAATTCAGCTATCACTAGGCTTCCAAACCTGAGGGTAAAAGAATGGAGAGTGGTAAAAAGTTTTAGTTTGCTTACGACTATCACATATACATGCATATTTACATATTAATGACACCTATTTAGGTATAAATAACAACGAGAATGTGCGTTTATATCCGACTGTTTATTCGTTGTTAAGGAAATGACGCATGGAATAATTAACAGTCTAATATAAAGGCACATTTGTTGGAATGCGTATAATATTTTCTTAAATAATTCACAATTCAGTCCACTATAAAATGTCTGAAGGGGCCACTAGTATTATGATAAGTATTTATGTAACTTTCCTTAACTTTTTCTCTAGTCCCTGTTATGCAAGAAAGACTATTAATATTGATCCCCACCATGGTTCAGGTTTTGTTATGGCGGTGTCAAGTATTCAGGTTTTGTTATCCCCACCATTTTTCAAGCCTTGTCTTGGCGGTGGGGCTCAGTAGCCTAGGGAGAGCTCAGCACCTTGGGTGAAGTGATTTGAGCCGTGGCGGCTCTTTGTACCCTTCTTGTAAGAGGGGACAAAAGAGCAGGGGACAATGGATGAGGACGGCAACCTCACCCCATTGTACTGTCCCGACGTTGGGAGTGGTTCTTCTGTGGTTCGGGACAAACCCTCTGTGGAGGTGGCGTCGGTCCCCTGACTAGCCGTCGAGGTGCCCCGTTTGCTCAACAGATCCGGGACACCTCACCAATGGCGGCATTGGTGGCACTCGCCGGGTTTTAGTGGGTAGAGCTGCGTCCACATACCAGCTTTCAGACGCAGCGAGTCCCACATACACGCTTGGGGAGACCCACTCCCCAGCGGGATGCCTCAGAGCGTTTCTTGGCGTAAAATAAAAAATATATATAAAAAGACTAGATTGATGCGAAGTAATTGTTCACGAATATTTATTATTCATGTATCTTATGTATTACTTACCTCAATACCAAGCTATTTGGGTCCTAACAAGTGGATTTCGTGTAAGATTGATGCTTAAACATGGCTAGACGTTTGGGGGTCAAGTAAAGGTCACACAAGGTTATGATCATAATTAATGTTGGCACGTACTAAGACTCCTATTAATAGAACACATAATATAATGATTGTGGTTAGATATTTACCTGTGGGAGTAAATAAGAATTGTGTGTTTTCTAAAACTTTGGAGATTGTTAGATTTAGACTAAATTATTTGTAAAGTTTATATATAATAATAAATAATACGTATATATTTTATTTACGTTGGTATTTTAAATAATTAAATAAAGCACTTTACGGCACGACTGTACGTCACGACAATATTATATTGAACTGGACAACAGATTTTAGCCATTTTTTGAATAAACAGACTGAAACTTGTTATGTATTTTTGGTAGGTAAATTATTAAGGCATATATATCCCTTAAATGCCTATTCTAATAAATTTAATATAATAAAGGCAGAAAATGTATGTTGTCATAACTAAAAATAGTGGCCCAAATAGACGCAACGTGCACATAATGTGTAAAATTTCATTTAAATGGGTTCAGTCCCGAACAAACAAACAAATCTACCGGTAGAACGGATGCGCTTCGCCAATCCGCGCCAACACGATCATTTGCGTGGGTGCCTCCATCTTCGTAATTATTTTGTGGAACAGCTTTACCCTAGGGAAAAATGGCAGAAAAGTCAGTGAAATTACAGGCACTGAGACATAACATTACACGTTCCAGGATAGACAACGCATGAATGACATGCCTGTCGTGTTATCTTGTTAAATGGCGACGCCGACTTTTTTTTAACGCAGAGAAATGCTCAGAGGCATCCAGCTGGGGAGGGGGGAAGCAGCTCTATCCACTAAAACCCGGCGAGTGCCACCAATGCCGTTAGTAAGGTGCCCCAGATCTAGTGAGAAAACAGGGCACCTCGACGGCTAGTCAGTCTTTTCAAGGGACCGACGCCACCTCCACAGAGGGGTTATCCCGCACCACAGAACAACCCCTCCCAACGTCGGGACAGTGCAATGGGGTGAGGTCCCCACCATCCCCCTTGTCTCCTCCTACTCTTCTGTCCACTTTTCTTATGAGAGGGGTACAAAGAGCAGCCCCCCTCGGTTCACTTGGCTTCGCCCAAGGTTCACCTTAGGCTACTAAGCCCCACCGCCACGACAACGCTTGAACTGTTGTGGACAGCGACCATTTACCATCTACAACATGGCTCAACTGTATATAATATTTACCTATCCAACGAAGTTTCTTTATTTAAAGATATTATGTATATAAGTTTATTGCTACCAATAGCTTTTCATAATACTTTCTATTATTCAAACATTTTGGAAAACTGAAGTACAATGATAAGGTAGGTGATGCACAGACCGCAGTAGGCTAACGGGAGGGACATGTTGACGCCGATGACACCGCCTATAGAGTACAAGAACTCGTTGTCCCGCGTCAACTGGTATAGAGCCTTGACTTGCCGACGTTGTGCTTTATCTGAAAGACATAGTTTTTTATGATCGAAGCTTTTCAACAACAAAAAAATATAATAGAGTTAATTTAACGTTGAATAAGATTTTTATGTATATTGAATAATTTTTTTCACTTTTACATTGCTCATAATGAGCTTTTATTAAATTCAAATAATTTATTCCAGAATTTTATATCTAGTAACAAAGTAACAAAAACAAACAACATCTTAATTCTAATATTAGTAAACAATTTATAAATTTTATAAACTTTTAAAACAATTTATAATAGAATACAATTACATGAATCGTTTCGAAAGGAACGATTCATGTAATTGTATTCTTTGTTGTTTGTCACCATCATCTTCATTATCAGCTCTTGCCCATGCTGAACATAGGCCTCTTTCGATGAATGCCAATATGTCCAAACTTTTACTACTGACATTTAACTTCCACCAATCATACCGGCCTTTTGACAGATGCATTGCTTTCCCATAAAATTAAATTATGACTCTACTAGCGTTTACGTTCTTTTTCTTTTTTCAATTGATTGTAGAATGGCATCTTCAATAACCCACCTGAAATAAATTTAATTTTCAGGCTTCAAGCAGATTTAGGTAATAACTACCACAAACTACAAAAAAGACTACTTACTAAGTTTAGAAAAACATAAGACTTTATGAAGCTTCGAGCGAATGATACTGGCTTGTCTTGTTGTTAGACTGCTGAAGTAGCAGGGTAATACAAATAATATCGAGTACTTGAAACACCGGCCCATCGCAAATAAGACCACTGAACGTATTTTCTGAAATCCAATACAAATATTGTCTACAATTTTTTTTTTTTATTTTTTTTTTATGTTAGTTGGATAGGCAAACTGGCAGACGTGCCACCTGATGGTAAGTGGTCGACGTCGCCCATGAACATAAACTAGTTTACCTGGAACGAGCCCAGGCAACTCATCTATGTGTTGCCTATCCTGAGACATAAGATGTTAAGTCTCGGTGCCAGTAATTACACTGCCTGTCTTGCCCTTCTCTCCGAAACACAGCAAAGCTGTTTCACGGGAGAAACAAGCAAGATGGTGGTACCCATGCATTGAAGTGTCTGTTTGTAATTTCAAATTACCTAACAGCTTTTCACTAAATGCATATGAAAGTATATACGGTACTTACATCAAAAAGGCATTTTTTTAATTGTTATCTGTTTGTCTGTCTGTCTGTCTGTCTGTCTGTTTTTTGCCACTAATCACTGAAACGGCTGCACCGACTCTGACGGGACTTTTACTTGCAGACAGCTGATGTTATAATGAGTAACTCAGGCTTTAAAAATAATCAGCATTAATCTGGATATAGCTCTAAATCTAAGTTACACGGGAAAGCCACGAGCATTAGCTAGTTATTACATAAATAAATATTTATTAACTATTGCGCTACGTTACACCTTTTACCGTTAAACCGTTTGCCCCCTCATCTATAAATAAAGAAATAAAATTCGGAAGAGATCGTACTGCCGGTACAAAGAAGTACTAGCATATTATGAATTGTGTGTACCTTATACTTTTTAATAAATACTTTTTGTTTTATTAACCTTAAAAATACACAAATGTGAGTTTAAAATGTTATCTTTTGTGCGGGATTCTCACCTGCAACTATTTAGCAAGAAATGACAAACACTAACTATAGGTACAACTGTATACGCTTTTACAATAGAATCCCAGAAAACGTTCAAAAGTTATCCATTAAAAAATTAAAAAAAAAGTTGATTAAAGAGCGATTGTGTGGAATTAAAAATTTCATACAGAATAAGATGTAAAAATTGTTATAGAATACATATTATTTCAAAAGACTAGTTCCACTGAGTTTGTTTCGCCGGTTCTTCTCAGTGCCTTGGAACCGGTGGTAGATTCAATTGACGTTCAAAAATTTTTTTATTCGTACTATTTTGAATATATTTTTTGATTTCATTTGATACAAAAATATCTCTAATATTTTTTCTTAAAACACCTCGGTGAAAATAAATTACATATGTAAAATTGATATTAAAAGCAAAACATAGAATTAAACTCACCAATTCGTCGTCATTTTCCCTCATGAAACTCGCAACGTTATTCAAAAGCATTACTGTTGATATAGCAGAGGAAAAAAACATTATCAGCATCTGAATCGAGAAAAGCATAAATCGACAAAAAATCAGGAATTAAATGGATATTAAAATTACTAATGAAAAAGTGCGGAGGCCGGTCCGTGTTGGATGCGAGTGGCAAGGGATCGGCCGTCCTGGCGTTCATTGAGGCTAATGTTCAGCAGTAGACAGATAGAGGCTGATGATGGTTAAAAGAAAACACTGGCGGTTTTGGGTATTTTTTCGGGTGATTGCTATAAAGTATCCGAAACGTGGGTTATAAAAAGTAGGTTTATTACCATCTGAAAAACTCACTCAATATTTACATAAAAAAAGGAAAAATATTTACCGGAAATGATAATATGAAGCTTAATAGTTCAGAGCAAGCGTGTATGAGATTATACATTTTATACAGAAAGGAAATATCGTTCAAACTCTTCGTTATTTTCCCCCTGATCATATTTTTACGTACATCTTGATTTTCACAAAACTTATCCACGATGTCAACTTTTAATATCTCAACACGCCTTAGAATCATAACAAGTAATTCAGTGAAAAAAATAATTTCAGCATCATGAACTAAGATCGACAATAGAGAGAAATAAACCAAATAATTTGAATAAAGTTGATAATGTATACATTCGAAGCTTAGAATAAAACCGACAAAATCATAAAACAGCAAAAACATTAAGAAGTGACTATATTTCGGTGACATTCTTGATATTCGCTCTTCAACATGCAGGTATCCATCAAATTCACGAAGGTTTTCTAAAAAGAGTTTTAATTTTCCTTGTAGGACCAAAGAACTGAGGCATAATAGCACGTGTTCTATGGCCGTGGTATCCTTGAAGATGAGATGGCTAGCGCTGTACGATATTTCTGAGAGAATAAAACCCGAGGTAAAACAAACTAATGAAAGGCTGTAAATGTAGCTGAGCCAAATTAACTTCTTATTCCAGTTAAGTAAGTATATGCGATTCACCCCGATGCAAGCTTCAAATTTTATTAAGTTTCTCATTTTGTACTAGATGGACGTATTCACAAAAAAATCTTGTATTTATTATTTTCTATCTTGTTATTAACTACATTTATATACAAATTAATGCAAGACCATTCACCGTAAGAAGTATATTGAAAATGACTAAATTTATTGACTAAAGAAATCAAGCAAATGACTTGATCTATGTGACGATAGAGTAATTATTATTGTCATTACCACAGGAGCAATTATTTGATAATCGTTAAATATTTTAGCTTGATTTAATTAATTCATTATCATTATTTTCATAGAATAAAGTAATTAAAAAAAACTTTTAAATAATTGACATTTAGGTTTGTTTCTTTTAGGATACAATATCGATGGGAGGGATGCGACAATCCAAACTATTTTTTTTGTGAAACAGCTGAGATGAGAATCTAGCGGGTATAGTCTCGCCTCAAAGTAGGTTTTTTCTTATAAGTGCAAGTAAAATGGAGTTTGCTAAATTTCCTTGTTTATATATTATATCGCTTGCTACATGGTAAAGGAAAAATGTATGCCTGAAAAGATAAAAAGTATCTAAAGGTATGGGAAGTTCATCATCATTCTTGGGGCCAGTGCTTATATTAACGGGGGCCTTACACCGGGTACAAGTGGGATATATTAGGTGGGTTTTATAATTGCTATAAAAATTTTGCAAAATCTCCAGTGTCGCTTTACCAGCCTTCTTATCTTCTGTCCATAGTTCAGCAAATCTCATAAGTAAAATTTTAAGGGCATCCCCTTCAAACTTTGAGATTGCTGGCTTGGAAGAAGCTAGAAACGCTTTCTTAATTGCATGCCCAGGTCAAAATTTTCCATTTTCTCCAAATTCACAGAGGAGCTGGGACGACATAAATTGCAAATTGACTTTTGAGAATCTTTTGAGCTGCAGTACAGGTCCGGCGCGTGCTAGGCTTTTGGCCGTGGGTACGCATGAGGCCGGCTACTGGCTTCACGCGTACCCTTCGTCAAATACAGGAACTTTTCTTGAGCCTGACACGCTCCGAATCACAACCTGTCTACGGCTTGGGGTTCCGGTCTGCGCTCCCCATAAATGTCCCTGTGGCAGTGATGTCGACAAGCTAGGACATCATGGACTGTCATGCCAAAAAAGTGCAGGCCGCTTCTCGAGACATGCTGCACTCAACGATATCATACGCCGGTCCCTTGCCACCGTCAACGTGCCAAGTCTACTTCAGCCGTCTGGTATTGCAAGAGACGATGGCAAGAGACCGGACGGTATGAGTTTGATTCCATGGAAGATGGGCCAGGTGCTGGTGTGGGATGCAACCTGTTCAGACACACTGGCCCCTTCCCATCTACATGGAACCATCAACAGAGCTGGTGCGGCTTGTGAAGCGGCTGAAAAAGCTAAAATATGCAAATACGTCATAAAGTCTAGGCTCCGAATATGATTTTGTCCCATTCGGTGTCGAGACCCTTGGTCTGTGGGGTCCTAGCGCTTTAAGCCTCTTTAAGGAAATAACAAAAAGGTTAGTCGACATCACAGGAGACCGAAGAGCTGGCAGCTACCTCGGACAAAGAATTAGTCTAGTAATTCAAAGGGGAACGCTGCCAGTATCTTCGGGACCTTGCCTAAAGGGACTCCTTTTTATTAATATAATTAGGTTATTATATTATATTTTTAAGGTTTTTTAGTTTTAGTTTCTTTGTAATCTTTAAATGATAACAAGTGATATAATAAATAGTTAATAATTCTGTATTAATATATACAACATTATATACATATATGTTTCTATTGCTATACTATGTATAGGTATGTATAGGTATATTACAAACTAAAGCAAAGCGTAAACAAGTATCAATCTGCTTTTTTAAATATTAGAATTCGTTTATTAAATATACAACTCGATTCACAATTACTATAAAATAAGTTCTAAGAATATAAGAATCAGCTATTTGAAATAAAAACAAAATAGACTTTAGAGGGAACCTAATTTTATTTTACGACAAACTCAAAGAGCTACTCTTGAAGTTAATCAAGAGAGAATGTGTTTCGAGCAGTTTGTAGACCTTTTTGACCCTTGATTATAGCCAATAAGGTTCATAATGATGTTTTTGTTTTAAAAAGGACTTCATAAAATATTTCCCTTTCTTGCAACGCATTTAGCTATAGGTTTATTAATATCAAAGAAAATCAAAACAGAGATTACATGTTTATGTAAGCCTTGTTCATAATTATCAGCAAAATCAGCAAAATGGTAAATTAGTGCCTTAGTTTATTAGCTACTAAGAGTTAGCACACATACGACCCCACCATGGTTCAGGCCTTGACGAGGCGGTGGGGCTCAGTAGCCTAGGGTGAGCCCAGCACCTTGGGCGAAGCTAATTGAGCCGAGGGGGCTCTCTGTACTCCTCGTATAAGAAGAGTGGACAAAAGATCAGGGGGCAAGGGGTGAGGATGGGAACCTCACCCCATTGTACTGTCCCGACGTTGGGAGGGGTGGATCTGTGGTGCGAGACAACCCCTCTGTGGAGGTGGCGTCGGTCCCTTGCGGGACTGACTAGCCGTCGAGGTGCCCTGTCAGCTTAACAGATCCGGGGCACCTCACCAAGGCGGCACTGGTGGCACTCGCCGGGTTTTAGTGGGTAGAGCTGCGTCCATTTACCATCTTTCGGGCGCAGCGAGTCCCACATACCCACCTGGGGGGGAGACCCACTCCCCAGGCGGGATGCCTCAGAGCATTTCCCGGCGTAAAAGAAAAAAAAAAAAGCACAGACGACTTTCTCAATCACCTCTCTGTCACTCTCTAGCTCACACTTATTTTGTGAGTTTTACATGACATCCTGAGGCAAATTTTATATTGAAAATATATTATCTAAAATGTCCTGTAATTTTTTATCATTATTATCATTATCGTTTCTGTCCATCTATTGCAAGATATTAAACTATTACAATGTTAAAACGCAAGGGATAACTATTATAATTATATTCCGCAAAACCTTAAGTTCCAGTAGTTTCGAAATTGTTACTAGCAATTATACCTGATTGTAAAATTATTTCACAACAGCGACAAAAATTTCTTAGGCTCAAATAGAATCCGCAATTAAAACTTATTCTAAAGGAATACTGGGGCAGTTTCTACATAATATTGGTAGGGAATAACGTAAACTTGCACGCTTATATATACAGTAAAATTATACACTAATAGTACATATATATATAATAGTATATAGTATATACTATAATAGTACATTATATATATACAGTAAAAAATATCTCTTCTCGCTCTTAAAATATCTCATCTTTTATATTATCTTATATTTTGATGTATTTTCACGATGGCCGGTTTGTCTAGAATATTTATTTTAATGGACTTTGCACGGTCAAAGGTTCACATCCTGCAGAGTTTAGATAATAAATCTGTACGCTAAATATTTGCTCTTCGTGGATCTTCTTAAAACAGATTTTTTTTTAATTTCTTGTTTTTGTTCTTTTCCTAGTACCTCATAAGTTCTCACTAGGTTATTATGTTAACGTGGTTATTATTATACTTAACTATGTTAACGTGGATGATTGGAAGGTACAATTTATTGTTATTATTTTTCTTGATGAACATTAAAACCGACTTCTCTCTAGTATTTGCAAATGCAAGCTTTAATAATGCATTTAAGAAATTTAACAAATTTGACATAAATGAAAGCCTGTGCCTACTATCAGCCTTTAACCGTCCACGGCTTCCTTCAATGAACGCCAATACGATCGATCCCTCGCCACTAGCATCCAACACGGAACGGCCACTGCACGGAGATCGTCTTCCCACCTGGTTCATTAACCAGATTTGGTCGGTCATTACTCATTAGTAATGACCGACCACTTCGTCTACCTAAACGCGGCCTCCACTCTTAAGCCTTATTGGCCCATCGGCCATCCGTTCTCCTGAGCCTACTAGTTAGTTAAATAATTTGTTTTCAAAATATGTATAAAAGCAACAAATTATTACCTTTATATTTATGTTTATATAATTCGTAACCCACACGTCACCGTTAATGTAAGTAGTGTGTGGTATTTTGATGAAAATGAAGTGGGAATAATATTGAAAGCGTTCAATATTTACATTTCATAAAGAGGAAACTTCAATAACTTTAATAGCTTAGTTACTTTCAAAAGCTGCGCAAGTCCTTTCTGCCTGTTTTTTAATTTATTTGTGTGTAAAATACAAAAATATGATATCTAATGGAGTTGCACCTGAAATAAAAAACAATAATAATAACATTATTCCCCAGCAAATAAAATATCTGATTTACTTCGAGGCACTCATTGGCGTAAACCGTTTTTACATACTCGGCCTTCGGAAAAAAACTTATTACTTGATTGTAGTATATAACTTTTTCATATTTCTAATGACATCCTTGTATTACAATTTCGTTGGTATGATTAATATGAGCCAATTAATTTACAGGAATACCCAGACTTTTGAATACATGCTGTTAAGTTTTTGTTCGATTTTTGTACATAAGTCATCCCTTAAGAAGTTTTTTCTAAGCTTGAACAATATTGATAAATGTCTTAATATCAACAATGATGTACTCATAACAACTCCAAAAAAATATCATTTAATATTTCTTTTTATTGTTTGTTTAATTAATGGTTTTGAGTTCGTGTTTAGCTACTTATATATGCGCCACCCAAGTTACAATACATTATACTGTTTCATCTGCTCATTTCTAACAGTTGTAGTGAATGATGCGGAAATTATATTTATTTGCAATTTACTCGTAATGATCTTAAACAGACTTATAATACTACAAGCTCACGTAGCTAAAGAATATTCACAACTGCGCGAATTCAATAAACTTACATTTCTATCAAAAAGGATAAAAATTGAAGTCACCAATTTACATAAACTATACGAATCTTTACATTACTTGTCATCAGAATTAGGGCACATTATAAGTTTTCCGGTATGTCTTGTTTTACTAAAATTCGGGTTTATGATAATATCAAATTCTGCTATAATATATTTACTATAAAATAATAAATGTTTTTATATTTTAGCTATCCGTCATATTCTTAGCTTCCGGCTTATGTACAATAATGATGATTAGAGGTTTAATCAACCCTGTTATATTTCAGGCATTTCCAAAAGAGGTATTAATAATACTTTTTCAGCATACTTATATTTCTATTACTAAATTGGAGGAAATCCCCTAAGCAGACGTTTTTTCTTTGCAGGCAACTCAATATATAGGGATCTTCGTCATAATGACATGTTTGAAAAGCGGCATCGTAATATTCCTACCTTGTTATTATGGAAATCTAACAATAAGGCGGGCTCGAGCTATCCGCTCTATACTTCAGAAAGCAGTTGTTGCGACGGAATCCGGTAAATATCTTTATATAATATCATACGTTCTACTTTATGGCGGGCTGTTAACAGGTTTCCTTCTGAAAATAAAGCAAAGAGAATGAAATAATCGTTTCTCTATGCAGTGGTCTAGCACGGGCTGGCACGGCGCCAAATACCACAGCAAAACAAGTGACACTGACATGGCAATATTTTCGATTTCCATCCTTTATTTATGGGTATAAATAATGAAAAGCCATAAGGAAGTATGAAACAGACTGGATAACAACGACCTGACGTCTACTGTCCAATTCACGACAGATTATGACCCTGATTAAATGTTGACCTTTATCACGGTAATAAAATAATAATATCTATGAACGCATTTACTCCACGTCGATCTGGCCCCGTGGTAAGTTCTCGAAGAACTTGTGTTACCGGTACCAGACAACGGAAATACATTTAATACTTTTATCTTCTGCTTCTTGGATCCTCGAGGAGCATAGCTGGCCTCAACTACAGCTTTCCATGCCTTCCGATCGGCGGCGAGTGTGACTATATCCGGCCAGCTTTTCCCGAGAGAGTCGGCTTCTTGGGCCACGGTCCTCCGCCAAGAAGACTTTGGGCGACCTCTCTTTCTTTTTCCCACGGGAGAGTAACATAGAGCCTGTTTGATGAGACGAGAGTCCTCTTGCCGCAATGTGTGGCCAATCCAACGCCTTTTTCTATCAAGGATCTCTATGTGAATAGGACGTTGGTTCGTCAGTTTCCAAAGGTTGGACATAATATTTGGCCAAATTATACCCAGTATTTTTCTGAGGCACTTTTTGACACATACTTGAAGCCTGTGGGTGATATTCTGGCGGACGGACCACAGCCATATAACAAGACAGATATGACATTGGAGTTGAATACTCTTATCTTATTGCGGCGCGAAAGGTATTTTGAGCGCCAAAGTTTGAGAGTTGGCCAAACGCAGCTCTGGCTTTGTTAATTCTCACCTCGATGTCAATCTCTGTACCACCATTTGGGTCCACCATGCTTCCAAGGTAGCAGAATTTTTCTACTACTTCGATAGACGCGGAGTTGATCTGAATGGGCGCTGCGTTGTTGGTGTTAACAAGTATCTCTTTAGTCATCTGTACATTAATACTCAGGCCGTACTTCGCAGAGATATTGGATAAGTCGGCTGTCTTTTTTTGCAAATTGTCTCGGTTTGAAGATAGCAGGCAGAGATCGTCGTCCGCATAGCCGATATCATCCAAGTCCGAGTCCTTGTCCAGGGGATCCCGCGACGTTATTTGCAGACTACTCTACTCATGATTTCATCCATAACCAAGAGGAACAAAAACGGTGACAAAAGACAGCCTTTTTTCACCCCAGCCGTAACAGAGATTGGTTCCGATAGCTGCCCTCGATGTATCACTCGGCATGAAGAGCCTATGTATAATTGCTGGATTATTGACGTGATCTTTTCCGGTACACCCTTTTGTCGAAGCATCTTCAAAATACTATTTCACTGCACGGTATCAAACGCTTTCTCGAAGTCGATGAAGATCATGTACAACTCGTTTTGCATTTCATTACACTGCTCGAGCATATTACGCAGTAGATTTATTTGGTCTGTGCAGAGCCGATTATTTCGAAAGCCTTCTTGCTCGTCTCTAAGTTTGGGCTCCATCACTCTAACCGGCTCTATCTATCTCCAATCGGCTTGATTCTTTGGCGCTGCGTAGAGATGTCGGATCGATCTGCATCTTCTACCGCATCTACTACGGGGAGTGCTCTGAGGAATTGTTCGGACTAATACCTGCAGCAGAATCCACCACCGGACATCGCGAAAATACTCCAAATTTCACCCACACTATCTTGATGTCCGGAAATCCACAACAACTAGATTTTTACGGCATTTCCTGCCTCGCACGACTAATATATGGAATCAGCTGCCTCCTACGGTGTTTCCGAACCGATACGACTTAGGGACCTTCAAGAAAAGAGCATACTCATATCTGAAAGGCCGGCAACGCACCTGCTAATCCACTAGTGTAGCGGGTGTCTGTGGATATCGCTCTTCACTTACCATCAGGTGAACCAACTATCCGTTTGCCCCCTCTTCTATAAAAAAAAAGCCATGCGTTTTAGGAGGATTTTGCATAGGATCTTTGAACACATGGGTAATAAGCTGATGCCACGGTAATTGTTGCAGTTTTTTTTTTAAGCTATTGCATAGCTTTTATCGCGGGCCTTGAGCGCGGCGACCGAATCAAGAAATTCCGTAACGAAAAAAACCTAACACCCAACGAGAGACGAGCTGCTCCGAAATCGGACGAATAAGTAAGCAGCTGTTTGTGAGAAAGTATATAGGTGTGGGATACGGTAAGTTCTCCTCTCAAATTAACGTATTTAAATAAATCTTTCGAATCGACAACATATATCCACAATATTCGGATAATGGCGTAGTTTAGATTAAAAAAATGTAAATAATGAAAAAGAATTGACATAATATTATAAGTATAATAGTTGTCAAATTTTTATGCGTGTGTCACGGAGCTTAAATAGAAAGGAGAGCGATCATAATTAAATTATTATAATTGCATAAGTTGATAAAAAATGCTATGCAATAGCTTTATCGCGGCAGTCCCCGAGTGCCACACGTTTTTTTTTAATTAAGCTTTCTCATCGAAACTTTGTGAAGTGTTTGAATTATTTTCAGGTGCCTTGTCATGTTGATTAATATTTATTTTAATGTTAGTTGGATAGGCAAACTGGCAAACGTACCACCTGATGTTAAGTGGTCGACGTAGTCCATGAACATAAACTAGTATACCTGGAACGAGCTTAGGCAACTCATTTATGTGTTGTCTATCCTGAGACATAAGATGTTAAGTCTCGGTGCCAGTAATTACACTGCCTGCCTTGCCCTTCTCTCCGAAACACAGCAAAGCTGTTTCACGGGAGAAATAAGCAAGATGGTGGTACCCATGCAGCCTAGAGCGCGGCACAGCGCTTCCCTTCCACCGGTTTATAGGTCTTTGCTCATAAGTTACCTTCTTCCCACTCAGTTCTTTCTCTCATATTTCCCGTTTTTGCAGCGTGCTCAGCACGGTCGGCGAGATTAGCGGCCGCGCAGCGTCATTGAAATCGTGTGCTACGCTTAACTTTGCGTTGGGCAGAGTTATAATATAATAAAGTGACCGGTGGGAGGGAAGCGCTGTGCCGCGCTCCCGGCTGCATGGGTACCACCATCTTGCTTGTTTCTCCCGTGAAACAGCTTTGCTGTGTTTCGAAGAGAAGGGCAAGACAGGCAGTGTAATTACTGGCACCGAGACTTAACATCATATGTCTCAGGATAGGCAACACATAAATGAGTTGCCTGGGGTCGTTCCAGGTATACTAGTTTATGTTCATGGGCGACGTCGACCACTTACCATCAGGTGGTACGTTTGCCAGTTTGCCTATCCAACTAACATAAGAAAAAAAAATCAGCAATTAGGGACTTCTTTCTCGCTTTATCTTGCTCATGGTTAATTTTTAGCTTTATATCTTTTCTTTGTCTATTAAGTCCCAGGTTTTTGCGGACATCCAGCAACACTTTTTGTATTCTGTGAAGCCGATCGATCGCTCACAGGCTGCCTGGTAAGTGTTTTTAACTTTGACCTAGTGCGCTGTTATATCAGTTTCCTCGACATCAAGTGAGCTATATATATATATATATTGCGTAGCTCCATAGTGAACTTACTTTTGTGGGCTGGATCATCTAGTTTCGCTATGCTGTATCTCCTTGTGGTCTTGGTCGAAGTCTTTTTCGTGGCCATTATCCTGAGCTTGATCTTTGCTACTACTAGGTGGTGATCGCTGTTTACATTTGCATCGCGCTTATTGCGCACATCAAGAAGGGAGCTACGCCATTTGCGTCTCATGGTTACATGGTCTATTTGATTCTCGGTGCGGCCGTCTGGTGACACCCATTTGACTTAATAACATCTTTTGTGTGGGAACAAAGTGCCTCCAATCACCAGATCGTTTTGTGAGCAGAAGTCTAAAAACAAGTTTCCATTTTCGGTAAGTCTGCCTATACCATGTTTGCCCATGTGCGATTCGAAGCCCGTATTGTTGTTTCCTAGTTGCGCATTAAAGTCGCCAAGTCAGATGATGATGTCTTGCTTTCTGATATTTCTCAAGGTGGAAATGAGTTCATCGTAGAAACTTAGTCTTTGATGTCAGAGTCCGCGTTAGTTGGGGCGTAAGCATGTATGATGCTGATGTTTCGTATCTTAGAAGCGAAGAGAGCAATGATAACTCGAGCAGAAATTGGTTGCCAGGTGATGAGGCTCTTATGCGCTCGGGGACTCAGCATAAAGCCTACCCCATTCTCATGTTTCTCTCCAAGCTCTTTACCTGAGTAAAGTGGTGTGTTCCCATTTGTTGTTTTAACTTCGCCGAAACCGTACCTCCGAGTTTCAGAGATTCCAAGGATGTCCAGTTTGCATTCATTCATTATTTCTGCAACTTGTTCTAAGCTGCTGTCCTCTTTCATCGTCCGAACGTTCGAGCATCCAATCAGATTCCTGGGTTTCGCGCCAAAAGTCGATTTATCAAGATCGGTTCGTTTATCTGTTTTTGAGGTTTCCTTAATAGTTTAGGTTTCAGGTATACGAGTTAATAGCCCATAATACCCTAGGTTAGTGACAGAGCTGCTGTCTTAAAGCTCCTAACCGAGCTTGACTGGGAGCTTCTCACCGCCCGGATCTCGGTATGGCAGTCCATTTCGCGTTGTCCACGAAATAAGTAGGACCGAAGAAGAATGAGGAGTGGATGAAAATGATGAGGGGATTGGATGAAGGTTTAAAGGGATGCTAATGGATGGATTGGGGGTATCCATAAGCAGCTCGAGGAACGCGGGGTCGCATACCCGTGTACTCTGGACAGGAGCACCCTCTGAGTGGAAATACTTTTATACTATTATATAGATTTATTTAAGATTTTGGTATTATATGGATTTGGTATATTATACACATATTTAATACACATCCATGACCAAGGAACACAATAATTTTTTTGTTCCCTGGCGGGATTATAACCCGCTGTGCAACTGCCCAGAAAAGCCCAAAGTTGTGTTTTTGAGCCAACTTCTATTGCCTGCTTAACCAACTAGACAGAAGATGATAAATTATTTTTAGAAAACAAGTTTCGTGTTTTATTATAACATTAATAATAATATCAACCCTTATAATATATCCCCACTGCTGGGCACGGGTCTCCTCTTCGAAATCATACGAGGAGGGTGTTGGGCCATAGTTCATCGATGCGCTGGCCCAATGCGTGTTGGTGAACTTCACACACCTTCAAAAACTTTTAATCTCATCAGGCATGCAAGTGATAGTCTGATGTTCAGGTGTTTGTAGAAATTTAAAAAAATCTAAATTTCTCAGACAGTGGTCAAAATCGAACCCGGATCTCTCCCTCAAGAGACCGAGCCCATGCCCACCAGACCATCATCGCTTATTATAACATTATAGAAACATTTTATTAGGAGCTATTACGATTGTATAACAATAAGACCAGTTCATAAATATATCAATATAACTATAAAAAATCAAATTTTAAATATTTTCATGTTGTTTGCAGATACAAGAAGACGTCGTCAGCTGAAGGCCTTTTACCAGTTGACACGAGACAACGAGTTCGCCTATACTCTGTGGGGAGTAGTTAGACTTAATATGGCCTTGCCACTAAACTACTGTTATATATGCTTAACTTATTTTATTATTGTAGTGCAATTTGCAAAGTTCATTGATTAAAAACCAAATGTTGTAATTATCAGTTGCAGTTTAGGAAAAACTTATGCAATTTTTGTTATTAAAAGTAAAAGAACACGGCATTTAAACGTTTTTATTGTGTAATCTACAGATCACAACCCGTGGTTAAATCTAAGCTATGGATTTAGAATTTGATATTTTTTTATACCCAACTGCAAACGAGCCTTTTGACGACGCCTATACACATTCGCACAACCATATATTATGCAGAAGCGCTGCCCTCTCATTTCCCTATCTCCCCCCCCCCCCCATTTGCCACCGGAAACTTACCGTTCGAAACGACAGCATAGCTGTCACTTAACTCCGGTGTTATAATAATAAATTTATAAAGTAAAAGTCACGTATGGCTCTGGGCAATATTTATTTATAAAATGATGTTGTTTTAAACAACAGATTTTTATCGTATTTAGCGAGTGCATGTTTCTGCAATGACTGCCATAACTAAAGGTCAAAATAAAGGACGAAAACATTATGTTACATATTTTATTAAATTGAACGCAAGTAAATATTTTATTGGCGTTTATTGATGGAGGCCTATGTGCAATTCGATCGAGTTCCCTGCCCTGTCCCAAGCCTCGAAAGGCAAGGGCAAGGGAAAAAAGACATTGGATCGCGTTCGGGCCCACCGCCTCCAAGGAGTCTGTCCCGAAAAAGAGGGCTGAAGAGGAGGCCGCTGTGGAAGAGCCGGCGGCGACCTGGACGGAGGTCGTCCGTCGGAAAGCGGCGGGCAAAAAACCGGTGGCAGTTGCGCCACCGGTAGCACAGAAGAAGGCGGCAGAGAAGCCGAAGCTGGCACTCCCCCGCTCCATGGCCGTAATCGTAAAGTTACGCCCGGAGGCAGCGGCAAGGGTTGTCACATATGGCTCGGTCTTACGAAAGGCCGAGCAACAAGTGAAGATTGAGGAGCTGGGCCTCGGTCCACTTCGGTTCCGCCAGTCAGCGACCGGAGCGCGCCTCATCGAGGTGCTCGGCTCCTCGAGCGGCGAGAAGGCGGATGCTCTCGCCGCTCGATTGAAGGAGGCGCTAGCCGAGGAGGCGGAGGTGGTCAGACCCGAGAAGAAGGCGGAAATAAGAATCTCGGGTCTGAGCGATGCGGTCGACGCGGAGCGCCTAAGCACCGCGTTGGCAAAAGAAGGGGGATGCAACCCGGGCCAAGTCCATGTGCGGAACATACGTACTGGACAATCGGGCCAGGGCACTGCTCATATTGAGATCCCGGTTGCGGCGGCGAAGAAGCTGCTGGAGAGTGATAGCGTGGCGGTGGGATGGTGCCGTGCACGCATCCACCTCCTGCAGGCGCGCCCCAGACACTGTTTCCGGTGCCTGGGAATGGAGCACGTTGCCGGGGTCTGTGCGTGCGAGGTTGACCGCAGCAACCTCTGCTACCGCTGCGGTCAGCCTGGCCACAAGGCTGCCGGGTGCTCGGCCGCCGCACGCTGTGCAGTGTGCGCCGATGCAGGAAGGCCGGCAGGCCCCATCCACCCGCGGGAAGTTCCCCACACAAAAGAAGGGGAACAATGTGGTGTCGGCAGATGCTGAGATGGCCGAATAATGTCTTGGCATCTCAGCGTCCTTCAGGCGAACGTCAACTACTGCGCCGGAGCTCAGGACGTTTTCCTGCAGTCCATGGCGGAGTGGGGTGTTGACGTCGCGATCGTTGCCGAGCCGTACGCTGTGCCTTCCAGCCCACACTGGGCGGGGGACACCGACGACTCGGTGGCGATCGTGGTGAGGCCCGGAGCCGGCCCCCCTCTCGTTATCAAAGCGAGGGGCCGCGGGTACGTTGCGGCGGTTCGGGGAGAGGTGGCTTTCGTCGGAGTCTACTTCTCACCGAACCGCGATTTGGCGGCCCTGGAACGGTTTCTCGACGTTCTGGGGCCGCTAGTTGGGCAGCTAGCTCCCTTACAGGTGTTCGTGGCAGGTGACCTCAATGCCAAGTCTACGACTTGGGGTATCCCGGTCACGAACCCGAAAGGGAGGGAAGTGGAGGAGTGGGCGCTAGCTGCCGGACTGTCCCTGCTCAACAGAGGGGCAGTCCAGACGTGCGTGCGTTGGTCGGGAGGTTCCGTGGTGGACGTCACTTTCGCCACGCCGGCCATCGCACGCAGAGTGGAGTGGTGGAGGGTGGAGACGGGGGTGGAGACTCTCTCGGACCATCGCTACATAAGGTTTGAGGTGTCTCCAGTCGTCGTCGTCGCCGTCGTCAACGGGGCGAAGCCAGTTTAAGCGTTGGGCACTCACGAAGCTCGACCGGCAACTGGCAGAGGAGGCGGCTATTGTCTGCCGGTGGAGCCTCCCGCCGCTGTCGGAGCTGGGGGTGGACGAGGCGGCTGACCGTCTCCGCGATGCGTTCACCGCGGTCTGCAGAGCGGTGCGTCTGAAACGTCCAACGTCGGCCGAATTAGCCGACCTTCGGGCCGCCTGTAACCGGGCAAGGCGGCAGTATACCCGGAGCAGGCAGCGACGCCCCCAAGACGTCGACAGGGACGAACGCCTGCACAGGGTCTACATAGACAAAGTAAAGACCCTAAAGCAGGCCATTTGCCGAGCCAAAGAGGAGGCCTGGCTGGAGCTCGTTGAAGGTCTCGATCGAGACCCCTGGGGCCGACCGTACATATGGGCGCAGAACAAGCTCCACGCCCAGTCAGCTCCTATCAACGAGACGCTCCAGCCGGACCAACTGAGGAGGATTGTCATGGAACTCTTCCCCGACACACCTGTGGACTTCACGCCCCCAAGGATGGCTCGGCAGACGCCGGACGAGGAGGGTGTTCCGCCACCCGTCACGGAGGCTGAAATGGAGGCGGTTCTGTCCCGCCTCCAGAGTAATAAGAGGGCGCCGGGTCCAGACGGGGTGCACGGGAAGGATTTGGCCATCTCTCTCGAGCACCTCGGTAATAGCCTTCGGGAGCTGTTCGATCGCTGCCTGTGGTCCGGACAGTTCCCGAGGGCATGGAAGGAGGGTCGGCTCTGCCTGCCTGCTCTGTCGGCATCGTCGGGGCGACCAGTGGTGTTGCTGAACGAGGCTGGGAAGGCCCTATAGAGAGTCGTGGCTTCCCGGCTCGGTCAGCACCTGGAGGAGGGCCCGGGACCGGGACTCTCAGAGTCCCAATTTGGGTTCCGGGCACGCCGGTCAACGATCGACGCCCTCAAACGCCTGCGAGCGGTGACGCGTGAGGCGGAACACAGAGGGGAGGTGGTGGTCGCGGTGTCCTTGGACATCGCGAACGCCTTCAATAGCCTCCCGCACAGCGTGATACGGGAGGCTCTGAACTACTTCGAAGAGCCTCCTTATCTCAGGAGGCTGTTGGAGGCGTACCTCTCCGAAAGGAGAGTAGCCTGCGAGAACCGATGTGGGTCCGTAGAGTCGTGTAAAGTCGGCTGCGGTGTCCCGCAGGGATCGGTTCTTGGTCCGAACCTGTGGGACATCGGGTATGACTGGGTCCTGCGAGGCCGTCTCCTCCCCGGGATGGGTGTCATCTGCTATGCGGATGACACCCTCGTCTACGCCCGGGGACGAGACTACAAGGAGGCGGCACGGCTGGCCGAGGTCGGGCTCGACCTCGTGATCCCCGCATAGAGAGGTTAGGGCTTCGGGTTAGACCATCTAAGACCGAAGCTCTTCTCTTCCGCAGGACCGGGCGGAAAGGACCCCCACCGGGGGCTGCCCTCCAGATCGGAGGGGTGAGGATCAGGATGAGCCCCCATGTTAAATATCTGGGGCTCATCCTTGATGGAGGATGGACCTTCGGCCCACACTTCGCACAGTTGGGTCCGAAGGTCGCAACGGCGGCGAGTGCGTTGGGCAGACTCCTCCTGAACCTCAGAGGATCAAGCGCCGCCTGCAGGCAGCTATACTCCGGTGTCTGCCGGAGTATGGCGACATACGGTGCTCCCATTTGGGCGGGTCACCTTACCACGCGCAGTAGGGCCCAGTTGCGTTCGGCACAGCGGGTCATTGGGGTAAGAGTGATTCCGGGGTATCGTACGATATCGTGGGCAGCAAACTGCCCTAGCCGGCGACCCCCCTGGGAACTTGTGGCGGAAGCTATTAATGAGGTGCACTTCTATGTCTCGGATAGGAGGCCTCTCGGCGAGAGCCTGACGCTGGACGGGATCCAGAGGGTCCGCCGACTAGGGCAAGAGGCGTTAATGCTGAGGTGGGGAGAGGACCTGGCGTGGGAGCCGTATGGCAAACGCCTAACGGTTGCCCTGCGTCCGGTCCTAGAGCGGTGGATGCGTCGTAAACGCAAACCTTCCGTCTAACACAGGTGCTCACCGGGCATGGCTGCTTCGGTGAGTACCTGTGCCGGACGGCCCAAAGGGAGCCAGCAACTGTATGTCACGATTGTGGCGCGGTGGTGGACTCGGCCCAGCACACTCTAGAGGTGTGCCCGAGATGGGCGGCGCTGCGTCACGATCTGACGTCAGTTATCGGAGGGGACTTGTCTTTGCCGAGCATCATCACCGCGATGCTCCGCAATGACGAGTCCTGGACGGCGATGGTCTCCTTCTGTGAGGCAGTAATGTCCCAGAAGGAGGCCGATGAGCGGGTGATAGAGGAGGCCGCCGACGAGGCCTTCCACCGCAGGCGACGAACAGGGGTGCGTAGGAGGCGCTACTTAATGCGCCTTCAGTGACGTCCCTGTGCTCGTGTCGGGCCGAGGCTGGGGTTCCTGGGTCCAGATAGGCACGACGTCTTCGGGACTGCTAAAAGTATCGTGAAAACGAACGGCCGAGCAGTCCCCCCTTTCGAGGAGGAGTCTGGCCTCTCGCCGGGGTCAGCCTGTCGCCGAGGGGTCCTGTGTTGCCTGCAAGATCCGGGACCCTCAAAAAGGCGGCGGAGGGCGCTTGCAGCGGTTTTAGTGGGTAACGACACTGCCCAAGTGCGAACCTCGCACACGGCTTTAAAACCAACCCCGGTCCTAGCTATGGTTTGGGCTGCAAATTTCCGCTGCGGACCAAAAAAAAAATGGATAAAGAAATTGAAAAAGAAAAAGGATGTATGCGTTTCCTTTTTAGACATCTCTTTTATGTGTTATTTTATATTAATTTAAACATGAAAAGTCTAACCTAATAAATTTATTGCATAAGTAAGCAAAAAATATTAAAGCTTAAATATTTAATGCGATTATTAAGGTGTCCGAAAATGTAATTTAGTTTTATTTAATAAGAGCTCTTCTTCGGTCTTTTGATTTTCAAAGCTTTTTCGTGTCTAATTAATAGCAATGTGTTCTGTATCTCATTATGCTAATTATCCTCATATCATTTTTTTGGATTACTTGTTACAGGAAATCTAACTTAATATAAAAAAGAGCATATTCGTATTTGAAAGGCCGGCACCTGATAATCCTCTCATGTAGCGGGTGTCTATGTGTTCAATATAGATGTCGCTGATCACTCACCCTCGGTTTACCTCCTGATGTATAATAAAAAACCATAATCGAATGTTTAAGTGGCGTTTTGTATCAAGATTTTAAACTGTTTAGTGACGTTTTTGTCTTAGATCTTTTGATTGGTATATCAAACGATTTTATGTTCAATGTAGGTATGGCATACAGAAAATAAGTTATTTTAAAATAAATTAGTTAGAGATTTGTTATTTATAAATATTATATATTAACGACCCCACTCTAATGCTAATATCATCTGCCTATCGGGATTGAAACCGAAACCTCTGCGTCAACTTAAACCAGCATACAAATCCAAATAAACATAGAAAAAAGAAACAGCATATTACAGACCACCGACCCCTTGCCAATCATCTTCTCATCTGGTTATTGATTGTGTTGGCGTTCATTGAAGGAGACCTATGTTCAGTAGTGGAGGGATAAAGGCTGATGAGGATGATGATGATGAAATTACAGAAATTGAATACATATATAACAGTAAAGAAATAACAAAAAATCTGAAGTAGACAAACAAAGTGATATCTTTTTTGTAGTAAAATAGTCTCGGATTCAGCCTCGGGAGACAAACGCTGAAAGTAATTGTCACGATAACACAACTTCAGTCTTGGAAATTCTAAAATCAAAGGAATAAGGCACGTCTAATTATATTTTTATTATTTATGTAATTATATTTCTATAATAAAGGAAAATATTATAAGAAATAAGGCATGTTAAACATGCCTTATTCCTTTATTTCACGGTCTGTCTCTTTATAATGAAACAACTTTTACGGATTTTTTACATGCCAGACGTTTCGGATACTTTACAGCAACCATGGCCACGGGAGGACTGCATGTAAAAATGCTAATAAACCACGTTCTGTAAAAGTTGTTTTATTAGAATACCTGAGTTTCGCGTAAACATCAGAAAACAACATTTGTCTCTTTATAAGATTTGTACGTATACCTAGTGCACATTCATTTCTATAATGATAGTTTTTGTATCTGTATATTTTATGGAAATTCAAAATTAATCGAATAAAAAAGTAATTTGGAATTCGGATCCCGGAATAATTTGGATTTAAATTTCTCTCGGATTGATCAACTGGGTCATTACATTACAAAAACTTTGTTAATTATATTCAAAACCATGTAACCTTGTTATCCTTAAGTAAATATTTTTGGTAAGTAACCTTAAGTACAAATTAATTGATTAAAAATATCATGTATTATTATTTATAATATATAAGTATATTTTTTATAATTTTAAATATTTCCATTTTTATTTTAATATTTGCATTTTAACCTGAGTTGACTTCCCCTTAAGCTACGTGAATGATTTGCCTCATTCATTCAATGGAGAAAAACACTAAAATTCAATATATGCCAAGCTCCATCTTCATCCATCTAAATACGTTGTGCCTGCATAATCCGGGAGCTGTCAAAGTGACAGTGACGACTGAAATGTTTATCTCAAGCACTAGAATTTTGGCGTCTTGCTTAATATAGCAGGCAGTCAGGATCTTGTACGAAATTTGGGCGCTCGTTTATCGGATTTGGAGCTATAACAAAGAAATATGATATCATACATCAATTTGTCGGTTAAAACAATATGTCAAAAACCTTATAATAATAATATTAACCCCTTTATGTCCAACTCTGCTGAGCACGGTCTCCTCCTCGAAATCAGCCGAGGAGGGTTTTGAGCCATAGTTCACCGATGCGCTGGCCCAATGCGGGTTAGTGAACTTCAAAGACTTTAATCTCATCAGATATGCAGGTTTCCTCACGATATTTCCTTCAACGGTAAGCAAGTAATGGTCTCATGTTCAGGTGCACGTTAAAATTTAATAAAAAAACTATTTCTAGGCATCACAGTGGGGCTCTTACTCAAAAGGCTGAGCCCATATCCACTAGGTCATCGTTGCTAACAAAATACCTTAAAAATATTGTTAATTTCATATTTCTGTGTTTTGGAGTGACTTCCCGGTGCGGGTGTTTGGGATCCACATTCATGGAGTAATAATAACCAGATTATCTCAGTGTCTGGATTAAACATGTACACCAATAAACATTTAATTTGTCAATGTAAATGTGGATTTAGGATAAGTTTATTATTTTTAGTTTCTCGGTGACACCTAGATGGCGTTGTTAATTTTCTGAATCGCGCTATAGCTTGGTTCTGGTAAAGTTATAAGACATTTAAGAATATATTTTTTTTAGTGAATCGTCTTACGAGTAAATAGACGCTTAAATTGTAAAAGTGTTTTATTTATTGCATAAGCAGCCTGCCGGAATTTTGTTCATGGTCCTTCGAGCCGGATCGGCTAGGCGTATTTTTGCGTTATCAGTCCGTGGTACAGGAGTACCGCCCGTGTCGTCAGTACTGGCAGTGGATTGCTGTCCAGAACATCCCTACAGCGAGGTGCCACGTGCGGCGCCAAGGCAGTGGAGGAGCCGGGTGTCTACAACCCGGAGGAGCGACGGACGGGACCCGGCAAGCAGTAGTGGAGGTTGCAGAGCGCTAGAGGGCGCCACAGGTGAATAAGAAGATAAGTGAGTGTGTGTGCGGTGATAAATTGTGAGTACATTTTTAAATATTATATCAGAAGAAATTAATGTGAAAATTAAACCTTATTTCAAAGATTAATGGAACTTACAAATTTTTTGAAGATAGTGAAGTAACTTAGAGAATTTCAATAATTTAGGACTTGTAATAGTTTTAAGTAAATATTGGTTGAGACGGGGAATCCACGCCCGATTTTAGTTAGAATTTAAAGTTAAAAAGACTTGTAAAATTTTGCTCATCTGTTTCTTGGACTTAGAAAAATAATTCAGTTGTTTAGAATTAGTAACTTTGTCAAGTAAAGTTGTTCTCTTTTATAGTTTATATAAATTATAAGTGTTAAAATTGTTAAAGTAATATATAAGATAATAAAAAATGGAATCGTTTAATGATCTGCAGGAAGACATAAGGGCTAAAATGCTAAAAGTTAAGACTAATTTTAAAAAGTCTCCTAAGGATCGTTTAACGGTTGCTTATATTGAAACAAGGCTAGATAACTTGGAACACCAGTGGACTTTGTTCACAGACACTCATACTAAAATTGTTAGTCAGGTTAAGCGAGCTGATTTGTATAGTTCAGATTATCACAAAAATTGTGTGTATGATGATGTAGAAGAGTTATATGTTCAATTCAAAACTGAGTTAAAAGAAATGTTGTATAAATTAAAATCGCCTGAGTCAGAAGTCAAGTCAACTTCAAACAGTCAATGTGAAAGTTCAGAAAGACGTTTCAAGTTGCCTGAAATAAAAATACCTACTTTTTCGGGTAAGTACACAGAGTGGCAGACATTCAGAGATTTGTTTTTAGGGCTTGTGCATGAAAACAAGTCACTGGATGACGCCCAAAAATTTTACTATTTAAGGGGACATTTAACCGGGGAAGCCGAACAATTATTACGCAACATTAAGGTGACGTCGGATAGTTATCAAGTTGCGTGGGAGAAATTAGATAGTATGTACAATAATAAAAGGTTTTTGGCGAACGGCATCTTGAAGCGTCTACTAAGTCAAAAAAGTTTGTTGTCTGAATCAGCATATGAAATTAAAAACTTAATTAGTACTACTTCAGATTGTTTGGATTCAATAAAAAATATTGGTGTGGATGTTTCATCTTGGGATATCTTGATTATCCACATTATAAGCGCTAAGTTGGATAAAGATACGCGAAAGGCATGGGAGTTGAAGGTATCTTCAGATCCAAGCGACGAATTACCCACGTTTCAACAATTTTCTAATTTTTTAATAGGGCGTTTTAGAGGTTTGGAAAACATCGAGTCTAAAGTAGATCACCGTGAGAAAAAATTAACTAAATCTTTTCACGTTGTTAAAAACAAACCGATTGTATCGTGTGCGTATTGCAGTGCGGATCATAAAATAACCGCGTGCAAAAAATTCGGAAAGGAAAGTAATGAGAAACGTCGTGAGTTCGCGTTAGATAAAAACTTATGTTTTATTTGTTTAAATAGCAACCATTCCGCTAAACTATGTAAAAATATTGTCCGATGCCAGGTGTGTAAACGTCGACATCATTCTTTATTACATCCCAGTGGTAATTCTGGTTCTGGTAGTGCTGATGTTGAGGCGATTCATCAATCAACCTCGTCGACCAGTCCAAGGTCAATAGAGGAGGATACTGCCACAGGCAGCAATAAGCTATCTGCGCAAGCAGAAAGCTCAGATAAGCAACTTGTGTCTTGTTTTTCGACAGGGAACTGTTCTAAAACGGTTTTACTAACTACAGCTGTGGTGCAAGCTGAGTCGAAGGACGGGACTCATTTTCCAGTTAGGGTTTTATTAGATCAGGGGTCGCAAGGTTCTTTTATTACCGAGGCTATGGTGCAGCACTTAGGTTTGAAAAGGCTTGCGATCAAACACACCGTAGTTGGTGTAGGTGGAGATAAAAGAGTGACTTCCAAGTCCATAGTCAAAATTAATTTAAGGTCGAGAGTTGATCCTCGGTTTCAAGTCAAGGTCAATGCGCATGTCTTGAAGTCGGTTACGTCTCTTCTCCCAGTTGTGAAAACAACTAGGGTAGAATGGGAAAACCTGACTCTGGATGATCTGGCTGATCCCGAGTATCACACGCCTAATAAGATTGATATCTTATTAGGTGCGGAGATATACAGTCAAATCATTCAGAAAGGCATAAAAAGAAACATTAACGGATCTCTCTTGGCACAGCATACTGCTTTCGGTTGGATAATATCTGGTGTCTGTGAGGTAGACAGCACAACAAATATCCATTCTCACATAACTGTGATGCATTCGTATTTGGAAGTAGACAATATTCTGAAGAGGTTCTGGGAACTCGAAGCCGAACCACCTGTAACAAAAAAAATGCTCACAGATGATGAAATGAAATGTGAGAAATTATTTACGGATACTACGATACGGGATGGTGACGGTCGATTCATTGTAAGACTGCCGTTTCGTATGGCCAACCCGGACTGCACGCGTGGTGAGTTCAGGAAAATAGCTGAAAAAAGATTGAGAAATTTAGAATTTAAATTTCAAAAGAATATTAAGTTAAAAGAGGATTACACACAAGTTATGAGGGAGTATTTAAACTTAAATCATATGGAAACAGTTACAGATAAGGATAAATTTAAGAAAACAGCTATTTACTTACCACATCACGCAGTAGTCCGGGAAGATAAGGATACTACTAAAGTCCGCGTAGTGTTTGATGCCTCCTGTAAAGGAAGCAATGGGAAGTCATTAAATGATGATTTAATCATTGGGCCGCCACTGCAAGCTGAACTACGTCATACAATTATGCGCTGGAGACAATATAAAATATGTTTAGTGGCGGATGTGGTTAAAATGTACCGCCAAGTGCTGGTAAATCGGGAAGACACCCATTTTCAGAGAATTCTTTGGAGAGATAGTCATGAAAAGGAACTTCAAGAGTTTGAATTACTCACCGTTACCTTTGGCACCGCTTGTGCTCCATATTTAGCTGTGCGGTCACTGCAAGAATTAGCCTATAAGGAGTGTCAGGATAAGCCAGGAATCGCTAAAATTATTTTGAATGATTTTTACATAGATGACGTGATGACCGGGGCTGAAAACATAGAAGATGCTTATAAAATATATAAAGAATTAACCGAAGTGTTAGCAAAGGGAGGGTTTCCGTTGCAGAAATGGAAGAGCAATTCTAAGGAAATATTAGCTAAAATATGGAAAGCAAAAGGTTATAAGGATGAGGAATTAAGGATTAGGGTAGATGATACAACTAAGATTTTAGGACTTACCTGGGATCCGCGTGGTGACTTCTTCCGGTACTCTGTAGATCTTGCACCGCAAGAGGAACCTGCAACAAAAAGAAGAATTATATCTGATATATCCCGATTATTTGACCCGCTTGGATGGTTAGCTCCTTGCATTATAGCAGCAAAAATACTCATACAAAAACTTTGGTTAGCTGGTATTGGCTGGGATGAGCAAGTTCCTACTAATTTAATAAGTGAATGGATTACTTACCGTAAAAATTTAACTGCCTTACAGAATATTAAAATTCCACGCTGGATACACACTTTTAATAAATATAAGCGCGAGTTGTACGGGTTTTCAGACGCTTCGAAGGTAGCTTATGCGGCTGTTGTGTATCTGCGAGTGGTAGATTAAGTAGGAAATGTTTACGTCTCGTTGGTTACATCTAAAACAAAGGTAGCTCCCATAAAGCAGGTGTCTATCCCTAGACTTGAGCTTTGTGGAGCCGTACTTTTGGCTAAATTGATGGTTGAGGTAGCTGAAGTCATGGAGGTGGAAAGAGATCAGTTACATGCATTTACTGACAGCGTGGTGGTTTTAGCCTGGCTTAACAATCACCCAAGCCGGTGGAAGACCTTCGTGGCTAACCGAGTTTCTGAAATCCTACAGATTTTGGATACACATCACTGGTCCCATGTAGCCACTAAGAAGAATCCTGCGGATTGTGCATCACGAGGGATTTCTCCGGCGGAACTATCAGAAATGACTATATGGTTTGAAGGGCCAGAATTTCTAAAAAATAAGGTAATTACGTTTACAAAACCAAAACATCTGGTTACAAATCTGGAGCAGGTTAAGGTTCATGCAGCGGTTGTTAACACAACCTTGTGGCAAAGGTTTTCGTCATTCTCGAAGCTTGTTCGTGTGATCGCCTATTGTCGCCGTTGGTTAGGATTAAGGAAAGGTTCAAGTAGTAGGCCAAGTTTAGGAGCATTGGAGCGACAGGAAATTGAGGATTCGATAAGTGTCTGTAGTAAAAAATGTCAAGAAGAAGGTTTCGGGGAAGAGTTGGAAGAACTGCGAAAACACGGCATAATAGATAAAAAAAAGAAAAATTTAAAGACGTTAAATATATTTTTAGATTCGGGAGGTGTAATTAGAGTCGGTGGCCGGCTGGAAATGTCGTCGCTGTCTTTTAACGAGAAACATCCGATTCTCATACCGAAAGAATCGTTCTTAACTGGGCTCTTAATTACTGATGCTCACCAAAAAACCCTGCACGGAGGGCCGCAACTCATGATGACATATTTGAGATCGAAGTATTGGATTGTTGGTGCGAAGTCTCTAATTAAGAAACATTATCGTAGCTGTGTCACTTGTGCGCGTTACTCAAGCAGGTCCACATCTCAACTCATGGGGCAGTTACCTTCAGCGCGTGTTACCCCGAATAAGCCATTCCTTGTCAGCGGAGTCGATTACGCAGGGCCTATTAATACAAGAATTTCAAAGGGTAGAGGTAACAAGTCTTATAAAGGATATATTGCTCTGTTCATTTGCATGTCGACCAGAGCCGTACATCTTGAAGTCGTGAGCGAGCTATCTACTCAAGGGTTTATAGCCGCTTTTAAAAGGTTCGTCGCAAGACGAGGTAGGTGTGCTGAGTTATACAGCGATAACGGCACAAATTTTGTAGGGGCTGCTCGAGAGTTACTGTGTCTGTTCAGCGAAGAAAAAGCTAAATTGAAACCTGAACTGGCAGAGTATCTCGCGACCAATGGAACACAGTGGAAGTTTATTCCTCCTCGCGCTCCTAATTTCGGTGGACTATGGGAGGCAGGAATAAAGTCCACAAAGTTCCACCTCAAACGAGTAGTTGGAAACTCTGCGTTAACATATGAGGAGATGGCCACAGTGTTATCTCAAATTGAGGCTTGTCTCAATTCAAGGCCATTATCTCGTGTAGAGGACCCAACCGAGGTCATAGTGTTGACTCCTGGTCATTTCCTGGTAGGGGAACCACTCATAGTAGTTCCTGATGCAAATTATGAGGCGTCAAATATGTATACTTTGCGAAGATGGCAACTTCACCAGCGAATGATGCAGAACTTTTGGCGTCGATGGTCCCAGGATTACCTTCATCAGTTCCTTCAAAGGCATAAGTGGGAATATCAGAACCCGGAACCATCACTGGGTGATGTGGTTTTAGTTAAGGAGGACGATCTACCCCCGGCGCGATGGTTGCTAGGCAAGATCGAGCAAAAACATCCGGGACCCGATAATATCACGCGAGTAGTTACAATCCGTACCAAAAACTCTTTGATTAAAAGACCTACTTCTAAGTTAGCAATTTTACCTATAACTAAATAAATTGTTAGTTGAGTGATTCTTCACAGTTTGGATTGTTGCATGGTGGGCGGTTTCAAGGACATTTCGCATTATGTCCTTGGTGGGCGGTATGTCTGGATTAAACATGTACACCAATAAACATTTAATTTGTCAATGTAAATGTGGATTTAGGATAAGTTTATTATTTTTAGTTTCTCGGTGACACCTAGATGGCGTTGTTAATTTTCTGAATCGCGCTATAGCTTGGTTCTGGTAAAGTTATAAGACATTTAAGAATATATTTTTTTGAGTGAATCGTCTTACGAGTAAATAGACGCTTAAATTGTAAAAGTGTTTTATTTATTGCATAAGCAGCCTGCCGGAATTTTGTTCACTCAGAATACTGTATTATAGCGTTTGTACATGGGATGTTTATACTTCGATGAATTACAAACGAATGCGTGACTATTGGTATGATAACATCATAAAAATTACGGAAGGGAATGGCTGCGGGAGGCGAGTCCAGGCGAATGCGACGGCCACATCAGCGATGAGTGGTGTTTGCTGTATTCACATAAGGTGCCGGTTGCTGGCGTCCTCGGAACCTCTAGCGACTAATTATTTCTGGATTCATTAAATGGCATCGTACTTACTCGTGAGATCGAACTATGCTAGCCTTTGTTATGGTAACGTAACTCTTCGCACCATGGTTCAGGCCTTGACGTGGCGGTGGTGCTCAGTAGCCTAGGGTGAGCCCAGCACCTTGGGCGAAACTAATTGAGCCGAGGGGGCTCTTTGTACCCCTCTTATAAGAAGAGGAGACAAAAGAGCAGAGGGCTGTGTCCACTTTCGGGCGCAGCGAGTCCCACATACCCGCGTGATGAGAACTCTCCCTCGCGGGATGCTTCAGAGCATTTCCCGGCGTTAAAGAAAAGAAATAAACTTAACTCGCGCTACACTTAATAAGCACAATGCGTCCCTACGTTCGCCTTTTTTACCCGCGACGGAACGGACTGTATATGCGTTTGGGGTGAGAGGCAGTTTGTGTGTGTAAACTTATTTTGCCGCTTATCTCCAAGACTACTTGTCCGATTTTGATGCGGTTTTCAGAGATGGGTTCGGATTAGATTGGTGCATATTATTAGATAGATATTAAGTTGATAAGTCACAAGAGGGCATTGCAGTAAACGTTTTTTGTACAATCCAATGTTGCCATTTTTCTCCAAAACTACTATTTTAATTTTGATACAAATTTCAATGATGGGTTTGGGTTTGATTGGTGCATGTTCTTAGATAGGTGTTACAATTACAACCCACCAGGGGGCGCTGCAGTAAACATTTATTTGTACAAACTAATGCTGCAATTTTTCTCCAAAACTACTAGTCTGATTTTGATGCGGTTTTCAATTATGGGTTTGGATTTAATTATTGCATGTTATCAGATAGGTGTTACTATTACGACTTACCAGGGAGCGCTGCAGTGAATATTTGTTTTGATGCGGTTTTCATTCAGTGGTGGGTTCTGGTTTGATTGGTGGATATTCATATATTTTTTATGACGATGAAAATTCACCAGTAGGGGCTAGAATACGCGCACGACAAAATTTTGTCTACGCCTTTTCTCGTATTATTTCATATAAGTAATATTACGAGGTACAATTTTGTCGTGCGTGAATGCTAGCCCTACAGGGGGCGCTGCAGAAAACATAATATTTTGTTTGTGCAACTACTATCAAGTCCGTTTTGGGTGTGGTTTCCGGTTATAGGCTCGGTTTAAATTGTGTTGAATGTTCTTAAAAATGTGTTATGATGACACCTCAGTAGGGGGCGCTGCAGTAAACATTGTTTTTACAAAACCAAAACTACTGGTCCGATTTGGATGCGGCTTTTAGTAATGGGTTTGTGGTTGATTAGTGAAGATTTTTAAATAGGTGTTACGGTATTAACTCACTAGGTGACGCTGCAGTAATATCTAGTCCGATTTTCATGCGGTATTCATTATAGGGTTTGTGGTTGATCAGTAAAGGTTCTTAAACAGATGATACGGTGGTAAATCACTTGAAGGCGCTGCAGTCATTAATATATTTAATTTTAGCTTCTACATATTTAATATTAATTAGTTTTATAGACCATACTCTATAAAAAGTTTGAAATAAAAAGCAAAATTAAAAATTTTGAAAAACACCCACGACGGTTAAAACATAATTGAAAAATGATAAAATAATTAAAAAACCCCGACATTTAAACAACAGAGTATCAGTTTTCATAGCACTTCCCTACGTACCTATTTGGTTCTCGAAGACGTAGATGTGGCAATAACATATTATTCAAGTCCCTATGAACTTAATATAAAACCCAATATAATCCGTCGGGGGCTGCCATTACTATTTTAAAATTCAACATAAATATAAAAAGCAAAATTACACATAAAAACCCACGATGGTTAAAATGCAGGTACCTAATTGAAAAAAAATAAAATACTTAAAAAATCCTCGATTTTTAAGAATTTATGCAACTAGAGATAATAAACGTAAAAAACGTAAAAAAATGTTCCCATTTTCTCCAAAACTACTAGTCAAATTTTGATGCGGTTTCATTACATTACATTACATTAAATTTGAAGAAATATAAGTATAGCAATAAAATATCTCCAAATTATTCACGTTACTATTAAACTACAAATCTAGTCCATTCAATGGCAGCCCCCGACGGATTATATTGGGTTTTATATTAAGTTCATAGGGACTTGAATAATATGTTATTGCCACATCTACGTCTTCGAGAACCAAATAGGTACGTAGGGAAGTGCTATGAAAACTGATACTTTGTTGTTTAAATGTCGGGGTTTTTTAATTATTTTATCATTTTTCAATTATGTTTTAACCGTCGTTGGTTTTTTTCAAAATTTTTAAGTTTGCTTTTTATATACTAAACAAATCAATTTTAACATTTTATTATCATTAGTATATTATTAGTATTACAATTAATGTTTGATACAGAATAATGATATTAGCTCTAACACATTAATTTGAACATTTAAACAGTAAATTAATTATTTTAACAATAAATAAAACATCAATCATCTTCAAAACATTCAATTATGCAAAACAGTGTACTTATATTAAATAACTTATATATTTCAGATATTTTTATAACAGCGAGCGACGAACGGAGACGAAAAGATATTTAATAACAATACCTACATTTTAACGATAAGCTAAAACATATAATATATTGATAGTATCTTTATTGCGATAGGTGATTTGCGACCCTATTATGTACAATAGTTAAGTGATTAGGTAAGTTATAAATATTCCTTCCTTTTCTGATCCGTTGCTAAAAAATTGGTGCGTAGACTGTAAAAAAAATATCATAGGTTTAATGTGAAAATATACAGGTTGGTTATTTACTTTCTCATTTGCATTGTATACATTTTTATTATAGCATAGGAGGGCAAACGAGCAGGCGAAACTTTAGACTACCGACGCCCATACATATCTGCGCAACCAGAGATTATGCAGATGTGTTGCCCGCCCTCCTTTTCCCTATCCCCCCAATGGGCCACCGGAACCTCACAAACCGCACAAAAAGCGACACAGCATACAATGTCACTTCGTGCCGGTGTTATGTATGCGAGAGATACCACCCGGTCGTGCCGGCCCAATTCGGCTGCAAAGTAGCATGGCACTACCTCTTACTAATTTCATCATTTATTATGTTTTATTTGCACCAAATTTGAATAGGTACCATCTTTGTATGATTTTCACACACATTAGTCTTCGCTGGAAATCGGAACACAAGAACATTCGATATAAAACATATCCTGCATATTTTTTTTTAAAACCCACTTCAAAAATGTAACTAGCCTTTGCGTTAAGTAATTTTTGTATGTCTCTAATAATTAATCTATACTAATATTATAAAGCTGAAGAGTTTGTTTGTTTATTTGAACGCGCTAATCTCGGGAACTACTGGTCCGATTTGAAAAATTATTTTAGTATTAGATAGTCCATTTATCGAGGAAGGCTATAGCTTTCCTCGATAAATAGCCTATAGGCTATATAACATCACGTTGTGACTTATAGGAGTTGAGTAACGCGGGCGAAGCTGCAGGCAACAGCTAGTGTTTTATAAAAAGGATTCTGTGAAGGCAGCCATTGTTTGGTATAGTAAAGACAACTAGTTTTTGAATACAAAATGTGGTTTTTTATGTTGCCATGCTTAATACATTGTTACCTTAAAATGTGTAAAATTTAAGGTGTAAAGTTTATGTCAAAGGGTTCTAGAATTTTTCATAATGGTTATCTATATCTATACAGATAAATAAAACTGGAGGAGGGGGAATAAGACTTAAAATAACCGCTTTTTACTAAATGCATATGGATTTAAACACGGTAAATAGACGAAAATATACATCGTAAAATACTACTTTGTAAAATATTTTTACAATTTTTGTCAATTTTTGCCAGCAATTTTTGTCAATTTTTGCCAGCAATTTTTGTCAATTTTTGCCAGCAATTTTTGTCAATTTTTGCCAGCAATTTTTGTCAGCTGGAACAAACAGACAGACAGACATACGTCTGTCTGTCTGATTGTTCCAGCTAATCTCTAAAACGACTAAGCCGACAAAGTATCATATTCGCATATTTAACCATCCTCGATAATTGAGGAATTTGATATTTATGATAATTAATGAATCTGAACCCTTCATACCGATTTACGTTTCAATATCTTAGTTCATTAAACTAAGGCCCATTGTTCTCTAAAATTCTTACCAAATATTCATAATTTTGGGTTGTTTCTGCTTGACGTCCTTAAAATTAAACATTATATGCAAATACTTTTATGACAACAAACAGACAACAAATTATAAAATTCTTATGTAACTTCATTCGATTTTTCCTGAATATTACATATATAATATTTTCTTTGAATTATTAAATTAGCCTTAAGATTAATTCTGAAATTCATTTCTAAAATGAATCATTTTCTAAGTATTAATACGGATGTCATATTACGTATGAAAGTTTAAAGCTATATATTAGAACTTTTAAATATTTTCGTTTTAAGGGAAAAACTTAAAAAAAAAAATTGCAATAATCCCGCAAAAGACGCAGTCTTTACAGCAGAGGTTTTTTTTTTTCGAATTGTCTAAGCTAATGGCCTATAGGCCCTAATGCTACATCGGTTTGGTGGTGAACCAGCTGGCTCACCTATTGATTTTTATATGAAGGGGAGTCGCCCCCGCCAACCGTGGAGTCTTTGACCACACGGCCTCCTGGCGTCGGGTTTGTTTCAATAGCGGGTCTGTGCCGCGTCACTGTCGGTATGAGTGGTACCTCAGGCGGACTGCCCCTACCGGGTGGACTCATTGAGTTGAGGACTCGGCAGATGGCGCCAGCGATACTGGGGCCCACTCCGGCGGCGTGAGCAGTGGTAGCCGCCACATGAGATCTTGAATGTTGCTGTTGTTGGATGGCGAGGCCCCCCTCAACGCCCCGCCATGAGCGTTCCCTATCTGACACGATACTCGGTGACATGGTTTTGACTAATCGAAACCGTTACGGTCGACGGGTTAGGTACGGATTTTAATCTATCTTGAGGGCCGGCTCTCTCCTCGCCCTCTAGTGGGGGAGGTGGGTCGCGCGCGGTACCCGAGCAACCAACCGGCAGCGAGGTGCTACCGTTGGTTTCGCGGACTGTATTAATGCCGACTCGTAACGGATTCGAGCCTAAGCTGTCGCGGTCGATCACACATTAAAAAAAATATCCAAATATCAGGCACGTTCTTACATCCATTTACGCACTCCGTCTTAAGTGTTGTACTTCTCATTCTTCATTACTTTTTTTTTTTTTTTTCTTTTTATATTATTCATTGTTTTTTTTTATTTCTCTGAGGAATGCATTCAGACAAATTTTGGACTCTCTGCGCCCGCGAAAATGGTAAGGTGGACGCAGACTCTACCCACTAAGCCCCAGCAGTGTTCCCCTTGTCATCTGGCTGAACTATCGCGCAAGCTGTGGACGTCCGCACCGGGCCCCAACAGTGTGTCATCCGGCACTCTCCTCTGGAAGTAGAGAGGTGGCGTCCCCTCCTCCTTCTCCGCTTAGGGCATCCTGAACACATACGGGTGCCTTATAGCTCGAACCTTAGGCACGCGCGGTGGTCCCCCGATCGGCCGTGTACAGGTCCCTCATGGCGGTGCGACTACCTGTCACCGCCATGCTCTCCTGCGGGAAGAGGCTCCAGTGCTCCGCCTCCTCCTTCTGCGAAATCACGACCTCGCAGAAGGAAATTACCTCCTGCCATGTGCTCTATGTGACGGTCATCGCTCGGATGACCGCAGAGAGCGACAGGCCCGCGTCAACCTTAGCGATGAGGGATGCCCTTGACTCCACCTAAGCTGGGCCCTCCGCCAGGGTGTGATCAGTATACTCACTACTGTCGGAGTGATGACAGCCTGGCGAGCACTCCGCCATGAAATAGCCTGTCTTATAAACATAAGCCAACTGATAAATAAAAAAAAATGGATCAAATATTCAGTATTCTCTCAAATAATCTTATTATGCAATATTTATACTTGCTTTCCAGTTAAAAGTCGTTTTAATTTCACAAACTTTGGAACCGAGTGATCAAAGACCTTTGGAGAAAGTCAAACTCATTACTGCGTAGTATTTTTAATTAAGCGCCTCAATTATTTTCAGCTTAAAGAAATTTTCTTATTGCGAATTTCTTAATTTTTTTTTTGTTATTCTTCTATTCCACCAAATCACTAAATATTCTAAAAATCTTAAATCCACTTACTATTCGATAAAAAAATAATATCGTTTAGAATATAGTATAAATACAATGCGATTGTTTCTATAATAAATTATTTATTCATACTGTATTGATATGAAGTACTAAAATATACATGTCACTTTCGTAAACTTTTAAGTGATAAAATTTTCTTTATTTACAAAAAAAAAAAATAGATTTGTTCAGAACATGATAATCTTTTCTCTACATGATTTCACCTAATTTTTGAATTAGTTTATTCAATCATTCAATCTTCAAATGCTCAACAACCCCTCTGTGGAGGCCGCCTTGGTCCCTTTGTGGACTGACTAGCCGTCGAGTTGCCCTGTTGCTCAACAGATCCGGGGTTCCTCACCAAAGGCGGCATTGGAGGCACTCGTCAGATTTTAGTGGGTAAAGCTGCGTCCACCTTACCATCTCTCGAGCGCAGCGAGTCCCACATACCCGCTTAGGGAGTCCCCCCTCTCCTGCGGGATGCCTGAGAGCATTTCCCAGTGCAAAAGAAAAAAAATGCACTACTACATTAACTTTCTGTATAGGTACCTATTTTATAAATTGACTGCCTGATAGCCGAACACTTAGATGATTAAATTCTACTGTATCGCAGCGGACTACAAGTTAATTCAATCATTACTCTTCGAAGTTAGTTACGGCTTATATTGATTGAACTTCCAAACTTATTTTAATGCATTACTTTAATAGTTTATAAAGTAATTACTGAAAAGCTCTATGAATTATTGATAGCGTGAAAATTTGTGAGGATTTCGCTAATGGTGTTCATATTAGCGGTTAAAGTATGAAATTGCCGATTTGTACTGAATAATTGAAATTCGTTTTTTTAAATATAACATATTTATTTAATCAAAATAATAACCATTATTTAATTATCTATGCATTTCTTTTTATATCGCTGGGAATTATCCTTATGGGTGCAGCCAGGATCTTCGGGAAGATCCTGGCCCAATGTGGGACTCGCACCTGGGAGTGCCCACCCTAGAACCACTGCGAGCGCCTTCAGCCGCTTTTTGAGGGTTCCAAATAATCAAGCAACAGGCAGGATCACCTCAGCGACAGGCTGGCCCCGGCAAGGGCCAGAGTTCTCCTCGTAAGAGGGGACTGCCCGACCGCTACTAAGCAGTCCCCACGAAGTCATGCCATACAGGCCCAGGTTCCCATCCTGAACCCGACACGAACACAGGGGCGCTACTGGAGGCGCATTGAGTACGCAACGCCGTTCGTCGCCCGCGGGAGGAGGCCTCATCGGCGGCCTCCTCTCCACCCACACGTCGGCCTCCTTCTGGGATTTATCTATACATTGCTGCCATGAGCCATCTATATAGGACGGTCATTTATGCCTTTGCGATAAAACTCACGCGTTTCTTTCTGCAGATCAGTCAAATCATGAAGCTTCCATTTTTCATATTTTTTTTTTATTTTATTAATTTGACGCAAATAAGTCAATATTTTTGGTAAAGTAACGTTAAACTATGCCGCTAATTCCTGGGTAATTTGGCTCGGATCGGCTTTCACCATCCCTTTCAGTGCATTGTTATTCACCTGCGTAGGCGTTCTTCCACTTAGTTCATTCTTCAAATCAAAGTTTCCATCACGAAAGCATTTAAACCAAAATCGCACGGTGCGTTTATTAGCAGTCCCCTTGCCAAACGCAACATTGATATTGCGAGCTGTTTCTGCCGCGTTATTTCTGGGTTGGAACTCGTATTCAAAAATCACTCGAATTTTCGAAGTATCCATCTTTCTTATATAAGCTGAAAAAACATCTGAATGTCGATAATCAATTAATGTTGCACATTTTTTAAAAGGAGAACTACATAGGTACCACGTGAAAAAAGTTTAACTCAAAAATCTCTCTTGTGTGTAGTTAATTTAAAATGAATCGGGCCACTTCCTGAAGTCAAACCCACGCTATGGTGCGGATTTTCGCCAATCCTTCGGGAAACGTAGGCGGCTTATTTGTCTGCCAATCTTGATTAAGCCAGATCGTGTCGAATTACCTACATAAATTATTTTTAGAAAAACATCTTAGAAGGAATTTCTGAGGATTATTACCATTCATTTTTGATACGTTTAAATTTTTATTTTCGATGTTGCCTGGCCTTAATCTGTGACCCGGCTTAAGGCATTCATAAATCATTTTTTTAGCATATTAACTTAATCTACACCAACGTATTATAACAACCAGGAAGGGATTACAAGGTTTTTAGGGTTCCTTAGTCATTGTTAAAAATATAGTTTTATTTTTTTATTTTTACGTGTTTATTAAAACATCTTATTACATCTAACATTTTAAATAAGAGTACAGTAACAGTATTATAAATGTATAGATAGTTTGCTACGGGAGGAATTAACCACATTTCCACCAGGATTATATAGATTATACCATCATTTATTTATATAAACCTTTTTTTCCTTTTTTTTCCTTTTACGCCGGGAAATGCTCTGAGGCATCCCACATGTGACGAGTGGGTCTCCCCAGGCGGGTATGTGGGACTCGCTGCGCCCGCAAGATGGTAAGTGGACGCAGCTCTACCCACTAAAAGTGCCACAAAAAGCCACCAGTGCCGCCTTGGTGAGGTGCCCCGGATCTGTTAAGCTAACAGGGCACCTCGACGGCTAGTCAGTCCCGCAAGGGACCGATGCCACCTCCACAGAGGGATTGTCCCGCACCATAGAACAACCCCTCCCAACGTCTGGATAGTACAATAGGGTGAGGTTCCAATCCTCGACCCTTGCCCCCTGCTCTTTTGTCCCCTCTTCTTATAAGAGGGGTACAAAGAGCCCCCTCGGCTCAATTATCTTCGCCCAAGGTGCTGGGCTCACCCTAGGCTACTGAGCCCCACCGCCACGACAAGGCCTGAACCATGGTGGGGATGTTTATATAAACCTAAAATATAAATAAATAAGGGAATGACGGCAGTACCAAGTTCCTATAATTTTGCAAATTACACTTCAGTACATTAAAGTCACAAAACTAACTGGCATGTTGGTCTAGCTGTTAGTGACCCTGACCGCTAAATCAGAAGGTCGTGGGTTCGATCCCCACCCAGGACAAATGTTTGTGTGATAAGCATTATCATTTGTTCTGTCTGTGTGTAATTTATCTATAACATGTATGTACCTATGTACCTATCAGTTGTCTGGTTACCATAAGAAGTAAGAACAGACTTTGCCTAGATTGGGATCAGATGGCCGTGTGTGAGTTGTCCCTACATAATATTATTACATTATATTATTATTAAAACCAGTATTTCTTAATCCTTTTACATTCCACGTCCGAGTGAATCAATATTGATTGAATGATGTGAAATGAAAGTTTTTCACAACAAATTTACAAGTAATTACGTGTTTTTATCATAGCATCGGGTAGCCATTAAAAGGAGTACATTAAATATGTAAAGGCTGAGCAACACGATAACGCGAATTGCATTCAAATTTACATAATCACCGCGATTTCCAAATTATTATTTGCATGATTGTGGAAAATGGGGGTATTGATGAATAACTGGGGAAATATGAAGCATATTAACGGGGGCTCACTTTTTATAATTACAAATTCAATTATTGTCTTACAATTTATTACGTAAAGTTTTTTAAAGTAAATATTTCATTTGTTTTGTTAATCTTATACTCAAATCTCGCGCCTAAAATGTATGCACTTGTCACTCCTTGATTGGTAAGTGGTTACAGTCATACTTTCTCGTGATTGGTTAATTTCAAGTGTTATTAAAATTTTGTATTTTGTAATGCATTGTGAAATTAATTATGATTAGTCCTGATACCAAAGACGAAATTCTCAACACTTAATATAATATATTTAATGTCAAAATATTCACGATTACATTCAAAATCCTAATATGGTAAAAAATTCAGTACGGAATTCAAATTAACATTTAAGTAATAGCCTTAATGTGAGTTTGCCCTTATATTTAGCGCAGGGTCCGGAAAATTGGGGTGTTTTTATTACGAAGGTCGCGGCTTTACGTTGCTTATTGTTTTCGATGTGGAATTAACAACAGTATTTATTTTTGGGGTAATTTTATAAAGCTTAGAACAATACTCTTACAACTCCTTCATTGTTCAAACTTTAGGGAAATGCTTTTATATAATATTTCCAATCTTTGGACATTTAATATTTTAAAAGGAATCAAAAAGTAATACTGATCATTTTGACTGTTTAATTTGTTTTAATTTTACCCCTGGAAAGCCTCTGAGATCTTGTGTTACTAGTATTAAGAACGGTAATATTTTAATAAAGAATATATGTATGATATTGATAAATAAATTATAGTTTTAAAACAACTAAAAAACACGCTTTAATAGCAAACCGAACTATAAATTTGAAAATAATTTTTAATAGAAGAATTAAATGGGTTAACAAAATAAATAAATGATATTACTTATTGTAAAAAAGCGTGAGGTGCTCGATATTCATTGTTAAAAATATTTAATCGGTATCTATTTTTAAAAAGTAAAGTTAGTATAAAAACTTAGTTACAAGCACCACGCTTTTTTACAATAAGTAATATCATTTATTTATTTTGTTAACCCATTTAATTCTTCTATTAAAAATTATTTTCAAATTTATAGTTCGGTTTGCTATTAAAGCGTGTTTTTTAGTTGTTTTAAAACTATAATTTATTTTTTACTTTTTGGTGTCAATTTTTTTTTAAAGATTTTATTAATTTAAAGTACTCAACTAATGGCAATCACTTTAGAAATGAGTGAGAGACTAAAAACAACACAAGTGATGTGTTGCGCGCCTTATGCCTTCCTAGCATGTGCTATCCTGATTATCCTGATCAGGATATTGGAATAATTTTATCAAATTATTGTATTGTCATCGGTCCTCGATAAATCTACAAAGTTTGAATAAAATCTGGCCGTTTAAAGTGGGTCAAAATCGCGCCCAAAGAAGTCGGTTACAAACAAACATACAAACATACAAACATACAGGTGAAGCTAATAAAAAGCGTGTAAAAACGACACTTGACAGAATTTGAATCCGCACCCGATGCGTATATCATTCACATGGCAGTCTCTTTAATCGTCGAAAGTCACCTTCTATTGTTTAATTCTTCAATCCTCTGCCTTTGACAGTACCTATATGAAGTACTTGTATTTAAAGTATTGTATTGTACATACGACTTTTTTATTTGATGAGAAAGCAAGGTAAATGTAGTGCTGATATACCTAACTTTAGCAATATTATATTATCTAATTAGCGCTCTGCCTAGTAATATTTATCTCCCGTATTTGATTTTCTTTATACTACACCAAGATCTCAAATGCATCTACTGATTGAAAATCGAATTTTACATGATGGAAACTCAGTAATGGATACACCGTTCTTAGAATTTGATGACAAGTTTCAATATAAAATAGATTTCCAAGGAACTTTTGTCTATCATGATCTCACTGTGGAATCAACTGCCGCTATTCATACAGTCATGATGGTATTTCCGACCCAATACGACTTAGATAGGCAACTACGTATGCAAACGAACGTGTCTTAACAAACGAGGATCGAAGCCCTGTATAATAGTTTATGTCGATAATAACTTACTATCAGATCAATCCGATAAGTCCGTCTCCTTCTATTTCCTTCACAAAAATCTAATTGCGTTTCGAAAAAAAGTATTGTGAGTTTTGTTTCAGTCAAACGCTGTTTGATTTCTTAGGCCTTTTTTATTTTATGCCGGGAAATGATCTGAGGCGTCCCGCGGGGGAGTGGGTCTCCCCAGGCGGGTATGTGGGACACGCTGCGCCCGAAAGATGGTAAGGTGGATGCCGCTCTACCCACTAAAACCCGGCGAGTGCCGCCAATGCCGCCTTTGGTGAGGTGCCCCGGATCTAATGAGCGGACACCTCGACGGCTAGTCAGTCCCTCAAGGGACCGACGCCACCTCCACGGATGAGTTCTACCGCACCACAGAACAACCCCTCCCAACGTCGGGACAGTACAATGGGGTGAGGTTCCCATCCTCGCCCCTTGTCCCCCTGCTCTTATGTCCCCTCTTATAATAAGAGGGGTACAAAGATCAGCTCCCTTGGCTACTGAGCCCCACCGCCACGGCAAGGCTTGAACCGTGGTGGGGTGATTTCTTAGGCCTGGCACGACAAGAACAGATTTTTTCCATAATATGTATGTATCCTTTTACCTATATCTAAACATTATGAAAACCTTCAGAATATGTCTCTCTTTAATGGTATGACCGCTAAGTCATACAGCCATCAGATATCTGCATAAGCGAAACTCGCAAGTCACTGAATATTTTACTCCAAACATATTTTATTCCGCTGTTCCGTTCGCTGCTAACGTGGAACCTAATTTCATTTTAATGACCACCAGCCGGAGGGACCCGCCTGATACAATCTCACCATTTACCCCCAACTTGGCAGCTATCTTCAAGATAAACCATGTTCGGTAAATTGTATTTTCGCTTACTTGTGCAAGCAAATTATAATATATCAAGTTACTTGCATCAGTAAAACTACATTTTATTTGTTACACCTAACTTGAAATGATAGTAAACTAGATAGTAGCAGTAAGGTACGGACGCATGGCGTCAATAATTTAAATAAATTTAAATTATTGACGCCATGCGTCCTCTTAATACTATAGTTTACATAGTTTCATACAACAGTCTGAGCTAGTCTAGATAGGATGCTATTACTACTGACTCCGTTTATTTATGTGCTATATTTCGTTTCTGTAGCAATTCACCAGTACCGGATTATTTGTGTCTACCTTAAATCTGTGTGCAGACAAAGGATTATTCTGGAATAACCGAAATCGGCTCGCTCACCGTTGTTATTAGTGTTCCAGAGATAAGACAGCCTGTGTAAATTGCCTCTGAAGAAATGAACCAGGCAATAAACTATGTAGAGCTTAACATAATGATACTTTGTTCTTTACAAGAGAGGTTTTATATAACAATTTTGCTGTATATTCTAGTACTTTTGTAGCTTCTTAAATCTTATTATTTTGTTTTTTTTTATATATTAAAATACTTTTATCATCATTCTCTTTTTAATTTTATTTATTTGTTTCTTGATTAATTTACTGTGAAAGTGTATTTTTGTGTCATTAGCATTCAGTTCAATTCATCAATCTAATAGCCTGGCATAGAAATTAGCTTTTGCCCGTGGCTTCATTTGCACTAATGTAGATTAAGAAATAGACAATGATGACGGGTAGAGCATTTTTAAGGCACTCTTATATTTATGCCTTTCATTGTACTGCTTGAGCTCGAGCAGACTGAAGTCTGCTCCTTAGATTTTTAGATTCTAGCAAACTTAGCTTTATTGGAATAAATCCTGCGAGGCATTTATATTTTAAATTGCTTACTACCAGCCTTACTACCAGTATGAAAACCTCACTTGATACTAAATGTATGAAAAAGTAGTTACGTACACAGTGTAAAAGCGTGCATATATATTATTATATAATATACCTATCACAAAGATTAATAAATAAACCCGGCGATTAGTCGTAGGATAAGTGAAAACAATATTTTTTTCTAAAACAAAAATAAACTTATCTTAATAATAGGCCATAAATAATTTAAATATGCCTAATAAATAAATGAATCTAACATCATTATAATCATCATCATCAGCCTCTATCCGCCCACTGCTGAACAATTTCATGCAAATATGTCCATGAAATTAAAAATTTCATTTCGTTTTTCGTGCTGTGCGTTGATACATCAGTATTTGCCTTTTTTATATATAATATAGGTATATGTGTTTTCCTAGTTTTTTTATTTTTTCATTTTCATACAATAAAAGGCATTTCTTTGCCCCTTAATAACATAAAAAGTATTAGGATTGTTACGTGTTTTACTCACCTTAAAGTGCCTTCCATCTCGACTAACCGTAATGAAATTTCCAAACAGCAGCGACTTTAGAATCTGGTCCATTAGGAGGGAGTAGATCATATTTTATAGAAAGAATTTATTATTGGATATAAAATTGAGTTCGTTGAATTTTAAACATGAAAAATCTGTGCTCAAACTTATTTAATTTCCGTTTCAGTGTTTGCATATATAATGTGAGCAGGAAATAAAAGCATGATTCAATTTTATGGAAATATCACTTACGTCGTTGGTATATATTTTGAAAGCGTTATACTGATATAAGCTGTACTCGTTTGTATATAGACCGCGTAAACAGCGGCAGCACTACGTTACCGCCTCCCTCTCCTGAGGGTGTTATGAGAGTTGGCCCTCATGATGATAGAGTAAATTCAACCGAAAAAGATTCTTCAACTGTATTGGATTTGACTAGAAATCCTACTCTTCGCGTAGCGCGTGCGATGAGCCGTGCCCCCTGCGGCGCGCGGCAATTATCTTCGAATAATTCTTAGGTGAGCCATCTGCTCACCTACTGATCGATTGAGCTTAAAGGCCGTTTGGCCGAAAATTCTAGGCCTTTCAAAAAAAAAACAATAAAATCGTTTAAATACTGGCAATTTTGACGACTACCTTTTCTAAACAAGCACATCTATATGTATTATGAATTATCTAATTTATTCTTGTTTATAGACTTTTTAACAAACACCGATAGTCTGCAACTAGTCCTTTATGTATCAAAAATAAATTGACGAAATTTATATACATGCATAATTCAACATTTATTCATCAAGTATCTAAAATATCAAATCTACATTTTCATGTAAAAGCCTCTTCAAGTGACAAAATATCCATAATCTTGGAAGTCGCATTAATATTCAATGATGAATGACTTTAGGGCAGTCAATTTAGATTTCAGTATCAATTCAAATAAAGAATTTTGCGTTATTATACCATAAACGTGTATGTGTGCCGAAATAATCCACCATGAGCCAATAAGACACTACATTACGTCCTGTCCTGCGTTTTTTGTTGCTTCGTAGCTGCGTCGTAGCTGCTTCGTAGAAGGCAATATTATAGTACTCGTGTACTCTATACGCTAGATGCATCTCTACCACCGGTTTTTTATTCTTCTCTCGTCTTCTCGTCTCTTCACCCCTAACATAAATAATTATAAGCAAAATATTATGATTCAAACGAATTGCACCAATTCTATAGAATACAAACGAAAAGTAGTAGCGGTCGCATCTATAGACCTTTTTTGTAATACTATTTTTTTACATTCCAATATTGAAACTGTTTATTAAATTTATATTGAAATTAACTTACCTCTTGCAGTTTCAAATGTCTCGCTGCGACGCTTGCACGGTGGCAATAGTGTGGATTCGAATTATCGACGTAATTTTGAGAATGCCAATTTAAAAAAATCCTGAAAAATCTCAATTCAAATTCGAATTTTACGAATTGGTTTTCTGGAATTGAGCTACATTTTTGCTTAAAAAAATATAGAGTAAGCGTGTTTCTGTGTCTGAAGTATGTTAAGATATAATATTCGTTTTAATAAGTAAGTAAATTATGTGTTTTTTTATGAGATTCATTAATTGGAAAAATATTAGCTGTTGGAGAATAATTAGCGAAACATTTTTGGTTTCAAATCAATATATTTATTTGATTTGAAAAATCTGACTGACTTACTTTGATCTGTATTATATGTTTACGTATCTTGGATTCCGTAACATAATTTTCATCGAGTTTGTAATACGACTGTGTACACTTATTTTAAATGTGCATGTCTGTCTATATATTAACCCAATCTTTACAATGTCGACTGGGTTCATATACAAATTTTTTCTCTATTTAATTATGTATTGAATATATAATTTATTACTGGTTTAATGTTTTACTAGGAGGGTTTTATGTAAATATAAACTCCATATAATTATAACATGCTAGAAAAGACGCACGTTCACGATATTAATAAAGGCCACAGATAAAGCAACATTGCGGTCCTCGATTTGGATTAATTGGCAATTAATTTTTATTCATACTGAGGTCAACTTCGTAATGGCGGCGAACACGTTTTCGTTAACCTAAAGTTAATGAACATTTGGATTCTCGGAAGCATTTTCTAGGTTGATATCGTAAACCGATAACCGTTATTTTTATAACCAAAACTACCGCAGCGCATGGCAGGAACAAAGCTCAATTTTATTTAAATTACTAGCTGTTGCCTGCAGCTTCGCCCGCGTTACTCAACTCCTATAAGCCACAGCGTGATGTTATATAGCCTTTCTCGATAAATAAGCTGTCTATAACTGAAAGAATTTTTCAAATCGGACCAGTAGTTCCTGAGATTAGCGCGTTCAAACAAACAAACAAACTCTTCAGCTTTATAATATTAGTATAGATATGGCATCAACCTCCTGTCTATTTTTATATCATCGTTTATGTTATATTATTATTTCATCTACAAGACAAAGATGAAATATTTCATTTTTAACGGCCATTAACCAGGTGGCAAAACGATCTTTGTGCGGTGGCCGGTCCCTGTTGGATGCGAGTGGCAAGGGATCGGTCGTCTTGGCGTTCATTGAGGAAGGCCTATGTTCAGCAGTAGACGGATCATCATGATGATGATGATAGCACACAAAAGACCAATCTTCGAGATCCCAAGAATGAAATAGCTCTGACGTACAGACAGGGTATGGAGATAAAGAATTTATAAGGGCTTAGATCCCCATTGTGGCTACGAGTGTCATTTATCACGAAGACCTGATAGTTACAACTGCTAAAGGCGCAGATGTTTTCCAACTTAATTATGTTGTTCCAATTATTATCATAGTAGGTAATTGTTTTTTAGTATTATTTAGAAATTTTTGTGTACCAAGAGTAGGGGACGGATGGTGGAAACTTACGGCAAGTAGAGATGGACAGTCAGTATTGTTTTCTGATGTTTTGAATTCCACTATCGAACATCGTCTCTAAATTGAGAATTTCACCCACACCACCTCAAAGACCGGAAATCCAAAACAATTTTTAAAGCATTTCCTGCCTCGCACGACCACTATATGGGACGACTATATGACTTAGATCAAATAATAAAAATATGAGAAAAAATCATTCTCATATTTGAAAGGCCGGCAACGCACTTGCTAATGATGTAGCGGGTGTCAGTAGATGTCGCTTATCACTTACCATCAGGTGAACCGACTGTTCGTTTGCCCCCTCTTCTATAAAAAATGTTCATGAGAGGACTGTAGACAATAGTCCTCCCGTGACCATTCGTGGTCAAAAGGTCAAAAGAGGTTTTATCATTATAATTGACAGTCAGTATTATCACAAGGCCTGTGTTCAGCAGTGGATGGGTAGAGGCTGATGACGATGATGATGATGAAGATTATCACATTAGTTATACAAGCCTGGATCTTGCACAAAGACGTTTAGTCTAAGGTGAACCCACTCACATATACGATATTGGCTTCTCTGCCAATTTACTTATCTGAGTAACCGGTGGGAGGGAAGCGCTGCCGGTGGGAGGGAAGCGCTACCGATGGGAGGGAAGCGCTACCGGTGGGAGGGAAGCGCTGTGCCGCGCTCCCGGCTGCATGGGTACCACCATCTTGCTTATTTCTCACGTGAAACAGCTTTACTGTGTTTCGGAGAGAAGGGCAAGATAGGCAGTGTAATTACTGGCACCGAGACTTAACATCTTATGTCTCAGGATAGGCAACACATAAATGAGTTGCCTGGGCTCGTTCCAGGTATACTAGTTTATGTTCAAGGGCGACGTCGACCACTTAACATCAGGTGGTACGTTTGCCAGTTTGCCTATCCAACTAACATAAAAAAAAAAACTTTAATGATATTATAAATAACCGAACTACATTACGGATGTTAACAGGTCCGCTAGCGGAGAAGTTACTCCTTTTTTTTAAAACCTACAGGTGCATTTGAGCTCTTGTAAATCAGTTAAAATTAAATGATAGTTCAAATAAATGAAACACTTTCAGTAAAGTTATTTTAATGTTCAATATGTGCACAGTTAACAAGTAGCTTTTAGCTTTTAATACGTTTCTATTTATACAAATTAAACTATTTCATTAATTATACTATTTTCCATTAAGCAAATGTTCTTAGTTTACTCGGTGTTACGTCTATTAAAAACATTTACGTTGTACAATAATATATATAATAAAATAATATGAACCCTTATATGTCCCACTGCTGGGAACGGGTCTCCTCCTCGAAATCAGGCGAGGAGGGTTTTGGGCCATAGTCCACCGATGCGCTGGCCCAATGCGAGTTGGTGAACTTCACACACCTTTAAAGACTTAATCTCATCAGGCATCCAGGTTTCCTCACGATGTTTCCTTCACCAGTGAGCAAGCGATGGTTTCATGTTCAGGTGCACATAGAAATTTAGAAAAACCCATTTCTAGGCATCACAGTCGAGAGGGGGTCAGGATCAAACCCAGACCTCTCGACTCTCACTCAAGAGGCCGACCCGCACCCACTAGGCCATCGTCGCTCACGTTGTACAAACATTAAACAAATTATTATATATTTAGTTGATTTCTTATACTAATACACTAATACATTATAGATTGTATAAAAAATAGTTTATCGCAAAAAATAACATCAATTAAGTAAAGAAATAAGTTATAATAATTATTAAATTTCTGATTGATAACTTATTTATACGCAAAAACGTATATGTTTCTAAAAAAAACATTTTAAATAACTTTCTATACTGTTCAGGAGAGAATGTACATATGAATGTAATGCGCTATATACCACGAGCTTTTAAAATGTGTTTCTGTCGTTCGTACTGTAGTTGTACGTCATCCATACGTCGCGTCTAATCTAATCTTTCAGGACAGGACCTAGCTTTATTATAAATCTTTTCAGTAATCTCGAACCCACGCGTATATTTATTATTATATTATTATATATATATATATATATATATATATATATATATATATATATATATATATATATATATATATATATATATATATAATTTTAAAACAACTCAATATTACAAAATAAATTAGGTACACTTTAAATATACAATACAATTATATATTAGTTAATTATTTACTACAAGTTATTGATATACCATAAAAATGCTATGTAGATAATATTTACAAGAAAACTTAATATAACACAATTATATATCAACCTTATTCTATATAACCTGGAAGCACACAGAAATAATTACACTCGTACATATTTAATATATAGATATACATTCCCTTACAATGTTTAGACAATACGAAATTAATATATCTGAAACGAGTTTCTTTATAATATGATTTCAGAAATTCCTCTTAATATTAAAGCAACATAATTTTCCTGTAATATAAATTATAATGAAAATGATGTATTATATACTTCAACATTAAATTTGATATTAAACGTTTTCAAGTCAATTTTAACCACGGTTTTAACAATAAAAATCTTTAGATTCTAAAAAATTACAATAATTTGAGAGCGTTAATTTAGCTTTGGTCTGAAAGCATCTTTAAAAAGTCGACACAACATTTTGTTGCCGCAGTTTTATATTATATAATTAATTTCGTATTTAGGTAAATTGTTCAAAAACGTATGATATTATAATATTATTTTCCCAAATTCATGTTGTATCCTAATTAAAATCCTCTCCTATTTGCCCCAACATGGTTTAACAACCAGCGATCTTATCTTGTCAGACGTCTCAAGTAAAACCACTTAGGGCAGATCATCGAGCATAATATAACTCTATCCAGTTAGTATCTCTATCCAGGTAGTAACGTGAGCCATAAATTTCCGAAAATGATCAGTGATTGGTCACTGACGTACTAGCAATTCTACCAACCAGTGATCTGTATGTACGCCCCGTCAGCCAGTCATCCATCGATGGCCATCAGTCGGCCAATCAGAGCGCAGAAGCGACGCAGCGTCGCAGTACAAATTTGGCGGAATTTGTTTTCATAAAAAACACATAGCATTACCGCTCTATTCCGGTATATGCTCGATGGGGTAGACTGAAGGTCTACTTGAGACATTCACTTTTCATTATTGACTTTATAAAAGTTATTCTATATGTAGTAAATAAGCGTATTTAACTTAGATAACACTTATTTGTAATAGTACTGCAGATACACGCAAATATACTGTATATAAAAAAACAAATATCTGTCTGTGAAGTGAACTGTTTCAGAATATATATTTCAAATTGATTTCGGTTCGACTACAGTAAGAAAACGCGACACAAGAAAGATATTTCGTATTTTGGATAGAATTCAAAGATCTACAGCAATATATCAAACGGAGATGGTCTAAAAACGTAGATACGGTGAGAAGTTTGTTTGAAGGGCCAACGAGCCCTTAATTATATTTTGTATCTTGCTAATTACATACGAGTTGAACTGATTTTTACTCTTAATGCTTTTTAATAAAAGTCAGAATACAAGAAAACATTTTGTTATACACATATTCTTATTCTACAATACATCTTATGGTTATATCCAATGGCTTATCGATGTGTGATGCTAATTTTATTTTTGTTATCAAAACCTTTAATACAATTTAATCAAACTTCAGGTTTCTTGTTATATGTGTAAGTACTTAAGCCCTAAGCTGTGGTTGTTAGATTCGTATTTTATACTGATAAGTATACAAAAACCTTACTTAACATTTAAGTTATTTATAAACATACATTTTATATACATTATTCATATATTGAAATACATTTATATACATCAAGAAAATATCAAAAGAAAGCCAAAGTCGAGATCATTCTTAGCATAAAAAATGATTGCAAAAAATATTTTATCATAACGATATTATAACAGAAATATCTCTTTGTTCAGGATTAATTACAAAGAATATCGGATGGTAACAGTTCAGTTATCTTTATTTATTGTCAGATCTTTTTAACAGTCCTAAATATTTTTCGTTATAATATCGACAGTTTTAATACTAGCATAGCAACGTGAAGCTTACAATAGAGTTTTTAATTTGATTACAATCGCTTTTGTTCGTTCGTTCATGTTTTTAGATTCCAGGTATTAAATTTTAATAACCTTCAACTATATCGAATTGTATACACTCTATTGAAATTGTACCTATTCTATTTTCCAACATTATTTTTGATTGCAAAAAATTTGGGATTAATATATGTTATTGGGCCGGCACGACCGGGGTGGTACCTCTCGCTCACATAACACCGGCGTCAAGTGACAGATATGCTGTCGCGTTTCGTGCGGTTTGTGAGTTTCCGGTGGCCCATTGGGGGGGTTAGGGAAAAGGAGGGCAACGCATCTGCATAATCTTTGGTTGTGCGGATGTGTTTGGGCGTCGGTAGTCGCCAAATGGCTTCGACTGTTCATTGCCCTCCTATGCCATAAAAAAAAAAAAGATTATTATTTCAAATTAAATATGCATTACGACGGATTACTTTTACCATATATATGTACAAATATATCAAAATGAAATGACACAACTTTTACATGTGCAACATTGTTAAGGCCATAATCGAAACTCAACATAAAATATCGCAATACCGATAGCAGAAATAATAATTTTATTTAGTTAGTTTAATTCGAACAAACATATTACAAAATAAAATTGAACTTAACCTACCATATTTATATAAAACATACATAATTTTTTATTTAATTTTACACAAAAATATGTAGTAATTTATGTATCTGATTGTATCTGCTTCCTGGTCCACCCAATTGTTCCGTTGTCTAAGATATGTTTCATTCACTAACGGCTGTACAGATATATTACAACTATTCGACCGAAATGTTAGTTCACGTAATTGGAGAACACGAACCTTCGTAACATTTGAGGCCGGGCTCACACGTGCCTCTGAACCCTCCGCAGTCCTCCCCCAATGTTCTTGCACACACTTTACAGCATCTGGAAATAAATTAAACTTTGTTATTGAAATAGGACTAACGATATTTAATTTTATCCCCTCAACTGTGGTGATAAAAATGAAATATTTTGCTTGTCTGTGAAACCGCCTAGAGGTTCCATCACAGACCGATGATTCAAGGGCCCTATCTTCACTAAAATGCATTTTATTCAGTTAATACAATACTAAAGGCTTAATTTCAGCTGTAAACATTAAAAAACATTTCTATATTCTACTTAAAAATAAGCATGCACTATGCAATATTAACTTTGTATTATTTAGTATGGGTGCTTTGAAATATGAGTACAATTTATTTTATAATTTTTGGTAAAAAAAAATTCAAAATAATTAACTTTCTGATATAAAAATTAGTTTTATTTTATGCTTATATCTATATTAAACTAACAATATCATATGTTGCTTGTTTCATAGAAATATTTTTCATAAATCAAGTTAGAATATTACGTCCAAAGTGGAGCTCACTCTCAGAACCATCTCAAGTGGCATTTTAAAAGTGTTTATAATGTGTTTATGGGTTTTCTAGCTGTCATAATTCACTGTCAATACGTTTCTTTGTGTAAAAAAGAGACAAACCGTTTTTGTATGTGTTTATTTTAATAAAACTTAAACTCGAACGACGGAACTCTTCCACATATGCGCCGAATAAAAAAAATGTAACATGGAGGTTCTGTCACTGATATTAAAGTAAAATAAAATATGAGTAAAGTAAAGTAACAAAGATATAAACAGGTTGGTTATAATTATTATATGTGTCGTGTAAGTGTCGACATATAATTATATATTATGTCGACACTTATGCGGGATGCGCTTATGCCGCGCTGTTTTCATTGTATTCATTGTGTTGTACTAGCAGCACCTAGCAATTTTACCTGCGTACTTCCTGTTTCCGTGGGAGTACAGGGATAAATTATAGCCTATATATTATTTTGATATATACGCTATATTCGAAACCGATACGAGTAGACGCGAACTCAGACCGCGCAAACATTTCGTGGGCGGCAGCCACTGCCCTGCCGGTGACCCCCCGTGGGAGCTCTTGGCGGATGTCTCGGATATGTCTCTCGATGAGAGCCTTACGTTGGACGGGATCCTGCGGGTTCGCCGAATAGGGCAAGTGGCGTTAATGCGGAGGTGGGGGAAGGAGGTGGAAGAAGGATTAAAGCTTAATGGTTTAGCTCTGTGTCTGTTCCTTGGGCGGTGGATGCGCCGTAAGCGCAAACCCCTCACCTTCCGTCTTACACAGGTGCTCACCGGGCATGGTTGTTTTGGTGAGTACCTGTGCCGGACGGCCCACAGGGAGCCGTTGATAGTGTACCACAATTTTGGCACGGCGGTGGACTCGGCCCACCTCCGTAGCACACCTCGAGGGTGTCCACCCTCGAGGTGTGCCCGAGATGGACGGCACTGCGTCACAGTCTGACATCAGTCATTGCAGGGGACTTGTCTCTGCCGAGCGTCATCACCACGATGCTCGATGACGACGTGTCCTGGACGGCCTGTCCTGGATGGTCTCCTTCTGCGGCCTCGCAGAGTAACGTCCCAGTAATGTCCCAGAAGGAGGCCGACGAGCGGGTGACCCTCTGTCAACGAGGTCTTTCCCCGCGGGCGACGAACGGGGGTGCGTAGGAGGCGCTACTTAATGCGCAGCCAGTAACACCCCTGTATTCGTGTCGGGCTCAGGATGGGAACCTGGGTCTGTATGGCACAACGTCGTGGGGACGGCTTAGTAGCGGCCGGGCGGACTGCCCGGCCGCTACTAAGCCCTTTACCAGGAGAAGTCTGCCCTTCGCCGGGGCAAGCCTGTCGCGGAGGTGATCCTGTCTGTTGGCTGCATACCCAGGACCCTCAAAAGGCGGCTGAAGGCGCTCGGAGTGGTTTTAATTAGGGTGGGCACTCCCAGGTGCGAGTCCCACATTGGAACAGGATCTACTCGAAGATCCTGGCTGCATCCATAAGAATTTCCCTGCGATATCAAAAGAAAAAAATAAAGACCGCGCAAACAACGGTAGCACTATGCTATCGATAGATTGTACGGGTACCACGCATAACCCGCCTCCCCCTCCTGATGGTGTGATGAGGGCCGGCCCTGATAATGATAGAGTAAATTCAACCGAAAAATATTCGGTGTCCGTATCGGATTTGACTAGTCAAAATCCTACTCTCCCAAGTAGCGCGCGCGATGAGCCCCCATGTTCATCAGTGAACAGATAGAAGCTGATGATTAAGATGAAGATATATCTAACAAGTTGATTATGATGATGGTGAACAAAAGAATTTTAATTTTTTACCATCTTTAAGCTAAGACACGGAATGTGAGGCAATTCTGTCAAACTTCTTAATTGTATTAGACGCGCCACCGACTTGTTTCGTAGTTAATGGATAAACTCCTTCAAAGACTTTGTCGTTAGGAAACTAGTGGCGTAAAACTTTAAACTATGTTTTGTATTTACATATTCTGTTATTATAACAACCATTAAAATGCTTGTTTGATAAAAAAAAACCCCTACAGTGATGATACCCGTGTTCTCAGAACATGCCACCTTGCATATAAACCTCTCGAAGCACCCGTACCCCGTTCAAATCAATCGCAAGGTGGAATGAGATTTTGCCGTGCTACCGATCAACTCGCTGCTCCAGGATTGGACTGACAGCCGATACTTTGCAGTGGCTTGCACTCGGTTCTTCTAGCCAATTATTCCATTGACGAACTCCTCCTCTTATACACTCACTCCTTTTCTTAGGCAATCTTTTCCTTCTTTGTTCCTGTCTCTGTCCGAGACCTCCCCCCCACTCATCGTCTTCACGCCCCCTCCGCTAGGATCACGCCAGGCCACCTGTCACTAAGTCCCACGGCGTGGAGCCCGCTGCTATGCACGCAGCCTCATATGAGGTAGTGTGGTACGCGCGGACAGCCTTGAACGCCATGGCTCTCTGCGGACGTCGTAAGAGACACTTTCTCTCCTATCAGAACGGCCGCCCATATCGGCGTACCGTACAGTCCCATGGACTGCAAGATACCCGTTATAGGCGGCGGCAGTCAGCGCTCAGCTCACCCACGTTGGGGAGGAGGTGGCTTAGCGCCCGCGCGACTCCGAACAACTTTGGCACTAGGCGCCGGAAATGCTCTTTGAAGTTCCATATATTACTGTCGAGACTGAGGGCCAAGTAGTATATTCGCCTCGACAGGCATGGAAGTGCTTCCTACCATTAATCTGGATCTGGGTGGAGGGACTCGCCGTGGCTTGTGAAAGCATATATCCTTACTCTTCTCCAGGGCCACTTAGAGTCCAAGACGTCGGATCCTAGCGACGACTTGGGCGACTCCGGCTACCGCACGTATCTAAGAAGACTTAGTTGAACACACCCACTGTTTGATATGCTATATCATTGATGAGACTCATTTATTCAACAGTTTGTGTACCTAGTAAAAGATTCAACACTTTCTATTCACTTATTCTATCCATTCCAACCGTTTTCTGCCTGTAGTGCTGGACTAGGCCTTTTTTTATGACGCATTTAGCATGTAGTCAGTTTGCCGGGGTAGGATCCTGACCGTACGCCCACATAGATACCCGCCCACATATTTGTATACTAAAGGTAATTTCTATTACATATCAGAATATGAAACAATTTTAAAACAGTATAAATAAACCTCCAAACTCAGCCGGTTCCAGGTATACGTCATACATTATCCCAAATAAATTATTCGATTTGTCCTTTTGTGAATTTGTTCGATCCCAAAACTCCAAACGCAAGACGTAAACGAAAATGTTGATTGAAGCGAACCAATATATGTCAATTTGGGGAAGTAGAGATTTCCATCCGATATTCTCACCAGATCCCTTCTGATCAGATCATAATATCTACTTTTTCTTAGGTCTGCAAGTTCTTTTTGTGATAATTTTATGAATGTTTATATAATAATACTAGTGGCACCGACAGACGTTGTACCTGTACAAAATATTTTTTTTTGTGAATCTAAACCATCCTCGAATCCCCTAGAACTCACACAAAAATTTCATCAAAATCGGTCCAGCCGTCTAGAAGGAGTTCAGTGACATACACACGCTCTTTATATATATATTTCTTGTGTGCGTGTGTATGTCACTGAACTCCTCCTAGACGGTTGGACCGATTTTGAAGAATTCTTTTATGTGAGTTCAAGGGGACTCGAGGCTAGTTTAGATACACAAAAAAAAATGTACAGGACAACGTCTGTCGGTGCCACTAGTATATTACTACTTACTTACCGTTATGGCTGATTTAAGGAACTGATTTTTCTATCTCACCGATAACTTTTAAAATAGTGGAGCTGATATAAGCTGATCTTTAAAAGTAGATGGGTGTATTTTATTATTTAATCCAATAAAAACGTTTGCCAATAAAAGAGTGTAAGTTTCTTAGGCTCGTCACTGCGATGTCTCACCATCATGCGTATATCTTCAGCAGAATATAGGTAAGTAAATTATTATCCTACTAATAATATCAATGTGAAAGTAAGTTTGTTTGCTACGCTTGTACGCAAAAATAACTTAACCGATCATCATGAAACTTTGTACACATATTCTTGCAGGTATTGGAAGTAACATAGGACAACAAAACTAAAATCTTATTCAAATTTCCTGCGCAGACGAAGTCGCGGGCACCAGTTAGTATTATATAAAAACATTGCATAAAAATATGATCGCTCAGTATCAAAACAGCCGTGTTTAGTGTGTGAAATATCTAGGGTAATCAATTTCCGAATGATATCGTTGTGTTCATGCTAGGTTAGTTAATCGGGTTCGGTGACGGAGCATTGCCGAATTTATTGAGGTCGCCGTCTCATCATGCTAATTTTCAGCTTCCTCTGTTCAATACGAAACCCTGATATTGATACTTCTGGTCGTATATTAATGATTTAGGATTCTTTTTGATTTCATTTTATTTTTTACCGGTGAGAAGGATGACCCGGTTACCACGTCAAAACAGCTTTCCTCTCTTTCGCTAGGACGGGACAGCCAGTGTTATACTGGCATCGACACTTACCATCTTACGTCTCAGCCAACCAACTTATCCTGTGGTCTGCCAGTTTTTTTATGCAACGAATATAAAAAAAAATTAATCTAAAATACTAAGTAATATATATAAGCATATTATTATGATATGCTATTATTATAATATTATTCTATATAGTTACTGTACGTGACTTGAGAACTAGTCTCGACAGCTATAAAAATAGTCGTTTTTGAAACTTCAATAATATGTTTATTGTCTTTTGTTTTATGAGTGAAGATTTCACTCGGATATGACCAAATCGATCCCCATTGTATCACGACGTTTTTTGGAGCTCATAATGGGTAATATCAAGTATAAGCTTTTACGACATAAAATAATATTCTTACGCTCGAATACTAATGCTACGACGTGTCAGATTCAAAGAAAAAAAGAGGGACAACACGAGTTTAAGTACGTCTTAAATTTGAGATACGTTTGAGTATTCGGGCGTTATGCAATTATAATTTATATAAATTTTTTGCAAATTTAGTTTTTTTTTAAATTATCAACAAAAAATTAAAATAAACTATTTTTTGGAAAAAAATACTAATACTATCAAAAAATATATTTTACTTTGAATTGAATGCCATACAAAACAATGGCTATGCGTAGACGAGGAGGAAAAGTGCTATTTTCCAAAATTAAGAATGTCGTCTAAGATCGCAAAAGTTGATTGTTTTATAAAATTATGGTCCAATTTGAGTCCATTTATAGAATCCTCTTTTCTTCTTTCGTGACATCTCAGACTGTAATGTTTTCACAATTGGTTGGAAGCAAATATTTCCAGTAATTATAAAACAGATGTTACCAGCCATAAAAACCAGACAGTCCTCCCTGTTCAATGGCGTCGTAAGAATATTATAATCATTATGATAGTCAGTGGTTTAACAAACCTCTTTTCTTTTCACGGTATCACCGCATAAATCCATATTTTTATTTGTAGTAAATGCAACATGAGCGTTCGAAGTACAAATGAATCGATAATAAAAAAACCCAACCAGTCACAGGGACTGCCGATAGAAGTGTATAAGATTATGACAACCTATACAATTTAAACGGCGCACAAAATGGCTGTATGACATAATTTAGAAGCAACACAATTTGCAAAATAAATATTGCATAATCTTATATATATAATTAAATCGAACGTCAAACTGCGTCTCAAGCGGCTTGCGTGCGGTGTCGCGAGTCCACGTCATATAAACGTCAAACTGCGTTTCGTGTACGGTGTTGCGAGTTCAAAGATTTTATCTCATCTAAAATATACGTACCGCGCTAAAAGAAGTTTACACTTCAATCAAGTAAACTAGACCATAAGTAAATTAGAGGTTACTGATATTTAAAGGTTAAGAATTTGCATTTCTATAAATAATTATGAAATTTGTCTTTTTTCTCTGTTACTTATTGATCAATGAGCCTAACTTTCAGAATTATTTATAAGTTAGAGAATATCTCTTAGTTGAGCATGCCTTCTGGCGTTGAACCGACAGACTCCTTTCATCACGTTACAAGACAACACTGGATAAAGGTAGCCAGAGATCAGTTAGAACTACGAAAGATACTACCATAGAAATATGGTAGTATCTTTCGTAGTAATATTCGCATAAAAGTGACTAAATCTATGCTTAATAAATGATATTAAAAAAACTCAAAGCAATAACAAAAGAGCTGAAGAACAAGAGGCCCTGAAACGGTTGAGCCGATATTAACAAAATATGTCTCAGAAATACCACTATATGATCTGCTTTCAATAAAAAAACACATTCCAATTGATTCACCCATTAAGACGCTATGGTTTCTTCCACATACTGACATATTGGCAGCCACACTTAGCGGTAACACTTAGGTACAACACTCGTTTTATTACATCGAGGATTAAAAGATAAGAACCATTGATGTTGGATGCACTCGCATCGGAATCGGTCGTCTTGGCGTTCATTGAGGGAGGCCTATGTTCAGCAGTACATGGATAAAGGCTGATGATGATGGTAAAGAACCATTAGATACTGACCTGCAAGGGTCCCACACCACGATGCCCAGCCCGGGACAGCCGCTGGGCTCCAACGCCTCGCACTCCCGCGGGTTACAAACACAGTCCCACCCCCGCACCACACCCACCACTCCCACCACTACCAACGCCACCATCGCCAACCACCTACTCTTAACCATACTGTCTTTCACATCACGCACGACGATTCCACCTCTCTAGAATGTTCTATTCGATTCATTGTTCTCATCTCATGACTCTTCTTCAGTTTTCTTGCATTCTGTAACAATAAGAATCTAGATAAGTTTTAAGGTTTTGTAGGGGTTGAAGTTGGACTTCAATTTTTTTTTTATTGTATTGTGAGCGACGATAGCCTAGTGGGTTCCCACCATGGTTCAGGCCTTGTCATGGCGGTGGGGCACAGTATCCTAGGGTGAGCTGTGCACCTTGGGCGAAGCTAATTGGGCCGAGGAGGCTCTTTGTACCCCTCTTATAAGAAGAGGGGACAGAAGAGCAGGGGGCAAGGGTGAGGATGGGAACCTCACCCCATTGTACTGTCCCGACGTTGGGAGGGGTTATTCTGTGGTGCGGGACAATCCCTCTGTGGAGGTGGCGTCGGTTCCTTGCGGGACTGACTAGCCGTCGAGGTGCCCTGTTTGTTTTCTAGATCCGGTGCACCTCGCCAAAAGCGGCATTGGTGGCACTCGCCGGGTTTTAGTGGGTAGAGCTGCGTCCATTTACCAGCTGTCGGGCGCAGCGAGTCCCACATACCCGCGTGGGGAGACCCACTCCCCCGCGGGATGCCTCAGAGCATTTCCCGGCGTTAAAGAAAAAAAAAAGCCTAGTGGGTATGGGCTCGGCCTCTTGAGTGAGAGCCAAGAGGTCTGGGTTCGATCCTGACCCCCCTGTGATGCCTAGAAATGGGTTTTTCCTAATTTCTACCTGCATCTGAACATGAGACCAACGTTTGCTCACCGGTGAAGGACACATCGTGAGGAAACCGGCATGCCTGATAAGATTAAAAGTCTTTGAAGGTGTGTGAAGTTCACCAACCCGCATTGTGCCAGCGCATCGGTGAACTATGATGGCCCAAAACCCTCCTCGCCTGATTTCGAGGAGGAGATCCATACCCAGTAGTGGGACATAAAAGGGTTCATATTATTTTATTATATTATTTTTATTTACCGTTAATTTTATTACCTAAAAATGCTTGTAAAATCTATAGACATGTAGCGTTCACACTAGGTTTGCTACCCGAACATACAATTAAATAATGAATAGATTTTTTTTTTTTCATAGAGGCGCATATGAGCAGTCGGAGCCTTAGTCGACTACCGATAAACATCGTCACAAGAGGTTATGCAGATGCCTTGCTCTCCTTTACCTCATCCCCACCCATTAGCCGCCGGTAACTCACAAACCGCACGAAACGTGACAGCTTTACTGTAACTTTACGCCAGTATCATGTGAGCGAGAGGTACCACCCCGATAGCGCCGGTCTAATTCCGCTGCAAAGCAGCATGGCAGAAAACTACTTCTTACTTTTTATGTATCATTTATATGTAGTAATAATAATATTTACAAAAAACGATTGTCTGTAAAGTCGGTTTACTAACGATAGTTAAACGTGAAAACGTCATAAGATATAATAATGGAACGCCTCAGAGCGAGGTAACGCCGCATGAGTCATGTTTTTTCGTGCGTGCTTTTATATAAGAGTTTACTGCACTACTTTTCTTTATAAACTAAACCACATGTAAAATCTCTCAGTCCTTCGTGTAATATAAAATGATAACATTTTTATTATTAATCGTTTTATTAATATAATCTTGTCTCATTGTTTTGATTGACGACCTCTGTGGCTCAGTGGTAAGCGCGTCGGCGGTCAAGCCGGAGGTTGCGGGTTCGAATCCCGCCAGGGAACAAAAATATTTCCTGTGTTCCTGGGTCATGGATGTGTATTATATAATAAAAATCTTAAATATATGTATAGTATAAAAGTATTAAATATATTTCCGTTGTCTGGTACCCGTAACACAAGTTCTTCGAGAACTTACCACGGGACCAGATTGACGTGGTGTGAAAGCGTCCATAAATATTATTATTATTATTGTCTGCAATGAACTACTGAACCGATTCTAATTCTAAAAAAATTAAGCTCAGTGTGCAGTTTGGTCCAACTTAAGACTTGGCAGGCCACAAAACGACGTCTGCCCGTACAATTAGTATTATATAGATTGTTGTTTCTGTTTGTAAAAGGAACAGTTTTAGTAACCTATATACCTAGTTGTAAAGAGAATATTTTTTTATTAGAAACTCGAAAAATAATAAAACAAAAATTATCAAAGGTAATTTTTATGTCAGTTTTTGTTCATATTGTTGAGTTATTAAAAATGATGTGGAGCTTTTATTAAAAATGTTAATATAAACGTTCATTATAAGAGCCTAGTTTATGTAAGAAGATTGGAAATTAAACTACCATATTTTTAGAGAATATATATTTCTTTTTCAATAGTATTTAGTAAATTTAAATATAAATTTCAAAGAAAAAGAAAGGTTATATTTAGTAAATAAGCTAAAATGGAAGATGCAATAATATAATATTAAGATATAAATCTCAGTATCATGAAAGATTTTTATATATACGTTTGGCTTCTTAAGACCGACGGGTAAACCCCTTTTTTTGATAAGCCTGACGCATGAGCACTGCATGATGACCCTACACCAAATGTGTGCACTCAATAAGCGTCAATTATGATTTGATCTCATAAAATCACATCATTTTTAACGTGAGATTATGTTTGACTAAAATATTTGACCTGTGAAATGTCCGGCCACGGATCTACAATAATATTCAATAGTCCATATTAATTTAAAAAATCATAGCTTTAAAACTACTACGAGGATGTATAATATTTAAAAAATATCATGATTCGTTCGTATCCTGGCCGGCTCTGCCGCTAGGGCTACAGCTGGACCCCTTTCAACGAACGACAAAAAATCATTCTATAGCATTATCATTTTAAAAATCGCAGATTTTATTTTTAAGCCTTTTCAAGTGTTATGGCTTACCTTATTACGCTGTGATAGTTATTATAAATATCTGGTAATATATTGAGCGAGGCTCAGAGGACGTGTACTTGGGCCGATCTCCAGGCGGCTGGTTTGCAAATCAGAGAGATTATAAGTATGTGGAAAAGAAAGACAAAGCTTTCTTTTCCAAGAAATAAATATTGTAATAACTAACTGTTGCCCGCGGCTTTGCCCGCGTTGACTTAGATTTAAGTACGTCTTCTGACTGATGATGATCATTTTTCATCACGTCACGGGAGAACTGTAAAGTATTATTAAATTAATAAATTAAATATATTATTAAACTGAAACTTCAAGGATGTAAAAAATCAAATAAACTGCGATAAAATTCTTGTAAAATTTTTTCATTACAACAGTAAGAATCATAGAAATATTAAGAACAGTAAGTATTAAGAACTTATTTCAAATATCTGTGGTAAGAATAGTTTTGAATTATTTTCATAGGCTTGTTTAAGGGTATTTTTTTATAGGTTCTCACCTATAGGATAAACGGACAGTCGGTTTATCTGGTTAGTGATCAGAGACGTCCATAGGTACACTGGAGCATAAGTGCGTTGCCAGCCTTTCAAATAGTCTACCCCTCTACATAAAAATATATTACACTAGCTGACCCGGCAGACTTCGTACTGCCTCAATCGATCAATAAAATACCTAAACTTTTGTATAAAATAATCTTTAAAAAAAACATTTTACAAAAAATTAAAACCGACTTCAAAAATACTAAACTAAAAAGTAATAAAATAACAGTTTCTTCGGAGTCGGTGTCGATACGACACCGACTCCAAAAGTAACTATAATGATGTGGTAAACGCAAAGTTTGTACATTAGTAGAAGATTAAGTTGATTATATGTTGTAAGCACAAAAATTAAAGAAACTGTTATTTTATTACTTTTTAGTTTAGTATTTTTGAAGCCGGTTTTAATTTTTTGTAAAATGTTTTTATTTCTTAATTTTTAGTGATTCCGAAATACGTCATCTTGGCGATCATTGAAGGAGGCATGTTCAGCAGTGGATGGATAAAGGATGATGATGATGATGCTGATGGTGTCGATGATGATGATTACGATGACCGCGACATACTATGGTGTGCTACCAAAGCATCCTATACAATTGTTACATCGACACGTAATAAAATGATCATATCATCAAGGTAAACAAAACCAAGCAAGAAGTTTTATTATTATTTTCGACACATCATGTTGCTTACTTACAAAATAGAGTTTTTTTATGGTTATATTGGCTATTTATATATGGTTATATGGCTATTTATGGTTTAAATTTGATATTGACAGACACACACTGTTATGATACAGTCTGTTAATCAATTTAAAGCTTTCTCATAAACTATATTTTTTGTTTTGAACATGTTTACAAAATTGTTATTCTGATGAAGAAACATTTGTAATTCTTGGACAATGGTTTTCTTCACTGTTGGATTGTGAGCACAACGATTATCAACTTCCACATCTGAATTGCCCATAAAATAAATTTGTAAAAATAGATGATCTGCATCAGGAAGTGGTAACAGTGCCCCCAGTAAGTGATAAATTGGTCCTTGTATCTGTATTATTTAAAAATTTGTCCATTAATTATTTCTGATATTATATATAAGTACAAACTTGAATATTATAAAAAATATTCTGGTATATCACCTTCAAAGTGGGCATGAAATTGTCCTGTATAATATGTGTAGCGCCACATTTGGCGTTGTCTGGAAACAGCTGTTATATTTCTGGATGTTGGCTAAGAAGTGCTTAGAACCATTTCCAATGCCAGAAACTAAAGAGCGTAAAAAGGATCTGGTGGTGGGACCAATTGTGGGAATTTTAGTTTGCCTCCAGCACAACATAATCCAGTAGATTCACCAGTGTATTTTAACGCCTTACAATATTTACAAATTATTTTCATTTCCCCAATTGTTACCGATTTGTCGGCACAATAATCAATTGCCGGATCATAGTGGAATGCAGCTCGTTCAAGAATCACATGAGCACTGCGTCTGCGGATTCGCTCAATTTCATTATGTCGTGCTTGCTGTTGTTGTGTTTGATGTGCGCGAACTCGTTGCATTCTAAGCCTATCTACTTCATTGTCACTCACTGAATAACGCAATTCTGACAGAGCAATACGACTATTTTCTTGATCTGGCTCTCTCTGGTCATTAGTGCGGTTAGCACGTGAGGTATTTCTTCGCACACTTGATTGACTGCGACAACCTAAGTCAGTTCGTCTTCTCCTCGGCATCGTAAATTGTAATTAATCAAAGTGAGAAAATTTCTCGCTCACTTAGCAGTGATATGATAAAGTGTCACTATCTCAAAATACCAACCAAATAAGAGCACATTACTTTGAATGTCACTATCACAAAGGATCACCAAAGTAAAGAAAGTTTTCGCGCACGTAGCGGTAATCGTCACTCACAAAGATAGAAGGATGCACTCATAGATATCGTAACACAATAATTTCATAATAATAGAAAATTATTACTGCTAATGATCACATTTTGTGACGAATGATCACAATTTGGTCACGATATTATCCATAGACTGATAATTTCACTTTTGTTGAGTTTCGGAACGCGACATTAGATCCTCCAACGTGCACTCAAAGACTGAATTAGAACTTTATGCAGTGGTAATAAATTGCAAATTGACTCCTTGACGTTAGTAACATACCTACGTTGCTTAGACAACAGTGTAATCTATAATTACAACTTATAATTTAATATGACCTTTATTGAGTAGCAATAAAGTTCAAATTGACTTTACATGTTATTTAGAAAACGTTTGTATGTGAAAAAGAAAAGGGCTGTTTTTAGGGTTTTCCCGGCCATTATTCGATTTTTTTCTCACCTTTTAAACCTTCCCTAGACCTCCACGAACATTTCAAAACCAAGAAAAGATAAATCCGTTCAGCCGTTCTCGAGTTTTAGCGAGACTAACGAACAGCAATTGATTTTTATATATATATAGATTTCAAAAAAGCTGATAAATATTAGTAAGAAAAACCGTGAACTGCGACAGTCATATCGAAGCAAAGCCGCCTTACCTCGACGATAATTTAAAGAGGCTTACGACAGGGATGAATGAAGATTGATGTTAATGAAACGAAAAACCGAAAATAACGAATAACACAAGATACCATCAAAATGGCGTATGTCTATTATAAATGGATATTAATTTTAGTTAACGTCATAAATATACATTACGTTAACGATGAACATGTTCTAGTTCACGTGATGAATGTGAATAAAATATGAAACCGCGTAATGAATACTTATTGCATATTTAGATGTGTTTCAGTTTTATTACATTTGATTACACAAATTTGTGTTAGTGATTCTATTTGATTTAGAAAATCACTTAGTACTTTTTTTTTATTGTGAGAGGTAGTGCCATGCTGCTTTGCTGCCAAATTGGGCCGGCACGACCGGGGTGATACCTCTCGCTGACATAACACCGGTGCTATGCTATGCTGTCGCGTTTCGTGCGGTAAAAAAGGGCAACGCATCTGCATAACCTCTGGTTGTGCAGATGCTATATGATGATGATTGCTAAAAATAGGTTGAATTATTTTAGTTACAAGTATAAAAAATAATACTTAAGTTATTCTATATATTATACCTACCTACATTAGGTCTTTACCTATGAAATTGCCGTTTTGTATAAAAAAATAAAAACAATTTTTTTTCATGTATTTTTTCGTATGTTATGTTAGCTAAAAGATTTTGACGTACCATTTCAACACACCACAAATAATGATAAATATTCATATGATCAAAATTACTTTAATTTAACGTAATAAATACTTCTGAATCGCAATTAATTTAATCAATCCACAAGATCACGTAATATCTTTGTATTAATTATAATATTATGTAAGAGGTAGTGCCATGCTGCTTTGCTGCCGAATTGGGCCGGCACAAATGATGTGGTACGGTATCTCGCTCACTTAACACCGGCGTCAAATGACACCTATGCTGTCGCGTCGTGCGGTTCGTGAGTTTTCAGTGCCCCATTTTGGGGATAGGGAAAAAGAGGGCAACGCATCTGCTTAACTTTTGGTTGTGCAGATGTCTATAGGCGTCAGTTATAGTCACCCTAAGGCTTCTGCTGCTCGTTTGCCTCCTTATGGCATAAAAATACATATCTATGAATCATGCATCATCATAATCAGCTTCTATCCATCCACTGCTGAACATAGGCCTCCCTCAATGAACGCCAAGACAGCCAATCCCTTGCTACTCGCATCCAATACGGATCAGCTACTTACTACACGAAAATATTGTCCCTACCTGGTTAATGGCCGACGAACACTTCGTCTATGTAATCATATACCTATGCGATATCGCGCAAAGAATAAGCTCGTTGAAGTGGCAGTAGCAGCTGATCGGCCAATAATAATAATAATGATCTTGGATCTTATTGGCCGATCGGCTGCTACTGCCAGCAGCCGATCGGCCAATAAGGTCCAAGACTGAAGGTCGCGTTTAGGTAGACGAACCATACATATAACATATTCATTTTTTATCATACAAACTGTCTATTAGGTTATTTAAGCCCGCAACCTTTGCTTGTCCATCTCTTTATCACTACACATTCAGGCAAATGAAAAATAAATGACGATTCATTGATAAATTTCACATTCCTTAAAGTGTAAACAAATTATTCATAATATAATATTTTATATCACAATACTATATCTAATTTTACTTTAGGTTCAAACGTGCCCAATTAGCAAACATCAAGCCTTTGATACAATCAGTCACCCCGAAGCACACATTCCGAATTGCCTCCAGGGGCGTCGAAATTAACTCAATTGCTCACAATCAGTAAGAGCATTACTGTTGCAAACACGAATAATATGCAGGCCAGGGCTGAATTCGCAAGCTAGATGAATAATAATCAGCCGGTCTTACTGCGTACCTAATGATAGATAGTTCAATCTGTCATCTACATGTACATAGCTCACAGTTCCTTGCCTAGTATATTATCTGTGTTCGGGTTTTTTAAAGTTTTTTAAGTGAAAATGTCTTTAGGCGCGGTAGGCATATTTTTAGATGAGATAAAATCTCTAGATTCGCAACACCGTTACCATCTATATGAGACGCTATTTGACGTTTATATGACGTTTGATTTATTTATATAAGATTATGCAATATTTGTTTACATAATATGTAAACAAAGGTCACACTGAAATGTCAATGTCATGCGGCCATTTTGTGCGCCGTTTAAATTGTAAGGTTGTCTTCTTTCTTTAATCTTTTACAGCCTCTTTTATAAAAGTATTTGAATTTAATTGTTTTGTTTTCACGTCTATCGACAGTCCTTGTGACTGGTTGGGATAGTTTTTTTATAGGCGAAGATTTTATTGCGATTGTTATTAGTTTTAACATTTTAAATAAAAAAAACGGAGGAGGTTCAATGTTCCTTTTTAATTACTGGTGGGAGAGATGTGGTGCCGCGCTCCCGACTGCATAGGTACTACCATCCTGCTTCTTTCTCCCGTCAAACATCTTTGCTGTGTTTCGTAGTGAAGGGCAAGACAGACTGTTATTACTGGCACACTTAACATCTTATGTCTCAGGATAGGACACACATAAATAATAGGCCTGGGATAGTTCCAGGTTAACTTGTTTATGTTCATGGGCGAAGCTTCACTTACCAACATGTGGCTCGTCTGTCCGTTTGCCTATCCAACTAACGTAAAAAAATGTTGCATTTTTTTAGTGATACGGTAAACGTACATAACGTTTACCGATTACTCTTAATTGTAGACAGATTTAAAAAACCTTTTTTGAAAGGAGCAAAATCCTTATGTTGTTCAGCATTTTTTTTACCAGCACAAAGAACCTAAAACTAAAAACCTAAAAAAAAAAAACTAATATATATTATTAAAAAGGAGTCCCTTTAGGCAAGATATAACATTTGATATAACATTTGTAGTTTGATATAACATTCACCAAATTCTTGATTGGTGTATAATTGTATTCATATTTCATTTCAAGTTATTGATAGAATTTCCCACAAGTCGGTAAACCAACATTGATTGGAAATCACAAAATTTATCGTTTAGCTAAGCGCTTGTAACTTTGCTTGATAATCACGTTCGTTTCCTTTACGTGGTGCCGGGGCCTAATTAGAAATTGGCTCGAAATCCGCACCGAAACCAACAGCAAAATCTATAAATGTTATTGGAGCAAACCCGAGTGTTCAATCTAGGTTGCTTTAATATCCAGCGAGATACTATGAAGTATACGCTCGTTTTGTTAAAATAAAATACACGGATCTTTATAATATTATACTTTCCAAGAATCTAACTTATATGCTAGAGACTACAGGAATATAATAATCAATAATCGAATACTGTAAGATGTATATAATAATTATTATATTGTATAATATAATAATATACATAACAATAGAAAGGTGTATAAAAATTGTACACATATTATTATTATTTTATTATTACGTGAATATCTTTAATATTTATTTAGTATTTGGTTATATATTTATTAATCGGAAAAATACATTTTCCACATCAACAGAATAAGTCTTAAGATAAAACCCAATTATGTCTTGTTCAATAATCCTTGATTGGGTTCAATATCGGTTTATATTGATACAAGTAATAAATAGCTGTACATAATGGCCAACCCAATTCCAGCCATTAAGCCATCCCTTTGAGACGTGGTGCACATATTTCAATAAATTCTCTACTCGAACGAGGTTTGAATATGAAATTTTGTTTTTTTATGCTAATAAATTGTATTATTTTCCCTTTTAATTTAAGATGGCCGCTCGCTACTAGCAACCTGAACTTGTTACAGAAGACTTTCAACAATTAACAACGTCTGATGTTAGTTTGAAGAGGACTATTAAAACGAAAAAATCAGCTTCAGCGCTTTTTATTCATATTATAATTTATTACTTTAATTTTATAATATGGTAAAGTACCGAATTTTATAAATAATTTGAACTGTTAGTTGCGTAAAACTACTCTAAAATACTCACGTGCAGAAATTTAGTCACGACTATAATTAACGTCGAAGACTCATTGTATCAATGTAGACATTGGCAGTCAGATGCATAATATAAAATTACTATATCCTTTTTTTCAATTATATTTTATTATATTTTTAACTGAAACTAATATAGATTGAAAAATAAGACATCAGTATTTTTATTTTCTCTAAATTAATTCATTTTGATATTTATTTTAACTTTTGAAATTCTTCCTATTGTTAATAAACGTAAATGCCAAATGACGTCATTTATTCGGCTGAATGGTCTTACGCCTGTCATTTTTTGTGACCCGACAAAAAAAACATAATACATCTATCACTAAGATCAAGTATCAATAGATTTGACAAGCTAATAATAATACCGTATTGGAACGAGATAACAACATACGAAAAATCCAAGAGTGACAGAGACATAGACACTTTCTTTTGTCTTTGTCAGAATATCACTCTTTGTTTGTTGGGCACAACAAGGATGTGCCCAGCAAAAAATTGTCGACTAAATTTGAATGCCATACAAACATTCTCACTCGCGAACAGTTTGTCAAATATGCCGCCATTTTGTATTACTTTTTAATTTGGTCGGCTTATGTAGGTATGGTGATACCAGTTTTTTTATAGGCAGATTACCCAAGAATGTGGTATTATATAAAAAGGGTGACTGGAATTTTCGAAATAAACACAATAAAAACAAATATGTTTATTGCTATCCTTAAAGGCTATGTACTATAGATCATACATATTAAGACGTATATAGCCTTCTTTTTTATTATTTATGTTTTTAGCGGTTTGTTATTAGTCATTACATAATATTTTCGATAATCCGGAAAAATGCACCTGTCTAAAATTACAATAAATGTTTGGTTAGGGCTAATGCTTATAGTTATCTATCAACCTTTACCATTTGTTTATTATTTTTAATTCACTTGTTTCAAGAAAATAAGTAGACTTGTTATAATGAATGTGGTATCCCTGTAAAATATGCCTGTCCCTTTCGGGTATACGCGAATGTCAATTCCATATTATACTTGTTCCTATATCTATCACGTAGACAGAGAATCCTACTCTGTCTACGATCTATCAAATCCAGTATTGTAAATACCAATACATAGGATCTGCTGGAATTAATTTAATTACGAAATATCATATTATGAATCCAGGTCTCGATTACAAATAGTGCAGAGTGAAGTCGCTGAAGCCTGTCTTTGATAATATTCTTACACAAATAAACAATACGGAGAGATCATATATTGTGGAAGAATGACATAAGTTTTTGACATTATTGGTTATCGTATGATGACATTTCCATTATACTTTTTAAACTATATTATAATATGTTGAGCGAAGGTAATCCACCTTATTCTGCCGTTCAAGTGACGTTATCAAACGTTTTTTCATTATATATTTTTTTCTCCAATAAGATTAAAAAATAAATAAATTGCATTTTATTTTAGCGACTTCATAATTTTGAAATGTTGTCAATAGACTTGATCATTAACCATCCAAATGATTACGGAGTATACTTCTTCATTCATTAGGCCTTCAAATAGATTAGTTGAAGCCATAATAACACTGGTTAAATATAAGCTGCGATTATCAACAATTTCAACGATAGTAGTTCGAAGAAAAATTTTTGTTTATGGACTATAATATAGTTAGCAGTACTACTGCTAGTAGTCATTCCCACCAAGGTTTTGTGCCTTGTCATGGCCATGGGGCTCAGTAGCCTAAGGTGAACCCAGCACCTTGGGCGAAGCCAATTGAACCGAGGGGGCTGCTCTTATAAGAGAGTACATAAAAGTAGGGCTAAAAGGGGTGAGGATAGGAATTTCACCCCATTGTACTGTCCTGAGGTTGGTATGGGTTGTTCTGTGGTGCGGGACAACCCCTCTGTGGAGGTGATGTTGGTCCCTTGGGGGACTGACTAGCCGTCGAGTTGCCCTGTTGCTCAAGAGATCCGGGGCACCTTACCAAAGGCGACATTGGTGGCACTCTGGGGATTTTAGTGGGTATTCGGCACTATATATGTGCCGCAAATCCCACACACCATCGGACCTCACCCAGGGCCGTTGACGACGCGTAAAGACGTTTCGGTGTGTTAATAAAAAAAATACCATCAGATATATACGTAACACCGGCGTCAAGTGACAGCTATGCTGTCACGTTTCGAGTGGTTTGTTTCGAGAGTTTCCGGTGGCCCATTGGAGAGGATAGGGAGAAGGAGAGCAACGCATCTGCATAATCTCTGGTTGTGCAGATGTGTATGGGCGTCGATAGTCACCAAAAAGCTTCGACTGATCGTTTGCCCTCCTATGCTATAAAAAGAAACTATCATACTCTTTTATTGCAAACCTGTTCTTATAATTCCCAGAAAGGAACTACATAATTAGGTTAGGTTTGCAAAATCAAGTAACGATATAAACATTGGACTGTTCGTAATGTTTCCGTTCGTAATTCTACTCCTTCCAATTTACCAGAAGCACTGGTGCAAGGACCCTGTCCAGAATAAGGCACGGCAATTAGTCTGGACAGAGGCCTTTTGAAGTCCATGTTTCGAAAAGGTCCTTGTTTCCGCCGAATATGATATTCAAACTAGAATGCATGTCTCTGTTGCTATTTTACAATCCCAATATTTCCCGAAAACACGTCGACGAGTATCAAACAAACTTGTATGACAGATATTCGAGACTATAGGCAGTACTACAAAGTTTCGGTATAGGAACGATAAAATCTAGTCTAGTCTAGTCTTGACTGTTTGTATATTATGGTATTTGATATAGTAAGTGGTTCATTGCATTTCCCGATTGTTGGCAATCGTTTACCATTAGCTGGTCTGTTTATTTTTTATGTATGCTGGGCTAGTACAACGAGATATCTCTTGACTAGACAGAGAGAGAGAGAGATAATGTCTCTACGAGTATTTTCTCGATTACTCGATAGGGTAATCGAGTTTACCTAATAAGAGTTTTGAAGAGAGAGAAGAGAGAAGAGAAGAGAAAACTCTTCGTATACTATCAAAATTATATAATTATAGTAGGGAAACGCCGCGGTATACAAAAAAGGGACCCGGTTTTATTTATTTAAGTTTAAATGACGTTATCTCGTTTATATTGAACACGCATGTTAGCTACTGTAGACACAGTGATAATACGAGAAAAGGGCTAGAAATGGGTTTTTCTAAATTTCTACGTGCACCTGAACATGAGACCATCGCTTGCTCACCGGTGAAGGAAACATCGTGAGGAAACCTGCATGCCTGATGAGATTAAAAGTCTTTGAAAGTGTGTGAAGTTCACCAACCCGCATTGGGCCAGCGCATCGGTGAACTATGGCTAAGAGGGTTTTGGACCCTCTTCGCCTGATTTCGAGGAGAAGACCCGTGCCCAACAGTGGGACACATAAGATAACGTTTACCTTGAAAATATTTCTCGTTCCTCTCGCATATCACGTGAATTTATGGCATCCATGAAACTTCAATACACGTGATCACAAAGTGATGGTAGCGTTCTCAATGAACTATGCCTATTATCTCCGTAATGGCTTCGACAAATTGCTGATAGACAAACTTGCCTCCTAATAAATATACACAATTTGTTAGTTCGGGTCCGCCTCTGAATTGACCTTGGAAAACTCGATCAACCCGAAACTAAATTATACATTTATTATTTAATAGCAGTTTATTGTTTGTGTAAAGCAATTTATTATAAAGCGAACATTTTAATACCTTGTAACAGTATATAAATTGTGTTGTTAAGTTTACAAGCACCTAGGCTTAGGTTGTAAAATATAGCTTGAAGCCTGAGAAATTATATCCGTTTTGTTGCTTTCCGGTGGCCCGTTGGGGGGAGGGCGGGTGTATAGAAAAGGAGGGTAACGCATCTGCATAACTTTTGGTTGTGTGGATATTTATGGGTACTTGTGGGACGGTACTCTACTACATTACTATTTAAATACTTTATGGAAATACATCAAATTTTACACTAAATAAAAATAAACGAAAGGGAGAAAACCTAAGGAGAAAACACAATGAACAATCCTTAGAATACAAACTATATAACCTTAGAATAATTACAAGTACTATGCGTTTCAAATGAGAATAGGACGGACTTAGCGCCATATTGTGACGTCATAGCTGTCAATTCAAACCAGTTAGGCAGGGTGGGAAAAAAAGTTTTCTTTTAATTAAATTTATTTACAGAAATTAAGTGAAAAAAAATCAGTCGGAATCTAGCTCTTCGATTCCGCTCATCTCTGCATTTCTGTCCGAGTGCGCGTCGGATACGTGTTAACGTGTTTTTATTTATCCCCGTAGCCAAATGAACTCGATTGGTCACTTTACTTGCATTTTGCAGTGTTTACAAAATGGTAGCGTACATTTCACGAATTAAATTTATATTTCCTTCAGGTCCTCACAACGGTGCACACTAATAACGGCGAGAGTGCGACCGGCGTCCTAATTCTCTTTAATAATTTTGTCATGGCTCCAGGGCCTTTGCGGCAACAATGAAATAAAAAAATGATATTGTATGGTTTTAAAAACGAATTATGACTTTTTTTTAATAATTTTTTAAATACGACTATTAAACGTATTTATTTAAATTCTATTTAAAACTATTGATTATGCATAAAAGTTTTTTTGCAAACCGTACTTTTCAATCGCTATTTGACAGATAGAGGTTACTGACGTTCCTATTCTTATTTGAAATGCATAATAAATATTACACTACAACAATTATTGCAATCATATAAAAATGACAGATTCTAAATTCAAATATAATATACGACTTCTGTAGCTCAGTGGTAAGCGCGTTGGCGCTAAAGCCGAAGGTTGCGGGTTCGAATCCCGTCAGGGAACAAAAATATTTTCTGTGTTCCTGGGTCATGGATGTGTATTAAATATGTGTATTATATAATAAAAATCTTAAATATATGTATAGTATAAAAGTATTAAATATATTTCCGTTGTCAGGTACCCGTAACACAAGTTCTTCTAGAACTTACCACGGGACCAGATTTACGTGGTGTGAATGCGTCCATAGATATGTATTAAAAAAGAAAAAAAAGTATTTAAAAAAAATTGTTTATTTTTAATTGAAAAAGTATTTATGGCCAGAGTATGTATATTACTTTCAAGATCTCTATAAACTATATTATAACGGCTAAAGACAAGCCCATTTACACAGGTATCACAAAACCTATTTTTTTCCTACTGGTTATATTACTTTCTATTATATCTTTACCAATATCAATAATATATAAAAATAGTAAGAAACATTTTTTTATTATTATTTAGATTAACCCCTATTTCTCAATATCAGTACATACTATGAGCGCGTTCATATGTTTTTTTGTTGTTTAATTGAATAGTTGCCTATTCAACAACAACAACAACATCATCCATAAACAGAAAGAAGATTACAACTTATTCATGTTTCGCCTATCCTTTTTGATACACAGCAAGGATGTTCGACGGGAGAAATAATCAGGATGGAAATACACGTCATGCAGACGGGAGCACGGCACAGCACATCCCTTCCACTAGTAAAAATGTTTTATTTTTGCACAATTTATGCATTGTGATATTATGTCGTATACAGAAATTCTTCACTAATAATAGGAGACACAATTTGGGCATAACATTCTCTATAAGTATCTGATTTATAAATCAGATATAGAGGGTGTTGTGCCAAAGTTCGTATTTGCTCCTTATGTATAACGTTAGGCTACATGATAGTAAATTCCTAAATTTTATTGTACAGTGAAACCTGGTTAAGTGAGACATCAAGGGACCTGCAATGTCGTTTCACTTATAGAGGTATTCCACTTACCCAGTGTCTCAGATATACAGGTATAAATAAATATCTGTCTCATTTACAGAGGTGCGATCATTAAATAAAATAACGTGTTATGTATATAAATGAGTTTTAATAAAAAAAATATAGTATGTACTTAAAGGTAATCATACAAATGTAATCAACAAAAATATTCAAGCACGTTTTTACACGTAATATGTACGAATATGGAAACAGAATGTATCAATTATAAAAATCTGTCATTTTAGTTTGTCGTTTGGAAGTATCAGCCATCAGACGTTTTTCGATATTATAAATTTTATCAAATATGCTTTGGTCACCAATTGATGACATTTCAAAATAACTGTGCAAAGTTTCTAGTGCTTTTACTGCTTCGCGTTTAGAAATTTTTACTAAATTTACTTCCGCGCTCATTTCATCGTCTTCTTCTTCATTTTCCAATGAAGAAGACGAGAAGGCATGAACAATGTCGCTTTCATTAAGTTCTCCTGAAACTATTAAACATCTGTATGATAGTAAAGCGAAACTAAAACTGAAGGTAATTGAAGCTCAAAATTTGTACTTACGTACTTGGAATTACGTGTGGAATTTGTGGGTAGAATAAGAATGAGTAAACAAACAATGTTATCTCAGTTACAGAGGTTTATGCATATAAAATTTACTCGCTGTCTCAGTTATAGAGGTAACTATGATGATAAATCGAAAGAACAAATCCCAGATATAGAGGTTTACCTCGTCCCACTAACAAAGGTAATTCAGTGCCAAAGTGTTGGGACCTCAGCATGAGTTCCAGTTATGGAGGTTTCTCACTTATCCAGGTCCCACTTAACCAAATTTCCAAGAGGTGGCGCCCGCAGCTTCATCCGCGTTAACTTCGATTAACAGCCACCTGATGGTATGTGGTCGACGTCGCCCATGAACATAAACTAGTTTACCTAGAACGAGCCCAGGCAACTCATTTATATGTTGCCTATCCTGAGACATAATATGTTAAGTCTCGGTGCCAGTAATTACACTGCCCGTCTTATCCTTCTCTCCGAAACACAGCAAAGCTGTTTCACGGGAGAATCAAGCAAGATGGTGGTACCCATGCAGTGTAATTACTGGCACCGAGACTTAACGTCTTATGTCTCAGGATAGACAACACATAGATGAGTTGCCTGGGCTCGTTCCAGGTTAACTTGTTCATGTTCACGGACGACGTCTCCTTCCACGTCGACGTGCCTATCCAACTATCATAAAAAAAAAAAATCTAATGGGGAAAGAGCTTTTAAACTCAGTTGACTAGTTTTTGAGTTAAATCGTAACAAGCAATCTAAAACATTAAATCTTTCCCCTAAAATATGAATAGGTACATAGGATATATTAGTATATAATAGATATAGAATTAGTAGGTATATCTGTGTTCATAATACAGTCCTTTTTCTAAATTAACCCTATTTTCTAAACAAATTTCGAGCGAGGAAGATAATACGTACCAAGATCTTTCTTAGCGTCTTCTTCTTGAGGTGTCTCTCCAACTAATGAAGGTTGGCAGTTAGCTCAGTCATTTCTTAGCTTAAAGGATCCAAAATATAGAAATGATCTTTCACTCTTCTAATTTCAAATTTAATTCCTATATTGAGGTTATATTAACATTTCAAACAATTAAATTTGTATTGTCTAGAAATATAAACTGGGACGCCTATAATTAGGAAGTTCTACTTTTCAGTTAAATTAGTTCGTTTCGTCATACTTTTAGACATTGGGATTAATCGATGTTAAATTCATAGAAATAACTTATTTTGTGGCTAGTGTAGTGGTTTAACGACTGGGGACCACACACACCACCACATCACCACAGCGGTCGCTAGTTTGAATCTCGCTATGGACAGGTTTTCCTGGGGTCATATATAAGTATTTATACACATTTATCTTAATTTTCGTTTCTAGTAACCAAAGCGTACGTTGCGAGTTTTGCTACCGGTGTATTTGTGACGTTATTTGATTTATATTATCTGGTTTTTGTTGTTGTTTTAAAAGACACCCGAGAAATAATCAGGATGAGACTACACAGATGGTATAGCACATAGTTTTTTATATAGAAGAGGGGGCAAACGGACAGTCGGTTCACCTGATGGTAAGTGAAAAGTGACATCCACAGACTCCCGCTACTCCAAAGGATTAGCAGGTGCGTTGCCGGCCTTTCAGATATGAGTATGCTCTTTTTATGAAAGTCCCTAAGTCGTAACACGTTGAATAGGGATATATGCACATGTTACAAATTCATGTAAAAGAGTATTTGAAAACTATACTTATATACTATTTGTTTTCAATATTTATTTATCTTAAATTAAAGAAAATTAATTTAAAATGCGTTATTTATTACCCATTATCACGTGACTGCGAACATCATTATAGCGTGATGACGTCACTGACCAGTATACAAACTGTCATTGCTGCCATATCGAAGTTATGAGTGTCATCGCAAACTGCAAGCAGTATAATATTATCTGGTCTGTGCTAGAACAGAGCACGAGTAATTTTATCGGTCTGTGACGTAATCACGGTTACATGACAGCTTGGAGCGTTTTAGCGTGAAATTTAAAAACTTTTTTTATTTACGTCTCTTTTTATTAAAATTGCACATATTATTTCTTCATAAAAGTATTTTGTTCGTATTTGTATAATGTACATCTATCAAATAAATTAATAAAAAAAAAATAGTTAACATCACTATTAAAGCACGTGAATAAGTAAACGTGAAACGTTAAAATGGCGGCGTAATTAATTAATACCCGGCGAGCACGTTACGGTCTCGCATGTCGCAAGCGTCACAACAATTAACGCAAAGTTATTTGATTTCATATTATATATGTATTCATATAAAATACTTCACTCATAAAGATTATGTAGGAATAATTATATTTTCTTTGCTCGATAAACGAACACGAGGTGATGAGATTTCATCATCATTATTAGTCTTTTTCCATCCACTGCTGGATAGACTGCCAGATGGGATATTTCGATGCACGCCAAGACGGCTGATCCCCGCCACAGCCAAGTAGGACCAACCACTGCACGGAGACCGTCGTCCTAACTAGGAATGAGTGTTATTAGAAAATATTATATACTTTCATATTTTGTGACGTTTCAAGCGTAAATAAATTTCCCCTCATGCGCACAAAGAAGTTTCACTTCAAAAAATCTTCCATCTATTATCTATGGACTATTGGCACTAGCTGGTAAAATTTGGTAGGCTCTTATCAATCCGTTACACAAATGCATATTTAAATTAGGCAAAACCGAACTACAAATATTTTAAATTCAATTTTTTGTTCCAAAATTGAATGAGCAAACGAGATTTCCGATTTAAATATTAAACCAGTATCAGAAAACTGAAAATCAAATACAGTGAAACTTGGTTACGTGGGACCTGGATAAGTGAGAAACCTCCATAACTGGAACTCATGCTGAGGTCCCAACACTTTGGCACTGAATTACCTTTGTTAGTGGGACGAGGTAAACCTCTATATCTGGGATTTGTTCTTTCGATTTATCATCATAGTTACCTCTATAACTGAGACAGCGAGTAAATTTTATATGCATAAACCTCTGTAACTGAGATAACATTGTTTGTTTACTCATTCTTATTCTACCCACAAATTCCACACGTATTTCCAAGTACGTAAGTACAAATTTTGAGCTTCAATTACCTTAAGTTTTAGTTTCGCTTTACTATCATACAGATGTTTAATAGTTTCAGGAGAACTGAATGAAAGCGACATTGTTCATGCCTTCTCGTCTTCTTCATTGGAAAATGAAGAAGAAGACGAGAAGAGTACAATACATATATAATATGAAATCAAATAACTTTGCGTTAATTGTTGTGACGCTTGCGACATGCGAGACAGTAACGTGCTCGCCGGGTATTAATTAATTACGCCGCCATTTTAACGTTTCACGTTTACTTATTCACGTGCTTTAATAGTGATGTTAACTATTTTTTTTTTATTAATTTATTTGATAGATGTACAATATACAAATACGAACAAAATACTTTTATGAAGAAATAATATGTGCAATTTTTATAGAAAGAGACGTAAATAAAAAAGTTTTTAAATTTCACGCTAAAACGCTCCAAGCTGTCATGTAACCGTGATTACGTCACAGACCGATAAAATTACTCGTGCTCTGTTCTAGCACAGACCAGATAATATTATACTGCTTGCAGTTTGCGATGACACTCATAACTTCGATATGGCAGCAATGACAGTTTGTTTACTGGTCAGTGACGTCATCACGCTATAATGATGTTCGCAGTCACGTGATAATGGGTAATAAATAACGCATTTTAAATTAATTTTCTTTAATTTAAGATAAATAAATATTGAAAACAAATAGTATATAAGTATAGTTTTCAAATACTCTTTTACATGAATTTGTAACATGTGCATATATCCCTATTCAACGTGTTACGACTTAGGGACTTTCATAAAAAGAGCATACTCATATCTGAAAGGCCGGCAACGCACCTGCTAATCCTTTGGTGTAGCGGGAGTCTGTGGATGTCACTTTTCACTTACCATCAGGTGAACCGACTGTCTGTTTGCCCCCTCTTCTATATAAAAAACTATGTGCTATACCATCTGTGTAGTCTCATCCTGATTATTTCTCGGGTGTCTTTTAAAACAACAACAAAAACCAGATAACATAAATCAAATAACGTCACAAATACACCGGTAGCAAAACTCGCAACGTACGCTTTGGTTACTAGAAACGAAAATTAATATAAATGTGTATAAATACTTATATATGACCCCAGGAAAACCTGCCCATAGCGAGATTCAAACTAGCGACCGCTGTGGTGATGTGGTGGTGTGTGTGGTCCCCAGTCGTTAAACCACTACACTAGCCACAAAATAAGTTATTTCTATGAATTTAACATCGATTAATCCCAATGTCTAAGAGTATGACGAAACGAACTAATTTAACTGAAAAGTAGAACTTCCTAATTATAGGCGTCCCAGTTTATATTTCTAGACAATACAAATTTAATTGTTTGAAATGTTAATATAACCTCAATATAGGAATTAAATTTGAAATTAGAAGAGTGAAAGATCATTTCTATATTTTGGATCCTTTAAGCTAAGAAATGAATGAGCTGACTGCCAACCTTCATTAGTTGGAGAGACACCTCAAGAAGAAGACGCTAAGAAAGATCTTGGTACGTATTATCTTCCTCGCTCGAAATTTGTTTAGAAAATAGGGTTAATTTAGAAAAAGGACTGTATTATGAACACAGATATACCTACTAATTCTATATCTATTATATACTAATATATCCTATGTACCTATTCATATTTTAGGGGAAAGATTTAATGTTTTAGATTGCTTGTTACGATTTAACTCAAAAACTAGTCAACTGAGTTTAAAAGCTCTTTCCCCATTAGAATTTTTTTTTATGATAGTTGGATAGGCACGTCGACGTGGAAGGAGACGTCGTCCGTGAACATGAACAAGTTAACCTGGAACGAGCCCAGGCAACTCATCTATGTGTTGTCTATCCTGAGACATAAGACGTTAAGTCTCGGTACCAGTAATTACACTGCATGGGTACCACCATCTTGCTTGATTCTCCCGTGAAACAGCTTTGCTGTGTTTCGGAGAGAAGGATAAGACGGGCAGTGTAATTACTGGTACCGAGACTTAACATATTATGTCTCAGGATAGGCAACATATAAATGAGTTGCCTGGGCTCGTTCTAGGTTAACTTGTTTATGTTCATGGGCGACGTCGACCACATACCATCAGGTGGCTGTTAATCGAAGTTAACGCGGATGAAGCTGTGGGCGCCACCTCGGTTTAAATAAAAAAAGAAACTTATTTTTACTTACACTCACCCATAGTCGGTGAGCTCAGTGGTGGAGGAGGTGCCTATGTCCAGCTGTCATCGAGTATATAATCGGATAGAGTAGTAATGTGAGCCATAAATTTTACTGATCAGTGATTTATCACTGATGTAATAGCAATTCAACCAACGAGTGATCTGTATCGGCCAATAACTTATCAATGGAAATCAGTCGGCCAATCAGAGCGCAGAACCGGCGCAGCGTCACAGCACAAATTTGGTGGAATTTGTTTTCAGACTAAACACTTATTTTTCATCATTAAACATTTATTAATCATCGTCATCAACATCATCATCAGTCTCTATCCGTCCACTACTGAACATATTATGTCACCGTCAACACGTCTCATTATTCCCGCTCTATGATTCCGAATATATGCTAGATGCCAGCTGTGTACTGACACCGGCTGATAACAATTATCTTTATAATACCATCATAATTGTATTTTGTACTCGCTAAATAAATTAACTTCTCACATAAGTATTTATTTGTTTATTAAAATAATATTCGAAGAGATCTAAAGTACCTCGTCGATAATACTTGAATATAAATTCAAGTACCTATTATCGACAAGACGATTATTATTAAATTGAAACGTGAAGCAAAATAAAGTTTATGAATAGATCGCGGAAACAGTGTACTTCAAGTATGCATACTTATAATGGAATATTTATTTTTTTCTTTTTTGCGCTGGGAAATGCTCTTAGGCATCCCGCGGAGGAGGGGAAATATTTATAATTATCCATCATTATTGTTTTAACTTACATTACGCGTCATTTAACTTAGCACGACTTAAAATTAGTTTGTAGTTTTTTTTATACATAATGCAAGACAAGGATTTTAAACTAACTTCAATACACTTAAGTTTTAGTGTAAATAGTGTAATGAAATAAATAGAATTATAATTACATAAAAAGAATATTATAATTCTATTTATTTCATTGGAGCAAAATTCTTAACGTATAAACATTGATTGTGTAGGTAGTTATGAATACTTTAACAACATAATTTCAAGTAATTTTAGGTAATTAATTTAAATAATTCATGATCATAAACTTATGTTTTTTTTTTAAAGAGGAAGCAAACGGACAGTCGCTTCACCTGGTGGTAAGTGATATGCGGCATGCATAGACACCCGCTACATCATCAGCAGGTGCGTTGCCGGCCCTTCAAATATGAGTATGCTCTTTTCTTGAAAGTCACTAAGTCGTATTGATTTGAAAATACCGTACTGGCAGCTGGTTCCATATAGTTTGGTAGAGCAAGGCAGAAAATGACATAAATATCGAGTCGTATTATGTCAAAAGCTTCGAAGCCGAAACCCACTCTAATATATTATTGTACTACTGAATCCCACTCTGTAATTATAATTAATTCAATTGTAATAGTACCCTAATTAAATTTAAATACCAATGAAAGTAAATGTTATTTTATAGCCTCTAAAATAATCGTAATTAATTAAGACACGGTGGAAACGTAAAACTTAAATTAATTATTAATATAAACACGCGACCAAGGTATTAGCTGTTTTGAGTGTCTTTGCTCGTGTTAAATATATTTTTTATTTTTATTACTAAAAATATTTAGAAAGCTATTTTATATAAACGGTCATAATATATAGCGGTTTATGTACCTATGTTACATGACATCATCGATGTCAACTTCTATCTCGATTATTATATAATAATACTAGTGGCACCGACAGACTTTGTCGTGTACAATTTTATTTTGTGATTCCATACTATTCTCGAATCCACGTGAACACACACAAAAAAAAATCATGAAGATCGGTCCAGCCGCTTAAGAGTTCAGTGTCATACACACGTACGCAAGAATTATACAAATATATATAAAAACATACGTCAATTAAACAGATAATGTGTGTATGTAATAATTAAGTAACCGTTTTTTAATAAATGCATATTATAGGTACATTATGTATACACGGTATATAAAAAAACATTTTTTTTACATTTTTTGTCTGTCTGTAAGTAACAAGGAGTAACTTAGGCCATACAAATAATCATCATCAATCCGTATACGACTGCAAATCTAAGTGAACATGGACGAAGCTGCGGGCAACGGCTAGTATTAAATAAAAAGTTGACAATCACAGGACGCCCGGCAAATGTGAAACAATTTTGTTAATGTTCTAATTCATCTTAAAAATCCATAACAAAGGATGGAATAAAATAAAGAAATATTGTTACATACGCGCACACACAATGGAGTCGATAGCGGGGGTGTAGCGGGGCTATCACGGCATGATAGCTTCGTACCGTTTGCTGTCACGGCACGGCGAAATGGACTCCATTTCACTGTCAAGGCGCGTCAATAAAATATGTTCCCCGTCAAAAAAATCTTTAACTAAATTATAAACCACAATTTGTGTTCTGAGTTATAAAGGCCTTTTTAGACTTATTTCGATCAAAGGAAAATCATTTTAAACCTGTAGAAAAACATTTCAAATAGGAACTAATGAAGCCATTTAAAAGCAATTCAAAAGTTACAGTCGTTTCCAAATCCACGCGGTTCTGAGCTTAAAATGACCATTCATTGTTTTACTCGAATGTCTAATATTGACATTAAACTTTTGCGTTGCTTAACAGTTTACAATTGTTGAACTAGAACAGTTGTAGCATTTTGTTTATCTTCAACCACTTCCTATATATTGTATATTGTTTGAAACAAAGTTTAATTTGAGCTGTTTATACTTTGGTCCGGAATTGAAGCTGTTACATAAGCTGGTTACTTGGAACACAATTTTCAATATTACTTTATTATTTGGTTATACATTAGGATCCTGTACTATAAGAATGTATGGATGTTACTTTTTCATGCAAAAAATGCTGAATGGATTTTGATAAAACTTTACAATAATATAGCTTACACATCAAAATAGCATGGGAATTATGGGGAGCAATGGGAATATAAAGTACCCATCTACGGTTCGCTGGCTAGTATTTTATAATATTGTATTGAATACTACGATGAATGAAAAACTTGGGGAGTCCCTAGACCATGTTTGCTTTAAGAGTAAAGTACCCGAAACGTTTGGAATAAAAAAATATCATAAAGTTATAAAATTTTATAGTGCTTTATGCACGCTTACATTTCATAATTGAAGTGGACAAGCTGTTATGTTGATTAAAATGTAGATCAAAGAGATATTTTAGACGTTAAAAAAATATAAACAATGTTTTAGCATAAGTCATCCATGCAATTAATACTTGAAGGTCAGTCCGTTTGTTGTTCGTCAAAATATATAACAATAACAATAAAAAAGAAATGTTTCAAATGATGAAGAAGTAAAAATAATTGAATGTTCTATATAGAATATATATTGTTTTCTAATATTTATGCGAATTTCATACATTCGTCCGTTTGTTGTTCGTCAAAATATATAACAATAACAATAAAAAAGAAATGTTTCAAATGATGAAGAAGTAAAAATAATTGAATGTTCTATATAGAATATATATTGTTTTCTAATATTTACGCGAATTTCATACATTATAATGAAACAAGTTTTACGAATTTTATAGAGGACTAGCTGTAGCCCGCAGCCTCACCCGCATTAACTTACTCAACTTAAGTACTGTGAGTCACAGCGTGATGTTATATAGCCTATAGCCTTCCTCCATAAAAAAATAACACTAAAAGAATTTTTCAAATCGGACCAGTAGTTCCTGAGATTAGTGCGGTCAGACAAACAAACTCTTTAGCTTTATAATATTAGTTTAGATTATGAAGTTTTTACATGCACGACGTTTAGGATACTTTACACTAAACATGGTCTATGACTATATATTATATATGATTTTATGTGTTGAAAAATAGCTGTTCACCATTGACTTCCCTCAGTTTGGCTTAACGGTTTGATAGTTTTAACGAGAGCAAACAAACAACAACGATATTTGTTGGCTTCGATCTATTATTTCTGAGGCTTACATAATTATAATGTCAGATTGTGAGTATGTATGTTATTAAAAAAGGTAACTTGTAGATAGAAAACATAAGGATCATATTTTTTAATACAAAGTTTGTAATAGACCGAGAAGCCTCGAGCGTGATTGGGCCAGACTGAGCGAGAGTGTAAGGCCACTGTAAAAAACATTTTTTCTTTAATTTCTACACATGTCATTTATTATTATAAAACATTGTGCAGTTATTATATTATTTTAGCGGTTCGTAACCACATCTAATACCACAGCAATAATTGTTATGTATAGATTCATATTTAATTTTGAGCGTAATTTAACCAAAGCTCGGTTTAAAACGAGTAAAAGTAAACGAGTTTCAGGCAGTTCAAAATAAAGTTTTATATTTGGTAAACCTTCGGTAATACGTAGAGTTAAGCCCGACTGCGGTAGTTTAACTGGATAAATGTGTGACGTTAAATAAACTTTGAACTAAGAATATTAATAATTCATTAATTTTTTGTATTATTTAAACAATCAATGTTGTTAATTATATTTAATAAATAAAGCATTATAAAATATACACAATTAATATTGATAAAATATTTCCTAAGGACGAGTATTTCTTCTAATTAAATTTGTTCTGGACCCCGTGGCAGTTATAACTTTTATCTCTGAGATAGTATCATGTGGGTACCATCGTTGACCCCGGATCCAGGTGCTGAGCCCAGACCGTAAAAGTGTGGCATAATATTGATAAACCATCATAATTTATACCGCCACGTCAACCTGGATCTAAAAAGACCCACACCATGGTTCAAGCATCGTCACGGCGGTGGGGCTCAGCAGCCTAAGGTGGACTCAGCACCTAGGGCGAAACAAATTGAGCCGAGGAAGTTGTCCTTCGTACCCTTCTTATAATAAGATGGAACAAAAGAGCACGGGGAAAAGGGGCGAGGTTAGGAACCTCACCCCATTGTACTGTCCGGACGTTGGAAGGGGTTGTTCTGTGTTGCGGGACAACCCCTCTGAGGTGGCGTCGGTCCCCTGAAGGACTGACTAGCTGTCGAGGTGCCCTGTTTGCTCAACAGATCCGGGGCACCTCACCAAAAGCGGCATTGGTGGCACTCGCTGGGTTTTAGTGGGTAGAGCTGCATCCACTTACCAGCTTTCGGGGACAGCGAGTCCCACATACCCACCTGGGGAGACCCCCTCCCCTGCGGGAGGCCTCCGAGCATTTCCCGGCGTTAAAGAAAGAAAAAGGAAGTATTTTGCCTTTGTTTAAAAAAACCAACATTACATTAATAAATGATTAAGCCTATTTTGTACCTTTCGTGATTTACGTTACACGCAACGTATAATTAGAAAATAAACTTTTATTGTACTAAAATACAATGAGAGAGGTTAACGACGAGATAATAGGATTTATAAATAGCATATTGTTTGTTATTTGTTCATGTTGGCTACAAAATAGAAGAAACACGAGTAGGAGAGCAATGTGGGCGTAGCACGTGCTATAAATATGAGTAGAAGCGTAGGATTAGAAATTATTTTTTACGTGATATAATTGATAATTTATTTTTCCGAATTTCGCTCATGGCAATGAAATAAGTTTTAACGGAGTACAGCATACGGTGCTTAAAATGTATACAATTTTTTTTTTCTTATAGAAGATCGAAGGATAGGGGTGGATGATGATGATCATATATAAAATCCGTACAAAATAGTAAAAATAACTAAAGAAATTATAGCTTTTCATCAGTAATAAAACAAATAATTCTCAAAAGTGTTTCGACTCTGTATATGAATTTCACAATGAAACGGCAAACAGCCATGATTACGTTTTCATTGCATTTAAAATCCCCTTTTTAGACACAAGCCCGTTGCTTTCTGCTTACCACTGCTATCACTACATTGTGGTCTCCGAACTCATACGACTTAGGGGCCCAGTATATATTTCAAACGCATTTAACGCACCTGCAAACCCTGTAGTGTTGTTACAACACCGGAGGGTTCAAGTGTTTGATGATGTCGGTGATCACTTACTACCAGGTGAAACGACCCCAACGGACCCAAAATTGGGGAAAAATGGGGCCCCATTTTGTATGAAAATTCCATTTCTATGCCTTAAAAACAACAAAAATCCAATTGTTTGAAATTCAATCGTTTTATTTTACAATTTACTTTACTCTAGCCACTGAAAAGAGTCGACAGGTTAAATACATAGTATTTATTTCCTGTTTACTTACATTTGATAAATACATGTATTGATGGAATCTATGGTGAATGCATTATTCTTGTTGTAAAGAATTATGTTAACTTTAATAAACCGTAGTTACACAAACGTGTTTATGAATTTTACTTATATTTTAAGAGAAATAAGCACCACGTAAAATGTTGTATATATACTAAATATTCCGACCAAAATTTCGCCCGTCCATTCTCCTTAAAACTTAATTAGCTAGCCAGCTCTACTTATTAGAGGCAAAAAATGTTTTCACTTGTTTACAAAATGTTTGTTTTGGGCACTCAAGCGAGCTATACTCTTACACTGGAAATACGCTGTAAAGTTTTTAAATGACAAACACCAATATTTGGACAAAAATAGCAATTTTTTGCATAAAAAATTGGTGTTTGAAAAACAATACAACAGTAATTACAAAGCGTAAGCACTTACTGCGTAGTAGGTAGTTATAAATATTTTGTACGCTAAGTGCCTGCAAAGGTCAAAAGGGATTGTTTAATAATATATCAGTTTTGCTAATCATGTGAGTTAACAAAAACAACAGAATTATTAACGGGAGCCAAAAGGTTTGTGTTCTGTTTTATTGTTATTGTTTATTTTATTGTTGCATGTTTGTTTTAAAGGTACTTTGCTATCTAATACAAAGACCGAGAAGAATCATGGAAAAATAAAGCTAGATATTGTCACCTACGCTCGTGTTTTAATTTCGACGTAGAGTCGTCTGGTGGGTTAGCCAAGATGTCATTCTACAATCGTAAATGCTAGTAGAAAGTAAAGCGATAAATCACGTGGTCTTAAATGTCATTTCCCTATATTTATTAGTTTTCTACTAGCGTTTATGATCGTACAATGTCATCTTTTTTTTTTTTCTTTATCACCGGGAAATGCTCCGAGGCATCCCGCGGAGGAGTACGTCTCCCTACGCGGGTATGTGGGACTCGCAGCTGGTAAGTGGACGCAGCTCTACCCACTAAAACCCGGCGAGTGCCACCAATGCCGCCTTTGGTGGCACTCGCAAACAGGGCACCTCGACGGCTAGTCAGTGCCCCAAGGGACCGACACCACCTCCACAACCTGGGGTTGTACCGCACCACAGAACAACCCCTCCCTACGTCGGTACAGTAAAATGGGGTGAGGTTTCCGTCCTCGCCCCTTGCCCCCTGCTCTTTTGTTCCCTCTTCTTATAAGAGGGGTACAAAGAACCTCCTCGGCTCAATTAGCTTCGGCCAAGATGCTGGGCTCACCCTAGGCTACTGAGCCCCTCCACCCCGACAGGGCTTGAACCTTGGTGGGGATCGTCACTCACTATTTTAACTACTCATTACTAAGATTGGAGACTAATTGAATCATCATCATCATCATCAGCCTCTATCCGTCCACTGCTGAACATAGGCCTCCCTCAATGAACGCCAAATGGCCGATCCCTTGCCACTCGCAGCTCGTGTAACCAGCTCACTGCCACTTCAACAAGCTGATTCTTTGCGTGATATCGGTTACCTTAGTTCTCTGACGGATGTCTTCCTTCCGAATCCTATCTGTCAAAGAAACACCCAGCATAGCACGCTCCATAGCACGTTGAGCTACGGCAAACTTGCGGACCAGTCCTATATTTAGAGGCCACGCTTCAGCCCCGTAGGTCATCACGGGGAGAACGCATTGGTCGAAGACATTCGTCTTCAAACTCTGCGGTATAGACGACGTGAGAATATGGCTAAGCTTCCTGAATGCTGCCCATCCCAATTGAATCCTCCTATCGGCTTCTTTCTCGAAGTTATGTCGACCTAGCTGCAAAGTGTGCCCAAGATAGACATATTCTTGCACGACTTCGAGAGGTATGCCATCAACGTTAACCGGCCTAGGGAGAACGTGTTCGTTGAACATGACTTTCGTCTTGTCCAATTTCATCCCAAGACACACACGTCGGGAAGATTCATTTAGACTGTGCAGCATCTCCTGCAAGCCCTCCCAATTGAATATAATTTTATAATTTCAGAAAATAATAAAATACAATAAAATATATGCATATTATACTTAATTGAAAAGCTTATCATCCCTTAAAATATATAAACTCATATTTCAATGCTTTAAGTAGAGTTGATGCAACATTGAGAACGATTTTAATAAATCAAGCAGTTTGGGGGTCCGTAGTGAATATAAACCTTGGATTATGGCGGTCATTATGCTTAAGTCTCGTATATAAGGCCTTTATGTGACTATTTATAAATTGTTTACGTAACAGTACGTCCCTATGCGTCGAGTTGACCCCAAAGTCATTTATAAACCTACCTAAGCCCTTTTCCTCTTAAATTTTGATGGTGTATTATAAAATTACGGTTGTTTAACAAACATCGCCCGCACAATCCTGTTACTGATGTTACAAAAAATATGAAGGGACAAAAAATAACAAAAATAAAGACAAACATGGCTTTTGTACACGTATTAACGGTATGTTTGTGGCCTCATTTTTATATTTTCTACACCATACTGTATCTCCAGTTTGTTTCCACTCGAAGGTACATTGAATAATTAAAGATTTATAGCACGTTTTTGTCTCACACTTGACTATATTATTATTTATTGTTAAACTTCCACACAAACATCAATAAAATTCCCATTTGTCACATCTACACCGAAACTATGAATCACCGAAAACACAAACTAATATTTGCAAGTATTATTTCGATTTTGTAAGATAGTTTTTGTTAGTGGACAATACATGTTAGTCAGTAAATAACCAGTGTCACTTATTAAATAAATAGATATAAAGTGCCAAGCGTTGCATAACTTACTAATATTATTACGGGTGCTTACCTAATATTAATATAAATACGAATAGTGATCGCGTTAGTTTAAAACAATATATATCTTACTAAGTTTTTTTTTTTAATAAAAAAAACTAACCCAACCTTTTTTTAACAACCAAGTTTTTTTTATTACAGGGACTGCCGATAGAAGTGAAAACAAAACAATTAAATTCAAATACCTATAATACAGGCTGAAAAAGATTATGACAACCTATCATTGATTTACAAAAAACCATACATTTTAAACGGCGCACAAAATGGCCGCATGACATTGACATTTCAGTGTGTTTGACGATTGGTTAAGTAAACAAATATTGCATAATCTTATTTATGTAAATCAAACGTTATATAAACGTCAAATAGCGTCCCGTTACGGTACGGTAAATACCGTTACGGTAACGGTGTCGCGAATCTATAGATTTTATATCATCAAAAAAATATGCATACCGCGGCTAGAGAAGTTTTTATTTCAAAATACACAATTTGTCTACTCCATACACATGAATGATCAAACGCGCAAATTTCAACCAGTTATCTATTCAAAAGATACATTATTTTATAAAGAATAAATAGCCAGAAGTTTCGATCAAAAAAAGCATTAGAAAATGAAACTTTAAATACGAAAAAAAGTCGATCAATTCAAAAGCAATTTTTTTCCGGATGATTCACAACAATGGAATTTGTTCCATCCAAAGAAAGTAAGTATAAATCTGATTACCTTTCAGGTTCGTTAAGCTTCCATTAGCCGAGGTGCTGGTTTGATTAGAATCTACAAAGCCGCGCTTATCTTTGGTTACTGATTTACGAACAGAAAATACAAATGGAAACATTTTATTCCAATTTTTGGTTTGTAATCGATGGGTAATTTATCGTTCTATAATTCGTTTTTAGTGACCTTTGTAATGGCGGTTTTTAACTCATTATTATTGCTCATCGATGAACGTGGTTTCCACATAGAACCACACAAAACACAAAACTGTTTTTTCACGCAAGCATTCACTTCACAGGTCATGATTATAATTGAGCTTAAAATTACCACATTCTGGATTTATAAATTTAATAATCCAGCCCAAAACTTCCATTACCACCACTACCTTTTACCACCACCATTGATGAAGGACATACGTTCATCCCCACCATGGGTTCAAGCCTTGTCGTGATGGTGGGGCTCAGTAGCCTAGGGTGAGCCCAGCACCTTGGGCGCACAAATTGAGGCGAGGGAGCTGCTCTTTGTACCCCTCTTATAAGAAGATGGGACAAAAGAGCAGGGGGACAAGGGGCGAGAATGGGATGCTAACTCCATTGTACTGTCCCGACAGCGGGACAACCCCTCTGTGGAGGTGGCGTCGGTCCCTTGAGGGACTGACTAGCTGCCAAGATGGCCTGTTAGTTTAACAGATCCAGGGCTCCTCACCAAATGCGGCACCCGGCGAGTGCCACCTCTCCGGGTATTAGTGGGTAGATCTGTGGATAAAACAGATCATCTTCCATCGTCCAAGCTCGTATTCTGACTTTTTTCGGCCATATCTCTCACCGGGGAGATATTTCCATGGAACGCCTCGTAGCTTAGGGAAAAGTCAAAGGATCTACCACGCAGCAGATCACCAATGCGATGGACCAGGTGAAGGCTGCCCTCGACGGTCCTCTCCAAGAGTGGGCCAGAAAGGCAGATGTTTGCGATTAGCGACGGATAGTGAAGTGCTCAACCAACCCTAAAGTGATGACCACAACCTCTCTGTCAAGAGTGTAACGATATAGAAAAATGCAGTACAAATAAAGAGACAAAATAAAACATAACAAGAATAACATCACATTATTTAGTTTCGATAGAGATAGAGGATAATAAAATGTAATATATTGCTTGTTGCTTGTAATGGATTGCTTACATATTATGTAAGCAATCCTAACAAATTCATTGGCAAATCCGAAATTGTTGAAAAGGAAGTGAAATAAGTTTCCGCGTTACGCAATTTGATGAATATTTTACCTAAACCAAATACGTAATTCGGGAGACCGGCATATGTTAGGTTCGTGTTAATATTAAAATATGTAAATCACCGTCGCCGTGTTTTTACCGAACCCAGCATGCTAATGCACTTACATATTAAACAACCCATATTAGAAAATGCTGTCTTAACCATTTTACAAGTATTTTATTGCTTATGTTTTATTTCCGCCAAATTTGTAAAAATAACAATAGTGTGATTCAAGTTATACGTAAAATGTGTTTAAATAGCAGTTAGTAAATACCAATGTATTTATTTGTATTATTAGTAACTTTATAATATATTAGTTCAGTAAAGTGCACTTCAGGTTAAAGATCTTGGGGAAGGCCTTTATCCAGCAATGGATGACTATCGGTTAAGAATTTGTTTCCAACGACGATTCAGTTAAAGGGTCCATTATCACCATGATAGGCCCAAAGACTGCTATTATAAAACTGAGGGAGACTAGCATATACCTAATCATGAACCGTTCAAACGGAGCTAATTCACACCATTGACGCGCGCGCCATCTTTGTGCCTTATTGTCAGTTAATATTGTTGTCTCGCGCTCGTCGACGTATATTTCGTTCGTGTATGATTTCAAAATCGCTTTTGGAATTTCATTTGGTATATGCCATGTCTACCTCAGTTATAATAGAAGTCTTTGGGTAGGCCCTCAACTATCACACATAGGGAAAACGAATGGCCTTATAAAAATAATGTGTAATCTTTTTAGAATTATAGTTGATCCCAAAAATAGACTGCTTTTGTTCTAATTTTAAAGTAATCGTAATAAAGTATGCCTTTTCCTTTTCATATAATTATTTTTATAATTTTATCGCTCCTAAAGATAAAACTCGCTGTATAGAAAATATATATATAATTCATTCTGAAAAAGCAAAAGCCGAAGCCAAATAGGTATTTAATTAAGTAACAATCGATATGAAGTCCCATTTTTATAAACAGAATCGGAAACAAATTGAATTGATTTTATTTCACAAAAGTTATGATTGACTAGAAATAGCTAAAAGGTCGTTTGGTTAGCCTAAAACAAAAAGACCAGGTACAGCGTAGTAAAGTTATAATATAATAATATGTTTGTTTATGCATAATGACCTACAATAGTAAAGCTTTTATTGATTGGCGCTTTATTTAAGCGTGCACGCTAATCATTTGTTTGCGTGATCACTTAATGAGCTAATTTCTTTAGTATACAGAGAAACACCAGTCATTCACGTATTTTGTATACATTTGTTTTTTGAGATAAGATGGCGTTATTGCTGTTGGAGTCGGATCTAGTTATGTCCTTATAGCATTACGACTACAATTGGAGGTATTGGGTATATACCCAATGCCTCAATATAATAGTAATATCAACCCTTACATATACCACTGCTGGGCACGGGTCTCCTCCACGAAATCCGGCGAGGAGTGTTTTGGGCCATAGTTCACCGATGCGCTGGCCCAATGCAGGTTGGTGAACTTGACACACCTTCAAAGACTTTTAATCTAATCAGGCATGCCGGTTTCCTCGCGATGTTTCCTTCACTGGTGAGATCGAACCAGAACCTCTCACTTGGGAGATCAAACCCATGCCCACTAGATCACATTCACAAATTTAAAAAAGGTACATACGAGATAAATATTAATTGAACATAATATTCTACACACAACCAGTTTACTAAAATACCTACTAATTAGTGGTGGTTAATATAACGCATAGCGCCATAACGTAGTGCGCTATTCATACTCAACGTATAGCGTACGCTATATACATTCCTATTCGGCGCTATAACGTAGCGCCGAATAGGAATTTCTCTTCTTGTTATGTTTTATAGCCAACGTGCTAGATCGTAGACGTTATAATTTATAGTTTATACGTCAGTCAGCGTCGAGCGCGCGCTCGCGTTAGATGTGTCGTGCGCTATCCCGGCCGGCTCACGCGAGTTACGTAATTCTAGTCTTGCGACTACACGTTATAATATAGTCTATAAAATAACGCGCTAGAAAAATATAGTTTATAGTCCATAGCACGTTATCATAAAATAGTTTATTTGCACACCACTACTACTAATAATAGAATTTTTACTTTTATAGAAAACATAGCATCTCGCTTCATATTATATAGTATATAGTGGTGGTCAATTGGCCATTATTACAACAGCAGCTGTAGTAATGCATTATTTGAACGTAATGAATAATCCATTACTAAAGAATAACTATCCTGTTGTCAGTTGTCACTATCGAAGCGATGACGCAATGGTAAGAATAATCATGCAATGGAAAGAATAATCACGCAATAGGCAGATTTTGTTTTTTTTTTCCTAATTTAATTTTTCGAAAATCTTATTGTATCAATTCATATTTTTCAACGTCTATAAATCAATAATAACAGGATAGCAGACAACAGTTTACAACAACAGTTGTTACAACATAACACAACAGGATAATTTATAATTATAAAACAGCCGTTATTGCCATCACTGAATTAGTATAACTGCTATCTAACGATCAGCTGGGAGCGTTCTTTATGAAGATTCTACGTACCTATTAATCGAACAACGCCTTCTAAGGAGTAGGCCACAACATGAGCTAGAAGTTGGGTTTTAAAATAGAATGAAAAGCAAAATATTCCATATATTATGAAGATAGAGTCAGGATTGGATTTATTTATTATTAGATGGTGATTATGATCGATTAATGAAATTAGCCTCGGTTCTAGGCTAAAATAACATGTAAAAATGTAAATAGTATTGTTTACTCTTTGCGTGAAATGTTTATTAATTATTGTTTTACGGATTACATTATAAAAGCTACCCGCTTCTTGTATCAAAGCTCTTAAATAGGCTTTTTTGAATGAAAAAATGTTCTCATGAACCTTTCATTCCTTATATCCTTATATATGATGGATACAAAACACCCTTTCAAATAATATCAAAACCCTCTTCTGTTCGGGCATATTGATGATCTTAGATAGATGAGTTGAGTCTTTAGGGACACATGACTGTCCTAAATCTCATATCTGTCATCGCCCTCAACGTCTGTAGGAAAAATGGGTCACAATGTGAGGACAATATTAAAGTTCATACTTCGTAAATGTTAAACAAGGGGAAAGTATATTAATATTTATGAAAGGCTAAGTTTGTTGAAGGCTGAACATTTATTATACACCAGCTAATATTGGTGGGAGATATACAATTTGTATCACCTGAATATACCAATAAAAATTTTCCACCATACTAACATAGAGTAGCTTTGCGGTATTTCGAAAAAGGGCGTTTTACCATTTTGTGCGTTATTAAATTCAAAATGTAAGAGGTAGTGCCATGCTGCTTTGCACCTGAATCGTGCCAGCACGACCGGGGTGGAACCTCTTGCTCACATAGCACCGGCGTCAAGTTACAGCTATGCTGTCGCGTTTCGTACGGTTTGTGAGTTTCCTGTGGCCCACTGGGGGGGGAAGGGAAAAGGAGAGCAACGCATTTGCATAATTTTTGTGCGGATGTCTATGGGCGTCTGTAGTCACCTTATGACTCGGTGGCCTCCTTGTGACATAAAAAAAAACTCATGAAGAAATAGCTGAGTCTCGGACAAACACTAGGTGAGCTTGATCATATTCATGGTCGACGTTAGTCACATACTATTGGAGTTTGTTTGTTGTCACACCAACATTCTTGACCCGTGCTGCACTGTGTCACGTGTCTTTTTGCTACGGTACCGCCATCCTGCTTATTTCTTTAGGTACGTTGGCCCGTTTGCCTATAACTTTTTTGCTTACATGAAAAAAAATGTTAAACAGTCCAGTCCGCATTATGTCAATCAACATTCAACTGTCTGTAACGTCAGGTGTTGGTGCAGAGGACGTGAAACTGACACGTCATTTATGCTGGATTAAATTATTGTTTTACTGCGTAATTTGAGGTTTAGTGGCTGTCGGTTGTTTCATGACGTGCTCTGGTGGTCGCACGGATCGATATATCAGGTTAAGCTACGCTTGCCGTGGTTGGTCCGTGGATGGGTTATATTTACATACCAAGACTCCTCCGTGCCTCGGAAAGCACGTTAAGTCGTTCCTGGCTGTCATTCGTGGATCTTTAAGAGTCGTTATGGCTCGTCAAAAGCCCGAAAATCTGACTACCAGTCTTACCACGGGTATTATCTAGTTGCTATTACAGGTATACAGCAGCATCCTGGGGGATAGATTTTAAGCCGACCTCGCAACATAGTTGGGAAAAGTCTAAAGTAAAAAGTAAGGTTATTCTGTGATGCGGGACGACCCTTCGGTGGAGGTGGTCTCGGTCCCTTGAGGGACTGACTAGACGTCGAGGTGCCCTGTTTGTTGAATAGATCCGGGGCACCTCACCAAAGACGGCATTGGTGGCACAATGTGCAAAAGAAAATCAACATCAAGAATCATCCATCCGTCCACATCAAGTATGTCAGTTATGAAATCAAAGTAATATTATAGTCGTGAATTTAACCCAACTGTTTACACGCAATAAAGGGTATTTTATATTCTATCAAACTTGTAAGTTTCTTGTATAATAAAATGTTGACGTTTACTACTATCACGAATACGATTGGTACGTAAACGGATTTACGGGCCATTTCCAGTTTATTCACAACACAACAGAACCAGAATATTTTTACTATCATTTTCAATTTTCGAAGTTATTGTTGTAAGCTTGTACATAATGTAAATTTTGTCACTGACTTATATGCAATGATGGGGCATCAATAACATGATTTCTAATGTTTAAACAAATTTTACTCATTATAATGAAACTGCTTATGGATTTTTTGGCGATTTATTAAGATTTTTACGTGTAAAATAATTTACAATAGTTTTGGTCTAACATTCCTCTCGTGACCCCGTGTTGATTTACCATATAGAAATTAATTCAATATAAGCAAAAACTTTCAAGTTGAAATTGGCTTACTAGGTACTGTTTTGTGTTATAGTGATCGGATACAGGCTTTAATTGTTACAGGTGGCACTTCCCGTCCTCAATATATGAGAGCCTCGAATTTCCACTAAATAGTCCAAGTGATATGCTTATGTTCGAAAATAGCGGCGAAGTTAGATATAAGTAGCATGGAATTTTTATCTTTCATTAAACTCTCGTGCTATCATTATTATGATCATAATTTAATTATGATTTATTAATGATAATGATTTTAATCATAGTAATGATAATGGTGTTCACAAAGAGGGCAAGAAACGCACCAAATAATCATAAAAACATCACAAAAATAATCACATATCCATATACGCTGATGATGAATTAAAAAATCGAAATATTTGGTTGTTAAAAAATTAATTAATAACAGTATTAATTAACGTAACCGATTTTGCTTATAATCGAACTAAATTTGTAGATTTTCCGTAGCTGCGGTTGGATTTGGATAACAAGCGTTTCTATCGTTGTGTTCGAAAATCCAATTGGGAACATTGGAGGGAACCCTTATTGGCAACGCAACTAGTATCGCTAACAAGGTCTTTTTACGCTTTAATTTAACATTGCCGATTTAAAAAAAAAAATATTGTGAGCTAACCTTAAACGGTTATTTATTGAAATTTTAATTTGTAGCAGTTATATACAGATGATAATGATTTTTGTGGGTAGAGCTGCGTTCATATTACCATCTTTCGGGCGCAGCGAGTCCCACATACCCGCCCGGGGTGTCCCTCCCTCCCCAGCGGGATGCCTCAGACCATTTCCCGGCGTAAAAGAAAAAAAAGACCACAATGTGCAAAAAGAAAAACAACATCAAGAATCATCACCGGTGGGAGGGAAGCGCTGTGCCGTGCTCCCGGCTGCATGGGACCACCATCTTGCTTGTTTCTCCAGTGAAACAGCTTTGCTGTGTTTTTTGTGTAATTACTGGCATCGAGACTTAACATCTTATGTCTCACGATAGGCAACACATAGATGAGTTGCCTGGGCTCGTTCCAGGTAAACTAGTTTATGTTCATGGCGACTTCGACCACTTACCATCAGGTGACACGTTTGCCAGTTTGCCTATCCTACTAACATTTAAAAAAAATATGTTTTTTTATGTCCCTATCCGTCCACAACAAGTATGTCAGTTATGAAATCAAAGTAATATAGTCGTGAAAATTGTAGCCCAACTATTTACATAAGATCAATGAGTGGATCTTGACGGTCGGACTGTCACCATTTATCAATTTCATCGAGTATATAACCGGATAGAGTAGTAATGTAAGCCATCCCCACCATGGGGCTCAGTAGCCTAGGGTGAGCCCAGCACCTTGGGCGAAGCTAATTGAGCCGAGGGGGCTCTTTGTACTCCTCTTATAAGAAGAGGGGACAAAAAAGCAGGGGGCAGGGGGTTAGGATGGAAACCTCACTCCATTGTACTGTGCCGACGTTAGGAGGGGTTGTTCTGTGGTGCGGCACAACCCCTCTGTGGAGGTGGCGCCGGTCCCTTGCGGGATTGACTAGCCGTCGAGGTGCCCTGTTAGCTTAACAGATCCGGGGCACCTCACCAAGGCGGCACTGGTGGCACTCGCCGGGTTTTAATGGGTAGAGCTGCGTCCATTTACCATCTTTCGGGCGCAGCGAGTCCCACATATAGGCGGGATGCATCAGAGCATTTCCCGGCGTAAAAAAAAAATGTAAGCCATAAAATTTCATATAAAACATAATATTTCCTTAATATTCAATGATCAAGTTGAACAGTTTGTGAAAGTTGCGTATCTATCAGCTTTCTCAGTTTTCTCAATACGGGGATTTCCCCGCTGGATTCTCATATATTTCGAGAAGAAGAGTTTTTATCATTTATGACTAAAAGATCTGACCCATCTGCTGAAGTTGATTCTGATAGAGAAAATGATTACAACATCGTCACGGAAACCGGAGATAATTTGTATCATCCACCATCGCCGGCTTATTAATCTGCAATGTCATTCCTTAAATTTATATTTTATTCTTAAGTTAATAAAAAACCTTTATGAACCAGGGTGTTATAGTGTAAGTTCTAGTTATAAGTGCATAGCTCTTTCATAACTTTGGATATCTCTTCCAAAGCCTATGTGTTATAAAAGAGCCGAATTTCATTATTTAATAAGTGGTTGATAGTTGAAAGAATATTATTAATTATGGAAAATTTTATACCACATTCTATATATTAAGAAATAAACAACAAATAATGATAAAAATATTAATGTTTTTTAATATTTTTTGCCCTTCTTTAGATATTGGCTATTTCATGCCACTCTTTCCCTACAAATTACGCGTAATATATAAAAATAAACTGTTCTAATTTCAAAACTGACGGATTTCAATGCAAACTTTCCTTAGCCTTAAGGTTACAACCTTTTACTCCACGCAAACCTTTTTAATTATTTTCAGTGGCCTAGGACTGCCCAGTATGTTGTTGAAAGAAGCCGCTTTTTAAACCTTTCTTATGAAGATAACGCATAAGTAACATACATTTTCACCTATTGTAGATATAAAATAACGCAAGAAAGAACCTGTCATAATATATTACGTTTGAAACATATAAGTCTATATTTTATTCTGATTGGTTTCTTCGTATATGCGTATATATATCTATCAGAAAAAAATGAAAAGAAAACCAAATAAAACGTAGGCGAAGTATTGGGCAAAATCTAGTATTTCTATACTGTAAATTGGTAACTAACCAGGAGGGAAGACGATATGGTCTCCTTCTGCGAGGCAGTAATGTCCCAGAAGGAGGCCGACGAGCGGGTGAGAGAGGAGGCCGCCGACGAGGCCTCCTCCCGCGGGCGACGAACGGGGGTGCGTAGGAGGCGCTATTTAATGCGCCTCTAGTAACGCCCCTGTGTTCGTGTCGGGCTCAGGAAGGGAACCTGGGTCTGTATGGCACGACATCGTGGGGACTGCTTAGTAGCGGCCGGGCAGTCCCCCTCTACGAGGAGTAGTCTGGCCTTCGCCGGGGCCAGCCTGTCACTGAGGTGATCTTGTCTGTTGCCTGCATATCCGGGATCCTCAAAAAGCGGCTGAAGGCGCTCGCAGTGGTTTTAGTTAGGGTGGGCACTCCCAGGTGCGAGTCCCACATTGGGTCAGGATCTACCCGAAGATCCTGGCTGCATCCATAAGGATTTTCCTGCGATAAAAAAAAGGAGGGAAGACGATCTCCGTGTAGTTATCGTGTTGGATGCAAGTGGCAAGGGATCGGTCGTCTTTGCATTCAATGAAGGAGGCCTATGTTCATCAGTGGATGGATAAAGGTTGACGGTGATGATGATGATGAAATTGGTAATCTGCTGTCTTGGAGTTCTTTAAAAGAGACTTATATGCACCAGTAAACGGAAAAAGGAAGACATATACAATGTATGTCATATTAAGCCCATAAAACAAAATCATACAACAAAACATGAATATTTTCACCGATAAATTGAAAAGGCTACTTAAAAAAACATGGAGTCACTTAAATACTAAAGAGGATGGATGAACTCTGTCGTGAGGCTTCAGTGTTTCACAGAGATAAACCCATAAAGCTAAGCCACCCGACCATGTTGATATGGTATAAAAGGAGAATACAAAATTTTGAGGACCAACAGATATATTAAATATTTACATTACCGAAGGAACTTTATTTTACCTTTTTTTTACAAATTTAAATAATAACTGACTTTTTGAAATGATAATATTTAAATTAATGATAAAAGATGGCTTATACATAAGTATTGATTCTTATCATTAAGCTTAAATGTCGTAAAACGTCCATATTATGTCGCATATAAATCATATTATTATCCACTCCCTCATAACATTTACCATAAAAACTATCAGAAATACGAAATATGCTTTACTTTAGTTATGCTTGTTAAGTAATGTTTGCAAAATTTATATTTTTATATACTAGCTGTTGCCCGCAGCTTCGCCCGCGTTAACTTAGATTTACAGCCGTACCCGGATTGATGATGATTATCTTTATAGCCTAAGTTACTTCTTATAACATCAGCTATCTGCTAGTAAAAATCCCAGAATAGGCACATCCGTTTCAGAGATTAGGCAGAACAAACAGACAGACAGACAGACACAAATTGTAAAAAATGATATTTCAGTATATTTACACTGTATTATGCTTTCAATAAAAAGCGGTTTTTTCAATATTAGAAAAAGACACTCCAATTTTATTTATCTGTATAGATATAGATATTTAGTAACGACATTTCTGTTCGTAGCGGATTCGAACCCGCGTTTTGTATGAAACGGTATGTCAAATAATTATAACTTGCGTAACTTGTCGAAAAGATTTAAAAAATTGCATTGATAAAAAATACGATATAATCATAAACTTGTTACTAATTTAATTATGTTATAATAATTAATCATAACTTTTAGTTAAATAAAATAAATTTAAAACTGTAGAATAAGTGAATTACACGTAGCTTATTGACATGGATATTATAAAAGAAAAGTTGAATAAAATGATACTGATAATTAATACTTTTGGACACTAACGAACAGATTATTTTCACCTAATACTTAGTAAGAAAAAATAAATTATACCTGAAAAAAAAACTAAAAAAAATAGCATACCTTTATATTTTCTCAACTCCTTGACAAGCACAGAACAAACACATGAACGTTATATAATGAGATCGCGAAATAGTAATCGCAGGACAACACGACCAGCCCCAGCGGCGCTCAGACGGATACTGTTTCACGTGAACTCTCGCAGAGCCTACCCTGCGCAAGTCCCCGTAACTTATCCCCGTACTTCTGAATTTCAAATTATTCTTCATTCGTTTTTATGTGTTCGCGAAAGAACAGATTTGAAGCTTATACGACTGCGATCGATAACACTTTGTTCATTTCATTTTTGGAAATCCGTTGTCCGATACCAATTACAGGTTTTATCGCTATATTAAGATTTTAGATACGGTCAGTTTAGAATTTAGATACTCTACAATTTCAACTGAGCCCAGCACCTTGGGCGAAGCAATTTGAGCTGAGTGGGCTTTGTACTCCTCTTATAAGCAGAGGGTACAAAAGAACAGGGGACAAGGGCGAGGACGGGAACCTCACCCCATTGTACCCTCCCGACGTTGGGAGGGGTTGTTCTGTGGTGCATGACAACCCCTCTGTGGAGGTGGCATCGGTCCCTTGAGGTATTAACTAGCCGTCGAGGTACCCTGTTTACTCAATAGATCCGGGGCACCTCACCAAAGGCGGCATTGGTGGCACTCGCTGGGTTTTAGTGGGTAGAGCTGCGTCCACTTACCATTTTTTGGGTACATACTCGCCTGGGGAGTCCCTCCTCCCTAGCGGGATGAATCAGAGCATTTCCCGGTGTTTAAAAAAAAAAGATACTTTACAATACGACACGTCATTGCTTGTAGGAACGAGTGGAATTCAATTTTATATAAATACAATAAAATAAAAAAACAACAAAATACAAAAAGGACAATGTCAACATTTGTATCATTTATTTATATTTTATTTTATATCAGTGAAATGTAAAATCAATAAAAAGAAATACATTTTTTAGTTTCAAGACCAATTGGACCTTGTTGCCGACTCGTTTGCTCTGCAAATTATGAGCGAAAGACAGAAGAGTCTTTGAATGTAAAACGGCAGTTTGAAGTTCAAGAAATTCCTGAAAGCGTTTTACCAGAAATTTTCAGCTTGTTCATACTAAATGATTTACATAATATGCCTATTGGGTAAATACAGATGACCCAGCCTTTAAATAGACAGAATATTTTTAGTACGATATTTTATCTTAAAATGTAATATTTGTACATTGTGTAAATCCGATAGCGTATCGACAAATCAAATTGTATTAATGAATCAGTTATTTGACTTTTGTTTGCCTTTGACGGATACAAAATAAATCATTTTAAATATTATGACTGTAACGAATCAATGTTTACATGTCACGTAACCTATATAATATGCGTATCAACTATCAGCGCGCGTAAAGATGTCACTTCGTGAGGATTTAAAATTATATTTGTACTTAGCCTTTGTTCATAAAAATCATTTGTTTTAAATCTTCTGAATTATTTTCAATCTGGCTGTTATTATTATATTTTAATTTTTAGATGACACAGGGTAATGCTTTCGCATGATCCAGGTTATACTTATTCTAATGAAATGCTCGATGACTCGTGTCTGATTGACCGTCAGAACCTAGTACATTTCTTAAGATTTACTACGATTTTACAATATATTCATTTTGAAAGGATTCCTGACTTTTGTATAAAATGAATGAAAATGGATGATGAAAACTCTGAAAGAAAAACATCTACTTATACAAATAAATAAAATTTCAGTATCTGTTTGTATTAAAGTATACAAGGTAGATACTTACTTACCTACATCAAAAAGTCATCTCTTTAAGGAGTAGCTTAGGCCATATAAAGAATCATCATCAATCTAAATGCGGCTGTAAATTTAAGTAAACGCGGGCGAAGCCGCGGGCAACATACATATACTAGCTGTATACGATATGATAAATGAAAAACACAGTATCAGTACAAAATTAATCTATTCACACAAACAAATTATTTAGTAAAAACAAGGCATCAAAAGTGGTAACATTTGTACTAAAGTTCCAAGTGTATGCATGTTCCGTTCTGGTGCGGACAAGTATTTGCATGACGAATTGAACTCTGGCATCGAAGTTATCAAGTATTACCATAATACTATATGTAAGTGGATTGTACCTGGTTATAGCTCGACCACTATGATCGTTACGCCCACTCAGAACAGGCTGTTCTCTATAAACTAAAGCACTTATATTCTGGTATATTCCACTGTATTATCAATTATAGCATAATATCTTTATATGTCCCATTGTTGGGCAAGGGTTACCTCCTCGAAATTTAGCGAGAAGAGTGTTAAAGTTTTTCACCTATGTACTGGCCTAACATATATAATGTGAGGGCTATTATGTATACTTGATATTATGATAAGTGAGTATTATTTTATTCTTATTGTGATATACCATATTATATAGGATAAGTCTAGGAACCCCACCGTGGTTCAGGCCTTGATGTGGCGGTGAGGCTTAGGGTGAGCCCAGCACCTTAGGCGAAGCTAATTGAGCCAAGGGGGCTCTTTGTACCCCTCTTATAAGAAGAGGGGACAAAAGAGCTGGGGGCAAGGGGTGAGGATGGGAACCTCACCCCATTGTACTGTTCCGACGTTGTTCTGTGGTGCGGGCAACCCCTCTGTGGAGGTGGCGTCGGTCCCTTGCGGGACTGACTAGCCGTCGAGGTGCCCCGTTAGTAAAAAAAAAAAGATAAGTCTAGGAAAGATGGCCGTATAGGTCAACACAAAAAAAATTGAGCTTAGTGTTCTGAAATGGCGTTACAGTCTTGCTAGTTTGCTTCCTGACTCAGGCGCAATCATACTTTGTTGGTGCGTGATTGTACAAAAAAAACAAGTAGGTACATTGATCCTATTTTCTTTGTGATTTTATTGTGTTGAGCATCTTTCCTATACGGCCATCCACTACTTACCCTAATTTGGTACCTATATCACAATAAGAATTTAATAATCACTTATCATAATATCTGTGGCTTGGCTATATTTAGGATATAACATTCATATAGAAGGCTATATTATAATTATCTCTGTCTTTAACAATTCAGTAAATCTTTATACAAATACATACATTTTTAATCAACTGCTAGTTTCGAGGATGGGAAATATACACCATATGCGGGATATTATAAAACCTACATGTCTGATAGGATTAAAGTTTTTGACAGTTTGAGAAGTTTGCCAACCCGCATTGGCACTTACATATTATAACTTTTGCATAGTTATCTCCCCCTCCTTACCATCCCACTTACACTACCAATACCCTCTTTGTCCGATTCAGAAGAGGAGATCGCTGCCCGGAAATTGGATTTACTTTAGGTATTATCATTATATTTTGCCTGAAGCTGGCAACACATGCATGAGTTGCTCAGATAGAAAAAGAATAAAAAATGAAATTCCGCTATAATTACTATTGGACTATTCACTTATTTGTAGTTGTGACATTCTAGAAAAAAAATAACAAATATATACATAAAATAAACCTTACAATGTGTAAAATTTAGTGGGAAAAAAAGCAGGCTGTTTTAAACAGCAACATTTAGAAGATATCATAGATTAAAAAACAGTATTCTTAGTCGTATGTATAGATAAATGCAGTAATTTAAAAAAAAATAAAGCATTGGAAGAATGAACTGATGACGATCATTCCCATGAAAGAAATTAGGATGTTGAATTTTTTTTTCGGAATGATCTATGCTAATGGCCCAAAGGCCCTAATGCTACATCGGATTAGTGTGAGCCGATTTGGCTCACTTATGGCTTGTTAAAGTGGGGAGTTGGCCCCGCCCACCGTGTAGTCATCGACCACACGGCCTCCTGGCGTCTGTTAGATCTCTGTGTTAAGCTAAATTAAGCTATTTTTTACTTTCAAGATAACATGAAACTTTATCTTTATTTTCTATTGATTTTGTTGCGTATATAATTTTAATCAAATTAAAAACAATTTCCTATCTGATATTTTTAGTTTTTCAATTTTATTTTCCATTCGGTTATTTTTATAGTATTGATAAAAAGCTTCATTTTCAAATCTTAGGTTTTACACTAATTATTACAAAAATATTCAATTCATTGAAAAGGAAAGGTTTTGCTAAAAAGCCAAATACACAATTTCACTAAAATGTTTTAGTTGCGTATTAATAAAAATTCAATGATTAAACTAAATAATTACATATAAAGAAGAAAAAGGAAAATAAAAATTAGTACCACGTACAAGTTTTGGAGACTGAAATTGTCTTAGAAGGAGCAGAACTAAGATAAATGTCCAAAAAGTTATTTGAAAAAATAGAAGTCAGCCGCATGGCTAAGCCCCTAACATAATTATGTCTAAGCTCATTATTCACCGCTGCTAATCTAAAGTAATATTATAATGCTCTCACAAAATCTTTAATGAATGATTTTCTTAAAAAATAACTCTGTAAATGTAAGTGGCATCACTTATAAAATACAGGATACTTGTTCAGATACGTGGAGTGGCCAAAATATTGTGTTATAAATATGTACCTATATATAAATTTGAAAGAAAGTATATACTATTTTATATTAGTAAATCAAGCAAACTCATATTTACTTCTTATGTTTACGTAAAACTTATAATATTGAATTCATGTAAAATATCCGACACGTTATGAACGAAAAAACCTACTACCTGCCACCTGCAGTATTTCCGAAACCATTACTACTATATATACCTTCAAGAAAAGAGCATGTTCATATTTGAAAAACCAACAACCTGCAAACCTTCCGTTGTGTCTATGGGTATTGGTGATCATTTCTACCAGCTGTCGGACTGTCTGTTTCTCCTCTCTTCTATAAAAAAATCCAAATAAATATATTTCATTATAACAAGCCAAGTCACTTTACCCGTGTAATAAAATTACTTGTCTATTTATAGGCATCCATTTCATTTGGTATGACTACCAATTAGGGTACTAAAGTGCTTACAAGAATTCATCTCAAAGAACTAGTCAAGTACGGCTATTGAAACGCTACAGTTGGCCTTTAACAAGTATTCAAGTGTATTAAGTGTTCTTGGAAAATCCCTTATGTAAGGAAGAAGACAGCCTTTGGCAGCCTTAAATCCCAGATCATAAAGAGACGTCTTAAATCATATTTTTCTGTAACGTGAACCTATTTTGTTTCAGTTACAAATGTGCACTGCCTGGTTTTTTCTTAAAATTTCGATAGTATATACATAACATGATATTAACATAATATACATGTGTTCAAAATTAAATTCTAAGTGATGTAGAGATTACAATTTGACCGCCATTTTATATTTCATGTGTGTTGGTTAAATTTCTATCATATTCCAAAAATCCCTGAGCTATTATAAAATAAACAAGTCGATAATTTGGTTGACATAAACTCGAACTTGTTTATATTATAATAATAATAATAAAATTAATATTTATGGATGCTTTTACACCACGTCAACCTGGCTCTGTGGTAAGTTCTTGAAGAACTTGTGTTACGGGTACCAGGCAACGGAAATATTACTCGTCTGTTTAATACTTTTATACTATTCATATATTTAAGATTTTTGTTATATTATATATATATATATATTTAATACACATCCATGACCAAGGAACTTTTTATTCCCTGGCAGGATTCGACCCGCTACCTCCGGCTTGAGCGCCAACACGCCTAACCATTGAGTCACAGAGGTCGTCAAATTATTTATTATTGTTTTTTTTTCACATGTATTGATTCATTCCTCCGCGTGTACGAGAAGCCGGAGTAGCCTACAAAGAGATACGAAGATAGTAATTTAAAAGTTATATAAATTAACAAAATTATTATCGAATGAACTCTCTGTAAAGTAAATTGTGACAATTTGTGAATTGCCCGACTAATATTAATATTAGCATATTATGTACATATTATAATTTTATATTTATGAAAACAATCCTTTTTTTTTCTTTAACGCCGGGAAATGCTCTGAGGCATCCCGCGGGGGAGTGGGTCTCCCCACGCGGGTATGTGGGACTCGCTGCGCCCGATAGCTGGTAAATGGACGCAGCTCTACCCACTAAAACCCGGCGAGTGCCACCAATGCCGCCTTTGGTGAGGTGCCCCGGATCTAGAAAACAAACAGGGCACCTTGACGGCTAGTCAGTCCCGCAAGGGACCGACGCCACCTCCACAGAGGGGTTGTCCCGCACTACAAAACAACCCCTCTCAAAGTCAGGACAGTACAATGGGGTGAGGTTCCCATCCTCACCCCTTGCCCCCTGATCTTCAGTCCCCTCTTCTTATAAGAGCCCCCTCAGCCCAATTAGCTTCGCCCAAGGTGCACTGCTCACCCTAGGTTACTGAGCCCCACCGCCACGACAAGGCCTGAACCATGGTGGGGATGAAAACAATCCTTAGAAAGCACAAACAAATTGTTCTTTACTCAATATCCTATATTATTTTAAGTTCTATAAATTGTTCAAATGCGTACTAAAATTAGCTTGCGTTAAAAGATGCCCGAGTAGTAGGGAAGCCGAAGAGGGGATTTGGGGATTTACTCGAGCTTGGCAGATTAATATATGGAGGGCTACCTTGCACCCAGTTGAGTACCTTCACCATATATGAGCCCCATATATAAGGCCGCCCGTCAAGGATAAAGGATCAGATTAGTAAAAAAAACTGATCGTCAGAAATTCTCGAGCGCATCAGATTAAGGTAGGGTGAGTTTGTTACATGCTAAAAAGTGTACATTCCACTAATCTGACAATTTGAGAGTGACGTAAAGAAAGGGAAGGGCTACAAAGTTGTAAAAAAAATGTCATCTTGACATTCTCGAGCGTAGCTAATTTATTTTTTATTTTGAAGGAAATATTTCAAGGATAGCGAAAAATATATAATCTGACGATGTCCGCCAGTCGAAATAACAAAAATTCGTCGATAAAGTTTAATGCATGCAGCTGCGTAATGCTTATATTTCCCTCTGCGTTTCTATTCCTCTCTCACTCTTTCTCTATCACTCCGTCCCCGCTCTGGTTTTTGTTGCCATATGATGCCATCACAGCTGATCATAGAGACTCGTTCGTGGCATATTACTTACAACGTGTTTCCCGTTGGAAATTATTCTACGACCAAAACGTTTTTTGACCTTAGAATAATTTTACTATAGGAACTAAGACCTCGCGCCCATTTTGAAGCACGTTTATTGGAGCCATAAATGGCTCCAAATACCTGATTAGATTGGGAAAATTCATTATCAAGGTGTGTGCAGTTAAATTGTATCACAATACATCTGAAAGACAAAAGATCATGATTAAATTATCAATTTATTATAAAAAAATGATTTTTTTTTTAGCATTTTGTTCCTAAATTATTTTCTTATAAATAAAAGTATTCTACTTAAAAGAACATACACTTTTTTATTTGCATGCTATTTCCTTAGCTTTTCAATTAATCAAGTTCAATGATTTAAAAAAATAAAAAGGTTTATTTTTTGTCAGATTAGGCGAACCCCACTAGATAATTGTCAGATAATGATACAGCACGTCTAGGACATAAAGATGAACTATATATATCTTAATCTGACGCGCTTGAGTATTTCAAAATGGCGATTTTTTTTTGCATATTATAATAATGGCCGCGAGTTTGCGTCACATCAAAATCGTCAGATTATTGAATGAGAGCTTTTATTAGGTTCACTTAACACCCCCTTAAAAAATCTGACACGCTCGATTAAATTTTTTTTTTTTTTTCATTTTCAACCGTTACGTACGACCTACCGCATAATGCAAACGATCAGATTAACATACGTACATTATTAAAAATATGTAGGACATTGATGCTATCAATATCTGACGCGCTCGATTATGTCCATGCAACAGTATTTTTTTACATATTAAAAAATCTGTAGCCGCTTCCCCCACCGATGAATAGGTATATGTTATATAACATTTTTTTCTTCTTATCATGCAAGCTTTGCTACCCAATAGGTCTCTATGACGCTCGAGGAAATCCCCATTTAGCATCATGGCCTCCCCTACTAGAGAGCTTGTCTAACTTGCCACGACTTCGTCAACGTGGAACGGTCCAGTGTCGCAGCACGGTGTGTTGTCGCCTCGTGAGTCGCGCCGTGCCCATGCGCGTCGTAGCTGTGGATTGACGGGTCACACGTCGTCTGAAGCGGTAGCGTACGATGCGCTGGATCAGGTGATGTGTTCCATTGTTTGTTTTTAACGCCTTGTATATTCTATTGAAATCGGAGCGACACGCACTTCACGCCACGCACGCTCCGTTACCTCCACACCACTCCGCGACTCCGCAACGCTTTAAGTTTACATTAATGACGTCGTGTCATGGTAATGTGGACAAGCCCTACCCAACAATGGACGAAAAAAGGTTCTATGAATCTTGAAGGAATATATACTAAATACTAAGATTTCAGCCGTATTTGCAACAACACTATTCGTCATGTACGAAGGCAATTATCAAGATAAGCCACCAAAGTCCACAATTACATTGTGTCTGACTCGTTTACCCGAGGATGTGATAAGCAGCTATCGTATTGCTAATATTCAGGATAAAACGTTAAGCCGCTTATGCTGCTATCATAAGCTAGTCATAAGCTAGTTTAACATTCATCTTGTTTGAATATTAATAGACAAGTTACTACCCCTGACTTTGCCTAGACATTCTATATATCGATATTTTTGTGTCGCCAGCCAGACAGCCAGGCTGTATCTTAATTTAATTGTAGAATCATTGTGTGATTATAATTAGAAAGGTTTACCTAGTGTTTACCAATTTTAAAGACATATCGCGGCGGGACATCCCCTCTGTGGAGGCAGCGTCGGTCCCTTGGGGGACTGACTAGCCGTCGAGGTGCCCTGTTTGCTCATTAGATATAACGTATAATCTATTTCCAGGGAAGGTTGGTGGTCTAAAAATAAGGTTATAATTTGCTTTGCGCTCATTTTGATCTCAAAGTGAATATCAGAAAAGTTTAAAGTTTTTGTAAAGATTTTTATGGTAAATGTGTATCACGTAGTTTTTGTACTTTTTTTTTTTTTTTGTTCCCGCTGGGGAATGCTCTTATGCATACCACCAGGCCCGGGGGAGCCCGGGGGTTATGTGGGACTCTCTGCGCCCGAAAAGATGGTTAAGTGGGCGCAGACTCTACCCACTAAACCTCAGCGGTGTTCTCCTCGTCGTACTGGCCCGGTGCGGGAACTATGCTATGGTCCGCATCGGCGACGGTGTGCCTGGAGGCACTCTCCTCTGAAAGGGGTGGCGTCCACTCCTCCTACTCCGCTTAAGGCACCCCGAACACTTAAGGATATCTTATAGCACGGACCCTACGCGCGCGCGGCAGATCCCCCGATCGGCCACGCACAGGTCCCTCACGGCGGTGCGACCGTCTGTCGCCGACGTAGTTTTTGTACTATATTTACCTCAGTCAACTAGAAAGTACAGCTAAGGGCCGTCGTTTGATGTTACAATAGATTGAAAATTGTGTCTCTAATGACATCGATTTATTACGATAAATATTATATTCATGGTCATCAAATAATAATTAATTAATTAACTTACAATCATTATCATATATGTCGCTTACACTGCTTAATATTTTAATTATGGCACACTACACCTAATTAATAATGGTTTCCAGAATAAACCTTTCACAACATGTACAGCGGCAATTAAAAGCTTTATAAAATCATTTCATAAAAATACACACAGGAATTTGCATGTACACGTTTCTTTCAAAATTTTATACACGCAGAACGCGTTACATTTTAATTAAAACGTCGAAAGGGCAGATTCATGTTAAGTTTAAGGTGTTTCTACACTGTGACGCTACGTCACTCGTTTTTTCATAGTGCGTTCTACCAAATAGTGCGTTATAACGCTACATCGCTTTTTTGTAGCAGTATTGCTTCTACAGGTGCGTTATGACGTCACTCATTTATCGCAGTGCGCGCGTCCACGCAGTTTGTTATTACGCTATGTTGCTTTTAGTAGCAGTGTTGCTTCTAAAACTTCTAGCCTCACGGCAATACATGAGTCACTTCCTGTGTCAACGTGTCATAATTATTTACGCGTATTTCAAGCAAAATTTTTATGATTACGGCTGTGTTAATTATAACGCTATATTTTTTCAATGATATCCATTTTATAACAACATTTTAATTGCCTACACTTTGCACGAAATATTGGACTTCCTAAAGCAGCATGCGGTGCCTGTGGTCCGCACTGTTCCCGAGGGCATTTTAGGATGGTCGGCTCTGCCTGCTACCAAAGGCAGGGTGGACCCCGGACTCGGCTTCGGCGGTGCGACCGGTGGTGTTGCTGTGGGAAGGTCTTGGAGAGAATAGTGGCCTCCCGGCTCGTTCTGGACTTTACGTGGGGCCTGTCCCCATTGACAAGTTCTCGATCCCAATCCTAAATTTTAATAGGAGTATCAAGAAATAATCAAGAGTAAGCCCGCTGGTCTATACACTATATAACAATAATAAAATTCGGCATCTTAACGATAAGATGATCGATCTCATACCTACCTACTAGTAATCAACTTGAAGCCGCGTGCTGGAGGTGCGAGCCGTTTTGACTTTCTGACATGTATAACGTATATAAACAACAACAGTAAGTTAAACTGGACCACGCGGTATTGTTTTTTTGTTCTAATGGTTATAAAGGAAAAATTTCTACTAATTTTATTGCGAGCTTTTTACTTTACAGCAACGTTTTTTTTCTTTTGCGTCGCTAATCGCTCTTAGGCATCTCGCGGGGGAGGGTGGACTCCCTAGGAAGGTACCTGAGACTCGCTATGCCCGAGAGTTCACCCGTTCTCGCCTCTTGCCCCCCCTGCTGTTTTGTCCACTCTTCTTATAAGAAGGGTACAAAGAGCAGCTTCCTCGGTTTAATTGGCTTCCACCAAGGTGCGGGGTTCCTTAGGCTACTGAGCCCCACTGGTGGTGCAAAATAACAATGGTCTAACGGAAGGAGCCTTTTTTACTACACAGGGTATTTCGTCACAACATGAGACCATCGCTTGCTCATCGGTGAAGGAAACATTGTGAGTTTTTGAAGGTGTGTGAAGTTCACCAAGCCGCATTGGGCCAGTGCATCGGTGAACTATGGCCCAAAACCCTCCTCGCCTAATTTCGAGGAGAAAACCCATGCCTAGCAGTAAGGGTTGATATTATTATTATAATATAACATTTAAGAGATTTCTTAAATTCAAAAAACCTTTTACAAATATATGTATTTTGTAAAATACGATAAGCGAGTTGTACTCGGAACACGAACATTTAGAGGGTCAAGCATAAATATCCGTCGAGTGCCCGTCGAGAACTCATAGTAGCAATATTCCCGATAGAGAATGTTAGTTATGACACCAATTCCCAATATTTTCCCAGAGATAAGACACAGGCAATAACACCATTTTGTTTATTTTGACGACGGTCTGAGCCCCGTGGGATTGAAAGGATCGGAGGTAGTAGCTTACAAGTATCGGGTTTAGTGACCATCCAAAATATATTGATCTGCCCCATCTCTCACGAACCTCCGTTGGAAGGGTACATACGGGGAACATTACTTTTGTTGACAGTTCTCTTTATATTGGATATATGCAATGTGTAAAACTTATCTACACTCCAGAGACATTTCCATATTTGTATTATTATATTATGATAAACTATATTAATATTATCATTTTATTAATTGACACAAAAAGGAGAAAAATGTTAACAAAATTAAAAAAAAACTCCTATCACTTTAGTAAAGTAAATGTTCTGTAAAATTGCCGAACCTTTTTCTATCGTGGGGACTCATACAAATCTATTTACAAGCTTTTTATGTACATAATATATACAATGTGATTATAGTAGATCTATCATGATTACGTTGAAGTTGTGAGATCCATTTCTCATCAAAATACTTGTTGTCATGTCATGCGGTCGTTTTGTGCGCCGCTTAAATTGTGTAGGTTGTCATAATCTATTACAGCCTGTATTATAGGTATTTGAATTTAATTGTTTTGTTTTCACTTCTATCGGCAGTCCCTGTTACTAGTTAGCTTTTTTTTTTCATTTACACGTATTAATTACTGCAAGCGCCTTCAAGCGCTTAAGGGTCCCTGATCTGCAGGAAACAGGATCACCTCAGTGACAGGCTGGCCTCAGCTATATGTATCAACCCTTTAGATATTGGGTGAAATGGTCCCGTTAATGAGGACTGATCACCCGTCTGGCCTCGCTGGTGTCCCCACCCTTAAATAATAATAACCCTTTAGATGCATGTATAGCTTTACAAGGCCCCAATTAAAATATACTTTCAAAGCAGGTAATTTTTATTTAGTATTTAGTAAAATATTTGACTAGTAAAAGTATTCTTAAATAATAAATCGCGATAAAACTCACACAAAATTGTTTATTATAATAAGTTAAGAGAGTCGATAATTGTAATTGCTCATCTCCCAACCCGAATTGAAAAACGAAAGGGAAACACGCGCTCATAAATTTGAACGTCATGGAAAACGAATATTAGATCTGGTACAAGCAGACGTTTCTTTACCTGTTCAATTATTCAACACATGTTTTATTTATATCAACGTTCAAATTGGTTTTTTTTTATATTTATTTGAAGAATTTAAGATAAGGTTATCGTATAAGACTTTGATATACGACATTTTTCCTCCGCGAACAAATTCTAGAGTAGGTAGTTATAATATTTTACAAGCATGACTTTTTAGCTTAACTATCTTTTATATTATATTCTTTGAATAAAATATAGGTTCAAATATATCCGGATAATTTGAAATAAATAATAAAAAAAATCCTTAAATGATAATAATATTTTTTCTGGAAACGGATTTTATCGCGGTTTATTATGATTTTTACAACCCCGACGTTTCGGATGGTACTAGAAAGAAGACTATGTTCAAAGATTCCAGACTTAGTGTAGCAACAGTGAACAAAGTCTTGACAAAGCTTGCCATTATATAAGATTTGATAACTACAAGTCCTCGAAAAAGAACACCGATTCCAGCCAAGGAACGCCAACGAATTTCAATAGCATCATGGATTATGCTATTAAAATAAAAAATAAAACATCCTTATTTCAATTGAGAAGATGGCTGACTCTTACCACCTGCTTGGGTTCCCATTATTAAAAGGATCAAATCAAAATCCAAGCATAATATGCCACATATTAAGGCCTGGGGACTTTCTGCGTAGATAGGACTAACTAAAATAATGATGTATCATATACATATCATCATCATATTTCAAATAACTTTATAACGTTAGGACGTCTGCCACCTCAGTCCTCCCGTGAACATAGTTGATGTAAAGTATCCTAAGCGTAGGGCTTGTAAAAATTGCAATGGGTGAAATTCACGTAAATATAAAAAAACAAAATTATTCATCTTCGTATCGAGTTGAAGGTCTTATTTTGCAATCATTTATTGCTTGTATTATTATAAGAAATAAAAATATTAGATATTATACTATAATTCACATTTATATCACTGAATTTATTTATTTATTTTAAGAATATACTACCAAAAATTAACAATTTTACAAAGTATAATATTTAAGTAAACATAGGCGGTAGTGAAGTCAGAAGATACGACTAAAAGTCTGTGTGTGTTCATACAACAAACTTTTATTAGCGCCCTTGACAGCTTAAAGCATTTGCCTGCTGCTGAAATTTGAGAGTTAAATAAACTTGCGAAACATTCAATGTACATATGCAAGTTTGTTGAAAACGAGCTGGTGAAACATTCTTCTATTTAAGTACCGTCTGTATGAAGGATCAATTTACTCATCATCATCAGAAAAGACTTCTCTAGTCTCTATTACTACATACAAGGTGCCAGATCAGCTTGTTTTTCAAGCACAAGAGCTGTTCAATTTATATTATTATGTTAGTAGTGTGATGGTGGCTACCGTCGCACATCAGCAGGATGGTGGTACCCATGCTAGCTGGCAAGCACCCATCCGATAACATTTTGAAGCATAAGTGCTGATCTATACTGCAAATATTATAGTAAAGTATGTTTTGAAAGTATAATATTATCATCAGTCTCAATCCTTCCGATTGAGCTGCTGAACATAGGCCTCCTCCAATGAACGCTAAGACGACCGATCCCTTGCCACTCGCATCCAACACGAAGTAACTGTATTTTTAATAGAACATAACAACCACTTCACGCTTAGTCACGTGAGAAATCAAAGATTGGAATTGTGAGGAAATGAGTTTCCGCCCTGGGCTACTCTCATCTCGCGTCATAATTGTGTGTCAGTCCCATTTTCAACTTCCTCAAAGAATATATATGTGTGTGAGCCGCTGTCTTAAAGACTATAGATGTGATTAATAGATGTTAAAAAAAGTGTATGTACAAGCGCTAGAAGTTATACACCTTAAAGAAAAATACATACTTAGTACAATTTCATTATACTGTAACCTGTAGTTAAAACTATATCTTCTTCTGACGTCTATACTGTCATTATGTGAAAATTGTTATATAAAAGTATATATTCCTCATAGAATTAGAATATACTGTCATCAGTATGTATATTATATGTTTATGATATTCCTACCTCTTTGTATAAAATAATGTTGACTGTAGCTAACTTCAGGGTGTCAGTCGTGACGCTGTGCGCGCGCATCGTAGAAATTTACTCTCATTATTTTTCCCTAACGCGCCAAAAGAAGTATAACTTCAATAGGAAACTAAAATTAAATATTTTAACTTATGTCGTTTTATTAATTCCTCACTGACTAACAATAGCCCACGGTAGGACGTGGTTTACTAGTAAATTTTAAATCAAACAAAGAGGATATTCAACGTTTCGTTCAATGTCGGAAATCTTCACACATCTTTAAATATCTAATCGTGTCGGACATGTTGTGGAGCGTATTAGTATACCATTTCCGATATTTTTCGTTTGTGTTTCAGTACCTAATAGACATGATTGGGAAAAAATAGAAATAATGTTTTTATCAATGCTCGGACTAAGCTTTAATTAGAAAGGTTGTGTGTTAATATAATGTTGTATATAACTAATACTTACTACTACTGTGGTACTAATAAACTGTAAATGTTATAACTTAATAACTGGTGTCCGCGACTTTGCCTGCGCTGGTTTAGATTTTGGGCAATTCGCACTGTCTCTATAAATTATAGCCTATGCATTATTATGATGTTTAAGCTATATTATTGTCAAGTTTTATTAAAATCCATTTAGTAGTTTTTATGTGAACAGATATCCATACATACAAACTTACGCGCTTATAATATTAGTAGGATTACCACAATACTATTTACTAGTATATTACAGAAACCTAGCAGCGCCCCGCGGTTTCACCCGCGAATTTCCCATTTCCATGTGAGTACAGGGCTAAATTAAAACATATAATATCTTATTCGGATGTATTAGCTATGTTATTGTAAAGTTTCATTAAAATCCATTTAGTATTTTTTTTGGTGAAAGAGTAACGAACATACATCGATACAACGTATGTTATGTGAGCGAAAGGTCGTGCCGACCCAACTCGACTGCATCGCAGCATGACCTTTAACCATTTACAAATTTGTGTATATTTCTAATTGTCCAGGTTTGATGCACGTGACAGAAAATCGGCCGTATTAGTGTTTATTAAAAGTGGATGGAGATTTGGTGATGATGATGTTTTATTTAATATGAACAAATATTAACGACGATGTTAGTGTTCTAATAATTTAATAAAAATAGCCATTGTTTAATATGACGCTATGAAAACGTGCAATCACACATACAATAGAGGTAAATTAAACAAACGCAATTTTCGGTAACATGCAAAATTGACGAAACAATAATAGCAGTAGTTTATTGAGTCGAAAATGGTCTCGCAGTACGTGTACATTATAACTGTACAAATTAAATTGTACGTTTTATATTTCAATACACTGTGATTGGAAATATAATTGTTTAATGTTTGTTTATGGTGTTCATATATACATTTTATTCAAATCAACGTTTTTTTTTCAAAGTTTTTTTTTCGATAACTATTGGATATTAAAAAAACTACTGCGGAGGCGAATAATTAAGTATAAGGGTAAAAAAATATTGGTTTCCATATATAAATATAATAAATAAAATAAATAAAATAGCTTAGGAGTAAAATCAGTTTCAATTTAATTTTATTTTTGGGTGCCATTTTGGATGTATCAACAATATCTTGAAGATAAAACCTCATTTTAATAATTAATAGAGCAAGTAGATTTATTTACCACATGTCACTTCTAATCAGAGGTCAATTGCAACGAACTATAAATATCAAAATTCTTCAGGATAAGAGAAAAAGAATAGCCAACCAGTTACAGGGACTGTCGATAGAAGTGAAAACGAAACAATTAAATTCAAATACCTATAATACAGGCTGTAAAAGATTATAACAACCTAGACAATTTAAACGGCGCACAAAATGTGCGGCTATTGTGTGGTGGCCATGGATGGATGACATAATCTAGAAGCAACACAATTTGCAAAACAAATATTGCATAATCTTATTTATGTAAATCAAACCTCAAACGTTTCGCGTCGCGAGTCCATGTCATATAAACGTAAAACTGCGTCTCCAGCGTTTCGCGTGCGGTGTCGCGAGTCCATGTCATATAAACGTAAAACTGTGTCTCCAGCGTTTCGGGTGCGGTGTCGCTAGTCCACGTCATATAAACGTAAAACTGCGTCTCCAGCGTCTCGCGTGCGGTGTCGCGAGTCCACGTCATATAAACGTAAAACTGTGTCTCCAGCGTTTCGTGTGCCGTGTCGCGAGTACAAAGATTTTATCTCATCCAAAAAGAGGTTTAAACTTCAAAAATTATGATAGAAAAATATCTACACTCTTCTCTAAAAAATATCACCGAGTACAGTTGTATATTACTGTAGTTTTTTTTTTTTTTTTTTCAGTACAATTTCACTTAACAAACATAATGTTAGTTCTTATACGACATATTACGTTCATTCATATTAACCAAGAAATGAAAAGCAATTTTTTATAGCTCGTTTCTAAAAGCCACACTGTAAATAATTAAATTAATATCAAGCTTAAGAAACAAGAAATTAGTTTAATAATTATTCAACGGATAATTTGAAAATAAAAGGCGACGCCGTTTTAAAGTCTTTCCCAGTGTCAAGACGTTTGAGAGGTGTAAATGTCACGGCACGAAGCAATTTCGAGCGTAGAAATGTTATATTTCGCGAGAAATTTTATACATCTAGGTACAGCTTGGCAAAAAAGAGTATGACGTGGTGACAGGTGGAACTAAATATTTTACTAAATGGAAACCTATGATGTTGACAATACTTGGCCGACAAATACTAGATTTTGAGTAAAGCTTAGTGTTTCACATTTATTTTTAACGATTTGATTAAATTATCTTACTGATTTTCCATATTATGATGAAACCTAAGTGAAAGTGGCGCCCTCATTTTTTCCATACTCTTTTTTGCCAAGCTGTAGTTCTATCATTGTTGTACTTTTATTTGGTATAAATAACCGACATTTGGATAGTGTGCATTTTCTTTCAGTTTCTATGATTTTATTTTCAGGATTTTTTTACCTAAAAAGGAGAACGATCCTGCGTTATAACTTTTAATCGAGAATTATTGTATTTCAAAATTAATATTAAGGTATCTATGATTCTCTGAAAATAATAAACTTTAATTCAAAAAGACTTAATTTATATCTCTAGTTTTAATCGACACAAACTTGGCTGCCAAGAACTATGGCTTATTTTGCCTGAAGAATACCTTATTCTTATATTTTTTCTAAGAAGAAAAAATCCTGCAGAATATACTGATAGCGCATAATTATCTTGTAATAATTAGGTAGAATTTGTGTGGTAAAAACAATACACCAAACTTCATGCAATTATAATATTTCAATTATAACTTTTGACGAGACGAATCAAGAAATTTGTAATTTTCATTGAATCGTAATCATTTTAAGGCAATTTTTATTAAAAATTTCATTTGTCGTCTGGTGACACCTTAAAACATAAATAAACAGAGCCTTCCGAGCTTTAAAAACTTTTAAAATGTATTTAATTCATAGACATAAGGAAATGTATTGTGAATTGTCTGTTATCGGCAGCTACGAACCGGGTTTGTGGTCGTTGTAATAACAGGGCATACATCGTCATTATCCTTAGCCAGTAACCATTCATATTCTGATTATAATTATCAAGTATAGATATAACGTGTATTGACGATGTTGCTAGCAACAGTTTATACCTTTTTTTAGATTATTGTTTTTTTTCACTTCATATTTAAAGCGGGTTTTTAACAAAAAAAAATCGGTTTTATTTATTTAACAATAATACAATTATGTCATAGATTATAGATCCCTATAATTTATGATATTATTATGTACAGTACAAAAATAGATGTACTTTTCTGTGCAATTTCCAAATGACTCAATTTTTAAAAGCTTTTGTGATGGTTCACTTCGTTTTATTTTTATCCGTTTCACAGTGGAAGTAGCCATTAAACTGTAAACGATTTTCTTAAAATAATGTACTGCGGTGTTCATTTTTTTAAGGAAAGCGTTTACAGTTAATAAAATAATTTTTCGAGACATTCGTTCCTTTTTTTAAAGTTTTTCACGTTACCGTCGACATCAGACGATTCCTGCAAATAGATTGCCTCTCTCGAACTCGAGCTCTCAACGAATGTCAAAACTAGAAGTTTGTCAACACAAAACCTGAGTTAATAAGTTGCGCTAACATATATAATCATCCCGGTCGATTTTGGTCACGGCGACTGCATTCAACTCCGGTTTTGTCTTCGGTGTGCTCGCGCGTGGCAATGTAGCCATTTTTTGTGTTTAAATTCTCGCACACTGCGGACACGTCAGTACAACTTATTTTGTTTTTTTTTTCCCGCCGGGAAATGCTCTGAGGCATCCCGCGGGGGAGTGGGTCTTCCCACGCGGGTATGTGGGACTCGCTGCGCCCGAAAGCTGGTAAGTGGACGCAGCTCTACCCACTAAAACCCGGCGAGTGCCACCAATGCCGCCTTTGGTGAGGTGCCCCGGATCTAATAAACAAACAGGGCACCTCGACGGCTAGTCAGTCCCCCAAGGGACCGACGCCACCTCCACAGAGGGGTTGTCCCGCACCACAGAACAACCCCTCCCAACGTCGGGACAGTACAATGGGGTGAGGTTCCCATCCTCACCCCTTGCCCCCTGCTCTTTTGTCCCCTCTTCTTATAAGAGGGGTAAAAGAGCCCCCTCGGCTCAATTAGCTTCGCCCAGGGTGTTGGGCTCACCCTAGGCTACTAAGCCCCACCGCCACGCCAAGGCCTGAACCATGATGGGGTTGGTACACCTTTGAGCTAACATAAACAGCAAACAAATAAATACATCTACAAAATATACATAAAAAATATGAAATTCTCCGATTCAACTTCATCCAGGTACCTAGTTTTATTAAAACTTTAATTAACACAAAGTTTCATGCTGTTTCAAAGAACTTCAAGACGCCGATTCTTACTTACATCCAACTAAGACGTGGTCCTATCAAATTGGACGCCGACTGACTTTCCATCTTCCCGAAAGTGGCCTCTACTCCTCTTTATAAGCTCACCATCAATTATAGATGGGCATAATGTATTTCTAAAAGAAAATATTGATATTATGTACCTTTTGTATCTTACTCTACTCACCGTAGCTTTGCTTCGCTCAATTTGATCCAATAAATCAGTGATATATAAGAGAGATCGATAAGTACATACATTATTATAGCTTTTGTTCGTTACATTTTCTTTCTATGTATCAATTTAAAAAATCGAAAATAATAATTTGTGTACCTTCTGTGTAGGTTGCAGTTAAAGATACAGTGACACATTCGGATATGAATTGTTAAAATGATTGATAGATGGAAACGTGAATGAAAATGAATCATTTATATATTTTTTATCTATCTCTCTTGAGCTCCCAATCTCCACCGTCAATCAGTTCTTCGGTGTATGTGACCGACCAATGTCACTTCAGCATACTTATTCTTTTCGTATTATCAGCTAATTTCGGATAATATTATTGCAGATTCTACTCGACATAGAAACCCTAGAATGCATGTTCCATAGCATGCTGGATTACGGCGAATTTGACAATCAGTCTCGCTTTTAAAAGTCATGTTCAAACCCATAGATCATTACGGGAGAAGACATTAATTGAACGCTTTTGTTTTCAAATTCAACGGTATTATCGACGTAAAGATATGGCTCAGCTTCCTTCAGGAAGATTCTCACATTTAGTAAATAATACAGAAATATAACAACAAAATACTCTGAGCTAGCGCCATAAAAAGAAAAGTGGTTTTGCAAAGATACATTTTATGTAAACGCACGATTTGCAAGTTTTTATTCACAGATAAAACCACAGATAACTCATAATATACTGTAAATCCACATTCGGCTAAGGTAAAAGGCTTTAAGAAAGCTAGGCTTTTCAGAACGTGACAAGATACGATCCGAGTACTGTCGTGGATATTTCGCAAACAAAGCACACCTACAGCACCGCGGAAAAATAATAAAAGATTTATCGTATTAAAACCGAAAAATAAACTCTGCTTCTAGAAAATGCAGAGATTTATTTTATACAGTGTATTCGTTTCCCACTGAGGTAATTGTTTTAAAAATGTCTCTCCTTTATAGCGTATTTTCAATTTTCGTCGATGAAGTTTTATTTGAAACTAATAAGATTTTTCCATTAATATTCATAATTTGGTAAAAAGAAATAACGTGTAAAAAATAACATTTATCGTTTAAAGGATCATCCTTACCAATATTATATTTGTGAATGTGGGTTTGTTTGTTACGGTTAAGTAAAAAACAAACAAAAGAAAGAAACTTTCTACGTAATATATCGTCAAACGTATTGCGAAAGATAAAGGATACTTTTTATTTAAAAAAATATAATTTTTCACGGACAATAAAATTTTACAGTAGTTATTGTATAGTATATATCAAAAATTTCATATTCGTCCCGTCGCTGGGTGAATTTGGGTCTCCAGAATCACTTGGTTGTTAAATATAAATTGGAATCGGAAATTTTTAAAATCGAAGTTTCTATTTGGTTTATATTTGGTTGTCGAATCAGAAATAAACTTCAAGACGAAAGATTAAATAGTTGATTTGTCATTCTGTCAACATTATTGTCACATTTTGGTTGTGTTTTTGGTGGGGAATGCTCTTATACATACCATCGGTCCCACGGTTATGTGGGACTCTATGCGACCGAAAACATGATTAGGTGAACGCAGACCCTACCCACTAAATCTTCCTGATATCCTCGTAGCCTAGCAGGCCCGGTGCGAGAGCTGTGGACGTCCGCGGGGTTTCGACAGCGTGCCATCCAGCACTCTCCTCTGAAGGCGTAGGGGGCGTCTACTCCTCCTTCTCCACAAAAGGCACCCTGAACGCATAAGGGTTCTTGGCTTGGGCCTAACGCGCACTGGTCCTCTCTCGGCGGAGTGACCTCCCGCCACCGCCACGCGTGCTCTCATACTCCGCCTCCTCCTTCTTCGATATCACGTCCTAACAGAGGGAGAGGACCACCATACCATGTCATGTGCTCTCACTGACGGTCATCACTCGGATGACCGCAGGGAGTGACATGTCCGCGACTGGTCTGTTGGTCTAATGGTTAGTTGCCCTGCCTGCTAAACCAGAATGTCGTGGGTTCGATCCCCACCCTGGAAAAATGTTTGCGTGATGAGCATGATCATTATTTCTATGTCTGGGTGTAATTTATCTATTATATGTATGTATTTAGAAAATATATAAGTATTTATCAGTTGTCTGTTTACCGTAAGAACAGGCTCTGCCTAGTTTGGGATCAGATGGCCGTGTGTGAGTTGTCCCAACTTATTATTATATATACTATTTAACAACCTCAGCGATGAGGGGCGTCTTTACCTCCGCCCAAGCTGGGCACTCTGCGAGAGTGTGGACTGCAGTGTCTTCATTGCTGCCACAGTGAGCAAGCGAGTCCTCCACCCCTGCCACCCTCCACAGATACGTGCCGAAGCAGCCGTGCCCCGTCAAGATCTGCACAAGGTACATTTTGGATGCTGAACCAATCCAATGAAGGGCGTAAATATAGTAGTGACTTAAAAATGCTCTATTCCTCACCAGGTAACAGCAAACAGACTTCTTTTTATTAATGTACATTATTGCGAGCGAAGCCGCGGGAAAAAGCTCTCATAAATGATATTCAGTAATGCACATCAAATCAATTGAGACTGCATTTTATTTTATGCACTCGTAATAAAAAGTTTTAACAATTTTAATAATATTGCTATTAATGTATTGGGAAACGTTAATGTAGTATGTACAGTAGTTCTAAACAATCGATAAATTTTAATAGCATATAGAGGACTAAAAAATATTGAACTAAATAATAATCCACTAACATAATAAAGACACGATTTCTTATTTTATCGTAAGTAATCAGGATAAATAAGGGCATTTGGAACGTTACCAAAAACATTTTATTTAAAAAATAGGTAAGGATTGCTTACTTTCCTTACTAATATTATAAATGCGAAAGTAACTCTGTCTGTCTGTCTGTCTGTCTGTCTCTTCTTCACGCTTAAACTACTAAACAGATTTGGATTAAATTTGGCACAAAGATAGTTTGAAACCCGAGAAAGGACATAGGATAGTTTTTATCCCGGATATCCCACGGGAACGGGATTTATGCGGGTAAAACCCCGGGACTGTCTATCTTCTGAACCACGTAACAGATTTGGGTAAAATTTGATATGAAGGTTTCAGAGAGAAGGGCAAGACAGGCAGTGTAATTACTGGCACCGAGACTTAACATCTTATGTCTCAGGATAGGCAACACATAAATAAGTTGCCTGGGCTCGTTCCAGGTAAACTAGTTTATGTTCATGGGCGACGTCGACCACTTACCATCAGGTGGCACGTTTGCCAGTTTGCCTATCCAACTAACATAAAAAAAAGAAAAAAAAAACGTTGAAACTTAAAATAGGACATAAAATAATATTCATCCTGAAAATCCCACGGGAACGGGACTTATGCGGGTAATACCCCGGTACTCACTATCTTTTAAACCACGGAACAGATTTAGGTGAAATTTGATATTAAGATACTTTGAAACTTAAAGTAGAACTTCAAAAAGTTATTATCCTGAAAATCCTTCGGGAACGGGAACTATGCGTGTAAAACCCCGGGACTGTCTATCTTCTAAACCACGGCACAGATTTAGGTGAAATTTGATATAAAGATACTTTGGAACTTAACGAAGGACTTAAAATAGTTATTATCCTGAAAATCCTTCGGGAACGGGAACTATGCGGGTAAAACGCCGCGACTGTATATTTGTTAAACCACTGAACCGATAAAAGTGAAATTTGATATGGAGATAGTTAGAAACCTAACGTAGGACATAAAATAGTTGTTATCCTGCAAATCCCACGGGAACGGGAGTTATGCAGCTAAAACGCCGCGACTGTATATTTGTTAAACCACTGAACCGATAAGAGTGAAATTTGATATGGAGATAGTTTGAGACCCAAGGTTAGATGTAAGATGTATAAGTGTAACAAAAAGTTTTTAGATACGTCAATAGATGGCGTTAACACAAAATGTAGATCACGCTATGTATTACAGGATGCGAATCCTTATGAGGATCGCACTTTTGTATTGCACGCCTTTCAAATAATCTGTATCCTGTATGTAATATAAATTATAATTGTTTGTAAATTGGAACCATATTATTGGAAAAATAAGAAGAAATACTTCTTACGTGCGGACGAAGTCGCGGGTAAAAGCTTTAAAAAAATATATACGGTACGGTAAAATAAATTTTTGTCTGTCTTTTTGTTCCAGTTAATCTCTGAAATAAAAATAATCATCATCAATCCAAACGGCTGTAAATCTAAATAAAAGCGGGCGAAGCTGCGGGCAACAGCTAGTCAAACTATAATTAAGTACGGGGAAATGACCCGAGCAGAACTTTTAGTTTGGATGGACAATTAATAATTATTAAATAGTAAATAGAAAAAAGTAAAATAATATTATTAGTTAAGTAAACTCTCTTGCTATTTTATTCTTACTTCATTTAGAGATATATTTCACGGTCACTATAAAACAGACTTTTTCCAAAGCATAATTGGATAGCCTTTGTTAACCTTTTCGTATTAAACAAGAACATTCTCTGATGATTATTTTTCTCTAGGTTCGTTTTGAAGTGAAGAATTGAGTACATAATACATAATGATTCTAAGATTAAAAATACTATCGACATCTTTCATCATTACTTGGCCTTATCACTATATATGCCATATGAACAATGACATATTTCAAAGATTTTAAGTCAACTACGTCTTTAATGAATATAACCGAGAACATCTGGTACGAGCCTTATATTTTGTAAGAGGTGGTGCCCATGCTGCATTGCAGCTGAATTGGGCCGGCACAAACGGGTGGTACCTCGCAATAAATAATACCGTCCTAAAGTAACAGTTATGTGTCGCGTTTCGTGCGGTTTGTGAGTTTCCGGTGGCCCATTGGGGGGGGAGGAGGCAGGGAAAAGGAGGGCAACGCATCCGCATAACCTCTGTGGATTTCTAGGGGCGTCGGTAGTCACCATAAGGCTCCCATTGCCTGTGTGCCTCCTTTTGCTATATAAAAATGCTGTAATCATACAACTTTGCTTATCCTGAATCGCTTGATGCTAAGCCACCAGCCACTGCATATTGCTACTGCATACAGCTAAAATAAGAATCATAATAGTTGTGCAGATGTGTTATAAAATATCAAACATCTCATATCATATTATTATATAAATATTAATTTGTATATAATTACGTCATCAAAGAGACCTGTGTCCAACATTAATTGGAAAAAGGTTCTAAATATACATATATAGTTCTAAATATAAAGGATAATCATGACGATGGTGATGATGATGACATACTCGTAATTACTCTCATAAGGTACGCGACCATTGGCCCGCGGCGGACTCTCCACACGCACGGCACGCAACAGATTTTATTTATTTAATAATACACCACATCTTATATATTAAAACATTTTACTTAAAAAACTTACAAGTGGTATTGTATCAGATATACATACATATATTATGATAAATAAGGCGTACATAACATTCTCTACAATTGGGTTTATAAAATAATATACTTTAGTTTGATTTGTATAGAAAGTCATACAAGTGCTTCCACTGATCCACACCGTACGGATCGCATTTAATTTCACTTGCGGACATACACGATACTACGATTTTAAAGACGAAAAATATACACGAAAAAATCCCATGTCAAAAATTAACACAGGTCGAGCGGCTGTCTCGAACGCTAGTCCAAAGAAAAGTTAATTGCAACAATTTTATAGCTAATTAATTTAGTACACTTAATATTTTGTTCTTGTATCTTAATTAAAAGTTTATTTAAAGGGGTTTCTTAATCATAAAGTAGGAAAGCGGAACCTGTATAAAAGGTCCAAGTCTGTCCATTTCTAAGGCATTTATTAGACTACCAGGGTATTTTTTCTGGCTTAGTAGCTCCAATTAACAATTTAAAAAAATAAAGTGCGTGCGTACAAAGTACACATGTCAAAAGTGAAACATATTTGGCAAACTAATTTTTAAATCTCGTTTATATTTATACTAATCTAAAGCTTTAAATTTCCGAGACTTGCGATGCGACGTTCGCTCTATCTCGCTCTCTCACTCGATCTTTTTCACTCGCTTGCTCCCTGCTCTTAATCCATAGCTATGTGCTTCATGCTACGTTCGCCCTTTTTCACGCTCTCTCAATTGGATTCAACCACTCTCTCCATCTTCTTGGACAAAAAGGTTGTACATTTTCGTGACGTTTTATATGTTTTTTTTTATGTCATCAGGTGGCAAACGAGCAGTCGGAGCCTCACGGCGCTGACGCCTATACACATCCGCACAACAAAGGCCACGCAGATGCGCTGCCCTCCTTTTTCCTATCCCCCCAATGGGCCACCGGAAACTCACAAACCGCGCGAAACGCGACAGCATAGCTGTCACTTGACGCCGATGTTATGTGAGCGAGAGGTACCACCCCGGTCGTGCCGGCCCAGTTCGGCTGTAATGCAGCATGGCACTACCTCTTACAATCATCCGTAAAAAAATTACCCTCATGCGCGCAAAGAAGTTTCACTTCAAAAGTATAAAACCTAAAATAAATGAGAGTAGTATGAAGTATGGATAGATTGGGCTAGAATATAAGCTTTGGCGTACAGACACGTTTCGAACCAGTTTATATTATGTTGAAGACCACTGGAGAGAAGATCCAGGAAAAAGAACTTAGTTTCGACTTTGTCACGTAGTTTAGAAGGAGCATTCATCTGATAATTTACCAGCTATGAGTGTCACACAGTAATGATGATGATAAATGCCACACAGAATTAAGAACGCGGTCAATGACAAATGCAGACAGAGCTTTTACGGACCATACATTTCTTTGAATCATAGTTTATCTAAAGCCCTGCTATAAAAGAGCTACTTGCCTTAATTGATTACATGCCTATTTGGCTCTAGGTAATTAGAGTTAGAAGTTCTTCAGACATAAAGATCATCAGACCAACAGAGATTATAAGGTGGCCGAACAAATGATTCGGTACTCTTTCTATTTGAAATGATAAAAAAGACTTACGTACGCCATAAAAATAAGCTCACCAATAAAATTACCTCCCCTATACCTCCACTGCTAAACTATTGAGGGAGGCCTATGCCTCCCTCGGTGAACACCAAGACGGCCGATCCCCCGCCACTCGCATCCAACATGGACCGGCCGCTGCACGGAGATCGTCTTCCCACCTGGTTAATGGCCGACCAACACTTCGTCTAACTTAACGCGGCCTTTACTCAGAACCTTATTGGCCTATCGGCCATCCGTTCTCCTGAGTGTGTGACCAGCCCACTGCTACTTCAACGAGCACTTTACCTAAGCGCATTTCAATACACTTACATCAATATGCACATATTAGGGCAATGTAATCTAGGATAGTGATTTTCAATGTGTAAATCTGATTAATATATTAATAGATATCTCACTACGATAAGCTTCGTCGTTAATTGGGTCGTGCAATTAGTAGGCGAGCCGTCATCGGTGCACGGGATCTCTAATTAAACGCATATGACGTATACACGAAGGAAAATATTTTCCATTTTTTGATATTTCAGATATCTACGTAAAGAAAACAAGTTGTGGAGGAAGATTCAAAATAAATTAACTTATTGCTTTCTCATGTTTACGCTAATTTCACTAATTCTGATGAAACAAATTTTATGGATTTTATCGCGGTTTATTTTTTTTTTACATGACCGACGTATCGGATACTTTACAACAAGCGTGGTCCTCCCGTGACCATGTTGTAAATGTTGTAACAGATAATATCCATCAAAGTTTTGTTCATTTAAAATCAACTTATTTTGAAAATGCCGAGAGTCCTTTATTTAGATGAAATTCGACCAGGAAAACAGAAGTTTTCCTTGATCTATATAATTAATTAGTAGTAGTTAACGGTAATTGTTTTTTTAAATAATTACGACCAACAGAGCGATTTTAGACAACACGAGGCGCTTTAAGATCAAGCAAAGCAAAAAATGTACAAGAGAAGTGCGATATATTGTCTAAGATATCCGCATCCAAAAACTACTTTACATCTTAACATTTTATACAATACAATCATTAAATACCTTTATAGTCGGTATTAAAATATTAAAGCATATTTATAAAAGCAGTGAAAATTGAAAACATAAATAATTTAACCTTAAGATCTCAGAAACACATGTTTTTTTTTATGTTAGTTGGATAGGCAAACTGGCAAATGTGCCACCTGATGGTAAGTGGTCAACGTCGGCCATGAACATAAACTAGTTTACCTGGAACGAGCCCAGGCAACTCATCTATGTGTTGCCTATCCTGAGACATAAGATGTTTAGTCTCGGTGCCAGTAATTACACTGCCTGTCTTGCCCTTCTCTCCGAAACACAGCAAAGCCGTTTCACGGGAGAAACAAGCAAGATGGTGGTACCCATGCAGCCGGGAGCGCGGCACAGCGCTTCCCTCCCACCGGTAAATTTATACATTATAGTCTATAGGTATTAGAAATGAAAATCCTAATAATCATCATCATCATCAACCCTTATCCGTCCACTGCTGAACGTAAGTCTCCTTCAATGAACGACAAGACGACCGATTCCTTGCCACTCGCATCCAACACCGACCGGCCACTGCACTAGTCTTTTTTTTCTTTTTCTTTTATGCCGGGAAATGCTCTGAGTCATCCCGCCTGGGGCATGGGTCTCCCCAGGTGGGTATGTGGGACTCGCTGCGCCCGAAAGATGGTGAATGGACGCAGCTCTACCCACTAAAACCCGACGAGTGCCACCAGTGCCGCCTTGGTGAGGTGGCCCGGATCTGTTAAGCTAAGCTGGGCACTTCGACGGCTAGTCAGTCCTGCAAGGGACTGACGCCACCTCCACAGAGGGGTTGTCCCACACCACAGAACAACCCCTCCCAACGTCGGGACAGTACTCCCCTTGACCCCTGCTCTTTTGTCCCCTCTTCTTATAAGAGGAGTACAAAGAGCCCCCTCGGCTCAATTAGCTTCGCCCAAGGTGTTGGGCTCACCCTAGGCTATTGAGCCCCACCGCCACGTCAAGGCCTGAACCATGGTGGGGACTGCACTAAAGTCCTAAGAATACATTATAATCTAGAAAATTCTATCAAATAAATTTAAAACACCTACATTGTTTATCTTATCATGTCTCGAGATACCGCATAACATAAAGGTTTAAAGGAAAAAGCCACTTTACTAAACAGATTAAACCTGAATTACTATTTGGCTAAACTCGTGGTTTTGCTCAAATTGCTTTATGAACTACTTCAGTATGTATGCGCTTGTCGCGTGTACAATGCACACACGTGATCTGAAACTAGAAATCTAACCTATTTACTTAAAATCATAAGCACCAATCTAATTTGAAATTGTATTAAACTTGAACATGTACTGTACTGATTGCTGGATTTATGGAGATATTTCGTTATTCAATATTAATTAATCAACGTTTGCACAAATGCACTTCATGTTATTGCAATCACTTTACCGTAAAGTTTATTCGTGAGCAACGATGGTCTAGGAGGTATGGGCTCGGCCTTTGTGAGAGGTTCTGGTTCCATCCTGAACGAGTGCCCTGAAACAGCTTTTCTATGGAACTGAATATGAGAATATACCTGGCTCATCAGTAAAGGAAAACATCGCGAGGAAACCTGCATGCCTGATGATATTCAAAGTCTTTGAACGTGTGTGAAGTTTGCTAATCCGCAAAGGGCCAACTTCTTGCCTTATTCTGAGAAAGAGACCCGTGCCCGATAGCGGGACATATAAGGGTCGATGATGATGATAATGATGATGATGAAAACTTATTCTATTAATAAATCAAATTACATTGCTTGTACAATAGACACTTTATAATTATATGTATATACATCGATTTATACGGCATTTCCTGCCTCGCACAACCACAATATGGAAACAGTTGCCATTTACGGTATTTCCGAACCGATACGACTTAGGGACCTTCAAGAACAGAGCATACTCATATCTGAAAGGCCGACAATACACCAGCTAATCCACTGGTGTAGCGGGTGTCTGTGGATGTCGCTTCTCACTTACCATCAGGTGAACCGACTGTCCGTTTGCCCCCTCTTCTATAAAAAACGTAGTAATAATATAAACATTAAATAGCTAATTTGTGTGTTTTCAATCATAAACTATGAACCTTATTATTTAAACTACTAAACGAAATAGTGTGAGAAACAAACATGTAACAGAAATAGTATTTTGTTTGAAACCTACTTTACTGAACGAACAACCTTAAAAATGAGGTTAGTATAATAAGCTCCTATTTATCTTTTTAGACGGTCACGTTCTCGTAACGAACTTCTCGTGTCCAAGGACCCGTAAAATTAATTAAATGAAATGCAAAGGATTATTCTGCACGAATTGCAGCTACGTGTTAACGCCAGGCCCTGTGTTTAAGGCTTGAGGTAAGAATGTTACAATTGCTGGGACGTGCTCCTTCTTGTGTTACGTGTGTTCCAGAATACCTTCCACACTTTAATATGCTTAGCACGAACGGAGCCCGGGTTTTGCCTAATAAAACCTATTTAAATTACCCTTCCAGGTGTACAAAAATATCGTATTACATAGTGGAAATAGGTTTTTGTAACTAAAAAATTGTCCTAGCTAAAATGTACTAAAGTACCGAAGACCATACAAGCTAACAGGTAAATATTTAAAAAAATCCAAATAGGTAGACAATTGATGTTTTAATATTCGTTGAATGGGCAAACTAGCAGTTATGCCATGTGATGGTAAGTGAAGTTCATCTGATGCTAGGCCAACGACTTAAGATGATGTAATATGATAAGTCTTGGTGCTATTTATTACGCCACTGGGCCTGCTCTTCTTCCGGAAATACAACAAAACAGTAGTATTTAGTAGTAGTTTAGTGCCTTGCTACTTTACAGCCGAATTGGGCCGGCACGACCGGCGCGACTCTTGCTTACATAACACCAACGTAAAGTGACAACTTTCGTATCGTGCGCTTTGTGAGTTGTGAGAAAAAGAGGGCAACGGATCTGCCTTTTAGTTGTGGATGTCTATTATTTGGGCGTCAGTAATCACCCTAAGGGTCCGACTGCTCGGTTACCCCTTAGACATAAAAAAAAGTATAGACCTACCCAAATAATTGTATCGCATCCTTTTCAACGGTATAACACATATTAAACCAATTTTATTTTATTTAAATTATAATAAATATTTGTATATTATAAAAGTATTAATTTGTTTTATTATTTCCGTTGTCTGGTACCCGTAACACAAGTTCTTCTAGAACTTACCACGGGACCAGATTGACATGGTGTGAAAGCGACCATAGATATTATTATTATTACAGACGAACTTAAAATTGTCTAGTTCTATTCCATGCCACTAGAGTTAGCCAATGTGATGTGCTTATTCAACAACATTAATAAACAGACGTGACTTAATTAATTAATATAAAAATAGGCTTAAAACATAATTGGCATAACATCACTAAAAGCTTGCTTGCAAAATTTTAAATGAAATAAGTGATAAATTTTAAAAGGCTGATATTTCATATTGAAATATTGGAAAGAATAAAATGTTATTACTGTTCATAAACGTGCAGAATAACCGGGATCAAAGCCAAATAGCGTTGATCAATTGGCGGACATCATAACAGCAAACGATGCATGAAACCGACGCGGTGGAAACGGCCTCGGAAATTACTGCCAACCCTTTGTTACCTAACTTTCATTTTCACAGCAGTCTGATTGATGCCCGTCAATTTTTTAAGTTGACGCTTATCACAGTGTAGCGATGATGGTCTAGTTCGATTAGCCTCCAAATGAGAGATTTGGGTTCGGGACCCTATTTTCTTTTCTTTAACGACGGGAAATGCTCTGAGGCATCTCACGCGGGGGTGGGTCTCCCCAAGCGGGTATGTGGGACTCGCTGCAACCGAAAGCTGGTTAAAGTGGACGCAGCTCTACCCACTAAAACCCGTGTTACGTGTACCAGTAGCGGGTTCGAATCCCGCCGAGGATTGTTATTTTGGATATTGTTTTGTTTGTGTTAGTTTGGTTATTGTTAAGTTGGATAGGCAAACTGGCAAACGTGCCACCTGATGGTAAGTGGTCGACGTCGCCCATGAACATAAACTAGTTTACCTGGGACTAGTTTACCTATCCTGAGACATAAAATGTTAAGTCTCGGTGCCAGTAATTACACTGCCTGTCTTGCCCTTCTCTCCGAAATACAGCAAAGCTGTTTCATGGGTGAAACAAGCAAAAAATATATAATTAATCTTTGTTCCGGGACCATTAATATTATGTATAATTTAATCATATATATGTAGTAGTATGAGGAATAACGTATATTATGTAATTACTGCTATAGTGTATATTATATTATATAATAAAAAAAAAAGGTTCAAGTAACGATCACATTCAGTGGTCGTCCTATTAGCCATATACAATACAAATTTTTACATAACAACTAAGTTTCTCTTCTGTCTTTATGTAAATGAGGATCATACTTAGCCACCAGGAACAACCAGAGGGTTTCACCACTCCACAAACAAAACCCTCAAAAACATAAACAAAATGTATTTTAACTCCGCGTCTCTTTGGTATAAGTAATGTGTGGATTTACACGCGCTTACCAAATGCGGGTTGGCTTACGTTACGTGTAACTAAATACTCTTAAAAAATATTATCATCCCTCTTTTCTAAAAAACCTTTTCCATTTTTTATTGTTTTCTAATATTATAATGGTTTATGCGAATTTCACTCATTATAATGAAACAATTTTTACGGATTTTATCGCGGTTAACCTTTTCAACGTTAAAACGTATGACACCTCAGTCCTCCCGTGACCATGGTTGCTGTAAAGTATCCGAAACGTCGGGCTTGTAAAAATCTTTATAAACCGCGGTAAAATCGGTACAAATTGTTTTTTTTTTTCAAAATATTTACATTTTTTTCTTACTTTTTACGGTTTCATTCCTCAAAATGACAATCGGGACCCTTATAGGATCACTATATTGTCTGTCTATCGTCAAACCAAATCCTGGCTTCCCATTGACATAGAACCATAAAATTTAGTAAGCCGCTTGGTCTCATAATATAAGTAAAGGAAAAATTCTGAAACCGCTAATTTGTTGTTATATTACATTTAAACACGTTTTTCGGAACTAGAATCTCGGTTTTGTTTATATTGTCTGTCTCTCGTCAAACCATAACCTGGCTTCCCATTAATTTCCCATTTTTAAATTCCCATTAATAAATCGATTAATACTCTTTTTAAAGTCTATTTAGGACTTGGCATTGTGTAGACAAAAATCTTTTTTGTTAACTTAATTATATATATCATATATATGATAGATATAATTAAGTAATAGGTATCATTAGAAAATCTTATTTAAGCCACAAATCTTGAGAGCTTAATTTTGTTGTCTTACTTTACTTCTGTCTTTTGGAAATAGGAGGCTGAATATCCGCACAATGGTTCAGGCCTTGACGTGGCGGTGGGGCTCAGTAGCCTAGGGTGAGCTGCTGCACCTTTGGCGAAGCTAATTGAGCCGAGGGGGCTCTTTGTACCCCTGTTATAAGAAGAGGGGACAAAAGAGCAGGGGGCAAGGGACGGTAACCTCACCCCACTGTACTATCCCGACGTTGGGAGGGGTTGTTCTGTGGTGTGGGACAATCCCTCTTGGGAAGTGGTGTCGGCCCCTTGGGGAACTGACTAGCCGTCGAAGTGCCCTCATTCGATTCCGGGCAGAGCATTTCCCGGCATTAAAAAAAAGGCTTAATATAGTAATTGTTTAACTTTTACCAAAATAGTTTGACGCATTTTACCTCACAACAATACATGATTCATTACAACTACCTGGTGTGGAACCCGTTCAAAGTAATTAATCCACAAAAAAGTACTAAGTAGTTACTGAGTAATTTGTCTATAAACTTATAAAACTGTAATAAATGAATCCTAGAAATAAAGCCATTATAATAATAATATTAGTAATGGCTTTATTTCTAGGATAAACTTATAAATGTTAAGTACCTACATCTGTTCTTTTTGTTCACGTGTTTCACTAGAAATCGACGCTCTTATTACATTCTTCAAATATTTGTTCGAATCAAACTAAAAGAATTGTATATCTTTTTCCCAAGTCCAAATTAAAGAGATATCCAAATTGGCTAAGAACAATTTAAATACGCGACCATCAATATAAATGCTAATAGAGAATGTCTGTGTCGTACAAGTGAGTGACAAGGCCGAATCTTTGCTGCCCCCGAGACGTCCCTAAACGAACCCGAGGGTATTAAGACATTTTTCTTCTCCCAGCAATTATATTAAATTTACAGGCCTTCAAAGAATCATCTGACCTCGTTACAGGAAACTTAAGTGAATAAAGTTATGCCTCTCATTTGGTTGGGAAAGTTTTGACGTTTTATCTCTTTGTAACAATTTTCATCTGTACCTCTGATTGTATCTTCATTTTTGTATTTTAGGTGTTCATATTTTGTAACGAGTGTATGGTTTTTATTGTTTTATAACAATGACCTCTGTGGCTCAGTGGTAAGCGCGTTGGCGCTCAAACCGGAGGTTGCGGGTTCGAATCCTGGGAACAAAAAGAATTCTGTGTTCCAGGGTCATGGATGTGTATTATAATATAATAAAAATCTTAAATATATGTATAATATAAAAGTATTAAATATATTTCCGTTGTCTGGTACCCGTAACACATGTTTTTCGAGAACTTACCACGGGACCAGATTGACGTGGTGTGAAAGCGTACATAGAATTATAAAAAAAAATATATAATGACCAATATTGAGAGTGTAAAAGTCTGACGGATTATGTGTAGCATTTTACGATATCACAAAAATACGCCAGCGTAAGTCCCCTTTCATACGCGCCAGTTGCCGGGTAGCCGACGCCGGGTATCCGGTAGCGTAGTGTATGGGCATGTATGGCAGCTTTCAATGTACCGGCGTAATTAACTATTCGCTACCGGATACCCGGCGCCAGCTACCCGGCGACCGGCTCGTGTGAAAAGGGACTTAGCCATTCTAAAGCACACCATTATTTCGCTCGTAACAAATATCGTGACAAATAAACATTAGTTACTCTTTCACCTAATTGATCTTATAACTATCCACAATATTAAATACTTCACGAAGTCCTTTTCCACACAGTCCACATTTGAATGTAATGAATATATGAAGTAAATGTAATACGTTAGCTATCACAAAGTTTGTCCCGTTGGCGACCAGACTTATGCAATTTACAAGCGCAAGGAACTGTTCGTATATACGTAGGTTGGGGCGAAGTATAAGTGACTTGACAATGTTAACTTTGGGCAATACACAGCGTTATAAGAGAAGTTGCTCCTCGATCCGACACATCAACACTTTGTTTAAGGGAATTTACATTTATATTACAAGAGTTCATAAGCACGGTATACACTAGCTGTATTCTAGCTTACTGCGTTTAATTTGACTGATACTTTGTTATGAAATCCGTTGAAGAACTTAATTAGTCTTGAGTTTTGGTTTAGTACAAATATTTGTTTATTTTTTTTATACCGGTGGTGCTGATTAGCGAAGCTGCGATGGCCTTGGAGAGAATAGTGGCCTCCCGGCTCGTTCAGCATCTGGACGAAGGCCCGGGACCGGGATTCTCGGGGGTTTTGATCTCGGGGGGGGGGACCGGTGTGCCGTTGACGGCCACCACCCGAAGGTGTTTGAGGGCGGCGACGGTCGACCGACGTGCCCAAAATCCAAATTTTGACTCCGAGAGTCCTGGTTCCAGCCCTCCTCCATAAGTAAGCAAACCGGGCTAGACCACTATTATCTTTAAGTCCTTGCCAGCTTCGCTCAGCAGCACGGTCGCACTGTCGTAACCGATCCGGGGTCCGTCCTGCTTTTGGTAGCAGGCAGAGCCGACGCTCTTTCCAGACCCTCGGGAACTACCGTCCCAGAACTACCATAACCATTATTGTTATAAAGTATACGGAACTTGGGCATGTAATTTTTTTATAAACCGACATAAAATCTGTGAAAATTTGTTAATTGTAATAAATAATAAGTAGCGTCGAAACCAATTACATTAATTGGTTATAAATATTACTTATTTTAATTTCAACTTCATTTTTCATAATTCAAAACCGATTATATATGAATAACGTTTAAAACAAGCTCAACTTGCATACAGTAGGGAAAGCAAAAAAGCCTTATACACCAGAAAAACATCCAAGAACTGTTTTTATTAAGCGTAAGAGGTTTTTAATTTCACCCAAGAGCCTTTACTAAATTGACCTTGATTAAAATATGAGTTAGCACACAGATATAATAAGGTGATTTTTATGAAATACTAGCTGTTGCCTGCAGCTTCGCCCGCTGTACTCAACTCCTATATTTCATAGCGTGATATTATATAGCGTATAGCCTTCCTCGATAAATGGGCTATCTAATACTGAAAGAATTTTTCAAATCGGTCCAGTAGTTCCTGAGATTAGCGCGTTCAAATAAACAAATAAACTCTTCAGCTTTATAATATTAGTATAGATTTATCCTCCAAACAATATTTAGAGTTAATAATAAAATGAGTTCAGATTTGACTGTAGTTTTATTACGTGCTTTAGTTTTCCGGTCTGCAGTTTCACAGCTTGCGTTTCGCACATTTTACATAGAAATCAATTGACGACATTACTTACGAAAATTCAGACGGACGAAGGTAAATTGCGCATATATATTATTATTATTAACATTAGTTGGATTGGCAAACAAGCAGACAAGCTTGTTTGCCTATCCAACAATGGTAAGGGGTCAATGAACGTTCATGAATATAAACAAGTATACCTGAAACTAGCCCAGGCCACTCATTCACTTCACGGAGGCTGAAATGTAGGTGGGTCCGTCCGGCGCCGGGTCCAGACAGGGTGCCTTCGGAAGTTCTTCGACCGCTGCCTGCATTCCGGGCTGTCCCCGTGGGGCTGGAAAGAGGGTCGGCTCTGCCTGCGGACTCCGGACTCGACTTTGACGGTGCGACCAGTGGTGTTGCTGAGCGAGTTGGGAAGGCCCTGGAAACTCGCGATCTGACATCGGTTATCGCAGGGGACTTGTCTCTGACGAGCTTCATCGTCGCTATGCTCGATGAAGACGAGTCCTGGACGGCGGTGGTCTCCTTCTGCGAGATAGTAAGGTCCCAGAAGGAAGCTGACCAGTGGGTGAGAGAAGAGGCCACAGACGAGGCATCCCCCCGCGGGCGACGAATTACGGGGGTGGGTAGACGCACTATTAATGCGCCTCCAGTAACGCCCCTGTGCTCGTGTCGGGTTCAGGTTGGGAAGCTAGGCCCAGTATGGCACGTCACGGAGACTGTTTAATGGTTTAAGGGAGTAGTTTGGCCTTCGCCGGGGCCAGCCTGTCGCCTGCAGATCCGGTTTACTGGGGTAGTGCATTCCCAAATGCGAGTCCCCACATAGGTCCAGGAGCCTTACCCTAGGTAAACCTGGATCATGTGAAAGCATTAACGTGCATCATAAAAAAGGCCACTCATTCACTTGGATATAATATAGAAAAAAATCGGTTGTCTGTAAAGTCGGTTTACTAAGGATAGTTGAACGTGACAACGTCATAAGAAAATGGAACGCCTCAAAGCAAGGTAACGCCGCATGCGTCATGTTTTGTCGTTCTTGCAGCCGGCTCCATCGAATTATAAGACGTTAATCACGTCAAAAAACATAGGGATTTTCAAGAGCATACTTATATTTGAAATTCTGGCTACGCACTTACACCCCTTTATTGTGGCGGATATCGGTGATCACTTACTAGATAAACCGCCTGTCCGTTTGTCCCCTCTTCTAAAAATACGCGAGTCCATTCCAAATAATATATAGAGTCAAGGAGACTTCGTAGAAACCTTTCTTGATGTTATTGATGATATCTACTACATTTTTTCTAATGGCATCATCATCAGCCTCTATCCGTCCACTGCTGAACATAGGCCTCCCTCAAAGAACGCCAAGACGACCGATCCCAATGGCATAGTAAATTTTATCTATTATTTTTAAAATTACGAGCTTTAATCACACTTTGGTAACATTCTATTTTCATTGTTCCTAAAAAATGTTTCCTGATAAATGCTTCAAATTCTTATTTCTAAAATAATTTGAAAAAAATCTCATCTGATCCAAAAATAAATATCTTATTTGACTTTAGCGAAATTTCTTCTACGTGAAAATAATGTTTTTACGAAATCAACAGGACATATTTTAATCAAACATAACATTAAATCTTAAAATAGACGAAAAACTATAAGTTAATAAATTTAAAATACGTATTATGTTGGAATAAATTATCACCTATATTTTCAACTCATCTGGGCTATGACTGATGACTTATACATAATATTATAGAATGTACTTAATGATCAAATCGATTTGTTAAATTATTATTGAAGAGAAAATTACTTTCCTTACAATGAGAAGTACTTATTGCACCACCACTATATTTTACACTGCTTATAAGTGCTGGAGCTGGATATAATTTTATAGCCTAACATATTTAAAAATTGGTATTAAACCAAGGCATTTATTAATTAAATGGTATTAAATTAAGGCAAAAAATAATAAAAACATCAACAATAACCGTATTTATTAGAAACGCGAAAAATTATTAAAAAAAAAAGAAATATAAGAAACTATAAAAGTGTCATTAAACTAAGCTCCTACAAAAGTTATAATGACTTTCGGTAAAATACTGACAAAGGTAACGAAAAAAGAATATAAATTAATAAAGCATTAGAAGTCTCTTCAATCACACAAATTAAATCAACCCTAATAAATTTCGTTTCATTTGCATGACAAATCAAGTTTCAATAATTCCTGATAAAAGATTCAATTTTGTGAGGTTTCTTTTTATTTCAATTACAAAGTTTAATTTATTTGGCTTCGTATTTAGTTCCTGTTCTTACATTCCCAGGAATTTGGTATTTTATATAGGTAATATTAACGTGGATTGTGTGGGTCTTCCTTGCTTCGTTTAATTAAAATAGATTTTTGAAGTGAAAACTTCTTTAGGCGCGGTACGCATATTATATGAGATTATGCAATATTTGTTTACATAACCAATCGAAAATCCAAATTTGAATTAAATTATTTTGTTTTCACTTCTGTCGGCAGTCCCTGTGACTGGTTGGGTTAGTTTTTTTTTTTTTACGTTTAGAATTAATTATACAAAAATAATTCTAGTTGTGACCAATTTAATTTTCACAAATATGAATTTTAATGAATGTTTTGGCATATACAATATGTTTGATATCTTAATTTAAGTCCTCAGATAACTAATTATCTCCGAATCTATGCTGTAAAAGAAAAATAAAAAACCATTATACTCATTTTGATCATGACAGTTGAGTAAGTTATTCAAAATGTTACAATACATAGGATTTTGAATTTGATTTATATTCAATGAAATCAATTACAACGTAAACTTTACTTGGGTAAACATCGGTAAATCAAGTAAGTGTCAGCCAAAAGTTGAAACTTGGCAGACAGTAAATAACGAATTTTTATAATAAAGAATTTACTTTTAATGAGTTAATTTCGTTGTTGATTTATTTTGTCGCGAATATTATAAAAACGAGACAGCTAAAAACAAACATTAATTGGCTTCGAATAAGACATTGAGTCAAATTAAAATGTAAAGGATTTCTTTTTGTATTTATTTAAATATCTAAAAACTAATTTCATTAAAACTATCAAGTGTGTACACGTTGTCTCAGAAATGCTACAGTTTTGATGCACGAAAATTTCCCGTAACGCTCATTGTCCCGTTACGATAATTGCCCCTTACGCTCATTGTACGCTTGCGTTTTGTTATGACGTTCTCACGTTAAACTGTCGTCCGTAAACCAACTTTATAGACAACCAATTTTTTACCCTATTGAAATGACAAATCAATTTCATTAAAGTTATACCTACAACTTTTACGGAATATAATATGGCGGATAATTGAGATTTTTACATGCCCAAGTTTTGGATATCTACTTTACAGCAACCATGGTCACGGGATAGCATGACAGTCCTGCCGTCGCCCGTCCGTATCCGTACGATACTTTAATAAACCGCCACAAAATATATGTTAGTTGTTTCATTATAATGAGTGAAATTCGAGTGAACATTTGAAAATAATATTATATTAATGTCAATAAACTGTGTTCAAAATTACTAAAACGGTAAATTAGATTATTGCCATCGAACATGACCAACGAATCCACTTATGCCAATCATGAGCGGGATTAAATAGTTCACATTATCCGTTAATTAAATACAGTCCAACTCAAACGAAAAACACTCATTCAATTGCCAGTTAATTATTTCAAGCTTTGCCCGCTCTGCAGTTAATTACCATCAAATTCACAATATATTATTTTAATTTTGTATGATCTCGTATGTAACTGACTTTTAAATCGCATTCATCCAATGTGACCTTTATTTATTTTATGTACCTCTGTATATAATTCGCTAAAATAATTAATGGATGATAGGAACATAATCCTCCACTTCCTTTTTTATAGCATAGGTGGACAAACGAGTGAGCACTATCAACGTCCATACACATCCGCACAAACAGAGTTTATGCAGATGCGTTGCCCTCCTTTTCTCTATCCTTCACAATAGGACACCGGAAACGCGAAATAATATTATTATTTAAGTATCAAATTATTCTTTATCATAATAAACATGGAAATATACAATATATATGGGAAAAACATATTATTAAAACTTTAAAGCACGTCCTATATAATTATGTATAAGTCGAGCATTTAAACAGTTGCGTTAGTTGTTTTTTTTTTTACTTTTTTTTTAGAAAAGACCCTCTGTCTTTTCCAAATAAAATAATAGCGTTGTTAGTGCATGTGTTAGTGTATCTTATTAAGCGTCGAATTGAGTTCACTAACGGTGAAACAAATTTACTGTGAAGAACAGATGAAACAAACTCTGCTGTTGGAATCTTTTGAACATTTTATCATATATTATGATAATGTTATTATCTTATCAGCCGCGTAATGAACGCCTTCTTTATAAGGTATCATCTTTAATAAATTATTTTATTTTATTTCCCTTTAACACACGAAAAGATTATTTTAGCAGCTTCTATACAATTTAATACAATGCTTTAAGCTCACTAATCAAGCCACAAGAGCTTAGCAGTTGAGGATGTTTGATCTCATTATACCAGGTCTCATCGTGAGATTTGCTCAAACTAAAGCTGATTAGAGTTAATATAGCTACGAATACGTGAATGAGTGCTTAGTTCGCGCCACTTTGATGGAATTAAGGATATTTCGAATTGGTTTTCGAAATAATCAGTGGCTTCTAATTAATCAAAATCAAAAAAATCAAAATCAATTTTTTTTATTCAAAATAGTACTAATACAGTATCTTTTTGAACGTCAATTCAACAACAAAAAAAATCTTTTCAAGTAATATATATTATATAACAATTTTAACATCTTATCGTGAAATGCCCGGGAGGAACGCCTTATTCCCAGGGTGTGGTATCTTCCATGAAATCTTTTACTTTATATATTATAACTAGCTTTACCACACAAACGCTCTTTAACAACTTTTTTGAATTTTTTTATGGATAGCTTTTGAACGTTTTCTGGGATCCTATTGTAAAAGCGTATACAGTTGTAATAAAATTCGAATCACTTAATTATTATTTATTACTTTTACGTATAATATCGAACCTAAAAAATTTTACAGCTGAAATATTCCAAATGGAACTAAAAGCCATGTAAAGAAAATAAATGTGTTAATAGAAATAAATACTCCGTCTATCACTGTCACTCTTTCCCTATATTATGTGTGACTGAAATATAAAATACAATATGATCATCATCAATACGCTAGCATTGGAATTCCGAACTGGCAGTAGGGTTAATTTGACTTTCAATAAGGGTACTCCACCGCGGCGCACGGAGAGGCTAAGCAGGTTTCTTAAGTTTCGCTTTGCAAGAAAATGTATGTGATTGTTTGCACTGCAACCCACGGACATGCTACGCATTAATGGACATTTTCTTGTAATTGACATTTTCTTGTAATTGACATTTTAACATACGTGCGTAGTCCCTGCGTGCGAGAGCCGCGCCTTCATATAAATGTTTTTTAAATTTAATTTTACTTTTATTACTTTTAATAATTGACCCTTATATTATCTTCTACTGCTGGGCACAGGACTCTTGAAATCAGGCGCATCAAGTCCAATACGTGAACTTCACACACCTTTTTTTTTTTTTTGGTCTGCAGCGGTAATTTGCAGCCCACACCATAACTAGGACCGGGGTTGGTTTTAAACCTAGCCGTGTGTGGGGTTCGCACTTGGGCAGTGTCGTTACCCACTAAAACCGCTGCAAGCGCCCTCCGCCGCCTTTTTGAGGGTCCCGGATCTTGCAGGCAACACAGGCGACAGGCTGACCCCGGCGAGAGGCCAGACTCCTCTTCGAAAGGGGGGACTGCTCGGCCGTTCGTTTTCACGATACTTTTTACAGTTCCCGACGACGTCGTGCCTATCTGGACCCAGGTTAACCCCAGCCTCGGCCTGACACGAGCACAGGGGCGTTACTGGACGCGCATTAAGTAGCGCCTCCTACGCACCCCTGTTCGTCGCCTGCGGTGGGAGGCCTCGTCGGCGGCCATCTCTCTCACCCGCTCATCGGCCTCCTTCTGGGACATTACTGCCTCGCAGAAGGAGACCATCACCGTCCAGGACTCGTCGTCGCCGAGCATCGCGGGGATGACACTCGGCAGAGACAAGTCCCCTCCGATGACCGATGTCAGATCATGACGCAGCGCCGCCCATCTCGGGACACCTCTAGAGTGTGCTGGGCCGAGTCCACCGCCGCGCCACAATCGTGACATACAGTTGCCGGCTCCCTTTGGGCCGTCCGGCACAGGTACTCACCGAAGCAGCCATGCCCGGTGAGCACCTGTGTCAGACGGAAGGTGAGGGGTTTGCGTTTACGACGCATCGACCACTCTAGGACCAGACGCAGGGCAACCGTTAGGCGTTTGCCATACGGCTCCCACGCCAGGTCCTCTCCCCACCTCAGCATTAACGCCTCTTGCCCTAGTCGGCGGACCCGCAGGATCCCGTCCAGCGTCAGGCTCTCGCCGAGAGACCTCCTATCCGAGACATAGGAGTGCACCTCAGCAAGAACTTCCGCCACAAGATACCCCCGAATCACTCTTACCGCGATGACCCGCTGCGCCGAGCGCAACTGGGCCCTACTCCGCGCGGTAAGGTGACCCGCCCAAATGGGAGCACCGTATATCGCCATACTCCGGCAGACACCGGAGAACTTCACACACCTTCAAAGACTATATACATAATAATTTTATCAGGCATGCAGGTATTCTCGTGATATTTTCTTTCACCGGTGAGCTAGCAATGCTCTCATGTGCACGGGGAAATTTAGGGAAAACCGATTTTTAATGTACCGGTCCAAAACATACCTTTAGGGCCCATACCCACTAGACCATCGCCGCTCTTCTAATTTCTTGATTTCCTCTAATTAAATAATAAATACGTATCATATCAAATGCGGAATGATCAATCCCTGCAGGCCGCTGGTATGTTAGTTATTGAAATTCGTCTATTAACTCGGAAGTTATTGGAAATTAATATATTTCAAGTTATTTATCTATAATGAAACAAATCGTAAGCAATCCATCTCCCCAATTTCAATTGAAAGCAACTTGTTTATTGTATAAAATACAGAAATAACATTTAACACTTATTATAATATACTTTTCTATAATAAAGATAAATATCTTTTCTAAAACCTAGAAGTGCCGGGTTTGAAATAATATTTTTAGGGAACTTTATAGTTTCGCAGAAAATTTTAATTTAATTTTGGGGAAAGCATAACCGTAGGAAAGACTAGTTTACAATAAATGTCTACTGAATTTCTTTATTATTATTTATTAAAATTTATCGCTTAAGATTTTAAGCAATAAATTTGAAATTATTTTGATTCCTTATTTCACTAATCCCCGACGCAAAAAGACGGGTGTTATAAGTTTGACCCATACAAATATTCTGTGGTTTTACCGCTAAGTGTGTACTGTTGTACCGTAGTTCTCTAACGGGTGAACATAATATTAAATCTGGTTTTCTAGCGGCGCGGCGGTTCATTTTTTTTATATCATTGATAGGCTTGCGTTTGGGCACTGTTTCATCTGATGCCTGATGGAAAGTGACGACGTGGCCGACGGTGGACCGCGCTTGCCTAGAATATACCTGTTCACTCTTTTCTTGAATAAATGTTTCATCAAAATCAGTTGTCATTTCAAGGTTATTGCGTTGTGTTTTTTTTTTAAAGAATAATCTTTTATTATAATAATTGAAAAGCCAAACAATAATTTGCATAAATTCAGCAATGTTCATATTTAAAGACAATTTACCTATGTCCATTTCATTTGGTATTGATTAAGTCGATACTCTGTCGGTGACCTACGGAAGTATTGTGAGTGGAATAGTTTTGACTAACAAACAAACTTCTTCACCATCATCGTAATTATCAGCTTTTTACATCCACACAACTTGCTCATGGAAATTATAGAAATTTCTCACATACAATCATAATTCATTATTTTGGCGTTTATAAAGTATATATATATGTTCGGCAGTGGGTAACAAGGTCGATGATAAAGAAATTTTTTTTTTATTCCATCTATTCAAAAATAATCTTCTTCTAATCTATCTAATATATAAAATTTCCATGTCACAATGTTAGTTACCGTACTCCTCCGAAACGGCTTTACCGATTTTTACCAAATTTTATATGCGTATTCAGTAGGTCTGAGAATCGGCTACTATCTATTTTTCATACCCCTAAGTGATAAGGGTGGTCAACCCCTCAAATTTTAAAAGATAACGCGGGCGAAGCTGCTGGCAACAGCTAGTAATTATATAATATCTATGGATATAGATATTATATATTATTATTGAAAAGTACTTGATTCGCCTTTAAGTGCACCCAAAGGTGGTGTTTTCTATAAGAAACTTTTAGCGGCCAGTAATGAGTTTTAATGATCTTTAATCTTTATAAGTGCGTCGCAATTATCCTTGCCGCGCACTTTTTGAATTTGGAACATCTTTGTGTTCAGCGCCAAAGAAATCGAACGCAAATATTGTTTGAATAAAGACTGGCTGGTACGACGGCCCATAGTCGGCTGTAACTGTAACAAATTGCGAAAATGTTACCGGTGGGAGGGAAGCGCTGTGCCGCGCTCCCGGCTGCATGGGTACCACCATCTTGCTTGTTTCTCCCGTGAAACAGCTTTGCTGTGTTTCGGAGAGAAGGGCAAGACAGGCAGTATATTATTGGCACCGAGACTTAACATCTTATGTCTCAGGATAGGCAACACATAAATGAGTTGCCTGGGCTCGTTCCATGTATACTAGTTTATGTTCATGGGCGACGTCGACCACTTACCATCAGGTGGTACGTTTGCCAGTTTGCCTATCCAACTAACATAAAAAAAATGTCTCAAATGTAAATATAAGTTTTGAGTAGTTTTATTATTAGACACGATTTAATTTCAATTTAGTTCTTACTCTTTATGTTTTATTAAATAATAATACTACAATAATCTATGAGGCGCCTTTTATTTTCTCATACAGGGTGATGAAAAGTGGAGTCAAGAGTATCACTCGGGCGCAAAATTTATTTTTGGCTCGGGCGACGTACTCTCGTTCAGGATTCTACTAAAGAATCCCTCATTTCACTGTGGATTCCAAAAAGCACCCTCGCCGTAAAAGTATTATTTTGATCCCTTACGATACAATCTACTATTTTAGTGCCTAAAGATAAAACTCCAATACGTACAATAATAATGAAACAACTTTTACGGACTTTATCGTGCTTTATTTAGATTTTTACGTGCTCGAAATTTCAGAACGCTAAAGAAAGATTATTATACAATATACACTATTGGCGGCACGTAAGTTGAACCATGACCTTCATGCGTGGTGACTGATTTTTGAGTCTCAATCCAGTTGGTATGTGATGCGCAGAGAGGCGTATACGTCACCGTAACAACGCGGCAACGCGTATTCGCACTCCATGCCGCACACTCCGCGCTTGTTCCGCGTGGCCCTGGAGTACAATCGCGCACGAATCCGCTCGGCCCTGGAGTACAATCGCGCACGAAGTTTTCAGTTCTTTCATGTTCAGTTCATTGATGACATTACTATCAAACGTGATGTATGTTCGCAAAAAAAATATACTGAATTTGTAAAAAAAATGCGACAATCACAACCTTTATACAAGGAACAAACATAAATTGAATGTAACATTTTTTAGACTTCACAAAGTTAGTAATTCTTTTATAGGACAATGTATACATTTAAACCCCAGAAAATTTTTTCAATAATAAATTTAAGAAAACTGCTAAGGAACGTTTGTGTGATAAAGGCTTTTATGAAATAAAAGATTTTATTGAAGATACCACACCTTGGGAATAAGACATTCACTGTTGAGGGTATATTATATCCATGCAAACCAGAAGACAAAAGAAAAAGTAAGTTCTTTTCTCGTTTTTCTTAAAGATTTTTTCTTTTTGTGACGTATTTCAAGTTGTTACAGGCCTACGAAATAAAGATATTTTGATTTGATTTATATTTCTGTCAATCGTGTGATCATTTAATTTAAATTCAATAAAATGGGTTATACCAATGAGTGATACTGATTGAACATAAAGTACCATTACTTATGTTGTATTAAATTTTTATTATTATACTTTAACTATTTTATTTAATAATAACCTAACAGCGATTATTTGAATGAAAATCTGAAATTATTTTTATGAAATTAGATTTTCCGTTTATCTTGCCTTTAAATAAATTACTTCACTCCATTTTCACACTTAAAAAAATTACTAGTTCACGTTTTTTCCTATACGATTTTTAAATTTTACAGGCAACCGCGGATAATGCATCCTACGATTTTGTCCATAATTGTATCTGCGTGAACGGCCGCCAATTTGGTTCAACTTACGTGCTGCACAGAACACAAAGAATGACTAGTTCACGGTTTTTTTCCTATACGATTTTTAAATTTTACGGACAACCGCGGATAATGCGTCCTACACTTTTGTCCATAATTATTGTATTTGCGTGAACGGCCGCCAATTTGGTTCAACTTACGCGCTGCACAGAACACAAAGAATGACTAGTTCACGGTATTTTTATCATATACGATTTTTAAATTTTACGGGCAACCGCGAATAATGCGTCCTACACTTTTGTCCATAATTGTAGATCTGCGTGAACGGCCGCCAATTTGGTTTAACTTACGTGCTGCGCAGAACACAAAGATGTTTTATCAAAATGTGTAGGAAGTGGTTTCATTATAATGACTGAAATTCGCGTAAATTTAAAAAATAGCTCATACCTATAATTGTTTATCAATAATTATTAAGAAACTTCTACCAAATATTTGATTTAATAAACTGTTAGTCATAGGGACTGCCACTGCCGGTAGAAGTGAAAATTTCGAATTATGACATTAAGGAATTTAATTTTTAATTGAATTATCTAAAATTTTGAAATTTCTTAATGACATCAAAATGTCACTTTACCATTTCACAATGGAAGCGTTCGCTGATGATGACGCGATTTCCATGACTTTTGTTCATCCAAACAGTGCTCAACGCGCCTACAAAATTTTTCACTTCAAATATCCTTTATTTATTTTATTTCTTAGTTATTCTGAATAGCTTGTTAATGCTAAGCAAACAAGAATAGAAAAAAAAATCCCACTCAAAATAGCACTACTTACATTCCTCTAGTGGCTTACGTAAGTGTCTGGTATATATGGGCAGTTGTTCAACCGTTAAGTACCAAGGGACGATCGAAAGCCTTTTATATTTATTATCAGTATCTCTCCCTAACGGCCCATTGCGAAGGACATAAAACGTGGGAAGGATAAACGTGCCTCATTAGACGTTCATTACCGAGAATAACTCAGACTCAAATGGGTAAATGATCGAGACGCCGATTCAGGCCTTTAACAAGTATAGACCTTTACATCCAAACGTGAGTCTCCATTAAAACCCCATTATTAAATTAAGATGTACATTTTAACTATTAAAACACATTATTAATTATTAAAACGAGAAAAAACATATATACTATTATAATTATATATATTTATTTATTTTTACGTTCCGTTAACCGACATTGTTCTATATTAAGCTTTGTTTAATAATGTAAGCGCCTATTTTATATTCTATCCCAATCATTAATAATAATAATATTAACCCTTACATATCCCACTGCGGGCACGAGTCTCCTCCTCGAAATCAGGTGAGGAATTGAGCCATAGTTCACTGATGCGCTGGATCAATGCGGGTTGGTGAATTTCACACACCATCAAAAACTTCTAACTTTATCAGGCATGCAGGTTTCCTCGTGGTGTTCTTCTTCGGTAATCTCATTATCTAAGCTAATCATCAAACTTTATATAAACTTGATCATAATTGGCTTAAGTATTAAATCCGTCCTCCTACCAAGGATTTGTATAACTTCAAAATCACAGTTACATATTACTTCCAGACTTTCAAATACAAAGTCTAATAAACGGCGTCATCAGGAGAGATAACTGCTTTGTCTTATGTTTAACTAAATTTTCCAATCATACTGAATTCTCCTTTCAAAGTTCTGTATACATAATGACATACAGTCCTGACATAATATATTCTGATGTAACTTCCAGAGTTACCCTATCGGCGTTAACTGGCTGGTTCGAAACAACGTGATCGTCGAACATGACTTTCATCTTATCCAATGTTATCAGATCACATGGAATTTAGTAATTAAATACCATTCTCTAATCTAAGTTTCCTCCTCAATCTGGTCCCGTGGTAAGTTCTCGAAGAACTTGTGTTACGGGTACCAGACAACGGAAATATATTTAATATTTTTATATTATACAGAGTGCAATTGAAATCATGAGCATCCTTTTAAATTTAGACTCTGTCCATGTAACCACTAATGTTACGAATACTAAAAATAAAATTAAAGCATGTTATTGAAAACCCTTATAATTAAATCCTGTCATAAAAAGTATCAAGTTCGGTTGGGCGCAGTTTGGTTTACGAAAGTGCCGCCCGCGCCGTGTAGAATACGTAGACCGTCAGTCAGTTATGTACGTGACGGATACCTATCCATTAGAAATAAATAGCTTGTAAATAAATAAATAAATCCCTTGCTTGCATATTTTATTTTATAAATCAGCTTATTATTAGCCGTAATGCAAATAGTATCATTAGTAGTGTCTACATTTGAAAGGATGCCCATGATTTCAATAGCAACCTGTAGATATATTGAATGACCCAGGAAAACAAACAACCCCCACCATGGTTCAGGCCTTGTTGTGGCGGTGGGGCTCAGTAACCTAGGGTGAGCCGCTGCACCTTGGGCGAAGCTAATTGGGCCAAGGGGGCTCTTACTAGACTCTTACCCCTCTTATAAGAAGAGGGGACATAAGAGCAGGGGGTGAGGATAGGAACCTCACCTCATTGTACTGTCCCGACGTTGGGAGGGGTTGTTCTGTGGTGCGTGACAACCTCTCTGTGGAGGTGGCGTCGGTCCCTTGCGGGACTGACTAGCCGTCGGTGCCCTGTTTGTTTACTAGATCCGGGGCACCTCACCAAAGGCGGCATTGGTGGCACTCGCTGGGTTTTAGTGGGTAGAGATGCGTCCACTTACCAGCTATCGGGCGCAGCGAGTCCCACATACCCGCGTGGGGAGACCCACTCCCCCGCAGGATGCCTCAGAGCATTTCCCGTCGTTAAAGAAAAAAAAAAAAGGAAAACAAACAACTTTTTGTTCCCTGGCGGGATTCAAACCCGCAACCTCCGGCTTGAGCGCCAACGCGCTAACCATTGAGCTACGGAGGTCGTCAACAAGCAACACAACAGACAACACACTTTTTATAAGAGGTAATACCATACTGTTTTGCAGCCGAATTGAAGCCGGCACGACTGGGACATACCTCTCGCTCACATAACACCGGCGTCAAGTGACAGCTATGCTGTGGCGTTTCGTGCGGTTTGTGAGTTTCCCGTGGACCATTGGGGGGATAGGGTAAAGGAGGGCAACGTATCTGCATAATCGCCGGTTGTGCGGATTTGTATGGGCGTCAATAGTCGCCAAAGGAGTTAGACTGCTCTTTTGCCCTCCTCTGCTATAAAAAAACCTAAAACTATCCCTGGCAACTTAGTCATGCATTGCCTATCCTGAGACATACGTATCGGTGCATATAATTGCACTGTGGGTTCTGTATTTTCGAAATAAAGCAAAGAAAAGGCTTCTCAAGTTTTACGAAAGGAATAAACTTGATGGTGGTACCCATGCAGACGATATGCACAGCGCATCTCTCCGACCGGTAAAATAAAACAAAAAAATGTTGATTCTAAAAATAAAAAAGAAAGTAATAAATCTGCAATGAGTACGACGGCGTTAAGTTTGTTTTATTGTAGGCCAATCAGTGCTGCACTAAATATCACTTTGCTGATCGTAAGATTTAGTAGTTTGTCCTCGTAAAAACGTATCGACGTTCGTATTTCCCGGTGGGGCGTACTATCCTGGAAAGTTTCCCGCTGCAGTGCGGGGAGACTGTTTAAAATTCCCGAATTGCTCTGCGTACAATAAATTTAACTCGAGAGTCCCGGGTGCTGTAAATTTTGTGCTTATTTCCAACAAATTATTTTCATTTAAGCGCTGTGCTTTCTTGGTAGTTTCATGCCGGAAAAATCCAGTTTTAGCTAGCACAATAAGCTTCACTTGCTTTAAAATACATGTTCAATTCCGAGAGGCTTTTCTAAATCTTGCCTGTTATCGTCTAAATAAATTAAACCTTCTTTGGAATTTAGAGGCTCTTTTATAATTCACGCCGATGAAAGTCCTTGCTTAAAAATGTAAACGAGATAAGAATTTTTACAAGGTGCCATAAAAACGCCTAATCATAAGCCAGTTATCGTTTACTTTTAAACGACTTCAAAAAGGAGCAGGTTCTATGTTCGTCTGTATATTTATTTTTTTAATGTATGTTCACTGATTTTTCCGTCAATTGTGGACCGATTTTCATAATTATTGCCAATGTGCTTTCTTCTGTTGAAGCCCCATGTCACAGAGATTTACAGCTTGGCATGAAAGAGTTTGACGTGGTGACAAGTGGAACTAAATATTTTACTAAATTGAAACCTATGATGTTGACAATACTTGGCTGACAAATACTAGATTTTGAGTAACATTTAGCGTTCTCTTACCGATTTTCCATATCATGATGGGACCTAAGTGAAAGTGGCGCCCTCATTTTTTCCAAACTCTTTTTTGCCAAGCTATAAATATTCGTGAAAAACGGTCTAAACGATTGAACCAAAATTTTGATTGATAGTTATAATACCACATGTGACAGACCTTGTCGCGGCGGACCGGACAATAATCAATATTGTGTTTGTCCAGTGTAGTAGAATGTTAATTTCCAGTCAGTCACAGATTATTAGTATCTAATGTGGTAAATTACTTAAGAAAAATAAATTTTATCTACAATAATGGAACATCAATGAAATTAAGAGCGTCTTTTGATATATAATATTTTAAAACTTATTACTCATGAAAGTTAGATTTTTATGCTATTTTTGTTGAACACACACATTGCCTCGAGTTGATTTTGTTCTCACATAAACAACGTATGAGAATTTATATAAATATAGCACTCGTCTCAAAGCACAGCATAAGAGACCCTCATATGGTTCACTAATGGGCACGTGTCTGTTCCTCGAAATCTAGCGAGGAGACGTTGGGCCCTTAGCTCACTGGCCCAATGCGGTAAACTTTTCACACAAGGCAGGTTTACTTCTAAAGTTTCTTCGTCGATATCGGTCAAAAAGCTTAACAGTAACGTTCTAAATAATGTATTTGTCATAATATATTGCAATTTTCGATGAAATAATCCATTTCCTTATATCTTCCAAGATTTGCAAATGGAAGAATTCAAAATACTCAACCTCCCATACAAAATTGACTTAATTTTTTTCATATATTTTTTTAGTTGTAACTAAATTACCTACCACGGATTGGTAGATACTTTTTAAATCTTTATTTAATTAGAAGTTTTTGTCCAACAAGACACGTCAACTCTATTATGCTTACCCTAAACACTACATAGAATACTCTTTAAACCTATTTAAGAGAACAGAATTTAAAACATGTACCGGAGATGTAGGTTTTGCTAAAATACGTAGAATTGAACAAACATGTAACCTATGTAAATTAATTTTAAAAAAGTGGTGAGCTTTGGGCGAAGACTTTGCGAATTCCACAATACATAAAGATTTAATATTTCACGTAAACAATCCATTTAAAATTAGTTATTTGATAAAAAATGTCCCCTCTTAAAAACAAACTACCTAAAAACCTTTTAAGTTCTCCAAACAGTTTTTTAAAACGTCTATAATCATATCTTTGACTAGCTGTTGCCTGCAGCTTCGCCCGCGTTACTCAACTCCTAAATGTCACAGCGTATATATATATATATATATATATATATATATAGCCTTATAGCCTTCCTCGATAAATGGGCTGTCTAACACTGAAAGAATTTTTCAAATCCGACCAGTAGTTCCTGAGATTAGCGCGTTCAAACAAACAAACAAACTCTTCAGCTTTATAATATTAGTATAGATTTTACTAGCAGACATAACAACATCCAATTTTTTTTAAATAATTTTCCAAATCTCTAATCCATCATATTATGCTTGTTCACTTCTTCTGAAATGTTTTTCTCCTTTGTTTGAGTCACCAACAATTCCTTGAGGCTCCTATCCCAAGGAATAATTCACTCCATTCATTTATGCATTCACATTAATTCACTCCAAAAATTATCGTTGTCGTAGATATTTGAATTATTATTACGATATTTCTATTTTATTTTCACGGATTGATGTTATTATAATATATTTTCATGAAAAAAACATTTTTCTTTTTTTAGATGTAACGTTAAACGTGGATGTTCGAGTGTATATTATATACGCTATTATATGCTAGCACAGGCTGTACTGTGAGACCGCTCTTGACCTGCCTTTCTTGTACCGATTCAATGGATCCTTAAGGCAGGCTTGTTTAACTTGGGATTGAGGGTGCATTGTAATCAAAAGTCTGGATGGCATCTGAGGCTCTTGAGCTTCGTCGCTTGATCCGTAAAATAAATTTTATGCATAAGCAATTACTCAGGCTTCAAAGTATCTCTTGAGTCAGTCGTTTTGCTTTTTAAATTACGTTTATTTTAATGCTAAAATGCTGTAAAGTATATATGTGGCCTGGCTTCTATTATCTTGTTTTATTATTTTTGTATATTTGTACAACCTGGGCTTACATTACGCGGGGGAGTGGGTCTCCCCACGCGGGTATGTGGGACTCGCTGCGTCCGAAAGCTGGTAAGTGGACGCAGCTCTGCCCACTAAAACCCGGTGAGTGCCACCAATGTTGCCTTTGGTGAGGTGCCCCGGATCTAATGAGCCAACAGGGCACCTCGACGGCTAGTCAGTCCCCTATGAGACCGACGCCACTTCCACAGAGGGGTTGTCTCGTACCACAGAACAACCGCTCCCAACGTCGGGATAGTACAATGGGGTGAGGTTCCCGTCCTCGCCCCTTGCCGCCTGCTCTTTTGTCCCCTCTACTTATAAGAGGCCCCTCGACTCAATTAGCTTCGCCCAAGGTGCAGCGGCTCACCCTAGGCTACTGAGCCCCACCGCCACGTCAAGGCCTGAACCCTGGCCTGAATCAGCGTCCGGGCGCAGCGAGTCCCATACATGGGGAGACCCACTCCCCCGCGGTAAACGTAAACAATTGATAACGTAAGGTATACAAAGATTCCCCACCATGGTTCAGGCCTTGACGTGGCGGTGGGGCTCAGTAGCCTAGGGTGAGCCCAGCACCTTGGGCGAAGCTAATTGAGCCTAGGGGGCTCTTTGTGCCCCTCTTATAAGAGGGGACAAAAGAGCAGGAGGCAAGGGGTGAGGATGGGAACCTCACCCCATTGTACTGTCCCGACGTTTTGAGGGGTGGTTCTGTGGTGCGGGCAACCCCTCTGTGGAGGTGGCGTCGATTCCTTGCGGGACTGACTAGTCGTCGAGGTGCCCTGTTAGCCTAACAGATCCGGGGCACCTCACCAAAGGCGGCACTGGTGGCACTCGCCGGGTTTTAGTGGGTAGAGCTGCGTTCATTTACCATCTTTCGGCCGCAGCGAGTCCCACATACCCACCTGGGGAGACCCACTCCCCAGGCGGGATGCCTCAGAGCATTTCCCGGCGTTAAAGAAAAAAAAAAAGGTAGGTATACAAAGATTGCATCGAGAACTAAACTTAACTATTCGAAATTTAATTTAAAAAATTGTATGTACATATACAATTTTTTTTTCATAAACAGTCTGAGAGAGGGCCGGGGTACCCTGAAGCCGATCTGGGTGTATCTGACTGGTCTATTTGAAACTGTTGTTACATATCGTATTCTGTGTAGGTATACTATACTATCGCGAAGCTCTTTTCCCATGCTTTATAAAATCTTAAAGAAGTTGGCATGTTATGTGGGTAGCGGCAAGTACTTACCAGTTCGTGCCTTTTCAAGCTACGTATAATTAATGATTAAACGAACTTACCTGAAGTGATGTTCTATCATAATTATACGGAGCTTCGTCTGAAGAGATTATATACTTGTAGTAGGCGTATCGTGTCTCCGTTCAAACACTATAGTTGAGATATTCTATGAAACAGTAAAGCTAGAAAATAAAATAAAAATTAAAATAAGGTAGTTATACAGTTGCCACCAAACGACCCCAACGTCGGCCATGTCTTCATTTAGTTGAGAGTGATAGTATTGGTTTTTTTTTTACATTAGGGCTTAAGTTTAGAGGTGGGAGGGACCTAATCTCTTCAGACGAAGCTCCGTATAATTATGATAGAACATCACTTCAGGTAAGTTCGTTTAATCATTAATTATACTTTGCTTCGTCTTCGTGATTATATACTTGTAGATCTTGAGAGTTAATTATGTAAAAAAAAAGTTAAGTAGAAGTGTTTCACACTTTAGTTAGGTCTATTATATAATGAGATAATATTATACAATTGATTATTACACATATTTTAACATTAAATTTAAAAGAAACTTAATTTATTTCCTATCCAGCTGTTTTGCGGATGAGGTCAATGTGTAAGTATTTGTGTGCAACAGAAATGTTGATGCATGTCTAGTGGAATGAACAGTAAAAGTATCTGTATAGATGCCACTCATATATTTTATGTATAATACTTCTTTCATCCGTCGACTGACACTTTGTGAACAGATGGGCTTATACGGACTTTTAAAGCTAATAAACAAATTATCACAATTTTTTGTAGCACTAGTTCTATTTATGTGAACTAATAAAGTGTTTGCTGGGCAGACTTGAGGTTTCTCATTGACAATGTATGTATTTAAGAGAGTCGCATAGCACCAGGTCCTGATGTTTATGGCATCTGGTATTTTAATTACAATTCTTGTCCCAAATTAATTTTAATATTCTTAACAATAATTTTAGTGATGGTTTGGACACTGCGAGCAATCACAAGAGCTAATAGCGTTACCACCCTCTTTAGATAAGTTCTCGACACTAATACTTTCATTTGGGTACCAATGCTCTAGAAAATTGAGTTGACTATTTTCAACATATTGTTATATTATATTTTGTTAAAGGTGGACGTAGTCGATAAGAAACCATTGATAAATCTAGATACTTTATCATCAGTTCCTATTCTAGTGGTAACAATTAAAGAGAGGGCATAAATATAGCTATTTAATGTGTTGTACTGGGTACCCCTATAAAAAAATTTATGTTTAAAATACATAACATCGATATAATATATTAAAAATACATAATATCGATACCTCTATCGAAGCTTCATGGGAACCAATGTTTTGATTATCACAATAAAGGAACCATTTTTTAAATGCTGAACCATATTGTTGGAGTGAATTTTTCATTAAAGAAACACACATAATGTCATAAGGCACTCTGAGGGTTGCTTCGAGAGAGAATGCTTCGAAAGGATGACCTAGCAGCTACCAGAGTAACGCTGTGGTGTAGGGGTCTGTTGGGAACAGATAACAAAACATTAGATATATTACCTAATATAAGCAAGTCGCGGCATAGCCACTTGGACATAGGGTAAAAGGTTGAGTGAGCCACAGGGGCCATTTCCAATTTTGCCCTGTCCTCACCACATACCGCCCCCCACCCTTTTCTGCTAGCATCGGAAAAGATGATAACAATAGTTATCATCTCTAATATGATTAATAGAACTATCAATTTGAGTTAACCACCATTGGAAGTCATGACTTAGCTGTTCTGGTATGGTCAAATAAATAAATATTAAACAACAATCACACCACGTTAATCTAGCCCCGTGGTAAGTTCGTAAGAACTTGTCTTACGGGTACTAGGAACGAAAATACTACAGCTTTTTAATTTTATGAATTTTAACATTGATGAAATATATCCCAAGGACCTTAATAAGCAAGTACAATTTTGTCATTAAACAAAAAAAAACGTAAATATTTTTTGTAATAATGATTTACAGACAGTAAAAAGTTGTTTCAATCAATTGTACATAGAAATGAATTTTTGGAAACAAAATTCAATGTAGTCCTTATGTCTTCTATTTTGAAGTGACTTGTTGTTTTAAACTTATTAAGATTTTAGATTTAATATAAATTGATTTTTGCCATTTGGCTCGATACTCGAACTCGATATATGTATTGATCTGGACATGGATCACATTCAGACATTGCATCTGTATATAAAAGCTCATTAATTAATTAATGTTTGGTTAATCATTAGCTTCTTTTTTGGCGGACAATATAATAGTCTGCCTAGTATATATAATAAGTCAGGATATTTTATACCCATTCTTAATTCATGATAATAATATGTTATTATCATTAGTAAGAAAGCGCCATCTATTATAGAAATAGGCGATTATCCTATTTCTATAATATAATATCCAGCAGTGTGATGTAGGCCTCGGTTATTGGCGCGCCTGCGTGAGCGCTGCTGTGGGGATGCACTACAGAGGAGAGTGTCTTCCCTGTTTCCATCGGTTTGTACCTTTGTGGGAACGGGGGCCTTGAATTTAAAGCCCAGTTAATTTTTCACCAAACAGAGTGTCAATGTCAGTTAAGTACAGATGATCCTTGATAGTCACATAAGAGTTTACGGCGTGTATAAGTACATAGTTTAATGACAGTAGTGTCCTTAAACATTTTTGTTTATGCTTAAGTCAAGCTATATCTATAGCTTGCTGATTTTGCTTAACAGCAATAACCTTAACCTTCTTCAAAATAAAGCAAAAACCATGATATTGGCAACTCCGCAAGGGAGTCATTTCAAGAATAAAAATAACCTATCCTTCGTAATAAGTGTTTCTGACAATGTAGCCTTAATTTCCTGGTTTAGCTGCGGCATTGGCTGCGGCGAACCAATTTTTATAAAATTTTCGGGTAGTAGACAATTTTTTTAAATGTCTTATTTAATTTCCATATCTACACATAACGGACAGCTAGGTCAGTCTATATCGGCGGGCTTATATATAATATTATCTTTTGAAAGCGTTTCGCCTAATAATTCTAATATTGCGTTATCTAACGTTCTATTAGTTTTGGCTATGTCTACCGGTGGTTCGTATAGTGAGATATCTTTGTATAGAATATGGCCATCTACAGGCATAGTTTCAATAGCCTCATCCCCATGTTGGAGATGACATCATAGCATTTAATACCCATTACAGAGGTAACATGTTTAGACATATTCGATTGGTTTTCTAAAAATAAAAATTTGAAGGTACCTATATATCTTTAAAAGATACTCAACACAATTTTAAATAATTAACCTCCTTACGACGTGAAGATATTATCATTAAATGATAAACTCGACACAGCGTATGATAATAATTTACAAAAAAAAAAACAATGTAAATTATGTTGTAT